>OX103948.1:5518603-6138951 GCA_944470405.2 Schistosoma mattheei | reverse complement strand
CTTCAATTGACTCATGATTTCAATCAGTGAAATTTCTAAAATCTCCACAAAACATTTCATTAAAACTAATTTTCATATCAAAATATGAATCACCTATATATAGTTTTATGATTTACTCAGAGAGAAACTCTCTCTCTCACTCTCATGCAAAAAAAGTATCTAATCAATTAGATGATATGCTAATGAGTTCAGAAAAGAATTTTCTTAATAATCAAACCCTTTAATAGTTAAGCCTGAAAATACGAAATCTGGTAAGAACAAAAGAAGAATTATTTTTAACTGGTATGTATGTGATGGTGAGCTACATAAATCCACATGTGTAGTATATAACGATAGTCAAGAATAGAATGTATTTCAGTAGAATCGAGAAGGAAAGAACGGAAAGCAATTGGTATGAAAATGTAGAAAAATAGATTCTGAGATGATGGACTGATATTTGCAAAAGAACAGTCAATTTGTAACAATATATTGATATTTTGTAAATTAAATATTTACTGTATGATTCTCAGATTTTACATTCGATTATCCCCACTCTTGTTCTTGTTCAATACCATATGTTCTTCGTGTGTTAACAGAAAAGAACATACAATTGATTCTTGTTAAATATATTTTCACAATAAGATAGTAATCAAAATCGGTTCAGGTTAGAGTGTTACCTAAGTTGACAATTTTATTCGTTGAGATTAAAATATTCTCAACTATTTCAAATACAAAGTGTACACTATATACGGATTTTGAGCTATTGAATTTTACTGAGAAACTAACACAGATCAAAAGCCTAACCAAATGAATACTTCAATATTTTCAGATATAGATATTAAAATGATGAAGAAAAAGAATAAACATTATGAAGTCAATAAATAAACACACCTCTAACGGTAGTAAATTCAATAAAGCTGCAAACAATCTTCCTGCTGTAGAACGTATATGTTGATTAGAATTTGATATTAATCTTAAAGTTGGAGTTAGTAATAAAACTACATATGGTAAAAACAATTTCAAATTATTAGATAATGATGAATTTGTTCCATCTTCACTATTACTATTAACAGTAATATTAGTTGTTAATTCATTTGGAAGTTTCGACTCAAAATCCAATGTCGATTGTTCATTCACAAAACTCATAAAACATCTACACATTGATAATAATGAAGATGACTTTGAATTCGGTTCAGCAAGTGGATCGTCAAGAATAACTGGTGGGACACTTTGAAGAATATAGCTGGATGAATTATGCATGTTGGAGAATTTTTCAACAATTGCTGTAAACAAAACATAATACCAAGTTAGTGAAAACAAAAATGATAAATTGAAAAGTGTGAAGCTACGAATGAAAGTAAAGTACTGATAACAAATTTATTCCATGATGAAATAGTTCAACAATAAACCATGATAATCACACCGGAAATAAAACTGAGCATTTGCGATTGAAAACCATGAATAAAAAAGTAAATTATCTACTTGATTCAAAACATGTAAACAAACTAGTAGCTTAATATCTAAATTTTCAAACAGTCTCTAATATATATATCAGAAGGGTTTTTGTGGATATTATAGTAATTTCAATGGTTGAGATCATGAAGCTAGACCACCATGGAAAACCTGCAACCACTGGACGGCCGTTTCATCCTATTGTGGGGCTCAGCAGTGTGCATCCACTAGACCACTGAGCCGGCAGGTTTTCCATGGTGATCTCATGATCTCAACCATTGATATATATATATATATATATATATATATATATAGTATTCGTGTATTTCATGTAGTCTATTTCAAACATCACACATTACAAAGAAAGCTGAACTTACTTAAAAATGTCTCCAATGTACCGACACATAATGTTGATGAATCAGTTGGTAAAAAATGCCGTTACTAGTAAACAATAATAATGGCAATAAAATATTTAATGTATAAACTGGTCTTAACAAAGTTAAGTCAGCAAGAAGACGTGCACCGACCGACGATAAATAATACTTGGTAACGAATAACTAATGAGGCTAACCAGATAATTTGCTCAAACGATATATCATCTTTTTGATCACAAAAGGTTCTTTTTGATCTGGATCAATACAAGGTAGAATAACATTGAGACATGAGGACAAAACAATCAATCCACTAAGTAATTCATCGTGGTTTGATTTAGGCAAATCAACTGATTTCAGTTTGTAGATGTTAACTTTGATTTCTGTAATCATAAAACAGTAAGAAAAACAAATTATCAGATAGAAATAACACCCAGGATTACTCCTAATTCCATTACAATCTAATAGAAGTTGTGTTGAAAATTACCACGTACAAAGAGCATGAAATGAATAAAAGTTATGAACACAATTTAGTACGAGTTGAAATACTCTTCTCTGAATCACATCTTTTGTTAAGTGATAATTTAGTAATTATTTAAGAGCACCTCTGTCATCTAATGGTTGATAGATACACTGTCGCTGTAAAGCTATGCGTAACAACACATTATGCCGAGAAATGGAGATAATTATAAGAAAAATGACCAAAAATTGGACAGAACTAGAAAGGAAGGTCCAGGACAGAGTGGTTAGAGAATGTTGGTCGGCGGCCTATGCACCATTGAGAGTAACACGCGTAAGTAAGTATTTTAAGTATAAAAGACAAACAAATCTACTACTACCATTTTGGACATAACTAAGATACTTTTTTTTCTGAATTAATATGAAATTTTTTTCATGAGATTTCATCGCATTTATCTTGAACATAAATGAATTTGACAATAAAGTTGTAAAACATGATTCAACAGTGCGAACGAGGTCTAAAAATACCATAACAACGACTTATTTTACTGGTAAAAACTACGAAAAGCTGTAAAATATATCATCATGACAGAATCAATACAGAAAATCATTGTTTTTTTGAACTGTTTTCAAGAAACGTATCCTGATGCATGAACATAGTTGGAAAGTTACGATAGCATAGAAAAATACAATTTATTCATCATTTATTTGTCCTGTAAAACTCAAGTTAACAGTTTTTTGTCATAATACATATGTAAGTTCAAAAAATCTTACTAAGGTTTTGTTTTGTCGTATGGTTGTTGATGGGAAATGTCAATCAATATAAACAAGTGTCAATATACCGTGTAAGACAGCAAAACACTTCTGAATATATGATAAACACAATCTCCGTGATTTCACTCTACTGATATCGTTTTTGGTTATAATTTCGATATGAATGGAAACTTAACCATAAGAGAAGTAACGAAAGAAAAGCAACAGAGAAATGAACGATAACGTACCGTCAGTCAATTTCTTCAAAGTCGAGTAAATATATCCCCTTCTTTCAGATATTTCTCCACTTTGTTCCATAGATTCACCATTTTCTACTAAAATGCCCGATTGACGATAATAATTAATGACAATTTTGACTGGATTTATCCAAAATAAATGCCATAATGATGGTATACCTAGGCGAAGACTATTTAATGAGACATTTGATAAACGATGATGACAAGGTTGATGATCGATAGATTCCATAGTCGCACTTGATGATGACCAACAAGTTTGACTACCTTCTTCATGATGATATAAATTGATAAATGTATAACAAATGCAAGACAAAGAAATGTAAGCCCCACGATGTTGGGAAGACTGATGCTGTGCTTCAGACGATGACGACGTGTTTGTAACCAAATCTAATCGATATGTCTAGATTTTAAGTACAATGTCAATGAAGACATGATCAGTAAATGAGCAATACATACAAGACGAAAATCAAAGGAATGGACACTTTGATCAACAAAAGTAATCTTTAACTAGATTGGTTGTGACAGAGAACGAAATAAATAGATCAACAATGTATACTTCCTAGTCGTTACTGAATTTAACGAAGATATGAAACTCTTAAATTATTTATTTTTAAGATACTAATAGCCCAAAATCTAATTATTAAGGTTTAATACTGTTATATTCCGATAAGAATAATGAATGGTAACTGTTGGGACCCGTTTATGGACCAGTACTATGCGTATGTTGTTATCGTGTAATTGTTAAATGACTAAACTATTCATGTTCCGCTCATTATGAGATTTATTTTGACCTATAAACTGTTAATATACAATTTACCATTCTTGAGTTATGCCCAGTCTCCCACATTCACAGCCACATTTGCCTAAATCTTGTACAAATGTTGTTTTACTATTTTATGGTACGATGTGGTCTCTCTGGTTGGTATGTAAACCCAGTATATTTGAAATACATGATTCATATCGCAGAGGCTGAGATTGGTGTTCTGGACTTAACTGGCTGGGCTAGACAGGAAGCAGGACCGATAAGTACTCTAGACTGTTCGTGCAGGTTTTATGCGTCATTGGTCCGATTGATAAATCACTGTTCTTTAATTGGCGGTATCATCAGGTCATACATTAACAGGGTACATAGGCCACAAGTTATAACAAATACAAACAGTTTTAAATGATATTTCTTTTATTATAATATATTTTAAGTACAAAAAACACCCTAAAATCCATGTGAATAATACGATTTAATGATCTCCATTGAAATTTTTATTCCTAGATTGTAGACTATGACTGATATGATGAAATCATCGTATACAATTTATGAGCTATAAATATACGTGTAAACAATAGTTACCATTTATAACAACCTGAATTTCATCTCCATTGTAACATTATATATTTTGAATGGATAAGATAATTTTGGATACTACAAACATAAAGGTCCTATCACACATATAGATATTTCATTCTGCATTATTATCAAAACAATAACACATTTCTCTTAAGAAGTGCTATTTGAAATTATATGTGCTTTAGTGATATACTTTACATTGAGACTGAAAATTTACAATGTATTATGGAAGAAACGTTCAGCTTGCCTACTATCAAAATCATTGGAAGTTGGATGGGTAAAGGTTTAAAAACATAGTTTGATTGTTATTACTCTAACGACGAATTATTTCAGTGTAAATCGGATGAATAAAGTGAGATGCTCGCATGTACAACGGTTATAGTCTGCATAATTCTACAGTTAAATGACTAGTTTCTAGTTATCATTACCGTTATCATAAATTCACATCAACGATATTATGTTGAACATCATTTCTTTTAAATGTGCACGTTCGATGACGAATGACATGGTCTGAAATTCAATAATTCCAGAAGTTTCTTATTAAAAACAATTCTTTTAAAACAAGTCGATAGAATCAATATGAACCGAGCAGTATGGCTTTATAAGTAGGAAATATTGTTGACAATGCATCGGGAATTTGGTGAATGGGTTTTAAGGAAGAAACAAGAAATTATCGAAGTACAAAATCAATTTATATTGAATTCTAAGAAATTAGTATTCTTTAGAAACTGGACACACGAAATACAAACTTCCGGAATTCGTCTTGTCTGTGATCGGACAAGACCACACAGAACACAACACACGTTCGGGGGTTTTACAATCACGAAAGCTTAGAGGTTGTCGAGGTTTTAGATCATCCCTAAAATTTTAACAGACGTCATTGAGAAATTCGATCCACTCTAGAGAAAGGTCGTTTCTATGATGCGGTATAGTCATAAATATTCCTCAGGATTCCTCAGATTTTCTCACAGTGATTTCGTGTTTGAGGCAAAATTCGATACAGTATAGTTAGCCTATTTATTGAATCATTGATGATTTACACAATTTAAAGATAAAAAATTACTTTTAAAATAAAGAGAATCGGCAAGCATTCTACAACAGTTAAAAAGTGACAAAAAAAGCAAAAGTAGATGGAAGCTGAAAAAGAATGGAACTTACCGAGAGCGAATTAACACATGCTATTTTAGTATCAACTGATGATTGATCTTCATTGGGTTGATGACTTGCTTCTGATGACGGATTTGAAGTATTTGATAGAGACAACAAGAAGTCTGGATTGTATTTGAGTTCGTTAATACGTGAAAGTGATGCGAAACAATAAACCAATAATATATGGATGGAAATACAAGGAATTTAAAAATTACCAATGTAGGATTGTGGATGTTGTTGAACATCATTTAAATTAAAATAAATCAATTAAAGTTAAACAACTACTAAGAACCTAGAAGCACTGGATAGCAGTTACATCCTAGTATGGAACTTCTCAGCAGTTCGTATCCACGACCCCAAGAACTTTAGATTCGCGCGTGAATGACTAGATGAGTTGAGGTCCAGTGGTGGTGAATTCTAACTTCAACGAATCTACGACAGTGCCCGAACATCTTTCGAGACCAAAGTTCTTGATTATGGTTCCCGCTCACAGGGTTGTAGATGCGAACTGCTGAGGAGTTCCATACTAGGATGAACCTTCTGTCCAGTATTTCCAAGTTCCCATGGGTTGTTTAACTTTGATCGGTTCATGATTTCAATGAGATTTAAAAAGTGTTGAACTGCAATGAGCTATAATCAGCTTCTGAAATAAAGGATACCAAAATGTAATTCTGAAGGAAGGAAAAAACGTTTTGCAGAATAAAATGAACTCATTCTATTTGTAGAGCCCATCGGTATCAAGCATTTCCAATCTGACATATGTATACACGGGGAGAGTGTAATTAGCCTCGCTTTCGCAGTGATAGTCAAATAACCTTCCTAATTTTACATCTTTAGATGTTTACGTAATAATTCGATTTTATTTCTAAACATGTTGAGTAATTATGCAATCAGTTGTAAATTTCATAACATTTACGTGATCCGATTTTATCTTCATTATGACTACCAGTACCTAGAACACCATAAATCTTACTTACTACTTTCCAAGACTTAAATATACTCGATTGTAACTATGCTTTATCGTACGCTTTTTATCCTATTCATTTTACTTTCATGATATCGATCATGTTACGAATAATTATTTGAACTTTACTAACTAAAGTATATCAAAAATTTTCAGAAGGGGTTCTGTGGAGATTTTAGTAATTTCAATAGTTGAAATCATGAGCCAATTGAAGCTAGACCATCATGGAAAACATGGAAGCACTGGACAATCGTTTCGTCCTAATATGGAGTTAGTCAACAGTGTGTATCCACGGTCCCGCCCTCGCCCCCGCGAGATTTGAACCCAGGACATATCAGTCACGCGCGCGAGCGCTAGACCATTGAGCCGGCTGGCATCCAACGGTGTTAATGTCTAACTTCAACTCATCCAAGAAATTGCGCCACTGTAAACCAATATCTTCAGTGAGCTGATACCTCACAACAGACCTGGTTGAACTCCACTGGTCACGGTTTCTCACTAGAACTCCAGGAAATGTCTCTTGAAGTCAGCCATTAGTGAGCAGATGATTATTATCAGAAGGGGTTTGTGGAGATTTTAGTAATTTCAATAGTTGAAATTATGAGTCAAAATCATGAGACGAAACGGCCGTCCAGTGTTTCCAGGTTTCCATGGTGGGCTAGCTGCAATTGACTCATGCTTTCAACTATATCAAGCATTTGTTGATCATTATATTGATAACTGTAACTGTGGGACGTTTACAAATGATCATGATGATGAGAAATCACGTAATAAAATGAATTCATTTTCTTTATTTAAAACATTTTAGTTCTTTCTCTGTTCAGATTTATTCAGTAATCTGGCGACATAAAAGTAGTTTATACATAAGATAACATCAATTTTATAACCGTCACGTAAACAACCTATCAAGAAAGTTGTATGCTTTTACTCTAATAAAGAAAAAGGCAAAAATGAGGACAATTGAAGTAGAATGAAACTTCTTTCTGAATAAAGGGGGGTAGTTTTAAATAATTCACTCTTCCTTCTCCTGTCTTTTTACAGTTTAATAAACTTTATCGATTCCAGTAATCCTTCTTTCACACACTACTTAGTATCGGTTAAATGCAATATATTATACAAAAAAATTCACGCACAAAATATTTTCCTCACAAAAATGTAAGAATGTAAATAAATTAATAAGTGAAACTTATGACTAACCTGGATCAGATTCTATTAAATAGGAAGTAAGATTTTTGATTACTTTGGTAGCAGCTTTAGAAGTGTTTGGAAGTAAACTTTTATTCGCCAACAATGTTGATGATGATTGTGATGGGGGATTAATGCTTAACATCTTCCACTCTAACCACAAAAGACGCGCTAAACAACTGGCAGCCAAGCGTTGAAGATGTACACATGTACCAATTGGTAACATATCTATGCATGACCCAACAGCACTGCTATTACTGATACTACTACCATAAGCATTACTACCACCAAAAATCGACGATGTAGATGTAGCAGTAGAAGTAATATTGGAACGGGAATTTGTTTGAAAAATACCATCGGTACCTGAATTCAATGATCGCACAGAATTATCGGATTGATTTATACATGGTTTCACACATCGTATAGTGTCCATTAACGGACGAATAAGCAAACTTAAACGACCTGGTAGAATCCAATTCATGTTAGCAAAAGCACAGGCTATGCCCAATTCGACACTAAAAAACGTTTTCATAAAAACGAAAGAATTACCGCAAGAATTCTATAAAAGCAAAAGTCAAAGTTTTTAGAAACGGTATAAGAAAATTAAAGGCATGAGTGTAAACATGTTAGCTATGAACTAAGACAACCTATCGAATAATTAAATTCCAATGACGCAGATACAACCAACTATTCAAAAATGTCAATGCATTAAAACTTACAGAATTGTGAATCATTTGTGATCACTAATTCAGACGAATACAAAACGATGGTTACTAAATAAAAAGATTGATATTCGCTAAAATAGATTATACTAAGAAATTGAACTTGAGATTAACTAAATAAGGACATTGAGAAGTAGCTTTCTCTTTTTATGGAACAATATATACACTAAATAACAGATATTGTCCATCAACTATAAAGAAACACATTTGTGCACATGAAATACAAAACTTAGCTGACTTGTTGTACACAGATAATGTTTGCCATTATGAAAAACGTACAAAATGATTTTTGATTTATGATACTATTACCCCCAAATGCCCCAGTACGGCCAAGGGTGAGAAGAGTCAGCTCTACCTCTCCAAATGTTCTCAAATGGCCACGTGCTTACAACCACTGCAAAACAAGTCCTACTCACTACCTTCTCATGGCGGTGGCGTTGTTTACGAAATTAAGAGGATGAGAAGCGAGTGTCCGGCGCTTTAACTAGATTGGTGTATGTGGAGGATTTACCTAGTGGAGTTGGAAAACCCTGATTCCAAACCAAGTCTACATGGACTCCAGAATACTAAGGGATTAACCTGGTGTTAGTTACTGGCTATCATATAACTGCATTTCCTAACGTTGTTCCATTTCATTGTGGATTCGACCTCTAGGTCAAAGGCTCGGGTAGTGGCCCCCTAAGAAAGCCACCTGCTTCAGTTTGGGCGCCCAGGTAGCATCCAAGACCTCGCGCAAATTAAATGATTTGTGTGGAGCATGTATATTTGGTGCCCGCTTATACCAATTTTTATATGTTTAAATAAATAAATGAAATAAATAAAATATTTTAATTCATAGCGAATATTACAACAATAGTGAATTTGAAACAAATCATTTATAATTTACTTGGTAAGAAATTTTGTTACTATTTCACTTATTTAAAGTATAATGGTGTTAATAAATTTATTAGAATTGCATTTAAGCATACATTGAATTTATTTGCTTATTCATTTCAAATTCACTTATGATATAAACTGGTAATACTTTATCTTTAATCTTACTAGGCAACTAATATTGATTAGAAAAGGTACATATGCTTTTTGATTGAGATCATGAACCGATTGATGTTAGACCACCATTGAAAACCTGGAAGCACTGTACAGCCGTTTCGTTCTAGTATGGGACCCATCAGTAGTGTGTATCCACGATCCCACACACGAGATTCAAAACCAGAACCTTCAGTCTCGCTCGCAAACGATAAGTTCATCCAATTTATCCACTTTACTGACTACAAACGCTGATTGTAATACGTGCAAGTTTGTCTGCTTTCTAAAACACTCCATAATATTTATGATTAAAAAACGATAGATTTTTCGTGGATACTTTTATTTTACGAGAACTTACAGTATTCGCTATGCACTAAAATCACCACGTCTGTAATCCAGTGGTTACAGCACTCGATTATTAACCACTGTATCGGTTATTAGAACCCTGTCTTGTCTACTACAGTACGTTTGACCTAGACTGGACTTGATCGTTAAGTTACATTTTATCTAATCAACCAATTAGTTGTCAATCTGTAACTATTTAGGGCTTTTTTTTCAATAAATCTATATAACAATGATTCACCACCTGAGAATAACAAATGAATAAATTAACTTCCTAACTGAAATGATTCACATATAGATGCACTAACGAATATGATAAACATCAGTTTTGTTCACATTAGATGTTAACTCAGTGGTCTCAAGATTCAGTGATCACCTCAAGGCGAAACATAATCAACGTTTGGTACAAACCTTGGAAAAAAGACTAACAAATTATTTATTCTAGTGAAATCTATTGTGATACAAAGTTGGTTAGTGAATTTATGGTGGTAAAGCTTCGTACTCTCAGATTAACTATGAAACTTTCATTATTCCTCGGAACAACATAATTAGCACTTCAGATAGAAGTGAGTCATCAGAGTTTCTACACAGATGACTGACAGCCTTTTTGTCGACCTATATAGTAATTATCTGCATATTTGTTTTGATTGTCTCCTCTTCGAACTGATTTCGGATCCTGTATTTGTTCAGGATTTTTCTAATGGGTTAGTAATTTAGGTTGGTGTCAAAGTATTTATTGATTAATGATTAACCTAAGTACCATACATTAAAAAATTCCATCTTTTTTCGCCATTTCTTCTGTCCAAAATCTTAAGATTTCCGTAATAGAACGTCTGTCCACAATTGCACACATGAACTGATAAAAGCGAAGATGAATCATGGAGTTTGACTAGTTGGTGTTCATTGAAACGAAGATGGCGCCTGATTTGTTCCAGAATGTCTCACCACAAAACCCCAGCAATACACACATCTGATCTACAACTTTTTTCACCATCTCAAGTGGACTTATTATATGATTAAAAAGCTATAACTAAATATGTAGACATAAACATAGAGTAAAACGGCAGAAAGTGGTGGTAGGAATGCATGGTAACTGGGACAATGATAAGATACAATGTCAGAAAAAATAGAATAAACAGTATTACACTGAAATAATAAATACCATTACAAAGAAATATGATAATTATCCAAATAGATAACTAACCGATTTCCCAAATATAATTGTAAAGTAAGACAATGGTCAACTGTAGTTCGAGTTCTTTCTAATTGACAATGTAAGCGATCCAGTAGAGATGAATCGATAACAGAAGATACTGAATGCTGTTTTTCGACATGAATTATTTCAGCCACTTTTTGAAGTAATGTTTTACAGTGAACTATTGTTAAGACACCGCTGAATGAAGAAGTATAATAAAAACTGAAAGTTGACATCCTTTACAAGAGAAATCCGATAAAATTACATTTATGCATTACTGTACTTGAAATGACAAATAGGAAGAATGAAGAAAATATATGACCGATGCATGTATGTGACTGGTCCTACGTTGTAACTGACTGACTGATGATAATTCTCGAACTTCATTTTAAACGGTTAACTTTAAGAAACAGAAATGAACATATTCTATTCGGCTGAGGCAACGTGTAATGGATAATAGTGAGGGTGGACAAAAGTTATAGCAAACTTAACCAGAAATATATTTGACCAAGATAATGAATTTCAAATGGACATGGTTACAACAAGTGCACATGAACTATGTCAAATGGAAAACAAGTTTACAAACCGGATATCATAAAAATAAATATGATAACGTCGTGAACACAGAAAAACATCATAAGTAAGGAAACGTTGATGTGCAGTTTCTAATTTCTCGCTTTTATAAATACTTGTTTCATTTTCGGTTAAACAATATTGTGAACATTTCAGAATCATTGAGAATATTTTCTCAACACGAGTATTTAAGAGTTGCATAGGCTTCAAAATAATTGACAACGAAACAATAACATTGGTTGAATATGTAGATTGAATTATTGAACTTACTACTTCGTTGACTTATGTTTGTCATATTCATCTACTAGCTCACATAAACAATTACGTCATTTAGCTGTATAGTCATTGAGAAAAGTGAGCATCCAAGAATTAATCAGGCATCGAACTTAGGACCTTCAGGTATCATGAGTTACTTCCAGACCACGTAATTTACCGAAGCCAACAACGATAGCACTGTAGTTGCATGAGTGTGAACAGTTGTAAAAAAACATGAGCCTTACAGTGGTGAGAACGTGAACAACAAAAGGACATGAGATTCTTCCACCTGTTGAGATACGGGCTAGAAAAACTTTATCTACTATGAATTGCAAATATACACAAGGACGTGTTTTCTTGGAGGTTGAATGTAACTGATGGAAATCATTGGATTATGGATTGATCTGTTAAACACATAATTACAAGTTAAGAATGAAAGTTTCATACAAATTAGTATTTTAAATTCATTTAAGAACTTACTTTATTGGAATTTGAGAATCAACAGGAAGACCGCCACTTTTCATCAGTCGAATTAATTCGCGACAATCTTCTTGCATTAATTTGAAAGGAGCTAAAAGGGAAATTATTAATAACAGACAATATGTAAGAAACGGGTACGCAAATACCTAGTGATAATAAATCAACCATGTTAATAAATTTGGCATTGAATCTTTTCTTGTTTCAAGCTAGCATACGGAATAAAATAGTTAATTATTATTTTATTTATTTGAATACATAAATATTAGTACAAAGAGGCACCAAATACATATGCGCCACACAAGTCGCTTGATTTGGAAATAGGATTTTCCAACTCCCCTAGATGGACTCTCCGTGTCCACCAACCCGGTCAGAGCGCCGGACACTCGCTTTTCGTCCTCTCAATTCCGTAAACAACACCCTCTTGGTAGGAAGGCAGTGAGTAGGAACTCCCTGGCAGTAGCTGTATACGCGTGGCCATGTGAGAGCATTTCGAGGGGTAGAGTTGACTCTAGTCACCCCCGGTCGTACCATGGCATTTGGGGCTAATTATTATTAGTTTACATGGCTCCCCTAGTTGAGATCAGGAAAACTTTTACCAACAAGTTTCATATTTATTGCATAAAGTATACAAGATTCAAATGAAGACAGTTAATCGAAATCTCCAGATTATTGTGCTATGATTTGCTGTTGGACTTGCTAATACAGTCGGAGAGGTACCACTACTAACCCAAGGATAGGATCTTGTATGTGAAAATCATAACAACAAAGGTAACAATTTTACTAATAACGACTTCAGGGTAACCTAACACCTCCCCTTTCAAAAGCAATCCAATCGACCACTAACATACCATCGAATTGGTTTAGGATGTTTCATGAAAGCAATTTTGTATCTTATAAGCCTAAAGGTTTATTTTATATATCTGTTACTTTGAACTCGTATAGAAATTTATACCCAGAATTCTTCAATGGTGCTAGTAACACAAAGGCATAAATTACAGCACCTAGATACATATTAACAGTTTAAGAATAATCGTAGAATAATCAAAGTCTACAATTAATGTGCAAATATATGTTTATTTAGTCTGTGATGAAAATTATTGTGTACACTAACAGAAAACGTCAACCCTAACAGACACAATTGTGAAAAGTCTGAACAATTCTTGAAACCTAAAGTGAGGAAAGTATATTTTAAAAGTTACAAAAATGTACAAGCATACATGAAGATAGCTTTAATCATAAAACGACATTTGCAAGCGAATTCATAAAAAGCCTATGCTAAAGACTAGTCATTTTGTTTTCATTCAAAGTTATTCGAGAGTTTGTGTTCAACACTCAAGAAAAACCTAGAAAGAAAGCATAATACTTATTCAGAGCTTCTTGTTCTTCATTATTTGGATGGTGTCATATCACGTTATATAACACATTTATATGATATAGCATTGTGGGCCAGGGTAATTTTACAGTGGTTTTCATGAAAACCAGACACCATCCAGGCTTTTATGTGACAACCCAAACAGTAGAGCTTAATCCGTTTAACAGAAGAGCCAGACACCGCCCAGGCTTAAATTTTATAACCCGAGCAATACAGCTCAATCCCGCGTCACAGGCGAACCAGACACCGTACAAGCTTGAACGCTAAAATCTGAATAGTACAGCCGAATCCTGTGGCGCAACCATATCATACCATGAGTAAAGTTAATTTAAAATCGTGTAAATCTTTATAAATACACACCTAGTATTTCTTCATAATAAATTACTTCAGTTAAACAAGATTCTAATCGTCCACGTAGTTGCTTTGCTATATCATGTAGGTCAATTTTAATATTAGTGAAAACACGTTCTGCTAAATTCTGTAACTGTTCTAAATGACATGATAATAATGTTGATGAAGAAGTATTCAATAAATTAGACCACGTATAAGTTAATTTGTCAATGTAATTTATTTGGTAAAATGGATTCATGGAATTAAACAGCTTATTTGATGAATTCATTGAGTTATTATCATTGTTATCACCAGAACCAGTTGGTAAAGATGAAATTGGAGATAATAAAGACCAAGAAGATAGTAATAGTCCAGAGATGAAACGTTGCATAGCTAATCTATCCTTTAAATGTAACTGACATATTAATTGTCCAATTACATAATTTAAAACACTAATTGATGTATTATTAATATGATTATGATCATTGTTGTTTACTGATGATGGTAATGATGAAGTAGATAACTTTGAATTATCTGATATACACGGTAATAAATGAACTGGAATTAACTGATTGTATTGACAAATACGCGAACACAAATATGCTAAAACACTATCAGAAAAAAAAACACAGTATCAAGTATCAAATGCGAAAGGATAGTAAAGATGAAACAAATTTAACTGCTATTCACAATGCGAATATAGATAATTCAGTTAACAACATTTCTTAGATTACGGGGAACAAATCCATAGTACATAAAATAATGTGGAACACATATTTAGTGATTATAAGGTTACTGAATATCATTATTTTTATTATTATCATCAGCTTTATTCAATATTATATTTTTGGTACAATATAGAATTCTCAGCGCAAAGTATTTCAACAAGTTTCCGTTTCTTTCTTCTTGGTTGGTCCTGGCGATAAATATTGTGTGATCGCCAATTAGATGTTAGCAGTTCAGTAAATGAACATCTGAATAAGGTGCATTCTTTTCGCTGTATATTGCCAGCAACCACATTGGCTCTTATTGAGTTTTTTGTAACATTGACAACGAAAGGTTGTACACTTTTCAGAAACGCAGCAGAATAGGTCATGCGATTAATAAACATAATGATATATTAAAACAAACAAAAATAGATAACTTGTTGAAATATCTAGGTGGCAGGAACAGGTAGCCCAGATGCTCAAGCAGGCCTCCCTTGTATAGTTCAGCCATTCATTTAACCGTCCAAAATATAGGTGGTTTCCATCTTTTAATTAATATATAAAATTAAGTAATAGATATGTGCCTTATCATTTATGATACTTTGGGCTCGTCAACCCACACAAAAATTGCTGTACAATGTTGTATGATAATTAATGGGCTGCATTCAGCTACTGCCAGTCATCATAGAAGATTGTGTACGATAAAAATGGGAAGGTTATCAGGCTAGTTTGAAAAATCCAGTACTAATCAATTAGATGCTGAAGTATGAGAAGGTCCCATCAAAGTGAGAAGGTGGTGTGAGAAACGATATCTTCTTGTACTCTGAGTCTATGGTCCAACAGGCAGCAGTCCAGATACATCTAAGCCTGAGTTCTCCCGCCAATTAAACGATAACTTCAATAAATCGCGCTCGAAAGATATTGTGTAGCTAACCAAAGATTTAAATGCTCAGGTTCGATGTTCAGGAACAACAGTCGTTTGAGTGGCCGGTGAAAACTCCATAGTCATATGTTAGTTAGTGGTGATGGTCTCCCCAAGCTTTATGTCAGCAACAACTTGTTTCTAGCCAACAGCAACTTCAAAAAAACTCGTCGCCCATATGCTCCCTGGAATCCTTCTTCTGTAACTTAGATTAATCGTATTGCGAACAGTTACCGCTGCCGTGAATGTGCACAAGATTTTTGTATCTTGTGAGGTAATTACTTGAACTGTGATCATCCTCTGGTTTGCATCAAGCTTATATTGCCGTTCAGCAGCCATCAAACATCTCATCGTAAACGGACTGATAAATTCCACGTAGTTGCAGCTTTCACTGTAACCAAAAATTAAACTGACTAAGGTTTAGTGCTACCAATAAACAAAAATCTAAACATGAACTGTGTTGCTATGAAGCCATGAAAACGAAGAGATAAGACGCTCGTGGTTTCACCAGACATCACGTTTATGAACAAGTTCCTGGTAAACACTTTACAACTTACTGAGGTACGCCAGTCCACTCCGCCGAACTGTGAATTTGAAGTTAGAATAAGATTCCTAAGTCAGGAAATTCCACAAAGCCTAGGCAAGGATCAAGAAGTCTGGTGGAAGAGTGTGCTAACGAGATGGAAGCAAGAGCCGCACATGGTGACTCCCAGAAACTCTTCCAATTCATTTCAAACATTATCACCAAGAAGCCTGATATTAATTAAACAAACTGGGAAGCCGATGGCATGACAATAAGTAAAATCCTTAATTGTCTGCAACGATGAAGAGAGTTTCCAAGGAACAGTTCAGCTAGTCTGATGCCACAATGACATCGACTAGATCATGTACCGCTTACTTGTCCTGACACCCTTTATCCACCTAACAAACTTGTGTTTCTCAATGCACTCCTGAATTGCCACAAGTCGCCAGGTCAAGAAACTGACTGCTCTCTTTGGAAAAGTTAAGGAAGCTTAATTAGTCAGTTATAAACAAAGTAGGACCACGGAAAAGGACAATATTCTGATACCTTGGAGTGAAACGCTCGTCGTTACACCTTCAAAAACGGCCCAAGTAATTCCTACAAAAACTACTGAAGGATAGGTCCACTTTTGACTGCGTCCAAACTATTGACTTCCGTCATATACCAAGTGCTTCGCACATTCGAAATTCAAAGTATTTCAGAAAAACCGTGAGGAGCCTGTATCCACAGCAACTCTTTGTTGATAACAGTTAAAATTAATCAAAACGATTGTATCGCTTTTTTTCTACTTACCTATATAATAATAAATGTTTTTAAATAAAATAATGATAAATCGTGAAACGAGTGAAAAATCTATGCTTTCGGCTTATCCATAAATGAAGTCA
This sequence comes from Schistosoma mattheei, assembly GCA_944470405.2. NCBI lineage: Eukaryota > Metazoa > Platyhelminthes > Trematoda > Strigeidida > Schistosomatidae > Schistosoma > Schistosoma mattheei. Next base: position 6,121,709 of record OX103948.1, on the reverse strand, counting down.
CTCTAGAAATTGATAATATTTCAAAAGTTATTATACAAGATACATTAAGGAAGTCTAAATTTGAGCCAGTTAAAAACATTTCAACAAAGATTCAGTATAGCATACTCAAATACATTTCTGAAAACTAACCGAACAGCTGAGATCCTGGTTTCTAAAACATATGATTCCATTTCTGAACGACTAGCGGTTAAGCACTGAAAACCACCAATACAATATGTTGGTTGAGGTATAAATACAGCTTGTTGATTACTCGATGGAATGTTTGCAGTTGATCTAACCTTAATCAGAATAAAATGGATATAATATTAGCACATAAATAATATACGAAATGTTGAAGGAAGATTTGAAATTATTGGTTAACTGACGATAATGCAGTACAGTGTACTACGACATCATAGATACGAGGATAAAATGTTATGGAATGTGATGTACAACAGGATAAAGGGAATATTATTTAACTTCAAAAAACATTTTATACTATTTTTAAAGTTTGAATGCTAGAAATGTCATAGAATCGAAGTTATTAATTCAAGGTCAACTACTGATCAATATTTTTGTATGGGCGTTGAAACCAAGCTATTAGCATTAAATAGAAAATAGACAGAAAACAATTTGGTCCTAATCAGTACATAGTGAACCGGAGAACCATGCACATATTTATATTCGATAATTTGATATTTGATTATAGATTCCCTTGAAAAAGCTTGGACCAGATTGTTAGGCAAAACGTTGGATTTACTTCATATTCATTCAAGGAGATTTTAAAAATACTCTTTAATTTGGTCCTCCCTCTCTAATAACTGAAAATTACAAATTTCTAAGAATAATCCTCGATATATATACATAGGCTTTGATTTGGTTTGCTAAACAATCACAAGATGCTACTTCAGTACAAAATCAACATCAGAACAAATCCCCAATGCTCAAATTCAAAATAAACATTTAAGCATAGAAAATAGAACAAGTGTACACGCATCTTAAACCGCAATGTGATTGGAGTAAATGGTATATGAAAAAAACTAGCTATTTTAACAAATTCAAATACTTACTGTTAGACTCGTCAATTCATCATTATTTGAATTCAATTCACTGATTAACTGTATATCTGAGTTAGATCTTAAACAAGGTACTAAAAATTTATTTGGGTAGGGGATACCAGTCGGTTGCATAACTTGACATAGCCATACATCTAAACGTCGAAGACTCGCCTGAACAAGGCAATCCAATTTAGCTGCTTGAATAATTTTGATTGTGAGCTACGAAAGTGATAGGTATTCATATGAAGAGAAATAACATTAGGATGGGGAATATGAAATAAGCTAACCTACATAATTTATCGATAGTTGCAATAAGTTAGAAATCAACAAGTTTCTTGAATTGAATTAGCTTGGTCACATCCATCAAATCAACTGATCATCTACAATTAGCCTTGATAAATACTAAAATTTACAGCATTAAAACTTCAGATGAAAACAACAAGTTTGTTTGAAAACAACAAGTCTGACGACACTAGAGTACAAAGCGCACCTTGTAAGTGTAAAATCCTGTCAGGTTTTGTAACACAAGATATTTCCGAACGAACGTCTGAAATATGAAAGGACAAATTCATCCAAATGTACATCGGTTCAAGTCGTCATACCCTGTTAGTATAGAGATGGAATTATCAGGCCAAATCCCAGAATAGTAAAGGTAGTAACAGCATCAGTGGTAATTAAGAAGATTAGGGATTGAAAATATGATTCAAGAAAATATAAATTAAAGAAATAAAAAACAATCAATAGGAATTCAGAAGCATAGAATCTGGGGAAAAACAAAGAGTGAATGCAACTGGGCCAATGAAAATGATTTTGAAATATGTCATTCAAAATTTCCAACCACTGGTTACGATAATCACGCGGACCCCGACTAGGTAGTCTACATCTGCTAACACGGCTCAGTCCAATTCCCAATGATTTCATCAACTGATGCAATGTCTTGGCCTGGCCGTCCATAGCTTTCTTCTAGTCTACTCCTACACCAGAAAACATCGCCCGTCGTGGTAAGCGGTGGATAGGGATACGGAAAACATCTCCCAACAGCCTCAGTCGATAACATTTGCTGCTTTATCAATCGATTTCGCATCCCTACATAGTACTCTATTCCTAATCAATTTCTATGGCAGTTCGCTATAAGCTCTGACTCAACTAGTAGTGTTCGAGTAAAGAGACTACAAGTTTAATGAACTTCTTTGGAACGCTTTTCAATGACAGACTGCCACAGGACTTCATGATCAATTGATTCAAATACCGTCTTAAGTTCAAGGAATACAACCATTGCCGAGTGTCGAAAAGTACGTCTTTTTACAGTTTGCCAAAGGGTCAACATTTGGTTTATGCATCCGCATCCAGGTTTGGAAACAGTATGGTTTTCTTGGGTTCGCTCTTCACGGGAACTAGTTAGACGTCGAAGTATCAGATTACTCATAACCTCTTCAACCTCACTAAGAGTTGAATGCTTTACATCAATTTCTCTTTCAGGCTGCTTGGAAATAGTGTATAAGTGAAATGTGACTGAAAGCCGGTTTAACTGTTCCTTAAAGTATTCTGCTCATCAGCCTAATATCCCGGATTGAGAAAGAATAATGGTCCCATCTTTTTCCGAGATAGTCTCTGTAACAGACACATTTTTAATACTTATTTTCTTGATAAGTTTGGACAGTTGTATACTGTTACCTATCGCTGCTGCCTTTTCCATTACTTCTGTTTTCAGTAACCACCACTGCTCAAAATTATTACGTACGCTTTTCATCAGCATACGCCTAATCAGCCTCCGCTCTTTATCATGTTCTGAGCCAGATGGGATAGGTTTCAGAGCATCTCTGTTGTCCCTTCTCTACTAATTGACCAAGTAATAGCATAAAAACTAATCAAACTAATACGTTAATTTCTTGATCAAATAAAACAGTACAAGTTTTCCTTCCACGTAATATTATGCAAGTTAGCAGATAAGAACCCTACGAATAGTTTAAAACTCGAAATCTATAATCACTGAATCTAACAACTAGATAATGTTGTACAAAGTGTCTAGCTAATTTCATCAAATAAACAAATGATTTCAGAATAGGGACTCCAGAGAAAGCATAAAGCTTGCTTATTTTCTGTGACAACCTCTCACAAAGTTCACTTAAAATAATCATATAAATTATAAATAAGAGCTAGATGAAACTCATAATTTCATAAAAGATTGAAAATCAGATAACTTACATTCGTAACCAGGCCACGTATTGAGGTACATGATTCTAAAAGTATCCGCTGGAATAAATTATCTAATATTAAATGTAGCATATCAGCAGATAAGCTTTCTATCTAAATTGTGACAAGGTGAAACACAAAAAATACAGGCAAGCAATTAGAAGATTAGATACAAGATGTAGTTAAATAAAACTACATACAATTTAATACAATGGGTAATAATTAAGCCAGATTATGAGTGAGCGCTCAACAAATCCTATGTTCAGTTACCTTTTGATATTATTTCACTATGGGGTATCTAGTGGAGGGAATAACTAGGTTAAACAGGGCATTTGGGCAATATCATATCACATAGCACTTCATCTGTTGATTTGCATCCCATCCCTTTTATATCCTCATTACAATTCCATAAAAGGTATCATCACCAAATAGTCTCAAAACTATCCTTTATGACACAACTTCTTGTCCAATGAGAAAAAAACGATTTACTATAGTTTGAAAGGCAATGGATAATACCGATTTCCCAGATTTGAAACAATTACATACAATTTGAAAACAAATGAATTGAGGGATGAAATTTAAAAAACAATTGATAGGATAATAAGGGTGGTACTGTAAATGAGTCTTTGAGTAACTGTCTCAGTAAGTAACACCTATTGTTCAATAAATCAAACAAAAGTAGATAATTGATGTATTTACTTCACTTTGTGGAAGCCGTTACCATTGAAAGTTTCCGACTCGACCTAGTTATATAGAAAGAGTTAGATAACTGCACATCCCGCGTGCGGGACTGTAAAGGTGCACTGGTGAGGAGCCCTATACTGGGACGAAACGGCCGTCCAATGCTTCCAGGTTTTCAATGGTGGTCTAACATCAAACGATACACTATCTCAACCGAAAACTTAACAATCTCCATAACCCCATACTGCTAACGTTATTTGTCGTGTCCCGTTCATTTGATTTTCTGTCCAATTTCAAACTTTAAAACTATCTCAAAGATTGTTTTCAAGCACAGTCTTTGTAACTTTAGGCTTCTTGAAGTTAATATTTCTGAATTAGAACGAATAAATGTAAGCCCAGAAATTCCGGATTGTTCAACAGCTTATATCGGTTAAGGCCCCTTGGGATGAAAAACAGTAGGCATGAAGGAGAAAGTTTTGATGAAAAGGAAATCCAACAAATAAAGGTTGAAAAAATGAAACCATATCACAATTATTCGCTTGATAAATGAGTGACCGTGACTGACTATAGAACACAGAAATGAATAAGAAAACATGACTTACAACATTATGTAAATACTTGTCCATTCAAATTCGAACTTTTAATAGAGTTGAACTGTCTAGAACTCAAAACTATAGTTGAAAATAGATTGTCTCTCAACTTAACTGTTAATTCTTTTGGTATCCGGTTCAGATACCCTTATTGCTTTGTATTCTTAGGACATTTTAGTGCTCTCGAATATTCCTCAAAATCAGAACACAGCTTGGACAGATACACAGTTACATTAAATATAAATCAAGTTGAGTGGGAGCAAACCACGGCAAGAAAAACGTTAGTACATTCATAAGTTTACACAAAATTTGAAATCTCCAATTATCCGCTAGACCTTATTGGCTAAGAATGAGCTTTAATCTAATCTATGTCCAGCTAAAATTGAGAATAGTTAAGCTTCACTCTGTTCCATAATGAGAGGTTATTAACTCTGAAAGCAATAATCAACTGAATATAACACATTAATTTTGTCAGAAATCAATTCCACTATTTTTGCGAAACCTCATCTTCATGTACTTCAAAATATAGAACAATTAAATCTCATCAAATCGCTTTCATATGCTTTCTAATTAGCTCCAGTAAACGATTTCAAATTGTGAGCAGACCACTGTATGGAGTCTAATGCTAACAACCTTCAGTAGGTAGAATAAAACTCAAACCAGGAGTTAAACAATTAAAAGGATTTGTACCAGTCTTTCACAGTTACATGTAATTATGTAATGGTCGGAAATCAAGAAGTTATCTTACAAGACAATAAGTGGTTGGGCATTTTTCAAGTGATGAGGAAGCTTAGCCACTAAGTCAAGGTGACTGCAATATAACCAGTGAATACATGGTTAAAACTATCTAGATAGACTAAATAAATCACAAACCTGATTTTCACAAGATTCTATTACACATTGTAGAGTGTTCAAGGCACTTTGACGAATAGATGAAGAAACATGGTGTAGTAGTTCTGCTATTATCATTATCTTTTCACTTGTATTAACTCGATAAATGCTAAAAGAGAAGACAAGAAATAAACTGTAATAAGGAATAACGATGAGAAGCAAATGTCAATTCCAAAAAAAGGAAATCAAGCGATAGGGCAGATAGCATTACTTTAATAAAAATTTATGTGAAAAACAGCGCTAGTTTATTTCATAGTAAACAATGGTAATGTTTTGTAAATTTTATTCCATTGTTTTAATTCACATAAAATCAGGTACACTTTAACAAAAATATTGTACTTGTGTGGACTGAGATACTACTGAGGTGCCCAGACTAAGCCTTTGATCCCCAGGTCTAATCCGCTAGGCAATAGAGCGACTTTAGGAGAAGCAACCTTATGGTAACTGGTGACGAAACATAGGTTTACACGCCATGTGTTTAGTCAGAATCCCGGAGCTAAAGTACAATATTGGCTTGGAATCACGGTTGTCCAACTCCCCTAGGTAGATCTTCTGTGGCGAGGATGGTTTCTTGATAGAGACTATATGGCCATATGAACATTTTGAGGAAAATGGATTGTCTCCTTCAGTTGTACCAGGGCATATGAAGGGTTTTGTAATGATGGATGCCTATATACAGAATGTTATGTTTTATGACGACTTCAGCAAACAGAAAGCATGCACAAAAACGAAGAGTGATTGGTAGTCAAACCACTTAATTTGATGGTATGTATCAATGGAGCAAATACTTACAATAGAACTAGTAAGTGCAGGTACAATGTACTATCCATTATCCAGCATTTAGGTTAGACTTTTAATGTCAGATGTAGCATAACTCATTTGTCAAGCACAGGATTATTTCCTTGGCTTTGAGGCTGTGTGTGACTACTGGTGATGCAACCCGGCTGCCCGAATGGGACAAAGTTTACAGAAATCACACCTAGGATGTAGTATTTGAAAGCCGAATGCTAGTGCTTTTCAAAGTTATACCTGCTGTACGAATAAAATTACAGACTGTTAGATTAAGTCCAGCAGGAACATGCAAGATTTGCTTTACTCGTCAGAAAGGCAATGACATTTCTGAACCTTTTAATATGCTTTCAAATATAATTACATATAATCACTATTCATTTTCCAATAAGTTTGAGACATCATTGAAATAACCATTAATTCCTTATTTGACCGACTGAACATGATGTGATCGCATTGTTGATAAACGAAGAAATACTGTAACTGATAATGCTGATATTATGAGCAATTGAGTTTTTCTTGCATTGGTCGAAAATTATTTCGTTTACACACGGATGCAAACGAATTGACGCAAGGAAGAAGGCAAAGATAGGTATATACAGACTTATTTTATATCAAAAATAGGATCCCCCACTGACGCACTTTTTGTTGTTAATTACAGTTTTAATTGAATACTGTTAATTCGGTTTAACTCCGCCTGTAGCTATTCTAGGAATACTGCTTGTCCCAAGTTGGGGTAAAGGAGTAGGGTTAGGTATTCAACAAAATGTTTGTAGGCGGTACAATATTATCACAAAAACGCAAACACAAAGCTACATCAGTCTTATCGAATCACACTACACAGAACCAGATTGATCATATTTGTATCAATAAAAAATTCACAAGGTCAATAGAAAACGTGTGAACCAGAACAGGATTTGACATAGCTTCACAACACTACCTGGTTGTGGCCAAGATGAAACTGAAGCTAGAGAAACACTGGACAGCTGGGCAAACAGCAGTATAAACGTTCAATACAGACTTCGCACGAGATACTAGCAAACTCAACGAATTCAATATAACTCTCAACAACAGATTCCAAGCCTTACAGTATCTACTTGATGGAGAAAGAACTACTATGGAGGACAGCTGAAAAAAGAACAAGCAAGCACTAACTCCAACGTGTTATGAAGTCCCGTGCCGTAAGGAGCATCATCATAACAAATGGATCTCTACGGAAACCCTGGACAAGATTCAAGAAAGGAAGAACAAGAAGACAGTAATTAATAACAGCCGGACAAGAACAGAAAGTCAAGGCACAAGCTGAATACACAGGAGCAAACAAGCAAGTGAAGAGGAGCATTACAGCTGACAAGCAGAGCTTCGTGGAAGACCTGGCAACGACAGTGGAAAAGGTAGCAAGAGAAGGAAATTTCAGAAAACTATGTGATCTAACGAACTGGTAGGGAAAGATAGTAAACCAGAGAGACCGGTCAAGGACAAAGAAGGCAAGACAAGCACTGAAACTCAAGAACAGACGAAAAGATGGGCAGAACACGTTGAGGAACTCTCGAACAGATCAGCTCCACTGAATCCAACGGACATCAAAGCAGCACACAAAGACCTTCCTATAGATGTCATCCACCAACGATCGGAGAAATCAGGATGGCCATCAGACAAGTCAACAGTGGGAAAGCAACGGGGCCAGACGGCATACCAGCCGAAGCACAAAAGTCAGACACAATTAATTGCAAACATGATCCACGTTCTGTTCAAGATTTGGGAGAAAGAACAAGTGTCGACAGAGTGGAAAGAAGAATACTTCATCAAGATCCCAAAGGAAGATATCAGCAAGTGTAATAACTACAAAAGAATCACACTACCATCCGTACCAGAAAACGTTTCCAACAGTGTTGCTGAACCGAATGAACGATTCAGTAGACGCCCAACTTTGAGATCAACAGGCCAGATGATGTGAGTATCGGTCGTGCACAGACCAAACTGCGACACTACTGGTCATCGTTGAACAATTAGTTAAGTCGAACTCGTCAATATATATCAGCTTCATTGACTATGAGGCGTTTGACAGTGCGGATAGAAGGACCCTATGGAAACTTCTTCGACACTACGGAGTACCTAAAAAATTATTAACATCATCTGGAATTCATACGACGGACTGCACCGCCAAGTCGTGCATGGAGGACAGAGGATAGATGCATTCCAAGTGAGGACCCAAAACATGCAAGGCTGCTTACTCTCGCTTTTTTCCTTTCTTCTGGTGATTGAATGGATTATGAACACCTCTGCATCTCAGAACTAGCACGGAATACAATGGACAGCTTGCATGCAACCAGACAATTTGGACTTTGCAGGTGATCCAACTCTTCTATCCCATACACACCGAAAAACGCAGGTTAAGACAGCCATTGTAGCAGTACCCTGTGCAGCAGTAGGCTTCAATATACACAAGGGAAGGAAAAAGCAATATCCTCAAATACAATACGGAGAACACCAACCCAATCGCATCTGATGGTGGAACTATGGAAGATGTGAAATCCTTCACGTACCTGAGAAGTATTATCCATGAATGTGGAGGATCCGATGCAGACGTAAAGGCAAGGATTGGCAAAGCAAGGATAGCATTTCTACAGTTGAAGGACATATGGAATTCAAAACAAATGTCAACCAATGTCAAAGTCAGAATCATCAATACGAAGGCCAAGACAGTTTTACTGTATGGAGCTGAAACTTGGAGAACTGCCACAACCATCATCAAAAAAGTAAAAGTATTTATAAACAATTGTTTACGCAATATACTCAATGTCCGTTGCCCAGATACTATCAATAACAAACTACTGTGGAAGAGAACGAACCAACTTCCAGGTGAAGAGGAAATTAGGAAAAGACGTTGGAAGTAGATAGGACACACATTGCGGAAATCACCAAACTGCATCCCGAGGCAAGTGCTAACTTGGAATCCTCAAGGGAAAAGGAGAAAACCCAAGAACACACTGCGTCAAAAATTAGAAGCAGAGATCAAAAGGATGAATAGCAACTGGAAAGGACTGCGCAGGACAGTGTTCGACGGAGAATGCTGGTGGGCGGCCTATACTCCTCCACGAGGGGTAACAGGCATAAGCAAGTAATTCAGCTTGTAACTGATCAATGAATGATTTGCTGTGGCAAACCAATCTACTGTTGTTGCAGAAATAAAAACGAAACAAGCATCATACGTTCGATTGTAGCTTCCAACGGGATTTCATAGCTGAAGGACGCGTGACTCGATCACATCATAATTAAGATCTTCAATCCCTAGAATGTCTGGAAAAATTAAAATGCAAATCCTAAAAACAATATTTCCTTTACGTGATATTAACTTTAGTTTTTTACTTAAATTACACTCACAAATGATATAAAACATTACGAAAAGTATCTGATAGTTTTTTTTGAAAATATATATTCCCATGATGTGATAGAAATTCAATATTAAAAATCATACCTAACATCTTCTTCTGATTTGAGTGTACTGTTATGCTGTTCGCCAAACTGCCTCTTTCCTACTTCAGCTTTAGTAAGTGCACAGGCTAAACTAAGTACAGGTCCAGTAGATGGTGATAAATCTGATGGTGTATTACGAATCAATGACCAAACATGGTTAACAAATAAATCATATTCATACTGACTAAGTGATTCGACCCATATTGTATCAATAATTGGTAATAATGCTGAAGCGGCGGCAGCCCGTATATCTTCATCGTCGGCAAGAGTATTAGCACTAAATGAAGATGGATGACCACTTTGTCGAGAAACGGTTTGATTATCAGCTATAATTGGTATCCCAAACAATCGGCTAATTAAGCACGGTGTAACATGTGGTAATAATGTATTTTTAAATCCTGCATATAAAAAATTTCAAATTGTAAAAAAGTCCACTTCGAAATACATGAAACACATGGATAAGAAACTCTTAGGGAAGTTAACAGTCTAACCACTTTTAAATGAACTTTTCTAGGGAACATAGATGCATTAATATTTATTGAAACAACATTCGATAGAAGCAGATCGAATGCATAGTTACGAAGGAAAGATTACTTATAAATCTTCCGTTTAAAAGATATTATCGAAAATATATCTAAAAACAATCAGGAGAGCTCAACCCGAAAGGGAATGACAGTAGCCGATTAGACGTGAGATGATCGATTAATTCAATACGTAAATCGTTCACTTCAATATCAGAATAAATTTTCCCGAACTCAATTATTAATTGCAATAGTATAATATCCTATTGTATCCTGATAAATTTCGTGTATTTCACTAAGTTTAGATATGTTCCATATGAAAATAGTTTAAAGTTACGATTATTTATACATTATTACTAATTAGTGAAAAGGAAATCTGTATATAAAAGTGCTATTACTCTGTGAGATGTGTATTTTTTCCATGTCGATTCTATCTTCGTAACAGTCGGGGTCAGGATGGAAATGTTAGGGGCATAGTGTGAAAGCAAAATTGTTGATGTTAACATTTCCCAACCAGGTTATAGTAGTGAAAGTAGTCTTTTCTAACCCAAGGTATAGTTGAATTTATGCAGCGAACCATGACAGAGCTTATCATATCCGCCCTCTTGTACGCTTCCAAGCGAAGCGATAGCTGGCATGAATGACTGACACAATACGTAAATACCAGTCAATTACTCCAGTGACGTAAGGCCAGTAGATATCTATTATATACATAGTAGTTCTAGGACGTTCAGTCTGACTTGTTTGACACAAATTACAAGATTACTCAAACACTGAGAGAGTTTCATGGTTTAACCAACTACTATACACTGCAGATACTTGAGCCAATATCAGGTGAAAATTTCGGCTAAATGAACAGTTTGTTAGGTCCTTTCATTTCATTTATTACTGTACGCTGAAAGCTGTGAGCAGCCAGTGAGAGAAGCTACATATCGGGTTGCATTCAAGGTAAGAGACTTTTATACACAAAACATTTAAATTTGTTCTACTATGATCCTATTTATTAACTGCATTGTATAGTATGACAATACACCATTAGTATGCCCCATATATGGTTCTTGATTGTTGATTGGATATTTAAATTGAGTGAACATGTATCGAGCTTTACAAAATTGGTTAATTTAATGACTAGTGTAATGAACTATGATTTAGACCGGCTGATCTAATAATCCCTTATGGGATGACCCAGTGTTCGGAAGGTTCACAATCGCAAACCGGTTTATTTTTCTGTTCTATTAGTTGTCATACTTCGCGTTCCTTTACAAAATTGTTTCTATTTCTCCTACTTATCATAAAAAAATTTTGCCGCTTAAAATTCTCGCTTTTTATTCCATACTACTTGCCTTGCATCTAAATCTTTAGACTGACATTACTGATGATTACTGTTATACCAAAGATCAAATATGTTCTACATATAACTGTTTACATAGAAATATGTAGTCAATTTTCAGATCATAAATACTATATAAACTTATATGATGCAAATATACTGTTTATTAAAGAAAAGTTAATCTGCCTCACATGTTGCAACGCAATCAAAAACATGATATTAACATACGTTACAGTGATTTTCGAGATTATGAAAACTTATCTTAATAGACAAGTGTTTTAGAGTACGTTGTTCATTCACAAACCCCTTTATTTATATTTTTAGGTTTAAATACCTACCTAATGGTTGATTAGGTTAGTACTAAATGCTCTCACAGAACTCGGCAACAGGATAGGAGTTTATGTACCATACTATTAGGCTAGTGTTACTCCCAATGTAACCACAAACTACTATTTGATCCAGCAGTTAAATCTGTTCATAATTATCTGATTCATTCAAATCAACGCGATTAAATGAAAACAAGTAGAAACGTACAAACCTTTCTTGAAGCAAGCAAATATTTGATGCCTAATAATCCACCATGTGCTATCATCCAACTGTTTTTGGAAGCATTTGAATTGTCCTTTTGACAAGGTATATTAGTGCACAGTTTTGTTACTGCTTCGTCGTTTAAAGATACAAGAAATATTAGGTGTTTTGCTACTAAAAGTACTTGTTCAGTTGTTAAATGCAAAGATAGTACACCTAATAACTGTGCAGCGGTTTCACGTACTGGAGCTACAACCTATAAAATTTTAAAAAAACGGGTATAAGTTGATTAACACGAAACTTTAGGAAGGTTTATTACATTCCTTCTAATTTTCAATACATGATAATCAATGCTTCATATCTTTATTGCCAGGAGGAATGCTCTCAAAACCAGAGGATTTTCTATCAGCCATTCATAAGATTATCCCTTTACAGTGGTCAGCTGCGACTTGTGTAAAACAAACCGATTGTTCCTTGACTGCAGAAACGAGTATTCCACTTTTTAACTTTGTCAGAAGACTGAGTCTCCTCTAAATATATTTACCAGTTGCTATTTGCTTAGGTCATTATTGGAAAGTCTTTAGTATAATCACAATGTTCTGAAAATTAAGATATGATTTTCGATGAACGTTTTGACACGTGATTGTCGTTTTTAAACTGATTCCTGCAAAGCAATTCATAATAAGGAATTAGTATATGTATGCAAAAAATGCTATCCTGATTGGTGCGAGACCCTTGGAGTGTGATTTACTGAATTACTTTGTATGGCTAGAATAATTATACATAATTGCCTGGCAGTAGATTGGTTCAAGAAAGAAATAATGAAGAAGAGGACACACTTTTGACTGATACCCTATGCCTATAATCAACATCACTACTTCAGACGTACAATGGAATGAAAGCAGTGCTTCGAAGACATCTACGACTAAAAACCAACGGCCCATATACGTCTTTAAGTTTAGTCGACCGTGGTCCACAGTCACAAAGTATACACGCCCTTTGGCTGGGAAATGAGCATCTAGCCTACGACACAAGTGATGCAGGTTAATAAAGGCTAACTGAGTTTTCTGAATCCGTACATTGATTTCGTCTGGAACCAACCAAGCAGGGTTGTGAATTCTAAGATAAGTGAAGTTGTCAACACAATAAACTACTTCACTCCTTACCATTAGTTCAGGTGTTGATTCAGATCAGTCTTAAAACAACATTTTGCATTTTGAGGGGGAAAAACGCATCTCAAGCATGCTAACATTATTGACTGAGGGGATCAAAAGACTGTAGTTTGTCAGCAACTTCACTAAATAGGTCAGTCAGTCAGCTACAACGTAGAACCAGGCATAAATATGCATCGGTCCAAGTTGCCATACCTCATTAACACAACAAGATGGACACCAGATTCATAAAAGTAGTTAATTCAGAGGTGGTAATATATAAAAGAAACATTGCAATAAGGATATAGTACAGGAAGAAAGATTTAGTTCGTAGAAAGAAAGATATGAAGCGATTTTAATCTCTTAGTCTAAGGGAAGACAGAGAGTGTATACACCGACGCCGTTGTGATCGATTCTGAGCCATGTCACCAAGAGTCTCTAACCATTGGTTACGATTGTCACGCGGACCACAACCAAGTAGTCTGCATCTACCAACATGGCTCAGATTAGAAGTTAGTGACTTCAAGCACTGATGCCACGTTCTAGTTTGGCCGCCCCTAACTTTCTTCCAACCATCCCCAACACCGGTTAGCATTGCACGTCGTGGTAATCGGTGTTCGGGCATACGTAACACGTGACCCAACCATCTCAGTCGATAAAGATTCACAACCTCATCAACTGATTTACCACCATTCCCTAATACCCTGCGTCTAACCTCACTATTACTTACCCGGTGATCCCAGAAGATGCCAGCAATATTTCTAAGGCATCTGTGGTCAAATACTAGTAGCTTACGTGTGTCTTCTACTCTTAATGGCCATGTTTCGCTGCCGTAAATTAAAACAGAACGGACTGCCGCGCAGTATACTCGTCCTTTTATTGATAGGATTATGTTATGTGCGTATTCTAAATCGGTAAGCGAACCTCCTAATACAAGATGAAACCCTAAAACGTTAGGTAAAGAAAACGCTATCTACAGAACATAGACAAAATTAAATGGGAAGAGGAAATACTAGGGAATCCTGAAGAACGCCTCTTGGTGTTGACAGTTACCCACAAGCTTTGACTCAACCAATAGCGCCTGAGTAGAGAGACTCTACAAAGTTTATGTACTTCTTTGATAAGACATTCAATGATAAACATCGCCAATAAAACCTCTCGGCCAATGGAAACAACCCTTTATTCATCAATATTCAATTTGTTTGAATGACAATTTTTCCATATGCTGTTTGTAAACTGTGGCCACTTGAACAGAAGTTCCTTCGTTTATGATACTACATCGGTTAGGTTGCTAATCAGTGAGTCTTATGATAGAAAATTAAAATAAAAGAACAAACTCAGTGACTGAGTAAAGACACTACACAGCTACCCAAACCTAAATATATCCTAAAGAAACATAGAGTTAATAACCAAGTTATGAAGAACAAATCTGCTTCGTGGTAACAATGGAAGTTGTACAGAAAAGCCTATCTGCTAACTCTATTCTCAGTCCTAATCGGTAATGACAACAGGTAAAATTAAATTAAAAGTACGTACAAAGCAGTACACCAATTTCATATTATTAATAGATATGAAGGACAAGAACAATAAGGGGAGAATAATGTGTAGTCATGAGAAACAGATGAACTATTAGAACAGAATAAACAACATAACTTACTTCATCGGAAATAAAATCAGACAACTGATCCAGGGCTAGTGTACAAAGTACACGAACTACAATATCTTCCAAATATTGGTAATGGCTATTATACATCTGGAAAATAAATTAACAAGAAAACCATTCCACCAAACATTATTTTATTCAGAAAAAATATCTGTAAACTGCTAGATTATACATGACTGTATTACCTTCACTATAAATTACAGATCTAACTTATATATTAGCTTATGTTTAAAATAAATAAACTGATTTGTACATAGATCTTAATAATCAAATCCCAAGATTGCTTCATAGCAATCAGTAGATAGCAATAGCGTCTGGGATGATTAGGAGAACATAAAAACCTAGGTCGGTCATATTCACTGTACGACCAAAAACACATACCACCCAACTACCCAGGACACAGGTTTTATAACCTAGAATGGCTCAGTAAAAATAAAAGCAGGATTTGGTGTTTACGATATTACTATTGGAAGAAATTATGTTTACAAACCTCCGTTTCGGATTGACCAATATATTTTCCTGCTTGTTTAGTATGTCTTGGTTCTGACAGCAATTCTCGTAGACCAGAAGCTGCTCCATGGCGTGTCTCCCAACGCAATGCCCACAGATCACCTAAAAGTGTGGTACACATTCTATCTAATGGCCAATGTCCCGAGGGTTGATTTAATACAGAAACAGTAGCTTGAACATTCAATCCAGATTTATCAATGGTGACGTCACTTGATGAATCTAGTTTGATACGTTTTGTATCACAATGAACAGGAGACTGACAGAAACCGAATCTGGAAAAGATTGAAATGTCGGAGTATGAAAAAGTATATACCGAATCTAAAGTTACCTTTTGAAAGTAGAAATATTGTTAACAGGAGGGAATTCCTTAAGTGTCAAAAGTCTAAACGTCTCGTATATTGTTCAAATGGACCGACCCTTTGAAAAAAGACATTCTTACTTAAAGAGGGAAAATCCACAAACTTTTATCAGTTTTTAAACAACAGAAATATCTTTTAGTTAAGGTAGTGATGATGATCGTCGAGCTACTTGTTGATAACAGCAACAAATTTGAGGTCCGAGAGCTAATTCCGACCATCGACTGAAATGGATTGTGGTGGCAGTAAGGTACCGTCATCTCTAGCGATAACAGTTCCTACAACGGTAAGAGGTCAGAAGACAATCGAACGTAAATGAATCCAAACCGTATCATATGGAGCATATTCATAATCTAATAATCTATTCTAAATTTCGTGAAATCCTTACATTTCACTTAGAAACAGATGCCCTATGTTGTGTGTTCCAATGACAGAGAAATAAGTTAATTTCTCACTTTGAGAGATATCATGGATTCAAATGTAACCAGCTATTAGTTTATAAGATAGTAACAAAAAATGCTGCACTTCGACAACCACAATTTAAATACTCCAGTTAGTCCTGGAAAAATACTATAGACGACAAGTTATAATTACATCGGAAAGTAAAAACTAAAATTCATCATCACTTCGGGTCATGAAGCTCCAAAAGCCTGCGGAATAATATCCATATGTCATTACCACAAACACTAAAATTCCATCGAATCGTTTATTTACAAGTACAGTTAAAAGCAGATGTGCTTATAGCCCAATCCAATTCAAAGGACTACAACTTATCTCACATAAGAGTTAGTACTTTTTTACGCCTATTAAACTTTGTCACCAATGACATTCTGAAAATTGGTGTAATGAGATAAGATGGTGGTGTGGATCTGTTACACTGGGAAAGACTTTTCGACTTTGCGTATGTGGATAATATTACCTTACTGTGTGACGATACTCAAGCTACGCAATACGTAATTATTCAGTTAAAAATCAGTGTCCATGAGTATGATATGTATTTTTCACCTTCTAAATGCTAAGTACTTGTACAAGACTGACTGGAGCATTCTCATTCTTAGTGGTGAGCCGTTAGAAGTAGCCGAAACGCTTATGTATCTGAGTGGTTGTGTGAGCTATGAGATTACTCCATGTATAGTGAAAGCCATAACGGCGTATGCCAACCTGGGACATTTATAGTGCCATCGCTATGTTAGTCTGGCTGTAAAAGGTCGGGTTTACAACGTGTCAGTAAAAGTGGTTCTCTGTGTTATCGTTATCTTCAAGCGATTGATGACATTCAATCGCAAAACCATGTTATTAATTCTGAGGTTCAGCAATGTGTGTTCCGTAACAATGACGACAATTCATTTGATGTCACCACCTTGCAACACCGGCTTCGATGGCTTCAAAATGTTATGGAAGTCACCCAGCGTCTTCCACATTGTGTTTTATTTGCTGACCCAGGGACTGGTCAGGTAAAGTGGAAGTAGGCAGTTTGTGATATGACGCCGGACCATGAAAGAAATATGTAGAGAAGTGGTTCCTAATGGCCCGTCACGACACCCCAGTTGGTATCCGAGAGATAATATAAGTAAGTGTCGTGAAATATCGGATACAGTCCAGAATAGAAGCGGACGGAGATTCTGCTGTAATTTTCTTACTTCATATAAATCAAAGAAACTTCTTTAACTGGAAGGATTCGTTCTGATCGCATATTTTTAAAACCGAATTGTTCTTACAATTACATTTTATTCTGGTTCACTTATTTTTATTTATCAACTCACTTTTTTGACTACAGACGCTGCTCTTTATCTGTATCTTCACAATTTCACTCACTCCTTTGTGTGGTTCATATTTATTTTGGTCCCTATTTGCACCAATATTTATGTTTGAATAAATAAATAAATAAATCATACACTAACGAATTCCGAGCTAAATGATCCAACGTTTTCATTCATTCTGTGGTGTAGTCAAAATAATTTAGTTTAGAGAGAATAATGGTTCATGTTTTCCCAATAGAATTTACAACAGTATACGACAGTATATTAAACCCAACTGATTGATTCATCAATCACTTTATTTAGTGACTCATATTTAACACTATCTACACAACGGATAAAATAACCGACTAACTGAAATTAGATTTACATTTGATTTAATGCAGGTGTATAAGACTGAAGTATCAGAATAGCCGAATGAAGAATCAGACTATTTCAATGTTTATTCAAAACGTTCAACATGATTGCAAGTGGAAATCAAATTAAGCCAGGTTTTAATCCCGTTGACTAGTTAAAAATAACTTACTAGAAGTATTAATCTACAATAAGGTAACGTTTTAGAAATACTGTGTTATATTTCCTTGGTATGCAAGCTAGTGTGTTATTTTATTTTAAAGAATGTTCTACTCAGCTTTCTGTTATGCATTCACTTTAAAGAGTCGATATAAGTAGAGGATCGTCATTTGATGATTTGAATTAGCGATTACTGATTCAGCTATTAAAGACGGACAAAAAGATTTGATAAACAACGTAGTTTTTAGTACTGTTAACGGTATGACTTCCAATTGTTCGCACCACGGAAGGCTATTTCTCTTTGAGGTGCTTGAAAAGGAAATTGGATTAGTGATTTCAGTTTTCTAACTAGTGAGTAATCAGTACCATAATCTCTATTTGTTTATCTGTTCTAAAAAATATTGAAAAATCATACTCATTTACGAGTTTTAACTGTATATTTATGGGTTGCCGTGACTGTAAATCAAGAATACCCCATTGACAAATAATGAGATGCTTCACACGACACTGGTCGAAAACTATAATAACTAACAAGTTCTAGTTCAAGTAAATGAATTCCGACCTTAATATTATGAATTTTTTTGGTATTTCCAGTTAAACAGAAAAAAAGTAATCTCCAACAACAAACAATAAAGAAGCATAGATACCTTTTCCCATCTGTGTCGACATGAGCAACGTAAGCACTCCGTACACAACTCTGTGGATAATAAAGTGAATAAAAATGCATTTACAGGAAGGAATTTAAATAAATCAACAGCATTAGTGATAATGTTTGTACGTTAAAAGACAAAAGAGAAACCCAAGAATAAATAACCATTTAATATGTTAGCCCTCGGATTTACATAGTTGGTGAATAGTTTTTCGAAGAATACCTGATGAAAAATCTAAAGTAATTAACAATTGTCAAAACGGAGCTGAAACTTGAAGAACCACTACCACCATTATCAAAAGGGTACAGGTGTTCATAAATAGCTGCCTATCCAAGATAATCCAGATCTATTGAACAGACACCACCAGCAGTAACCTACTGTGATAGGGAGAAAACCAGCTTCCAAATGCAGAGGGAATTCGGAAAATATGCTAGAGGTGGACAAGTCACACTTAGTGGAAATCATGAAACTGCATCAAAAGGCAAACGCCCTAACTTAAGATCCTCAAATCAAAAGGGAAAACAGAAGACAAATAACACATGGGGCCGGAGATCAAGGATACATTAAGACCGAGAATGCAACTCGTCAACAATTAGGGTTCAGGACAGTTACTTGGTGATTCTCGCATCAAAGCATTTACGACACCAGTGTGCATCAAGTGGGAACAATAGAAATGACAAATTGCCTTACTATTTTTCTTTAAAAACAATTTTCCGCAAAATCATTGGTATTTTAACTTGTTATAAGGATAATGACTGATGTTGATGCACAACTTACGCGAGATGGTGGGGGATGTAAGTTCATATTTGCACAGTGTATTACCGAAGTTTACCATAACACAGATAAAATAGAATGCAAGAATACACTATATTATTCTGCCTAATAAGCTAAGCACGAGGATGGATGATATCACCAGTTTAGCTAAAGCGAATTTTTAGCAAATGATCCCGTAGCCGAAAGTTTAATTTCTAGAATAAAGTGGATGTCGTGAAATAAAATACTTGGATAGATGACAGAAAGCTAAATTCGTATTGTTTATTAACCAACTGGCTTTAGGTTCTAAAGCTCTTTTAAAAGTGGATAAGAGGTGAACACCCATATATATATGCACTTCATTTAATGACTGTATTCCATCTATTCTGTATTAGTAAAACATAATTCCAATATTTGTAGTTCCAAGTTTAACTTGACAGCATATCTGGAAGTCACGAAATTACCTCCTGCTATTAGTAATTGGCTTGACAGTAGACAGATATATCTACTAACTGAAAGATTATAGCTGAAAATCAACCTACCTATGAGTGAATACCTAGCAAATTCTACCTATATTACAATAAAGTAAATGCACACACAACGCCACATGCTTAAGTTGTAACATACCTCCACATCTATTTGAGTGAATCCAGGTTGTGTTTCATCATTAAAATCGTCTGTTGTTATCCATTTATTAATTGATACATCAGCATGATTCTCCAGAACTTCAGTTAATAAACTGTCGTTTTCCAGGCCTAGACGACTGTTGATTTCTTGGCGTTGTACTTGATGACATAAAAATGAGAGTAAGTGTGGACAATATGTTACTATTATGTAACACTGAAAGATTTAGCTGTTAAAAATACATTTAAAAATCCAGGTTATCTTTAGTGTCATAGTGATATTTGTCTAGCTGTAAAAGGTCTAGTCTACAACTCACGAGTGAGAGCAGATTTGCTGTACTTGTGAAACCCGGCCCCTTCCTCATACAAGCGAAAGGAACTCTATTAATTGAAAGGATTAACTGTATTCCTCCTCTAAATGAACTATACTTCTTATTGTGTACTACTCTTGTTCACTTAGATTTACAATTACTCTCCTCTTTCCTCCTCTATTTCTTTATTTGTGTAGTACATGCATTTTCCGTGCTCATATGTACAAGAATCTATGTGTATTAACTAATAAAAAATATTCCGAAAATAGGAATTACGTCGATGATCTTACCGAGGATCTGTATGTATGTTTCTAACCGGTTGTGGTAATGAAGAGACATTTGGATACCTGTCAAGCGTTGTGAATACTTAGGAGTAATAAGTTGCGTAAGATTTTGAAATTTATAGTATGCCAATTAGAAGATCTAAAGGCCTGATCACAAATTTCCCCAATAACTACGAGGAATACTGTTGAAGAACTAAATGAGGGATGTTGTGGTTTATACTGAAATTATAGAGAGGATATCTAATGAGTTGATGAGACTATGAACTTGTGTAGACAAAATTGTATGAAGCCATGAACTCCGAGTTACAAACCACCAACGTTTCACATGAAACGAGGCCTAAGAACAGTCTGGAAACATCATTGGTTATACAGAAAGATTACAACTCTAAAAGTTACTAGAACTACATGAGGAACTGTAGGTCATTTTAACTGGCTCATTGAGTCTGAGACAGCATGCAGAATGGTCCGCAAATGCCCTGATATGGCCGAGGGCGGAGAAAGAGTCCGCTCTCCCTATCAAAATACTTTCACATGACCATGCGTATTTAGCCACAGCCACGAAAGTCCTACTCAGCCTCCTCGTAGTGGGGGTTTCATGTACGAAACAGAAAAGAGAAAATGAATGTCCGGCGCTTAAACTGTGTCGATGAAGATTTGGGAAACATTGATTTCAAACCAACAGCGCACTTGAGGCCCGAAATCCTGAGGGAACAAATGGAGTACAGACCTATCCCTAGTCACTGGCTAACATGGGATCACACTTCCTGACGTCGTTTCACTTCCTTGTGGATTAAACCTCTGGGTCAAAGGCCCAGAAAACTACCTGCTTTGGTTTAGGCACACAAATAGCATCCTGGCGCATACACAATAACAGTGATCTGTATGACACACTGTAACATTTTGTATTCGTTGTCAGTTTTGGCGTATGACGTCGAGAAACGAACCGAGAAGCTAAAGTGTGAAATATGACATTGGTTTTACTATTTATGTGAGCTAATAGTGATTTGTGTTTCAATAGGTTACGATCCTTATGATAGCAAAATTTTTTACATCCATCAATCCACTGGGCAACTAAAATCGAAGAATTCTATTAATGAGTTGTACTTCCACCGTTATGAATACCTAATAAGATTGTACTTAATATATCGAGGGTATTAATATGGTTGTGTAGTAACTATGCTCCTTTCAAATTAAAATTAATCTTTATAGTATAATTATCCAGGATGATGGCTTTGAATTAGTGTCGTTTGCTGACAGTTCTGATGCAGGTATTTAACGCTTACATAAACTTAGGAAAGAAAGCTATTAATGTACTGATGCCAACTGATAAGGATTGTTAACTGATCCATAACTCAAACTAAAATTTTATATCCCTAAGAAGTGTCTAAGTTAATGGCTATGACCTAATATGGACTCCATTTATAGATGAATGTATTTTCAATTATCTGTTTACACAGGGTATCGTAAAATAAAGTTTTTTTCAGATAATTATGGTAATAAATTGATATTAAATATACCCAATAACCATACAGCGAAGCTAAGACTTCTAATTACCTGTCGGTAAGATTTGAGACTGAATATCTGTTTGTGGATCAAATGTATCACATTCCATTGCATTTTCATTATTCTTTTTACACCGTTCAAAATAACCCCGACTGTTATTTTTGTCCAATTCTCGTGCATCCATACTGTAAAGTCGAGCACCCTGAGCTAGAACATAGTCAATCCGGAGTCCACTTAGGCTGAGGAAGCCATTAGTTGAAACGTCCTTTTGATCTATGTAGCTTTGACAATTCAAAGTTGGTTCCCAGTCAGGCAAGTGACGAACAATGTGACGAATAGCTTCTGATGCAGCAATACGAGAAGCCCAGTTTTTATGTCGAAGCAGAGGGATAAGCTTCAGGTTCAATAAGAGATATGAATAGGATAGTTAGTGACTAAACTTATATTAGAAGTGAAAATATAAAATGCCAAAGAAAATCCTTGCTAAACCTAAAGATCACTTGACGTTTCTCTAGACATACGAGAATGTTTATCAAGAAACCCCAGATGACAGATACACAAATAATAATGAAATTCAAAGAATTGCGATCATTATTCACAGTAGGGAAGACATTAAATGAAGGTGACAGGATCAAACTTACTCTAAAGTCAATAAAATCCATAACTGTGAACATTGTAGGTTCTTCCATCGAATGTCATTTTAAAGTGTTTTTACTATGATATGACAGTAACATTTTGAGAAAACATTCAATGTGATATTCGGAAGATCAAAAGGGTGACTCGATTAAGATGAATGAGTTGAATGTTTACAGTTTGAAAAAACACTAAATTTAATGGTCAAAAGCATTCTGATGTATACGTTAATTAATCAAATAAAGCTGAGCGAAACTTAGTTCTTACTAGATACCGGGCTATGATAATTGACAAGACTTAGTGTTTAAATATCAAAAATCTTTAAAAAGAGCAAACTAACTCATCAGATGCTTCGGGATTGGTTACACTGTCACGGCTGGTGATACTACCCTGTTGTAGGTGGAGGGGGTTCGAACGTAGAGCTCAGTGACTGAGTCGAACCTTTTGGCCACCAAGCTACTGAGTCAACGGCAAATCATACCTTCCACCAAATATTTCACAATGACAATGGAAACAAGTTCCAGAACGTAATGAATAGGAGTTGATGAATTTGTAAAAGTACTCTACACTTTTATAATCATGAACAAAAAAGACAAATATTACAAAATAATTCGGTCACACCTGGAAAACCAATGGTTAAATAAATGCCTCATATATATATATATATATATATATATATATATATGTAATGATTAGGCAATTAGAAAGTGTTTTAAAGAAAAATCGATTCCTTACACAGGTGAAGACATAATCAATGCTTGATGGACTACTTTTTGCGATCTCTCCAAGTTGCTCTGCAGCTGCAGTTCGTAAAGACGCATTGGGACAACTTTCCAGTAACACAAAAAGACGGTCAAGGCTAAAAAAGAGTACATATTTATTAGATTGTAACGAATGGAATATGAAAAGGGTACTGCGTACACTGTGACATGTTCTGATTATATTTTGTTAAGAAGGATATAACAGACTTCTGATGTGAAAAATAGAATAGGATTCACAATCCTTGGTTGTCCAGATAACAGCTATTCGTC
Organism: Schistosoma mattheei; assembly: GCA_944470405.2. Lineage (NCBI taxonomy): Eukaryota > Metazoa > Platyhelminthes > Trematoda > Strigeidida > Schistosomatidae > Schistosoma > Schistosoma mattheei. The sequence goes on along the minus strand of OX103948.1, from coordinate 6,097,934 downwards.
TATATGAAGTCGCTGTGTGATTTTAATGATGTGATCATGTTTATACTTAAGATGCTGTAAAAAACGGCAGTTTAACGACTGGTCACTGACTTATATTTGCCTAATAAAAATAAATGTGCCCACAATAATGTGATCAGTAGTGAACTCCAATTTTTGTGGTACTTTGGGCCAAAACTGTAAAGGTAGGTTAAAGGGTGCATTTGATACAGTATCCTAAGCACCGTGATTTTCTGACGTACTCAATATCAGTCAGAACTTATCAGAATGATGCTTGGTGATGTTAATCCCATTAAGGCCGTTGGTTTACTTATTAATAACTGGTTAAAGCTTTGAAGAAAACAATCGCAAGTTTCCCAGTGGAGACAAAATGTAAGGTTTTGCAGTCCCATATATAAACGCAAACCTGGGAAAACGTTTTGATCAAACTGATGATATACATGAATTATAAAAACATGTCTGCAGCATTAAGACCTGGAAAATCAAAACTCACGAACAATAGAAATTCTCTCAACATCGCATAGTAGGGCATCTGTTTTTAAGACGTAAAAAGCACCGCCAGGAATACTCAGCTATACTGAGCCGAAATTCCGTACTTTCGGCAAGGTTCCTACAGTCCCTCATTTGGTCGAGGTTTTGACGTATTTCCTCAGAAAACTTGGGTAGTCGATCAAAATGATCGCTATAAAAAGTCATCATGATTTATAAGGATCATGCAAAGGTCTTATCTGCAAGTTTTGCAAAAATCCACCAACAAACGTTTTCCAGTGGACATATTACATCATATTATGTATAAACAATAATATAATTCAAAAACAACAATTAGGAAATAATTACAAGTCAAAAGTAGTACCGGCTGGTCATTAGACTCCCGATAATCCCCAGTGGTACTTGTCCACAGACTAAAGGAACGAGTGCACAATAGAACAAAGAGGCATACGCCGTCCGCCATCGCACCGAATATATTTATACTGAGCACCATTTAGATATGTTGCGCATTTTATTGGAATATTATGTATGCTATTGGTCCACTGTTTCCAACGTCCTTCAATGAAATATTTCAGTGCATTTAAAAAGCCAAGGAGGAATTTGAGGCAACAAGAAAGTTCACCAATTAAAATCCGATTTTCGTTTCAAGTCGAACTCCAAAAACATTTCCGTGACACAAATTTTGTCATCTTAGACCCGATAACCAAATAATTCAACCTATCATATAATTTGTACAATTACTATAAGTGATCGTAAAACTGTCGGAGAACTGACCTTACTGCGTTTTTCGAAGCGTCAGTGAACAAAATGGGGTGAATTGTGAGGTTTAAGTTTAGATACGTCAACAAAGTAGCATTCTCTATCGCTGCACGGTTATTCGGTACTGTTTGGCAGTAGGATTTTGAAATGGGTGTTATCGTGCATCGCCTCTCCTCCCCCTCCCTCTGTTTTGTATACTTTGCCACATCAGAGAGGTGTAGGGAAATTGCATTTTCGCCTTGTCATTTGTAATTTCAGAGGAGACATGTTTCAGTTAGAATTACTGTTCGGAGGTCAGAAGGGAAGCACATGTTTCCCGCAACTCCTATTAACTTCTCGGCCCTCTTTAGTTGCTATAAAGGCATTTGTTGGTGTTTGTACTCAGATGTCGCTCCTCTGCAGCAACATGTTTTCTGGTTTTAAACCAACTGATAGTTAAAGTAGGTTATTCGATTTTGTAGGGACTGAACTCTGAGAGTTTTCCGTTAATGTTGTGTATTCCATTAGCTGGACCACGACCTCGATGCTCTGTACATGAATTGTTCGTCGAAGTCAGCTGACACCAAGGTGTGTTTTATTTTGTTTTATCCTATTGCCTTGTCAATCTAGGTCGGCTCTCATAATCTCTGATTTGTTCGCAGAGCTCATTCGTCGAGCTGTACTATGGCCTGATGAGCTTCAGTCATATTCTTATGATATTCTCTACGGCCAACGGTTTGTCGTGCCCAACTCGGATTTGAGAGAAGGCTTTAACCGGTAGTCTTTGAGTAGCTGAATAGAGTTACTATTCATAGAAGAGGTTTACTTTTAGATCCTATGCAGGTGGAATAGTCTTTGTGGTATGGTATCCTTTCTCAGAAGCGAAGCATACTTGTCAGTTTTTTCTCCAACAGTGAACATTAACTAAGCTCAAGTGGTTTTGTGTATTATCTTTATTCGCAATCTATAGTGTTTTGCAAATTATGCTGTTGCTATATTCTTTCCTTTATTTTGTAAATTACTTCAGCAGATTGCTCTCGCTGGAGAGATTGGAGATGTCACTCCAAAATTAAATGCGACAACAAATTCGGAGATGGTTGAAAACACAAAAACGACAGCGGAATGTGACAAAGAGAAGCCATGAAGTAAGAAGATTGAAAAGGACGGTCTTCCCTTTTGTTCATCATCGAACGACTTCTTCTACTTTGAGAACTTGGTTGTTTATAACTTTTTTCTTTTTTCACAGTTCCTCAAACAGTGAACGGCTCCTTAAATAAAGTCCGAATTATAAATACATGTTATGTTTTTACACCGTTTATTTGGATGATAGAGCACTCACAATTTGTGCCCGTACAATTCACTAGATCCTGGAAAGTGAAATTAAGTTGCTAGCGCACAGAACTAGGTTCCACTATCCTGAAAACCAATATAAATGACGCGAACAGAATATACAGTTCTTACTGAAGTACAAGTGGTATGAAAGACTCTAATACTAAAAATATAGGTTGAAATATCCTCAATTCCTAGAAATTGGTAGGCAGCACCGTCAGTTGTTTTGCCAGTTCTAGCTCTGAACTCCGCCTGGAGCCCCTATGGACCTAACGACGGTCCCAAGCCCAGATAAAGGCGAAAGTTGGACATGGGGCGAGAAACCCCATCCCGTAGAAAACTAAATCGCTATAAAAAACGCCAACCAGAAAAAAATATTCAAACCATTTAAACTTTTCCCTGGGGGCTAGAAGGTCTTCATTTAGAAGAATTATCAAGCCTCATGGTGAAAGACGAGTTCCTTCAGAAGTCAAGAGGCTGCTGACCCTTCTGATGGCCAGAGCAACCATTTATTTAGGTACATGGAATGCCCGTAAAGTGTGGGAGACCGGGAGAGTCTTCGAGATTGCTGTTGAAATTATGAGGTACAACATGAAGGTGCTTTGAATCAGTGAAACACATTGGACGCAGGCTGAACAACAAAGACTAGCTCCAGGAGAGCTGCTGTTATACTCTGGCCATGAAGAAGAAAATGCCCCACATACACAAGGAGTTGCATTGATGCTATCCAAACATACACAAAAAGCACTTATAGTATGGGAATCTCATGGACCAAGGATCGTCAAAGTCTCCTTCAAACACAAAGAAAGAGGACATTGCAATGAAGGTCAACCAATGCTATGTGCCTAATAACGACTACAATGAGGTTGTTGAAGATCAGTCCTATGATAGGCTGTCGTCGATGGTTGAGAAGTGCCCAACAAAGGATTTGAACATTCTCATGGGAGATTTAAATGCCAAGGTTGGATTGGATGACACCGGATATGAGGACATAATGGGACGGCGCGGACTGGGAGGAAGGAACGAAAATGGTGGGCGATTCGCAAACCTATGTGCCTTTAATAAACTGGTCATTTGGGGCACTATATTCCCACATAAACTCATACACAAAGCCACATGAACTTCACCGGATCACACTATGCAGGACCAAATCGACCATATCTGTATCAACAAAACGTTTGGGAAGATGTGAGAACCAAGAGAGGAGCTGATATAGCATCAGATCATCACTTGCTGGTCGCCAAGATGAAATTGAAACTCAGGAAACACTGGACAATGAGGTGGACAATACCACAAAAGTTTAATACGGCTTTTCTCCGGGATACTGACAAACTCAGCAAATTCAAAATAGCCCTCAGCTATATATTCCAGGCCTTTCACGATCTACTCAATGGTCAGGAACTAGAAAGGGATAAAGGAGGTAATCACTTCAACATTTCATGAGGTTCTGGGCCACAAGAAGCACCATCACAAGGAATGGATCACTGTTGATACACTGAATAAAATTCAAGAAACGAAGAATAAGAAGGCAGCAACCAATATCAGCCGAACAAGAACAGAGAAAGTCAAGACATAAATTGAATACACAGAAGTAAACAAGCAGGTGAGGAGGAGCATCAGAACCGACCAATGTAATTATGTGGAAGAGCTGGCAATGCCGGCGGAAAAGGCTGCAAGATGAGGAGACAGGAGACAATTGCATGACCACAACGTGCAGTGAGGAGTAATGAAAACAGAGTACTCACCAACACTGAAGAACAGAGAAAAAGATGCGTAAATTACTTATAGGGACTTTTGAATCGACCCAGCCTCACTGAACACACTCAACATCGAAACAGCACCCACGGACCTCCCAATCGATGTTGGTCCACCAACAGTTGAAGAGATCAGCTTGGCCATCAGACAAATCAAGAGAGGCAAAGTAGCAGGACCAGACAAGATTCCAACAGAGGCGCTGAAAACAGATGTGACAGCAACTGCAAAGATAATCCACATTCTCTTTCCCAAGTTTCGGGATGAAGAACAGGTACCGACAGACTGGAAAGAAGGACACTTGATCAAGATACCAACGAAAGGCGATCTCAGCAAGTGTGATAAGTACAGAGGCATCAATCTTCTCACAATACCAGAAAAAGTCTTCAACAGGGTATTGCCAAACCGAACGAAAGGTTCCGTAGACACGTAACGTCGAGATCAGCAGACCGGATTACGTAAGGATAGAACGTGTACCAACCGAATCGCAGCACAACGGATCATTGTTGGACAATCTATTAAATGGAATTTATCACCCAACACCAGCCTCATTGACTACGAGAAAGTAGTTGATGGCTTGGACAGGACAATATTATGTAGGATTCTTCGGCACTGCTGCATGACTGGGAAGATGGTCAACATTATACGGAATTCTTATTATGGATTTCACTGCAAAATCGTGCATGGAGGACAGGTCACAGACTCGTTCGAAGTAAAGACCGGTGTCAGGAAAGCTTGCTTACTCTCAACCTTTCTCGCTCTCCTGGTGATCGACTGGATCATGAAGACGTCGACTTCTGGGGGAAAAATGAGGCACAGTGGATAGCTTGGATGCAGCCGGACGATCTAGACTTCGCAGATGATCTGGCTCTTCTATCGCACATGCAACAACAAATGCAGGATAAGACGGCCAGTGTAGCAAAAGCCTCATCAGCAGTAGGTCTCAATATACACAAAGGGAAAAGCGAGATTCTCTAACACAACACAGCATGCACTAATCAAATCACACTTGACGGAGAAGATTTGGAAGATGTAAAAACCTCAACATATCTAGGCAGCATCATAGATAATCAAGGGTGGATCTAATGCAGATGTGAAGTTGTGGATCGTCAAAGAAAGAACAGCTTACCTACAATTGAAGTACTTCTGAAACACAAAACAACTGTCTGTCAACCACCACCAAATTCATAATTTTCTATACAAATGTCAAGACAGTATCAATCAGATACGGATTGTAATGGATCTATCCTATCTAGTTAGGTGACTTTGTGGAGGACTAAAACTCAGCACTCTTGGAGGTCTTAAAGTTCAGCCATCAAGATTTTCACTTCACTGAAGTCTGGTCATAGGCCCTCCTCTTTAGTGCAAATAATATTTGAATGTAGATGTTTTTAGTGTGACTGGAAACTCATTTCAGTACAATGTATGTTGGACCTGTTTCATGCAATCATAAATTTATTTAAGTGCAATACAGCTGCTAGATACTCTGTTGTCTATTCTAATACAACTGCCGTGGGATTTACTCTGGGTTTTAACATAAATTCAACACAATTAATTGAAAGTGAAATTATGATATTATTCCTGTACTACTATTGTTTCAGTCCACTTTTGTCCATTCTACCACAGCGTACTTTGATTCCGCCTATTATTACTGCATTTCATTCATTTACCTATATATATTAGCCAGAGCATTATGATACAGGTTTTGTATCTGTTCGTTCTTGGCCATCAAATTAAAGAAACGGAACATGATGCTTTTGTGAAGAGAAACAAAACAAAGGATGCGCGGTGGATAAGGCAGGTGAGCCAACTCAGTTCAGTCAAATGCGATTCGGTATTTGTAGTCGAACAAAAATGCATTGCAGAAATGTGATAAGTAAGATAAGAAATGCACACATATACGCTTACATAAAAACGGTCAGGGTTGGTAAGCGAATGGGTGACAGGGTAAAAATGTGGCTTGAGAAGAATGGATATATTGATCTGCCTTGAGTCTAGAATGACATATGTAGGTTCAAAATAGTGCAAGCCCCTACAACATCTACTTCTAATTTAGATTTAATTGTGACATGAAAATAGTGGAAGTGACCCAAAATTTCATTGAGTCCCATATCTTCACAATTAATGAAAGTATCATCCATGTATCTTCCATATAAATTAAATTGACTGAAGCGTCGTATTTTGCAAACTGGCCATGACACAATCAAAGTTAGTCTAGAGGTGGATCCATCACAGTTCTGTCGATTCGTTTATAGAGATCGTTATTAAATATGAATTGCACACCTAGTGTACATCGTAGAAATAGCTCTTTTGGATTATGTTGTTATTTTTAGTATGGTCGTACAAAAAGCGTATTATTTCAATGAGTGGAACGTTTGTAAAGCAAAAAGTGACATCAAATGAGATCATTTTATTGCCAGTTAAATCAACATTTTCGATTAAATCGACAAAATTGAGTGAATTAAGATAATTATATTTATTGGTGTGATTTCTGACAGGTTTTTATATTTCAGCTAATTATTTAGCAATCAAATTGTATGAAGCGTTATTCATATCATGTATAGAACGCAGGGGAACATTCTTCTTATGCACTTTTGGAAGTCTCGGTATAACGGAACCCAGTAGTATACGACGTTCATGAAGGTCAAAATTGATAACCTACTAAAAAACTATAAATATGAATGTAAAGGTTAGGTAAATGTTTTTATTGAAAATAAAATTCCCTTCTCTGGGTTCTCTTTTTATTTGATGAAAGAGAGAGTTTACTTTAACTTGTAGTGACTCACATTTATCACGAGAACACGACTGGTTTAATAAAAACAATTATTATTATAACCAACTGTACCAGTGTTTGTTTTAATGTGCTTTTGTTTAACTGTGCTAATTATAGCCATTTTGTGCTTCGATTACCTTCCATCATTGTTCCGCGGTTTTTGGTACTGTTCGCACGTACTCCTGTCTTCTGCTTCCACTTGTACCACTTCTTGGCACGATCTCGGTATTCGTTCAATACCACGAGATCGCCAACGAAATAAATCTGGTTACCTTCAACCTCGCCTTCTGATTTGTCTGGCACGTGTTTCTTGGTAGCGGTGTTCACAGTTAATCTCAACTCGACGCCACGCTACAAACTATATAAATTTTTTCGAATATGAAAAACTCTGAATTTATGTGAGGTGTGAGGGATTTTATGATTAAAATAATGCCTAATGGACATCTGGTAAACAAAATCTCATTATTTCCCAGTAATCAAATCTAAACATCGAATGCTGAAATCTACTATTCAATTTCATACGAATCTCTAAAGACACTATGTAGGTTATGTTGAAGCGGCCCCGATATATTGCCTCAATAATTAGACATAGCATATGTGAGGGCACATGTTAGTCTACTATAAGTTTTAATGAAACATCGAGTTAGTGAATTATTGCTAGCCTACAAAAATGTAATTTAGTATCAGATTTGGTATAAAAGATAAACACACCGATGGAACCATTTCGAATTTTTACTCATTAAGATATTATATGCATACCATTACACTACTGCCATTAATAAATGTTATCATATAAAACCTTTTTTCGTTGCATTTGTCTTGGTTATTAACACCCTAATCTTAACATAGAGACCTAGCTTTGTTTGCAAAAATATATCGTGAAAAATCTTAAACCACCTCGAAGTTATGTATATAAGTTAAAAATCTCTACTCTTGAAATGATGTCAATTGTCATAGGCTTACTGCATTGCAAATCCGTTTTAGTGGTCAGAAGCCATAGAATTCGTTATAGTAATGGTTAATATCAAACACTATCGAACTCGTAATCTAGTAGTCATAAACAAGTCAGTAATAAGATAATAGAGAATTGTGTGAGCTCAATCGCACGTATTGTATATGGAACTTGAGCCAGGTTAGTTTTAATTTACAGTAAAATAATTAATTGACACAAACGCCACCCATGCATTGTCGTAAAATGTTAACATCGTCAATAAGTTGTTTAGATATGTCCATAATAAAAAGTTTCCAAGATCTTCTCTGTACGCACTTTTATAATACACAGTTTCCACAAGAATTATGTTAAAAGCAAATTGAACAGCTGAAATTTATTGACCGAAGACTTGGCAACCATATAACACATTACATTGGTCAGAAGCAACTAAGTGGATATAGTATGAGATTCAAAGATGGATGTACATTCTGCTGACCTTCTTGATTCAATTTGACATGTTACTATTTGTATTTCGTTGTAATTTTTGTTTGTTTTCCACCTCCACTGGATTTCTGTGTTCTTCCTTAACCGCATTTATGTTGTTTTAGTTGATACTTAGTCGTGACGGCAGCCATATTGTTTTTCTCTCTCTTGATTTTGCTGCTTGCTTTGGCAGGAACTGTGCATTTTGTGATTGTTAATTGAAGTACTCTTCCAGAATTGGAAACACTTCATGTTATAAACTAACTATATATTATCTTTCGAACGAACCTGTACTTGATCTATCCAGAAAGGGACAAGATAACATTTATTCGTTGAATATGATAATTTTCTTACATTCTTTATCAACCTATCTACTTAACGTCATTTAGATTCAATTACTAGTTGAACAAGTGAGTGAAAATACTTGTCTTATCTTTTCTTCTACTTTTGTTTGGGATTCATTTGACGGTTCACGGATAATCAATTACCCTTGTTCTGTTTTCACAAACAAGCTTATTACATTGTTTAAATAATTCGAGTTTCCTTTATTTCTATTACCCTTGTTTCTCGTTTTACTTCATTAAAAACAACTCAATATTCTTCTCAATTGCACTGATCCTGTATCTTTAAATATGCCAAATATTATGCTAACAATATAGAAACTTGTGTATCATTGCATTTCCGAGAAAACACGAAATGGCTTCTTCACACATTTTTGTATCTATAAGCTGTTAGTGAATAATAATAATCACAAACTAAATAGTCTTGTCAGTTATTCATCATTTCAAGAACCAACGAAATAAAAACGAATTCATGCTATTCTCCTAGAATGTTTGTTCTTGCTCTTTTTAAAACCATTATGTTTGGACAATATATGCTCAGTAAAAATTATTTAAATAGCAGAAACTAGATCAGAAGAAACTCACAAAAGTTCAGGGCTACATAAGTTTTTCATCATTGGCAACTGGATTGTTCCGGTAATTCATCCATAAAATGCAATTCCTAAAGAAACAAAACGAGACATCCAAAGTTTAAAAAGACTGGTTATCTACTGTGTAGCATAGGAAGAAGTGAACAAGAAACATGGGCTACGGAAGCTATTGGATAAAATGTGGTGGACGAGTAATACGTCATCGGATCGCCGTTCGTTTACTTGTTTAAAATATTTTATGTTAAATGGTCCGCCATTGAATGTAGATCAGTCCAGATGTCTTGCAGTCAAAACATAGTTCACCCAAAGTTGGTTTTTATAGCACTTCGAGAAATATTTAAGTTGTGACAGAGTTTTAATCGGCCAGAGGTTTGGCGATGACCAGTTCCAGAGACTTGTATAGCAATGATGATTTTCTTGAAACTTATTGTTTTGTTGCCAATACTTTCCTATTTTGAAGATCTAATTTTCTACCATTGGCACATTTTATAGCATCACAGTTTGCTGAAGTCAAATTATGTAGAATTTCGCAATATAGGATATTTGTTCCTAAGCACACGATCTTTGAAGACAAACATAAAATTACTGAGATTTACACTCAACATGTAACACAAAGGGAGGTCAAGAATTGTGAACTTGGTAATAATTCATCAGTATGGCATTGCTCTGACTGACAGGTGTGATTATTCAATGTGTATTAGTTTATCCCCATCATGAGTGCGTCCATAGGAAGTACCAAACATCGTATTGCTGATTATCATGAAGGACGAGTCAGTATGGGCAGTGATGTGACTTCCATGTAAGATTTTATAGGTTGGGCAGTCACATCGTGAAAGCCTCCACATCTATTAGTATAGTATTAAAGATAGATATACTATTGCTGAGTTAGACCATATTTCTGCAGTCTGACTAGATTTATTAATTTAAGCCATCAGATATCTTATTCTTACTATTGGTATTATTCCAGAAGCACGGAGTAGCACAGATCACCGTTTTGTTTACTTAATTTTCTATCGGTCTTGATAGTGCATGTAAATGGTGATAGGGCGTTAAACACATGATTTACAACAAATCAATTTGAATGTTAAATAAAAGCCGGGACAACCAAGCCCAAAATGTCTGCTGGCTCCAAAGATTTAGAAATAATTTAACTGAGCAAACATTAGGCTGTTTGTATATTTCTCCTCTAAATATCAAATACTACTTGGTTGTTTAACTTCTAATTTATTGAGACGTGAGCTTATCTGCTGGCCCAGTTCGCCAAAAACATTTACACAAACTTTTGTGGATTACAGAGATGGAAGTATGTGTTACACCAATAATGACAATTTTCGAAGTCTTACTGTCATACTTAGTTGATATTTCCATTGTGACTTTCGCGGAGTTTACACAATGATTCAAGATCACTGGTATACAGAAAGGGTTGTGAAATTATAAATCAACGAAACATGTCGTTGATGCACATTAACAGTGGTGCAATGACTTAGCCTTGAAAACCAGAACTGGTGATATTCCAAGAGTGTGAGTAATGTTGCTTTATTTTTATGACTTGAATTAGACTGTCTAAAAGTGATGCGATTCAGTTACATACTATATGTTCTATCTCAAACAGTTTTAATTTATATGAAGAGCCGAGTGTTGAACCTCATTAAATGATTAATCGAAGCCACAGTGCGACGAGCACTCAGACATTTTGTAACCTATGTGTTTTACCGTTATTCAAAGCCTTGTGAATTAACTTCGTTTTGGTTTGTACCTGTGCTATCTGAAACCTACTAACTCCTCGTTTCATAAAAACAGTGGCACAATTTTTTATAACCGACTGTGACTGAGCTTTTATATATATATATATATTTATTTACTTATTTGAACACACAAGTATTAGTAAAAGGGGCACACAATACATATGCGCCACATAATAACAATGGGATTGTGAAAAGATAAAGAATGTAAGTGCGTATAATAAAAGAAGAAAAACGGACAGAAATTAGTGTATGAGAGCGAAATAATAATAATAATAATAGTAATAATAATAATAGTTCAGTTAATAAAGATACAACCAGAAACAATTATTTCAGTTAATGAAGTCACATTCATTTTTATGAAGAAAATAAAACAAAATTGCATCAATATAGCCACTCGCTTCTATTGTGAGACATATCTGATAACGTCTATGGCCACTGTTCTGCACCATCTCTCGGACCCCAGCCAGGGAGTCATGGAGGCTGGACAGAATCCAGTCATATACAGCTTTCTTTTATACCACAACACCATGTCACACAATGACCACCCCTCCGCTTTTTCCAACCGATCCCAGAATCGACAAATAATGCACGACGTGAAATTTTCCAGGACATGACCAAGCCACCAAAGTCTGTGTTTCAAGATAGTGGCTAAGGTTGGATTATCGTCGCCTTGTCAGAATAAACGACGTCGAACCTCTGCATTACTAACATGGTGTTGCCACTGGATGTCAACAATTTTTCGGAGACAACGATGATCAAATACAGAGTCGTCTGAAATTCTCAACGCGGATAGGCCAGGTTTCACAAGTATAGAGGAAAACTGCTCTCACCGACGCGTTTTAGATCCGAACTCTTATAACCAGACTAACATCACGAAGCGCCAAGGATTGCTCAAATTGGCATGCACCACTCTGGCTTTCACTATATGTGCATTGATCTCATCACTCACGCCACCACCAGCACTTATGCCGCTACCCAGATACATGAACTTCTCAGCTACTTCAACCTGCTCACTACCCAGAGTGAGTGCGGGATCAGAAACCTAACAGTGTTGTGAAGGTAATTTGCACTTAGAAGGTCCAAAGTACATGCCATACCCACGGACACTGATTGCCAACTGATTAAGTGCAGATTGCTCGGCTTGGGTATCGTCGCACAATAAGACAATATCATCCGTATAGCGCCTTAATAGTTGGAGTTCCTTAGGAATTTTCGACTCGTTAGGTGGATCAGTCATCACAGGTCGTGGAGGATAGGACAGTCTGATCGATGTTGTCGGAGAAGCAGACCAGTTGAACTGCTTTTTAAAAAGGTCTGCTCATCGTTAAAGAGGTCACCGTCACAGAATACTTCGCTCACACTAGACTTCTTGCTGCCAGTGACTCTAATGAGGTGAAAGAACTTGCGGGAGTTATCAGATGCAGCTGATGCTCTAAACTCATTTACATGCTCTGATCATCAGTCTTCTCAGTCCTTAGGCAAGGTTTGTCCAATTTCATTATGTAACAATCTTTGATTGTAATCAGACGTGAGGTCACTCAGAGTAAACCTACGGGCTCTAACGAGTTGTAAAAGACCTGAGGAAACCCAGTGCTCATAAGTTGGATGTTTTGCGAAGCTGTAAGAGAATACACTTCCATAATGTTTGGTGGGAGGGTAGCTAGCCTTGGTATTTATGTACAACAGTAGCTCTGACCAATTTACTGACAAAAGTCGGTTTGGGACGATGACGTTGTTGGCCACTGGAACTTAAGGTAGGACTAGCACAAACAAGGACATGATTAGAGTTCAGATTGGTGCTTCAAAATGAGCGGCACTCTTGTACACAATCACTTCAGCGGCAGCTTATTCTGATGTGGTCAGTCTGAGTCCAGGCTTGAGATGCAGAGGATGACGCCAGGTAGCACATCGGCGATGACTGTGACGGCAAATAGTGCTAGTTAGAAAAGGGTTGCAGCAGACGGTCACCATTATCTGACCCGCAACCGACAAGTCCCTAACGGCCGCTTAAACGGCTCCCTTCTGTTCTTAAACACCTGACCTGAGAATTCAAGTCTCGGACTAGTACTACAATATCTGTCGAACGAACTCTCTGTAGAACTGTTAACTGTGAATAAGACTCATCATTGATAGCATCCGGGCTAAATCTATGGGAGCACAGGTGGAGATGACGAAAAGACATCGTCTCAAGCACCGATTTCTTCGCATTTTGTTGTAATATCTGACTGTTAATAACGATCCAATCGATTAGTGCTGCCTCAGCTTTGGCCCTTAGTGCGATACCAACGTCAACAATACCAGACAAATATTTCATATGGTACCCCGATAAATTCACATGAAACAAGTAATTCGAAGCGAAGGATGAGTAACGAATTTGTGGCACTACACTAGAGTTTTGTAGACAACAAATATCAACATTAAAACTTTCTAAAGACATACCCAACCCTGATGATGATCTGGTAATATGCTTGTGTTGAGATCACTCGGTATATCTTATATATTGTAATTGATTACCAGACCACTTCTTCTTATCTTGTATCTCAGCCAGAATAACCCCATGTGTTAAAGTTTGTTGTCGTGAGATTTAAGCTCTATCACCAACTTGTTTGCACATTTCTGTACATAGTGTAAGAGATTTAGGACTTTCTTGAAGAGAGGGGGCTAAATGAGTTTGTGAACTTCAGGGTGGGACTGCGGATACGTTATAAAGAGAGTTTGGAACAACTCCGGGGCGGTCTTCCCAAGTAGTCTACGCATAAAGCGGAGATTTACGCTTGCCTCGACTGTATCTCCAAGGTGGTTTGAGCTGGCGTATAAGCTCTCGGTGGTTACTAGCCCAAGGTTACGCTCTGAGGATTCAGTCAGAAGTGGGTTTTCATGAAGGACTTGTATTCATACCGTATGTACATTGGTAATAAAAATAAACCATACCATAAATAATTGGTTATGGGGTCACTAAAATGTCAATGAACCCTTGCCCAAGCGTCCGTCTAGCTGAATCATTTGTACGTTAGATGGCAGATCATCAAACGTTAAACAATTCACCGAATCTCGTCAAATTCAAGTATAGCCAACAAGGAATAATTGGTTTCATGTCACAGAACGGCTTATTTGAAGGGTTTTCATCACAAACTGAAATCAGTTATAATGCCAAAACTCTATTTATACAAATGGATGAGTGAATTTTCCGCCGAAATCTGGGATCTGTTATCTTATACCTGATTGGTTCATCCATAAATTATAGTCTTGCCGTATAATTAAATAGTGCAGTGTACCACCGGAAAGATTATATTGGTCGGATTGTGCGGCACGTACTCCGTTAATTAGTTTCTATTAAATGGTTTTCATGTTGGCAAAGTAATGAGTTGAATAAAAGTAGACCTTTTGTTGAAAATATTTCCACTTTTTGAATATATTCGATTATTCACCATGTTAAATAGATAATATACTGTTGTTTCAACTGGACTGTTTGATCATTGTCGAAGTTTCAAGTGATTAATGAAAAGATTTTTAACTTGAGGAATAATGAAAACTTAAATTAAAAAATAATTTTTCTTTAAAAAATAAACCAAATACATGCAAATAAAGTACCATATTACCAAAAAACTTTCCATTGTCTAACCCTGAGAACTCATCTCTTATTGATTTGTATATTATCGTTTAGTGGTATAAAATGACAAGTATGTTAAAAAGATGAGAACGAGCCAACAGAATATAAATATTCTAATGTAATATAATAATTTATGTTAACTTTTCTGCATTTTCAGGAATCATAAATTCTTTTGGTATTTCTGCAGCAAGCATATTATTAAGTTCTTCCTCCTCATCATCATCATTTTCATGTTCTTCAAAATCACCAAATCCCTTTTCTGTTAAGTCATAATTATTATCAACCAGATGATTAGAGCATAATGCATTTTCATAATTAAGTGAATTTAAACATCCAAGCATATAATCAACAATATTTGGATGTGGTAAATGTTGAGTTGGATGATTCAATACAAGCCAATCACGGACATATATCGGATCACCTCTAGGATCATGTTTATCATCGGAATCTTTTGGAGGTAACCAAAATGGTCGGTATTTGGTTGTTGTCTGTCTTGATCTATTGAATTTTACTTCAGTTATTAACCAATTACACGTTTCTGGAGAGAAGTATTGTTCAAATGTTGAAAATATTTTTGATTTACTTCTAATAAAGCAAACTTTTGATACTGTTGTCTGTGGTAAGAATGGTTTAATGGCTTGCCAAGCAACTTTGAATGCAGGTCCCGGATGAACACAGATTGCTAAACCAAGGCGCTCTGGATAATGATCAGCCATTATTTTGGCACATTCGTAACCAAGACGAGGATGACAGCTGGTTGTAGTCATGCCTAGAAATTAAGATGTTTCAACTAATTACAGTGATAAATAAAATACTTTCATTATAACAATCCTCTGACTTTTGCGGACATTTCATATAATTGAAATGCCCACCTCAAATGCTTCTTATCACCAAAATTACGACAGTTACTAGACCCTTAAATGTTTATATCAATTAGACAATAAATGTGAATTAATGTCGTACCAAATAGTGCTATACTTTCAATAATGTATACTTTCTGATTATACCAAGAAGGTATAAATTCAATAGAAAAGTAATTAGACATTTGATGATCTAATTAGTTTCCCTTCTTTCTTATCTTTGCATCCTAAAACATCATGGAATCCAATGAATTTTTTAATGTTTGGTAAAGTTGGTTAATTAAGTATATACTCTCCACGAAATTACGCCACCGTACATCAATGTCTTCAGTGAGCTGATATCTCACAAAAGACCTGGTTGAACTCCACTGGTAACGGATTCTCATTAGCGCTCGCGTGCGAAACTGGGGGGATCGTGGATACGCACTGCTAAGGAGGCGTCCCATACTAAATAGAAACGGCCGTCCAGTGCTTCCAAGTTTTCCATGGTGGTCTAGCTTCAATTGACTCATGATTTCAACTATTGAAATTTCTAAAATCTCCTCAAAACCCGTTTTGATAAGTATATACTCTCTTCTGTGTTTCATATATAATTTCTGCTATGTAAAGCCCAGTGTGTTATAATCCTATCTTATTACAACCCAGTTATTTATATTACTCAGTGATCTTGGACACCAATTCACTCGACATGTCTTCAAATCAGAACATGGTTGAACAGGAAAGAGATTATATTCAAATAAGAAGGTTAGATGGAAGTAAGAAGCACAATAGTTAAGACGTTAGTACGGTGTTCTCCAAGTATCGACTAGCGCTGATAGGTTAAGAATTAGTCAAGCAACGTGCAGCAGCGCAATCGTGCATAGAGCATACTTCAATCTAATCTATGTCCCGTTAATACAGTAATAATGTTCAACTGAACAAGAAACTGGGAAATGTACACTACTAAAGTGAAATTTTGTTGTATAACACTGAATTTATTATTCAATTACAATGACAGCATAATAATTTATGAAAGTATTTGTTATATCCGAGTGAAGATTAAATCATGAGTAACTTCTGAGACGTATTAATTGACTAATATTATCCATACATTCTTATGGTATAACTATTCAATAATTAGATTGTGTATATTTATATTCCTCTTATTATAAGCTTTATTCTGATGTATAATTTATTATTGCACGGTTTACTGTTCTTAAGTTATGTTCAGTTTATTGACTACCGCCTCCCACGTTCACAGTCACTTTTGGGCTTTATTGTGTACAAATGTTATTTCCTATTTTATGGTGTGTTGCGGTCTGTTTGGTTGATATGTAAACCCAATATGTCTGAAATAAATGATTCGATTCGATTCGCATATTGGAAACAGGTATTTTGCTGTTCTGGATTCAAGTGGACGGGCTAGGCGGACATAGGACCAATAAGGACGCTAGGCTGCTCTTACCGGTCGAAAGTCATTGGTTTGGCACAGTGCTAAGATTGTATAAGTCGTATTTTGATTGGTGGATAAATCACGTGATAAAAAACCGGACATAAAGTCATAACAGTATTCTTTTAAAGTTTCAAGACGTTAGTGTTCAGAATTCAATCACTCAACGAACATCAGTATCATCACAGTGATTATCTTATTCACAATAGGACAAAACATGTAATAGACAGAAAAAATTAAAGGTACTAAAAAAGATAAAAGGTAAAAGTTTCGAAGTTTTCTACTAGTGAAAGCTAAATAAGTTACCAGAAACGTTAGTTTCTACGCTGATCAATCATTTTATATGTATATCTAAATGATAACCCATAATAAACCAATAATGTATACATGTTTTTAGATATGCCACGACGTGCAACGCTGACCAGTGTTGGGGATGGTTATAACAAAGTTGAGGGTGGTCAAACCAAAACGTGGCATCAGTCATTGAATTCACTAACTTCTAGTCTGAGCCATGTTGGTAGATACAGACTAATTAGTTGGGACCCGCGTGACTATCGCAACCAATGGTTGGAGACTCTGGGTGATATGGTTCAGAATCGATCACATTGGCGTCGATGTATACACTCTCTGCTTTCCATTAAACTATGAGATTAAAATTGATTAATAGCTTTCTTTCTACGAACTAAATCTTTCTTTCTGTACTATGTCGTTATATGCAATGTTTCTTTTATATATTACCACTATTGAATTAACTATTAATCCGGTGTTAATCATGTTGTGCTAATGAGGTATGGTAACTTAGACCGATGTATATATGTACCTGGTCCTACGTTAATTAATTTCATCAAAGATATTACCGTATTTTTATTTTATTATTAATAAATTATCAAATATGGTCACTACGAAAGAAATTTTATGAAGCATATTCTTTAAACTTCATTGAATACATTCACTTGGTGTTGTTTTACTTGTATCTTACCATTGTTATTTAGGACTGTAATTGATCAGTCTCTCTCTTATTGGCATATGTGCATCCCGTGTGAATTGCCTCGATATTTACAAGCATTATAAACAAAGATGAATAGTGGATAGCAGTTAAATTCAGGACGCACGTTTCGTCCTATTTGAGACTCGTCAGCTGGATATACCTTCATCCCAGATTTGATGTTCACTCCAGAACTCGAACTCTGGGATTCAGGTATATCCAGCTGACAAGTCCCAAATAAGACGAAATGCGTGTCTCGGATTCCACTGCTATCCACTATCCATCTTTGTTTAAAAATTCATTATTCACATATCCAATCATTCCTAATTCAATGAATACCTATAAGTAATTGACTATCAACAACTGTTCAATGTTTGTAGTGGTTTAAAACTAATAAAAATCTATCATTTGATTAATGTCATCTTATTCTTTCTCATTTATCAAAATTATAATAATCATAATAAGCATACGATTCATAGAAGTAATTTCAGTTTATTTTAGCAAGTACCTGAATTTATACTTCTAGTCACTAAGACTACACACTGTCTCCTCTTCTACGCTGAGGTTTGTTACAGGGCAAAGTTAATAGTTTAACCAGTAAGTACTAAAAAAAGATGGACGGTGTTATTTCATAAATGAGTCGTTCAGATTTCTTATGACAATATAATATTTATGAAAAAGGTAATATCAATAAGAATGAACATTAGCTAAATAGAAGAATTTTTTAAATAAAATTAATACTATCATTATGGTTATAGACCATCTTGAATGGTAACTTTGTTGGTTATTATTGGCCAATCAACTGACTTTTACAGTTGTTGTATTCTCTCAGTTAGATTATTCAATTTTGTAACGTTCTCTATTGTTATGGACAACATTATCTGAGTCTATTTTATATTGAAGTAAATATTTAATTAATCTGAACGATGCACTATATAGGATAGAACACAAGAAGAGATAAAGACGATAAAATTTACAAGAACGATTAATAACAAACAAAGCCATCACAATGAACTGATATAACATTTGAAAAATAACAAAAACGCTCATTTCTGTATGAAGTAGCCACTGATGATGGCCTCCAGACAACAAATCAAAATTTTAAAATTAAACCATCTAACTGAGAGAACAAAATTAAAATCACTCGTTTATTTTAGTCACTAACTAACCAAAATGAATGCACCATAGTAACTAATTTAAAAGAAGAAAGGCATAATTTTCTGATCAGAGATATTAGCACTCATGAATTTTATCTGAAATACCTATATTTAATATTTCTCTGATAAAACATTAAACTTGAAGTCATATGATCTAGAAGTGTATTTGTAATTTATCTATCTTAGGAACTATTAAAAATGAACAAGCCAAAAATACAAATATGCCCAAGTTTCAACTAATCAAAATAACATGCCCTGCCTAATCTTGATCATCTGACAATTGATAAAAGTACCGGAACATATGTAATATGTAATACTAATTACTTTATATTCTTTCTTCCATTCATTATTGATCAGTTGTTATTTACGGTAGAAACACCCACGTATTTTCCTACACCCATGGTGTATGTCATATTATTTTGTTGTTGTTGTTGTTGCGTATATTTAAGGGCAAATTCATTGAAATTGGAGCGTATAATTTATTAAATATGCTTAGTATTCAATTGAATTCTATTTTATATCTCCTCATATTTGATTGTGTTAATAAACTTGATGGTTTAAAATTATCAAAATTATGTACAACTCTTACAGTTAATCTAAGAAGTCAAATAAGTATCAATCGAAATGTAAGCTTAATCGTATCATCATCATCATCATCATCATCATCGGATATGCAGTCTGATTTAAATCAATTAAAGTATCAAGATAAAGTAATGATGGATGATAATGGATTTGAATTACGTATTCGAAGAGTAAATGATGGTGTTATGATTGATGAATGGTATGAACCTGGAAGAAAATATTATGTAATATTGACAAATCGATTTCATTCAGTAGGATTTCGTGATGGATTAATATGGATTGAACCTAATATGAATAAGGAAAAAATGATGATGAATATAAAAATGGATTCATCAATTCTTGTGGATAGTAAATCACTTAATGGACAACTCAATTCAAACACAGTAAGTCGAATGTTTCATGGATATATTTATTTACTTAGATCAATTCAGACCATTCGAATAGACCGACTCGATTATTGATAAAGTTGTTGATGATTGAGATTTATAAATATGTAGATTGGAACAAAAATCAAATTAACAACCTTCAATTTCCGCTATGATAAAGGTTTGGTTCATTTCTTAAAAGTGAATTCTGTTAGGGTTGACTATTCTAGAAACTTAAATATTACTAAATTTATGTAACTTGAAAAACTAAAGAATGATACAAATCAGTCGTAATAAGTGTTTAAATGCTGTGGGTGGTAGAGGATAACAGTTATTCTATTGAAGACATCAGGATGAGTGTTCCGTAGTTACTTTTTTATACAGGTTTGTTACATATATAATTGAAGTAAAATATTTTATTCAGCGGCAGCAGTAATCAAAGCTGTCCTGAATCTATTCACAGAATTTGATCATCAATCTTTCTTTTTATTTCGTACAAAGGTAGACACCTACCATCGCCTCCTAAAAGTTCCCATGTAATGAATCCTAAACAGGTATCACATAAGTTCGACAGTTGGGAGGTAATAGTTTATTTCCTGTTTCTGAAAGTTCAATTAGGCATCAATTTTTCATTGAAATTTCCTTCGTTACGTCATGTCTCAAAATGGCAAATTTCATTACCGATGAATCTACTATTACTTCTGCAAAGATTCTTATCCAAATTACTTTATCAATGATTGTTTTAGATCCTATTACAGAACAATCTTTATAAAATAAGTTACTGATCAATCACTTTTCTTAGAATCTTTATTTTATTGAATTATTTTTTAACTTTCCTTAGTTAACAGATAATATGAACAATTGCTCTTCTAGAGAGTTAGGTGAATGGATTCATTTAACTAATCAGGATCCAAATAATAATATTTTATCTGATTTATGGACAACAGAGACAGCAGTCACTCAAACAAGATTAGGTTGTGAAGGTCTTACAGCTGAGAAGATATCACGTACTCAAAGACTTGTTACAAAAATGATTGTTATATGGAAAGCACCATTAAAAGATAAATGTGGTTGTATCAATATTAATGCAGCTGTACAAACACATAATGAACAAAGAGAAATATTTTCCGCTATAGGTAAGTAATGATTGATATGCGTTTGAGTATTGAATACATTCAATGATTGCTTATTATTTGTTTCTTTAAATAAAGATCACAAGAACCATATCAATAAAATTTATAAGATCCGGATTGAACTGATTTAGAAATATAAGAGCACAATTAAAACACGGAGTTTTATCCTAGAATAAGACAACTACAATCAACAAGAGGGTAATGAATAAATAAACCTCAAACATTTTCATTACTTCTTAGTAATAACGACAAGACACACCAATGGTTGAATTTTAAAATCGTATCAAATTTTTAAAGATCACTAAGATATAAAAATAAATACTTTGTATAAAAGTAAATCCTTGACATTATAAGTATACATGGATATTGGCTAGCAGTGGAATCCTGGACATGAGTTTCGTCCTATTTGGGACTCGTCAGCTGGATGTACCTGCATCTCACAGTTTATGTTCACTCTGAGATTGGAACCCAGTACCGTTCACTTCGAACACCATCGCATCATCCACTTAGCTAATGAGTTCTGAAACCCGCTTGCTTGTGCAATGGGGTGCAGTTATATTCACTTGGCGTTGTTTACTTATATCTTTCCGTTGTTATTTAGGACTGCACTCGATCAGTCTCTTGTTGGCAGATGTGCTTTATAAGCAAAGATAGATAGTAGTTAGCAGTGGAGTCCAGGACGCACGTTTCGTCTTATTTGGGACTCAGCCTGTGACTTCAGGGAATATCGAGTCAGTCTACACAGGATACACATACGCCAACGAGAAACTGATCAATTACAGTCCTAAGTAACGATGGGAGGATACAAGTAAACAACAATAAGTGAATATAAATCCCTTACACTTTATTAACTCAAATGACTGCTATATACTAGTTAATTAACGTATTTGAGGAGTTTTACAAGTCCTCATGGTCACTGGTTCAGTGCTGTCATAGTCATTAAAAGCTCATGAGGCTACGAACAACACGCATCGAATATATATCGCTGCAGGAATATCCTACTATCTAAGACTTCATGCTATTTAACTTTGAGAAATGATCTTTGAACCTAAAACCAAATGTTTCAAGCATCTGAACATAGATCTTATAAGGGCACTGTTCGAATGTGATGACATTAAACTTATTATTCTTAAGCTTAAGAAAACTATTTTGGTACGTCCCTTAGTTCAGTATTAACTAATGATCATGGTCCTGATAGATAAGAGTGTGAAGTGATGGTCATTTAAATAATCCACTAAATTTCAGTGAACATATAGGTGTCAGGAAGTATGACTTAGTTTTATTTAAGGATCAAATTGTTCTTATTCAATGCTCTGTATTTCTATTCCATATATTATGAAGGTGGTTTGACCAAAACACTTTGTCCAAGTTATACACGACCACCAAGTCCTGTTCTTCCAGCTTACATGTTACCTGCAAATGATAGAAATGTTGAAAGTTCCACAAAAGAAAGAACAATGAAGTTATTACATGATGAATTTATGCATTTGGATAGTATGCAACCTCAAGACTGTTGTGCTTGCGGTTCAGCAACTTATAAGCTCACCTTTACTGGTATGTGGACTAAAGTAACTCATCCAAAAGACTGGCCCGTTCACAATCCTGGAGCACTTCACTGGACTAACCTTATTGGTGCTAGTCACGCACCAAGTTTCCAAATTTACCGTATGGGAGAACCAGCAAGTGCTGGAGTTCAAGCTGTTTGTACGTATGGTGACACAACTGTGATGAAACAGTCACTCGGGATCGCCGCTACAAACACAGGCTCTTTAGGAGGAGTTCCATCTGGAACTCAAAGAGGTTCTACCGGTATCGGACCGTTATTCAGTCTAGTATCTGCTCCAGGTATGTGGGGAGAAGAAGCTCTTGAAGAGACGAGAACGACTTATGTTGGTGTAAATAGAACACATCCTTTAATATCATTTTTAACTATGCTTGGACCCAGTCCTAATTGGTGTACAGGTATTTCCAGTCAATCAGTTTGTCAAGCGGATTGCACCTGGGTAAAAAACATTGAAATTGACTTATTTCCTTGGGATGCTGGAGCTCGTAACGGTGATACATATCTACCTAGAAATTCAGATAACAAGGTATGATATTTATGTCTGTTATAAACTACTGATATACTATGAATATTAATGACTCCGGAATCCTTTTAAAGAATGTAAAGTTCAATTTAAGACCCAAAATTTATTACTTAAATCACTTTCCAGTAGGACAGTAGGATTCTGTTTACTAGTTGTTTATTAAATAGTAGTCAACACCATTGTTCTCTAAGATATATAAAAACTCAATATAATTTCTTGAGTTTTGTTAAGACGCTTGAGTAAATATCAGGAAAATTTATTCAATATATTTTTATTTCTGTACAACTCATTAGAGAAATACTTCAATTTCAAGAATTTTGACTGTTTACCTTGGACGTTAATTGGTAGCGAGTTCAGCAACTTTATTAATTATTATTTATTCAAACACATAAACATTGGTACACGGAGGCACCAAATAGATATGTGCCACAGAAATCATTCGATTCGTGTGAGAGCTGGGATACTATCCGAGGGCGCAAACCGAAGCAAGTGGTTTTCTTAGGGGGCCATACTCAGAACCTTCGACCTAAAGGTGTGATTCACAAGACAGTGAAGCGACGTAGGGAGATGCAGTTACATGGTAGTCGATGACCAACAGTTGGTTCATACGACATTTGTTTCCCGAGGATCCTTCAGCCCATGTACACTATTGGTTTGGAATGAAGATTTTTCGACTCCCCTAGGTGGACTCACCGTGTCCACCGGATTGGTTAAAGTGGTGGACATTCGCTTTTCGTCCTCTAAATTTCGAAAACAACAGTAATGCCGCGAGAAGACAGTGAGTAGGACTTGTGTGGTAGTGGTTATATGCACGTGGCCATGTGAGAACATTTGGAGAGGAAGAGCTGACTCTCCCCACTCTTGACCGTATCAGGGCATTTGGGGGTTACATAGTTTGAAGCAACCAGGGTTTCAATCGACTCTGAAGTTTATTTTTAATCGGTGGACTCTAAAATTTGTGTTTGTTTAAATACTTTGTGAATACCAACTTAGGGAAACAAAAAATATCTCGACCATCCAAACAACCTTTGAAGTTTAAGTAGAGAATTTCGTAGGATTACTCCTGTAAACCAATGCACTGTTGAAATAATAAAATAAGGTAGACTGCAGTAAATAAACCGATTTTGGGAAACTAGAAATAATACCGAATAACTATCAAATTATTACCCTATTGCTACATAAAATATTCATCTACTTGTCCATCAAATCATTGAGAATTTCAAATATTGTATAGTTGAACTTAGTGAGGATGTGGTGTGTAGTGGCTGGCACAGTCGAAAAACAATTGGTCAAATTCCAATCATTGGGTCTTATTATTACCAAGTTTTCTATCATCACTGTTTTAGTACTAGAGTTTTATCACAAAAATCACTTTGGAAAAACATGCACTAGTCAGATTATTAGTTGAAAAGTTTTTGGTACTAGATGCAAAGATGGATAGGGGCTAGCAGTGGAATCTAGGACACGTGTTTCGTCCTATTTGGGACTCGTCAGCTGGATGTACTTGCATCTCACAGCTGATGTACACTCCGGGGCTCGAACCCAGTACCGTTCGCTTCAAATGCCATAACATTATCCGCTTAGCCACTGAGTCCTGATACCCACTTTCTTGTGCAATGGAGTGAAGTTTAAATTCACTTGGTATTGTTTTCTTAAATCTTCCCATTGATGTTTAGGACTGCAATTGATCAGTCTTTTATTGGCATACATGCATACTGTGAGTATTGCCTCGATATAGTCTTAGTTCACTCCATGGATAAATATATAATTTTTTTTCTAATTTACCGTTTATTAATGACTGTATTTTACAGTCAGCGATCCAAAATAATAAAGATTGTTGTAAGTATACACGTCCTTGGATATGAATCCGTATATACCACAACTTCTACAGAGATCAATTTGTTATTTATCTTTCTGTATCCATGTCATTTGAAATCGGATTAGAGCAAAAAGTGATGCATACATTCCTTGTTTTTAAAGTCTCACTTAAAAACGATTTACGTTATTTAAGTAGTATATGGACGGAAGAAATGAGTATAAGATTTATATACTTTTGGATTATTTGTAGTGTTAAAGTACATTTTAAATTTTGATCTGGGTGTGTAAGTTGAAGAGTGATAAATATCATGTTCATGAATTGTTTAACCCATAAAACATCCCGAATAACTTTTATATGTGTACAGGATGTTCCAGAACCTATTCGTTTTATCACCAGAGACTGGATGCCAAATAGTCCATTCACGCCAGGCGTCCCGGTAGCAAAATTAATCTTGGAAAGAGTTTTACCTAATGAATCATGGGAATGTACGTCAAAGTTGTACGATGGGGTGGAGGTATTCAATGCCGATGGAAGTACAGAAACAGTAGGTTCCAGACCAGGATCCCAATCTAATAAACATTCTCCGATAGTTCAGTCAGTTATAGGGGATTTAACAGGTGCACTACCAAAAAAAGTCGAAACAAAATTGGTGGTGGAGTAGGCGGAACACGAATTACAAGTGGAGGACTAGGTGGAGATGATCCTCTTTCAGATCCAAGTTTGGCACAGATGGCCACATTTCTATGTGTTACAAGTCCTTGGTCAGCCTGGGGGTCGTGTTCAGTTACGTGTGGTGTTGGTCGTCGAACTAGACAACGTGACATGCTGATCAATAAGAAGACAGAGCTTTGTCAACATGTTCCATTAGTTGAAGAAGAGGTAAGAAATAGAAGATCCTTGAAATAACTAAGGAAACTGTAGATACATTGCAATAATATTGTACGTATTTTACTCCATCAATTCGTAGGTTAGGTATTTTCCATTAAATAACACGAGTGATTTACCATGCTTCCTCATTCATTTATTATGGTTTCAAATGGTGTGCATACTAATAATCTCAACATGACGTTTTGGAATGCCGTACTGCAAAAAATATGATTTATTATATCGTACATTTCTTAAACAAATAACCGTAAATAACAACTCAATCACTTGCGTCCAAGTGCACTGATTTTAATTTAAACACTTCAAAATATTTATGAAAAAGAATCCTTAAAAATGAAAAATATCAGGACAATAATCGAAACCCATTGAGTTATTAAATTAATGATGGAAGGCGTTTCTTGTCGATTTTCAGTTTTACTATTGTATTTTCTGGTAATATTTTACACATATGATAGTCTAGACTGATATCAAGAATTCGTGGATTGGTTGAGGTTAGACAATAACACCGTTGGATGCCAGTCGGCTCAATGGCCTAGAGGTTAAGAGTTCTCGCGCGAGAATGGAGGCCCTGGGTTCGAATCCCGCGAGCGGGATCTTAGATGCACACTGCTGAGGGGAGTCCCACAATAGGACGAAACAGCCGTCCAGTGCTTCTAGGTGTTCATAGGCGGCCTAACATCAATCGGCCCATGATCTGAATCAAAAAATTATCACGAATGTCATATTATTAAACAAAACTGCAAAAGATAATCCAATATTTTCAAGTATAGAGAAAAGAAAATTTAAAAAATTGAAGTGCTGTCATATCCTTTAACAAAATAATCGATCATCATCAAGAGATTTAAAGTATGGAATAAACTAAGTGTTACGTCTTTTATATCTAGAACTTAGATTCTTAATATACCGTGTACTACTTGAGCACTTAAACGCTACAAACCTCCAAGTCACAAATGAGAAGACAGAAGACGAGTGAGAGGGAATGTTATTCCGAACAGTATCAAATATGGTACAAAACTCCCAGATAACTATAGTTTTTAGTAAAAGCGAAATTATCATTATAGTCATGCAAACAGCATACAGTGGTTTTTAGCATTTTCCAATAGGGAATGTTCCTGGAATGTCTTTGGCTCTTTCTGAGCGTCCTAGAGCTTCCTTGAGTTCACCCGTAGGCCATCCTCACAACATTATTTAGCGAAGTGATCAAAAGTGCTCAAGAAATAGTTTCAAAGGTAATGGAAAATAATTTAAACAATATCTACGAAAGCCATCTGTCTATTTTACAAAGAAGTAGAAAGAGAAGAATAAGATAATAATTAATGTTTACGATTTATGAAATAAGGATGGGTGGTACGACCATGAGAGAATAAGAGGTCGAAAATGACTCTCTTGTACATGGAAGTTAGATGGGAAATGATGAATTTCTATAGCTTCAGCTGTGAACAAATTTCTAATACAAACACTATTTACCTTTTTATGGTCTTTTACACTGTATACTTGAAAGTCTTTAACTGTTTCTTGTAGTTTGATTTGATGATATGATATTCCTGTGTATAATTAAAATCACCCATAAATAAGATTGTAAAACTCAAGAAAATACCTTCATCTGATAAATATTATCTACACAAGGAAATAGTATAGTAATGATTAACTAATTATAGTGTCAGTTTATCCACAATCTACAAGAACGAATAAACGGGTAGTCTGACCGAGCTAATAGAACCAGTATAAACTCAGATAATCAATCATTTACAGTTTAGCGTAAATATCCAAACTTTCATGAAGAAATCGCACCAGCATTCAGTAACCCAACGGACATTCACAGTAAGCTTAAATTCTTATACTTCCCAATAAAAAAGGTATTTATAACAATGATATCTTGATACCTTGATGGATCAATCAATGAATCGGTATGAACTTTTTTTATCATGGATTAAATTCACGTATATTTGTCAGCAGACCTTCAGAACGGATCGATACTTGAAGTTTGTATTGAGGATGTCGTTCAGAAGAACGACGAAACCTTCAGGACCAAACCATCCAGCTTAGAGAATAAAATTTTACCAACTTCAAAAAGGTCATTTGTATAGGTTCCCAAAGATTAAAACAGTTGAAACCATACTTTATACGTAAATCAAAATAGGGATTGTTTGTTTATCTTAGGTGAATATTATTCGAATAATTACGGAAATTAAAGAAGTGCTCGACAGTTAACTTGACTACAGATGAATTATTTTTGTAAGCAATGAATCGAAGCATTAGTTTGACTTATTGGTTTCTTTCAGTGTCATCACAATCAAGGTTTACTACTCTTTTGATTACCACATAAATGATTTCAAGTGATATCATACAAGTTTACATATTCTTTTACTGTTAAGGACATACGTTTTATCCTGTTATTCAAAACTGAAATGGTTTAGGTAGATATTGGGAAAACTTTCATAGCCCTAAAACTCTAGTATAAATACATTTCACAAAGTCAATGATTTTGATAGGATAATTACGTGAATATTTAATATAACAAGTTGGAGTTTTGAAAATGTAATTAAATAATAACTGAAATCCTATCATTATTAGTCTAAAGTTGTTCACCACTATAGTTAATAACTGAAAATGAATTAAAGAAACAATAATTTCGAAAACCAAGGAAGTGATGGATCCCACAAGGCACCAGCACCAACTGATATCCTGCGAAACCTTCAAGAAAACAAGAACAATGAATACACCATTCAACAACGGGCAAACAAGAACAGAGAAGGCCAATGCACAGGCCAAATACATAGAAGCAAGCAAGTGAATGAAGAAGAAAATTAGACCAGATAAGCTGAAGTATGTGGGAAACCCACCAGAGACAGCGAGAAAACCTGATAGGGAAGGGAAACATGAGACAACTATATGGGATAACGAAGAAACAACTGTCAGTCAGTGTCAAGACAGTTCTGTTTTAAAGAGCTAGGACTTGAAGAACTATTACTAGCATCATCAAAAGGGTACAGGTATTTATAAATAGCTGTCTATCTAAGATACTCTATATCTTCTGACTAGACACTGTCAGCAGCAATCTAATGTGGTAGAAATCAAAACAACTTTCAGATGAAGAGGGAATCGGGAAAATATTCTGGAGATAGATAAGTCACACTTAGAGGAAATCGCGAAACCTCATCACAAGGCAAGCCTTAACTTGGGATCTTCAAATAAAAATGAAAAGAGGCTGACAAAGGACACATGGAGTCGGAAATCTGGCACAGTCATCAAAAGAACGAATAGAACTTGCCAAAAACTGGAAAGGAGAGACTAGGACAGAGTTGATTGGAGAATTGTGGTGGACGTCCAATGCTACCCCATAAGGGATAAAAGGAGTAAGTTAGTAAGCAATCAGTTAAAAAATATCATATAGTGTCAAATCACTAAACTTCAACTTCTAATGTATTTGTTGATTGCATTACTTAAAATTATCAGCATGAAAGCAATTCTAGTAGAAATCTATGAACACTATAAATTTGTATTAACTTCTTTTCTCCTAAACTATTTAGTCATGTGATGGTATAAAACGCACATGTGATTTCAGTGCTATGTGCAGCTTATTACCATGGACTGCTTGGACCCCATGTAATGCTACTTGTGATAAACCGCATGGATGGCAAACACGTACACGTTATTTAGCCCGCTCATCAGAAAAGAATTATTGCGAACATATATTTCAAAGTGAAACCGAGTCAAACAATGGTACTTTACGAGAATTGAGGGAATGTCAGCCAAAAGATACAGATTGTGATCCGGCTACAATATGTTCAGAGGGTAGAAAAGATGGTATAGAATGTGGTGAAAAAGTTTTAGCATACTACTATAGTGCTATTGAACATGCATGTTTACCATTCAAATATTTAGGATGTAAAGGTGGGCGTAATCGATTTCCTACAAAACAAGATTGCGAAGATTTATGCATTCCAGCTGTTGAAGCACTACCTAATTGGCGAAGAGAACGGATAGCTTTATTACAATATCAAACAGCTCAATTAGCTACAGACAGTAATGATTTTAAAAATCAATCGATTTCTCCAGCTAAACACTGTTCTCAGGTAATGGACCCTGGTTATACTTGCATGGATGATAACCCACCACAGAATAGATGGTAAGTTATAACTTTATTTATTATTTAGTCGAGGTTTTGGCTTTAAAATTAAGCAGTAAATAGTTGTTTTGTTTTAATCTAGATTTTCTCAATTCATGTAAATAGCCTACGAATGTTTACATTGTCGTGAACTTTCATTTATCAAGCTTGACCTGTTTGAGTTTATAAAAAAACGATGTTTTAATAGGACTTTGAGGCATTTATCTTGAGGATAAGTTATTACTAAATGGTATATTGTCGTTCAGACTGATATATGAAAAAAAGTAGATTCAGAGGGTCTTTGTTGTATTAAAGTTTTCGATGCTTTTTCAACTGATGTTAACACGTAATTATACACTAACAAGGTTAAATAACTAAATGACATTGAATTCAGCAAAATTCAGACTCATTAGGTAACAATATTTTTGGCCAAAGTCTACTTTTCCCTGTTGCCTGGGAAATCTCAGTGATGTAACCGGGAAACTGGTTTATTTTGTAAAGCTATAAAACATTAAAACATTCATAAATAACATCAAGCTTCAGAGTGGAAGATTGGTACACACATTACATGCAGTGTTTCTGATGTAGTATAATAATTTTTACTACACAACTTATATTATGACTAAGATCAAGGCTTCATAATCAAAAGTAATAAGTGTAAACCTGATTTATGTAGTATGTAATCACTAGTCCCTTGTTGAATACAGTCAATTAAAAGACTAAGATGACGGGAATATATAAAAAAGACACAGAACGTACACCTGAATTCAGAAAGGGAAATATAAATAAATTCTTTTAATTCAAACTTAAGGTAACAGTCAAAATGATCTAAGTTCAGTTTATTTTTAATTGAACTAGAAAGGATTTCGAATAAGTTATTCATATAAAGATGAATTTTTGTTATTTTTATACTTTTCATTAGTTATATGAAATTTTAAATGAAATCCCTGTTATCATAACTGGATGAATAGTATGATGTTAAGTTAAACAAATGATCGGTTGTATTATGCATTGAGTCAGTCTGATCTTGATCGAGTGTTTTTTATTCCTCTACTAATCAGTGAAGGTTATCACAACCTAACTCTTAACAGATAACACATCATTAGTCCTGAATATTTTAATTTAAAAACCTTAGGGTAATTTGTCCACTACACTTCATCACACTGTTAACCAGACATCATCTCTTGAAGTTTTTTTTAGCTGCTCAAATGATATGATTACACAGAAAAATGTGGAGATGTCCAAGAATGAAACGACAAATATTTCTTAGAACTAACATATATATGTGAAGTAATTTCATCAAAAATTAAAGTACATTGAGAGTCATTTTGTGACTTGATGTACTTAATATGGTTTTTCATATAGTTTAGGGTCTACGCTCAAATAAGTTTAAAGTTTGTCACTTCTTGTATTCCAGTGCATATATTACCAATAAGTTATTGGATCAAGATTCTGTACTCTATATTTTACTACTCTGGTCAATACACTTCATTGCATGACAAACAGCTGCATCTGTTTCTGATTAGTTCTATTACTATAGTAATGTAGGTTTATTAATTAGTGGTTCTTCGAAATAAATCAAAAACTTTGACCAACACCTGTAGAATAATTTCTAATTACAGTAATGACGATTATTTACCTATTTCTTCCTAGGTATTTTTGTCCCCGCCTACGAAGATGTCGTGATTTTGAATATCGTGGTTGTGGTGGTAATGAAAACAATTTTGAAACATATCATAGTTGCTTATCTGATTGTCTCCCGTTAGAAATGGAGAAGCTACGACAAATCAATAAGGCACGTATGGCTAGTATGCGTACATACACAAATGACACTTCTATGATAAAAAATAATGCAACAAATAATCATACCGCTATCTCTATACCAAAATCAGTGGATGATAAAAATGATGTTGATTCATTAAATGAAATAGAACATCAAAAATTAGATGATATATCGGGTCATAAACAAGATTGCATAATGACTACATGGAGTGGTTGGAGTCCATGCTCAGTATCATGTTCTCATCAAAAAGGTACGCAAATGCGTTGGAGATATATCGAAAAACCTTCAATGCATGGTGGGAATTCATGTGGTACACTATTTGAAAAACGTGAATGTCATGGAATTGCATGTTAATATAATCAAGAATATACAAAGAAAATTCATTCTTACTGTAAATTCAACAATTAACGTACTTCTCAAAGCATTGAATGCTTTATTCTATCATCATATGACAACAAAAAGATCTTTTTAAATACTCAGAAATCAATAAATGATTAGTAATAATGTCTCCAAGGTATTTGTTTGAGCATTCAAGCTCATATATAAACAAATAATACTTATTATCATTCAATTCAATATCTTTATTTACACTTCATATATGTAGCCATTTTTAATAAATAAATAAATAAATATCCTTTTATAGTATTTTTGTGAGATTCCCCTATTTACAAATAATCTATTACTGAGAATTTACATCAATATGATGTCAAACATTTAATGACTTAATTTTTATCTTCCCAATACAATATGAACTCAATATAAACAGTCATAGCATTAAAGATCTGTTACGAACTTGGATAGTCGAGTCAATTAGACACACGTCATGAATGATCATTGAATGTGATGAATATCTAATATGAGACTAAAAATCATTTCACTGTTTAAGATTACTACTGAAGTCAAGTGTGTTTCAGTGATTGGAAACTAATTACAATTATTACTAACAAATGAGGGGTGGAGTAAGGGGGAATTCGGTAATTTCTAGTAACGATCTAGATAATTAAAAAAAAAATCTAACTTTTCTCATAAGTAAACAAAGACGTTGTAGATACGATTGATTGTTTGATAGTTAAATCTTTTGAAGATAATATAGAATTTAAAGTTAAAGTAACTAATAGAAAACGCCTTGAATGATGAAGATAATCAGTATTCGATTATAAAGACAATTTGGCATTGTGTTTGAAATTTTTTTTTTATCTTTTCACGAATAAAACTTCTAATTTAAAAGAAACGAGTGAAAATATTTATGAATAGGGTTTGTAAAATAAATCAATTTCTTTAAATATATATACTCTAGAGAACATCCTCGATGAATATTTCAGAATGTTCTATAGTTTCAATATATTTACATAGATATTATCCTTTAATCAAAGTTTGATTTCGAAAACTAAGTTAAATATCATAAGCAAAGATAGATAGTGGCTAGCAGTGGAATCCAGGACACGCGTTTCGTCCTATTTGGTACTCATCAGTTGGATGTACCTACATCTCAGAGGTGATGTTAACTCTGGGAGCCGAACCCACTACCGTTCACTTCAAATGCCATAACATTATCCACTTACCTACTGAGTTCTGATAGCTATTTGCTTGTGCAATGGGGTGAAGTTTAAATTCACTTGGTATTGTTTACTTAAATCTTCCCATTGATGTTTAGGACTGCAATTGATCAGTCTCTGTTATTGATATATGTGCACAAGGCAATATGTACAGTCCAAAAAACAACTAATCATGCACTTCTGATTAACATTAGAAACTGAAATCTCACTCTTATTAATTTTTAGTGAATAATTCACTAAAACGTAGTCAACCTTAAATGTAGTTATAGTCTGAGAATAGTTAGTTAAAATATTGTTTGAAGCAAGCAAATATTCAATAAATTGGGACATTTTTTACTTAATATTCTATCTGTGAAAATAGTTACGAAGGATGGAGTCTATAATCACCGAAAGAGTATAAATCTTATAAAGCTTGGGAATAAGCTAAATAATGTCAATGGCTAAGTTTGTGTTTGAAACTATAACTTATGGTCCGAGTTTAACTGTAACGAGTAACAACCGAATATGGGTACATTGTTTAGAGTAATGTTTCACCGATCCAAAATTATATACACAAAATGTTAAATTTTTCACTAACTTACCAGTGCAATCAATTACAAAAACCCATTGTGTAACACCAGACTTCATACTTTTGATTGCATTTTCAATTGTGTATATTAAATGAGTTACTGCGTCATTTGACATGTTTCTATTTGAAATAGCTTGACAAAATGATGCATATATAATTGGACGCCCAGCTTCATCAAATCCTATCTGTCTCTATGAAAAGCATAAATGTACATAGAATAATATATTTAAACATGGTATACGAAGACGTGCAATTACTATGTCTATCAAAGTTTTCAGGACTATAACTGTTAGCGTATACTGACACAAGCCACATATGTTTTTGATTATTTAACCTATGAATACTTAGTAAGAGTTTTTTTTAAAGTCATCTCCGCTGAAACACAAAGTCATTAAGCCCTCCCTCCCTCTCGAAATGCTCTCCTACAGCCACGAGTATACAGGCTCTGCCAGGAAAGTCCTACTCACTACCTTCTCGCGTTACTACTGTTGTTTACGAAATTGCGAGGACAAAAAGCGATATTGAGGATCTATCTAGAGGAGTTGGAAAACCCTGATTTCAAACCGATGGTGCACATGGGCTTCACGATCCAGAGCGAGCAAGTGACGTATGAACCAATTGTTGGCCACCGGCTACCATCGAACTGCATCTCCTGACGTTGCTCCACTCCCTTGTGGGTCAGACCTTTAGGTCAAAAGCCCCAGGTGTGGCCCCCTAGGAAAACCACCTGTTTCGGTCTGGGCACCCGGGCATTATCATAGCCGTCATACAATTAAAATGAAATGACAATGATTATTGGTGGATAAGCTTACGAATTCCAATCAGAACAAAATAATCAACATCAATTTTAAATTCAACTATCATAAAGTATAATTAAAATACAAAAACAGATAATATTAATATTTCACCATAATAAACTACACATTGACTAAATCTGATTGATTTAGCCCATGATTTAATGTGATAGTTTAATTTCACTGATTGATAAAATCATTTACAATTAATTACCAATATTTTTGGATCAATATTGTTGTATCCCAACGGGAGTAATGAGCGGTAACTGTTGAGATCTATTTATAGACTATGTAACTAAACTATGTATATTCATATTCCTCTTATTATAAGCTTTATTTTCATCTATAGACTATTATTATACGATATACCATTATTAAGTTATGCTAAGTTTATTAATTACAGTCTCCCACAATCACAACCATTTTTGGCTAGATATTGAATAAATGTTATTTTCTATTTTGCAGTGTGTTGTGGTCTATTTGGCTCGTAAATAAACCGAGTAGGTTTGAAATATTTGATTCATATCGCGGAGGCTGCGATGGATGTTCCAGACATTATAGGTAGGGAAAAGGACCAATTAGGACTCTAGGCCGTCCGTTTAGGTGTATACATCAATTTTTGGTCGTATAAGGTCAGGTATCTAACTTTGGCGATCGTATTCACGGTAACCGTATAATCTAAGAACATAACAAATATTAGTTCAGTCAATCAACAACCACCGTCTCACTGTCATTCACTTTCATTTATGCTAAACCTTATTCTCATTAAATCAGTAAATTTGAACAGTTTTAACTGAAACAAGCAAAGAATTTTACATATTTTGTTATTATTATTATTATTATTATCTTATCGGCCGTGATCAAACTCCATTTCATTTACAACGATCGACATTTATCAAGTTGTAAACTCCTAATTTAATTTTACAGTAAATGACTAATTTCTTGACTTGAGTCGCCAATATTTACATTTTTTAATAGGTTTGCTGAATGGCTTAGTGATTTGTTGAATCCATTCGCACTAATTAAACTACAGTATCTCCACAAATTGATTTTCTCAAATAATAGAAAATACTTCAAGTTATTTCACAACAACTTTCCCAAAATGCCCTGGTACGCCCGAGAGCGGGTAGAGTTAGCTCTCCCTCTCCAAATGATCTCATATGGCCACCTGCATACAATCACTGCCACACAAGTCCTATTCATTGCCTTCTCGTACCACGGATGTTGTTTATGAAATTTAGAAGATGAAAATCGAATGTCCGGAACTTTAACCGAGCTTGTGGACACGATGAGTCCACCTAGGGGAGTCGGAAAACCCTCATTCCAAACCAATAGTGTACATGAGCTCAAGGGTCCTGAGGAAACAAATGATGTATGAACCAACTGTTGGTCATCGACTATTATGTGACTGCATCCCTCTACGTCGCTCCACTGCCTTGTGGATCAGACCTTTAGGTCAAAGGTTTCGAGAATGGTTCCCTTAGAAAACCACCTGTTTCGATTTGGGCAACCGGACAGTATTTCAGCTCTCACACGAATCGAATGATTTAAGTGGCGTATATCTATTTGGTGCCTCCTTGTACAAATGTTTATGTGTTCAAATAAATAAATAAAATAAAACCATGTAACTCCCTGATGAGTAAACTATATTAAACTGACCACTGACTTTGAAAAATAAGTGAATTTGTTTGCATGATAGATTCTGAGGAAGAAATGAACAATGAAACTTACTAAACTATGAGTTCCTGGTTGATTGTGACAATTTTTACAATCTGTTAAATCTGGTCGAAATTCTTGACGCCATTGTATATCTTTACGCATCATTTTTTCTGTAGATTGTAAGTCCCAACTACGTGCTTTAAGGAATCTTATAATACTATAGAAATAGTCAAAACATACGAATAATACATGATCTATTCAATAAGATGATTTAAACCATGAATATAATTGATGAAATTCATTAAAATTCAAATGAAAGTAAGTTTACATTTGTGATATTAATAAAAATGACAAGATTGTACATTAAATTCATGAAAAGGGTATAAGAGATAACTTTCAAATCTTATTCCATAGATTAAATGATATGATCATTTTAAATGATGATAACAAACTTGAATATATTCGATTTTAGCTTTAGTGTAATTCATTTTAGCCATCTATTATAGTTAATTGTCATAAAATTACTCATTTGATATCATTTAGTAAAATAATAGTGTCATTTAAGTTTACATTTAGAGTTAATTCTATGTGTGTACATAATTTTGTACTAAAATACTTTGTTAGATGCTACTGAATCACAGTACATAGATCACACTGTCATTATTAGTCATATCGAGTTATTCATCTCAATGTTATATAGTGGTTTTAACTTTGTGTTATACTGATGAACATCTTACATACAGTAAGGATTATATGAACTACATTCTGGACATTCTCGTTTTTAAATGTTAATAGTTTATGTTATCTTCTAAGACTGATGTTTTCAATCAAGCTGTTTTATTTCAGCAAGTGTTTTAAACACAACTAGTAAAATGTGTTGCCTTCGTCACAAACCAAGCAATAAGCTCGTACACATTTTCGTCTAAAGTAGTATATCATAGAGATAAAATGATCAGAATCGTGAAAACGAAATGTATCATGTGAAAATGAAAAGTTACATTTAATCGTTATAGGGTAAAAAAAGATAGTGTTAAATGATTCGTTTTTTCAACGCGTAACAGGTAAATTAAATCTATGACTGAATTCTAATTCATAATCCTGAGACAAACATTATCCCGGTGGTACTATAATTTATGGACAAATGAGTGAAAATTAGGATAGCACCTTTTGAAGTTTTGTCCTATTTACATTCTAATATATGTCTACTAAGCATTTTCGCACAACAGTTGGTGTCAGTTTATAATGAAAACTCTTTGCTCTAACTCTAAACAAGAACAATTTAGTGACATAAAAATCCATTTTGGTCCTTGCAAGGATTCATGTAAATGGACAATTAATATCAGTATGAGTTTGTAGAGATCTTTCAGTTTTTGAGTGAGATTATGAATCGATTTATGGTAGATCATCAATGAAAATCTACAATAACTGGACAGCCGTTTCATCCTATTGTGAGGACTTCTCAACAGTGAGCATCCACAACTCCACACTCGGGATTCGAACACACGACCTTCGGTTTCGTGCTCGAGTGCTTAACCTCCGGACCACTGAGCCAGTATTCAATGGTGCTAATGTCTAACTTCAACCAATCCATGAAATTGCTCAACCATTTTTCATTGTCTGAGGTAGATACCTGTCTCTATCTAGCACGGATTATTTCTACTGATTACGACTTCGCACTAGAACTCGGAGAATTCCGTCACGAAGCTAGTCATTAGTAAGCACATTTTAATTATCAGTATGTTTACGGTGTAATCAATGTGTCGTAGTTTTTTTTCGATTCACGGACAGAATAGCATATAAAAGATTTTAATAGTTTTATCAAATTCATAAAATCTCTTTACACTTAGCAACATTATTGTTTTCTTTTCCATTTATAAAGACTATTTTCCAATGGGTTAAAAACGTGATGAAAATATGTCATCAGTGCTATCGATCTAATTATAAACAAAAAGGATGGATATTTAAAATGGTTTTTTACCTACACTATGAAACTGAACCAAACATTTAGATTTGATTTTCGAATTATTATGAGTTTCAAAACAATTCAAATCATCATATGAATAATCACAGAGACAAAGAAATTGAGAACTTTTTTCACTTTGTGATTAGGATTTCTCCCCATTTCTTGATTCTCCTTCTTTCTTTCAACATTACTATCACTTAGTAAGGGTGCTAACTTTGAAATGTGTTGTAAATTTTTGACATCGAAATTTCTTTAAATCAGAGATATGATGTTAATATCATTGATGACTACAAATGGCCGCTTTTAATTTGCTTCTAACAACTAAATTCTTTCCAATCACAAGAATGAATGACAGGTTCAATTTTATTATCTCCTAACTCTATAATTGTAGGTTTACTTGATATGGAAATAAACACACTGTTTGTGATATACAAGATTATTCTACTTCACAATGTTGGATATTACAAAGGATCAAGACGAAGGTGCATTAAAATAGAAATTACAGGATGAAATTATAACATTTCGCCACATAATTATTCAACAGAGAACTCCTGTAAGACCTACGTCGTAGAATAATCGAAGGTGTTTTTGAAAAGCAATCATCTTAAAATTCCTGAATGCCTAGAAACGACTGGCTTAAATTAAATTCCAAATCTTTTTCTGGCTCCATCACAAACTTATTAGCACTTTGATGTTGATCAGACTGTTAACCTGTTAAATAAGTCAGCTAACCTCAGAATTCATCACCTCTCAACAAAGAGGTCTATGAACTAGGTTATTCTAGCCCGAAACTTAAAGCATTCTAGTATATTCATCAAGGAATTATGAATGAAAATAATCTTGATCGCTTAACATCTACTTAGTTTAAATTGATGACTAAAAATTATCCAAACACTGATTTGTCTTCGACAGAGCTCGATTTCAACCTTATATAATTCATAAACTTTCTTTAAAAAAATAAACAACTATTGGACTATTTATTTAAAATATAACAACCAGTATTTTCCAATTGTAATTAGTTCGTTACGATGGACAATAGTCATACATTATCTATGATTGCTATCTAACTAAACTAGCTACAGTGTTAGCCGTACAAGTCATATATCGGCATTAAAATGATTGAAAACTGATCTTCATAAAAATTACTCCCTTGAAAAACCTCCTGAATAAAGAAGTAAGTTTGCTTATGAACTCTTTTATGTGATTGTACATAATATCGTTTACATGACAGTAAAAGTCGACTCAGTAACTATCAGTTTTAAATTCAAATCTTGGTGAGTATACAGATAGGCATTAAAATTATTTGTCTTTTACTCCGTAGTTTGATCGTTGATTGTAGAAAATGTTCCTTAAAATGAATAAATTTACACATACACCAATTTATCGAGTACAAGACGCACATACTCTTACAAATAAAGACAACTTTATTATATCTGCATTGAACTGCAAAGTTGTGCATGGAGGACAGTTGGCAAACTCGTTTGCAGTAAAGACCGGTGTCAGGTAAGGTTGCTTACTCTCACCCTCTCTCTTTCACCTAATGATCGACTGCATCATGAAGACGTTGACTTCTGGGGGAAGCATGAGGTACAGTGGATAGCTTGGATGCAGCCGGACGATCTAGACTTCGCAGATGATCTGGCTCTTCTATCGCACACGCAACAAAAAATGCAGGAGAAGACGACCAGTGTAGCAAAAGCCTCATCAGCAGTAGGTCTCAATATACACAAAGGGAAAAGCGAGATTCTCTAATACAACGCAGCATGCACCAATCCAATCACAATTGACGGTGAAGATTTGGAAGATGTAAAAACTAATGCATATCTGGACAGCATCATTGATGAACACGGCAGATCTGATGGTGTGGATCGACTAAGCAAGAGCAGCATATTTACAACTGAAGAAAATCTGGAACACAAAACAACTGTCTGTCAACCAACACCAAGGTCAGAATTTTCAATACAAATGTCAAGAGAGTTCTACTGTATAGAACGGAAACTTGGAAAAATACGAAAGCCATCATCCAGAAGGTACAAATGTTTATTAACAGCTGTCTATGCAAAATATTTCGAATCTGTTGGCTAGAAACTATCAACAACAACAACCTACTGTGGGAGAGAACGAACGCGATTCCAGAGGAGGAAGAAATCAGGAAGAAGGGATTGGAGTGTATAGGTTACACATTGAGGAAAGCACCCCTCACTACATCAGAAGGCATGCCCTCAAGTGTAACCTTCAAGGCAGAAAGAGAAGAGTGAGACCAAAGAAAACATTACACCGAGAAATGGAGACAGACATGAGAAGAATGAACAACAACTGGATAGAACAAGAAAGGGATGCCTAGAACAGAATGGGTTGGAGAATGCTGGCCGGTGTTCTATGCTCCATTGGGGGTCATAGGCGTAAGTAAGTATATAATAATTCTACTTGTAGACTTGGCTACTCTTGCTTACAAGAGCGTTAATTACTATCATGTTTATAAATGGGATTAGACTAAAAATGAATTGCTTTAACCATTATACACATAATGGGTGTGCCTAGTAATTCTATTCAAATATTTATAATTTGAAAATTATTGATAATTATGTCAATTAAAAAATTTGTAAATAATTTTATTTTAAATATCCCATTAGAGAATTGTTTTTTTGATATATTTTTCAATCTGAGTGTTTTGTTTTGTTCATAACTCTTCACTGTGATCAATGATACATCTCCTATTGAAAGAAACTCCGACTGTAGCTCTTTTAGAGTTACTGCCGGTCCCAAGCCCGGGTAAAGGAAGAGATTTGGGCATGAGGTCTGCAACTCCATCCGAAAAAAACGGCAACCAGATTATGCTAGTGGTCGGCCTATGCACCTCTAGGAGGAGTAACAGGAGTATGTAAGTAAATTCTATTGAAATATAAGAACTATGTACTTTAAATGTTAGAGCTTTATTAACTAAGATTATAAATTAAAAGATCTAATTCGAGGTCATTAGGATAGTATTCGACAGTTTGTTCAAAACACTTCAACAGAATATGATTATTTTTCTCACCTTACAGGGAAAAATAGTATCTTGATGGAGTTATGTTCTCTGAACTGTAAGAAAAATCGAACATTTTCTAGAAAATAAATTATGCCAAAAATTATGCGAATAACATTACATCGGACAAAGCAGACGCCCTCTTTATCTTCACCTGCATGAATATCTATTAGCAGTCAAACGATATGGCATGTCCTCACTTATATCATTGTACGTGAACAACTGCAGACACACATTCGACTGGAAAAATGTGGAGATTTTAGGTAGAGGCAATTCCAAAAACATCAGAGAATTTTTGAAGCTTAGCACTCAGTTCAATCAACAATAAACAAGTACATTGAAATCGATCCAATTTATCAACCAATCAGGAAAATTATAGACAAACAGGAACAAAAATCCAACCAAACAGAGATACAACCGAAACAAAGAAGTAAACTATGATAAGTTTAAGGTCAACAAAAACTAATCAACATCGAAATTTACAGAACAAACTGTGAACCATATATGGAGAAATTCGAACACTTCACTTCTACTTGAAGTTTGTGGTGATGATGTCGTTCAAAAGAACGATGAGAGCTCCACAACCAAGCCATCCAAATCAGAGAACAAAACTAAAAAATATCATCCATCTATGCTATAATTTTTTTCCACCATGTTAAAAATAATATCATCAGGTTTAGGATTTACATAATAAAAAATGAAATTGTTTTTATCAATTACCAGCATTACTGAAAAAAAAAAACAATTTTAGAAACCGAGGTAACATGAACACCTATTTTAATCTACTTTGATATATCATGGCAACTTGAATAATCATCCCTTAAAAAAAAATTGAAGCCCTGAATCTGATAAGCTTTTAACTAATGAAATACAGCTCAACAATTTGATAACTACAATATAATTTGTGTTCATCTAAAATGAAGTTACTTGCCAATAAATTCTTATCAATATATGTTAAATTACAACTCAGGTCATTTATGAAATATGTATGTCATATAATTCTGAGTAATAATCGATTGAAAAAGTGTTAAAGTGATGATTCCATTACTTATATTCCGTCAGTCAGTTACAGAGTCATAAATTTAATTCATATTATACAAATCTTAAGAAACACTAGGAGCTTATCATCATAATTGACGTAGGTGATGAATAATTTCTTACACGAATTATATAGAATATCCAAATATCACTCTATCTACTTAGGTAAGCAAGCTTGTTAACAAAATGATATTTTAATAGTTACTTGAAGCTAGATCACTATGGTAAACCTGGAAGAACTGGACGAACGTTTCCTTTTACTGTGGAACTCCTGGGCAGTACATATCCACGATCCCGTCCTGGGATATTCGAAACCAGGACCTATCGGTTTCGCGTGTGGACAATTAACCTCTAGAATCACAATAGGATAAAATGGCCGTCCAGCGCTTCCAGGTTTTTCATGGTGATCTAGCTTCAATTGAATCATGATCTCAACGGTTATAATTACTATAATATCCACAAAAATTCCTTTTGATATTAAATTTAGAATAATTGAATCCATGATACCGTCAGCAAGATTTGAACTCATGGCCGCAACACTATACTAATAATTACCATGTGCTCACTAGTGACTAGCTTCGTGACGGAATTCTCCGAGTTCTAGTGCGAAATCGTGACCAGTAGAAATAATCCGTGCTAGATAGAGACAGGTATCTACCTCAGACAATGAAAGATGGTTGAGCAATTTCATGGATTAGTTGAACTTAGACATTAACACCATTGAATACTGGCTCAGTGGTCCGGAGGTTAAGCACTCAAGCACGAAACCGAAGGTCGTGTGTTCGAATCCGAGTGTGGGGTTGTGGATGCTCACTGTTGAGAAGTTCTCACAATAGGACGAAACGGTCGTCCAGTTATTGTAGGTTTTTATTGATGATCTAACATCAATCGATTCATGATCTCAATGAAAAACGATGTTTATTTATTGTTATTGTTAAACTTTTAAAACTATATAAATTGTAGACTATAATTTTAACAAAAAATATTGTATCACTTCTGTGAATTTCCCTTTAAATTCCCAGATTACTTAATAAATCACTTGAGAACTGATTATAAACATTTCATCAATGATGAAGATCTTCAATTGGACCAATCACAAATTAATCAATTTAATATTGGATCTCTCTGTAAAAGATCAATACATTCGTATAGATATATATTACAATGTTATTGATCCGATTCAATAACAACAACAACAACAATACCAATAATAAACTGTTCGATAATTGACAATTGAATTCTATTTGAACTATTTACAATGATTTTTATTAGATTATAATCTTATTATAATTGTTTCCAAATTTTAGTATTATTCATATAGATTCATTATAATTAAGATATAAATAGTTACTAGGTAATTAAATGACATTTTATATAAATCATGTTTAGCCGGTAACTTTTTTTTTCAAAGGTTAAAAGAAAGAAAAAAACATTATCATCCATTCAGTAAATACTAAATCGATTTTTTTTAAATACGGAACAAAAGTAATGAAAGTCATAGAAGGTTTGAAGAAAACGTTCTTTTTATTTTAATTGAAACCTTTAGTTAGTGATCAATATATGGACCTATACAGAAATCAACCTTAAGATTTTAAAATTTCATGAAAATTAAATATTTATGAAATGATCAGTTTAGGGGTTGGGGTGATTGTTAAGTTTTTGATTGAGATCATGAATCAATTCATGTTAGACCATCAATGAAAACCTGGAAGCCCTGAACAGTCGTTTCGTCGTATTGTGGGACTCCTAAGCAGTGTACATCCACGATCCCTACTCGTGGGATTAGGAGGTAGTTTAATCAGCACTCAGTGATCTAGAGTTTAAGCGTTCGTGCACGTGACCGATAGGTGCTGGGTTTGAATCTGGCGAGGAGAATCGTGAGTGCACACTGCTGAGGAGTCTCACAATAGAACGAAACAGCCATCCAATGCTAGCAGGTATTCCATGGTGGTCTAGCTTCAATTAACTCATGATCCAAATAAAAAAAAGTTATGGAATAGACAATCCGCAATCAGCTGGTTCACATTTATCAACTTCGATCAATATAAAATTATTATCATTTAATAGTAATGATAGGCGTTCCTTCAGAAGTCACGAGGCTGATGCCCCTTCTGACAACCAGAACAACCATTAATTTAGGTACATGGAATGCTCATACAATGTAGGAGACCGGGAGAGTCATCCAAATTGTTGCAGTTGAATGATAAGTTGAAATAAATTCAATATATTAAATCTTATTATATA
Organism: Schistosoma mattheei; assembly: GCA_944470405.2. Lineage (NCBI taxonomy): Eukaryota > Metazoa > Platyhelminthes > Trematoda > Strigeidida > Schistosomatidae > Schistosoma > Schistosoma mattheei. The sequence goes on along the minus strand of OX103948.1, from coordinate 6,053,116 downwards.
CTTGAATGAGAATCGTAATCATCCAGTTCACTTCATATCATTTATTACCTATTGTTCGACAACAATATTCAATCGATAGCCAAATTTTGATTCTATAAGTCAGTTGAATGAAATTTTATTTTATTTACATTTTAATCTTATAATGCAACTAACAAACTGATTGACTGGGATCTAAACTTTATGACTATTCAAATGCAACTATTACTTTAAATATTCTTTGAATTCAGTCTATTATTATTAATCATTAAACGGCGAAATTATTTTTTCATGCATAAGATGATCTCAATAGATGATTTTCTTTGTTGTATACATTAGGTAAATAGTAAAATAACATATACAATCGACTCACTTTTCTTCATTGGTAATCAATTTATCTGTTACCGGGCATGATTTTAAATCTTGAAGAAGATGTTTCATTTGTTCAACAAGTTCTTTAACATTGATTGTAGGTGCCATAGATGATAATGATTGTGTTTGTACTATGAATATAGAATAAATTGGTGAAAAGGATAAAGTCACAACATGATTGATACATCTTTTTATGTTAAATCATTTAAATAGGCTTAAGATACCATAAAATGAAATAAAATGAGAATGGATTTATTGAAATAATCAGATGTTTTAATTCCATCAGTTGATTATTCGAAGGCACTTCATAGCTTCATTAGTTGAATTCACCTTACTGAATAAAAAGCGTCCATTATACTATTCTATCTTCAAGAATTAATCAAAATTTAATTGAAGAATTAACTAATTCTGGATTATATTCTCAACAAAAGACTAACATCTTAATTTTCATCATTTCAAGGAAATATGTTATATGGTGGCAATGCGTTTTCATTGTGAAACTATCAACAACACGTATATAGTCAAAATGAATTTATGACTGCAATTCATTAGTCTCGTTTCGGCTTATATGCATCCTGTGCGGACTGCCTCGATATTGCCTGAAGTCACAAGCTTTACAAGTAAATATGGATAGTAGCTAGCAGTGGAATTCAGGACGCACGTTTCGTCCTATTTTGGGATGTGTCAGCTGGATGTTCCTGAATTCCAGAGTTGATGTTCACTCTAGGACTATAACCCAGCACCTTTCGCTTCAAACACCATCGCTTTATCCACTTAGCCACTGAGTCCTGATAGCCGCCTGCTTGTGCAATGGGAAGATACAAGTAAAAAACTCCAAGCGAATATAACTTCACCCCATTCCACAAGCAAATGGCTATCAGAACTCAGTAGCTAAGTAGATAACGTGATGGAGTTTGGAGCGAATGGTACTGGGTTCCAATCCTAGAGAGAACATCAACTGTGAGATGTAGGTACATCCAGCTGACAAGTCCCGAATCGGACGAAACACTCGTCCTGAATTCCATTGCTAGCCACTATCCATTTTCGAAATCTTCTGTTTTGTCACACCTATAATAAAGCTCAATGGATACTCAGGGTAAAGGACCCATAATTTTAGTCAATATTGATCAGTAAAACATACTAACGTTTAATATTATTTGTTGTCAAATCATTTTTTGTAAAGAATTATCTACAACCAATTGTTCTAGTGTTTCGATCAAATAATATAAACAATGAGAGCTTCAAATGAATAGACCAACTGAAATTTATTTTATTAAGAATTTTAAATCCAACTTCAAACTGTTCGATCTTGATCATTGTAGAGTATCACTACTTTTAAAGGGAAAGTGTAGCCCAAAACTACGTATAATTGTCTCTGCTTAATAACCTAGTTACTTGTCACTATTAATTCGAGTGACAATGTCGTAGATAACTAATAAAACATCATGGCTTATTGTGACAAATACGTGTGACTCATATAATATGGTTCGCTTTACTGAAAGAACAAAATCACATCGGGTAAAGGGTAACAAGGTAAAGTGAGGCATTACAATACATAGCCTTATACTGTTGACGGGATGCTTGTAACCAGTATTCAATACAAATTAACAGTTGGGTAATACAGGACTATACAAGCTTATAAAATAAAGTAGTTTTTAAGGTTAACTAATCATCCATATATAAGATTAAACACCACTTAAACGAGATAACGAAGAACCAAGTGAATCCACTGAGTTCTATATTCCTGGTTATTACTCTAACGATAGAAGTCGTTCCTGGTTCGATTATTGCGTTAGTCTTTCTTGAGCTCTGATTCAAATAATGTGTACTCTTATTTTCCCACATATATTTACATGCATGAAGACATGTATTTGGTTACTAAAGTCATTTTAATGCATATATATATATATATATATATATATATATATATATATATATATCGATTTGAAGGATACACCATTGATTATGATTTCTGAAAGTCTACTGCTTTCAATAGTACTAACCTAGATAGTCAGTTAGATGTTTCGATATTTTGAAATTAGTTTCCACGCCCAATTATCACCTCTGAGATTAGTTTTTCTTAAACTTAATGTGAATCATATTGACTTAAAACAAAATAACCTGAGACTAGCTAAAACAAAGACCAATTAACACAGATAGGTCACTGAGTAGTCACTAACTTGGTGTTCGTTTAGTCCCTTGGTGTTACTCAGATTCTACCGATCATAGTTAACTGTGATCAATAGTTCGAGTAACTCAGCATAGATTGTTTTTTGTTTCCATGTTGAGTGGTTAGATTAAACAAATACGACAGTCGTTACGATACGGTTATAGGTCAGTGTAAATATCTTGGTTTGACAAGAGGTTATTATCAACCCATAGAGTAAATTCTGTACTTCTGAAACTGGATGTTACAGTTTTAAATCCTTTAGAAATTTCACAGGTTGTAATCATGAGTCAGTTGTACTCATGAGTCAGTTATCAGCTTTTTCACGACTACAGATGGTCCTTACTGACAAGTGACAATCAGTATGAAGTCTAATTTCAAGACGTCCCATCAACTTTCTTCGGTCAACTGACAGCTTACCATAATACATTCAGTGTAGAGTCACTTTGAATAATAGATACTCAGTAACTTAATCAGAAGGATCTGTTTAATACCAAAGACTAAATATTACATAAAATTGATTACTATTTAGTGAATACTTATCTAAACAAGGACTATTTAGGAATTATCATATATAACCTGTGCTATATGGACAAGATGAACATGCTACGTAGTGACTGTGGCAAACGTTTTATGAAAAGACTCTGGATGTAATATAGGACACACTTTATGGATATCATAAAACTGCAACATAAAGCAAGCCCTAGCATAAAATCGTTAAGGCTAAAAGAAAAGGGGTAGACCAAAGAACACATTGCGTCCAGAATTGGAAGCAGGGACCAAAATGATAAATAGTATTTGGTAGCACTTGGAAAGGAGAGCTGAAGACTGAGTTGGTTGGAGAATTTTTGTCGTCTCCCTATGTTTCACGAGGGAAAACAGAAATAAGTAAGCATAGCAAATTTTAAAAATTATCAACTAACAACACACAGAATACATTGGGAGATAGCTAGTGTGGTCGCTGAGATACTCCAAACAAACGTATTCGGTCTTCCAAGATTCTTAGACGCTGTGATATCTAGATTCATGGTCTACTAAAATGTTTAGGTAACTTGTTCAGTTCTCTTTACGCTAAATTTTCCATACAGCTCATGTATGAAATGGTGGGTCGAATATTTTAAATCACTTCACAAAGATCTTGTTAAGTACTTTATTCAAGGTAGTTTTAGAGATATCTTTTTGGTGTCAACGCTAAGTTGAATACTAGAGTATACCTTACTACTACTATTGGAAAACATCTATTTCAAAATTGTTGTCAGCTAGAATAATATCATTGCATATCTACAGCTCTGAAATGCAAAGAGCTTACAGGACAATCTCAAAACAGTCCATCAAGCATTCAATTTCGTAATGCAACATCAGATAAAGCCATGAAAAGAAGTCTCTATCAATGACCGACAATAAAAGATTAGTGTACTCATTTCTATATATTTATTCAACAACAGTATCAGTGAAATCTAATTCAATACTTGATTCATAAAAATGAAATAGTCTATACTGACAAAACCTCAGAGAGGATAATTTGAGGTCGGTCGCGGCCCGGATAGCTCAGTGGTAACCTTTCTGACTGTGAAGTTGGGTGACACGGGATCGAATTCATCAGAGAGCACCAGTTCCCTCAAGATAAAAGGTAAACCTTACTGACGAGTGCCAAGTAGCACGAAACCCGGGTACGAGGTTTTCTGTCGACAACCTCCGACCATCATCTACGATAGTTTGAATTATCAGTGACCGACTGAGGAGAAATTAATATCTGTCAAAGTTCACGAGATACCATGTTTCACCTCTGTGATTTTGTATTTACCGATTTTGTGTACCTAGCTACATTGTGGAAAGGGAAGCTTATTATAACACTTTTGAACGTCATTCTTTATGATTAAGAAAAGAACAAAAAGAAATAACAAGGAACACTTTTTCCTCACTTTTGATTGATACCTGATTACAGAATTAATACTAAAGTAGCTTTAAAAGTTATCTGTCAAATCTCAATCAATCTTTCTTATACTTTCATGATTTCACCATTTATATAATTTGGAAACTTTAGAACTTAGTGTCAATTAAGTTTCACCTTTGATTACAAAAACCTACTACGTAACCTATTACGTAACACGTCACAATGCAATAATGCACAATGCAAGCCTGTTACTCCTAATGGAGCATAGGCGTCCGACCAGCATTCTCCAACCCACTCTGTCCTGGGCCTCCCTTTCTAATTCCATCCAATTCTTGTTCATTTTTCTCACGTCTATCTCCATTTCCCGGCGTAATGTGTTCTTTGGTTTTCCTCTTTTCCTTTGGCCTTGAGGATTCCATGTGAGGGCTTTTCTTGTGACGCGGTTATTACGTAACACTGGTCATCTATAAATCGGAAAGTTTTTCTAAAAAAATTATTTTTTATTTTTCCCCGTCAGCAGATTTTACTGACTTAATTCATTAAATGTTGTATCGATTTATTGTCAATCTTTGGTCATTTTTATAGAATAATACTGAAAGAACAATCTTACTGAATGCTTACACATTTGTACTAACCTTATAATAACTTAATTCGGTTTTTAATTGACTAGTTGACCACTGTATCTATTATTTATTGTGAAATAAGATTTTTAAACAAGCACTAATTACATAACAATTACTAATGTTATATGTATTGTAATAACTTTCAAGATAATTCAACTAGGAGGATATTGATAGCGATCGAGTATACAAAATAGTTCAGTCTTTGAATACTACATCTCAACTGGAGTCAGATACCTCCGCATTTTATAATCAGGGAGATATCAAATGTGTACAGAAGATGAATCTTAAATATATATCAAATAATTATCCTAGGGATTCTTATGTTTAAAATCAGTCACCCAATATTCTTAGTATGGCTGATTAACAGCTATGAATCTATTTCCTCTTTTATATGGCAATACGTATGAGTGATGATACAGATCAAATATCTACAGCTGATTTCATATAAGAGTCTACAGAATACAGACAAGTAGTCGCTCTAGCTTCATTTTCTGAATTTCGTTGATAATAATCTCCAATTAGAATAACACTTTATGTAAAGATGAATTAGTTAGTTGTACATGATATTTTCCTTTTTATTAGGGTTCTATATTTGATTGTTTGATTATCTAGTCAACTCATGTCGACTAACAATTAATTAAATACTATTTCTGTATATTGACTTGGAGTATATAATACGTTAATTAACCTAATAAATAAGCAAAGATGGATAATGGCTAGTAGTAGAATCCAGGACGAGTGTTTCGTCCAATTTGGGACTCGTCAGCTGGATGTACCTACATCTCACAGTTGATGTTCACTCTGGGATTGGAACCCAGTACCATTCGATTCAAACGCCATCACGTTATCCACTTAGCTACTGAGTTCTGATATCAAGGTAATAAGCATAGTATGCACCTATGCCAACAAGGGACTGATCAATTGCACTCCTAAACATCAATGGTAAGATTCAAGTAGACAATACTAAGTGAATTTAACCTAATAAATGTTGCCTTAGTGAGTGCCTGAGAAATTCCACACTTGCAAATAGAACTAAGATCATTTTCTAGAATTATGAATTTTAATTATTTAACAGCATGCTTCATTGTAAACACAATATGACAACACACAAATAACATTCACCTAAAATAATGGGCATGAATTACCAACAAATTAACAAACATGGGCTGGGATTGACATTTTGTTTTGCTATACAAAATAAATTATTTACATAAGCAAAGTTTTAGTCTTTACCAGTTAATTGTAGGAAAGAAGAGTTGGAATATGCTTACAACCAGATTATAGATTTATAGTAGACAAATAAAAGTGAAAATACTAGACTATCTTTAATAAGTATAGTTGAAGAGTAGTTGGATCAATTAAGCTCTTTATTTACACAAACCCGCATAAACAGTTTAGGGATATTCCACTTTTCACAATTTTAATCTAGTCTAATAAACATGTAAAGTTCTTTTAACTCCTCTTAAATCAGGCTTGAAAAAATGAAAAACTGGAACACTATGAATATCCAACGAAATTAATAAACCAATGGAAAGTCAAGAAAAGGTTTGAAACCTACTACTTCAAAGAAAAATTTGAAGATTTCTGGCTACTGGAAGCCAATCAGCAATATATCTTATGCAACTGACAAACACCATATCAATTAAATATTCTGATTCATGTGAATATAACCTCAATCCATATTTATTCAACATACTAAATATGTGATAGACACTAGTTAAAGGTACTACATTTTCTACTCTGAGTTAAGGTATCATAGCTTTACTTAAAAATAGAACTTTAATGCTACCAACACGTTAGAAAATTTCACATTGTGATCCTCACTTGTTGATAACAACTGATATAAAGACATGAGCCTGGATCTCATTCATAGTAAATAACCACTGATGTCTATTGGTGCCTATCAACTTAGAAAATTTTATTTATTTATTTATTACAACAAGAAGGCACCAGCTAGATATGCGCCATACAAGTCACTTGATTTATGTGAGGGCTGTGATACTGTCTGCGTGCCCAGACCGAAACAGATGGTTTCCTTAGGAGGCCACTCCCGGAGCATTCGACCTAATGGTCTAATCCACAAGGCAGTGGAGCAACGTAAGTAGATGCAGTCCCATGGTAGCCGGTGACCAGCAATAAGTGCATATGCCATTTGTTTCCTTAAGATCCTGGAGTCCAACTCCTCAAGGTGAACTCTTCGTGTCCACCAACCCAGTTAAGGCACCGGACATTCACTTTTCGTCTTCTCGATTTCTTAAACAACAGTAGTGACACAAGAAGGTAGTGAGTAGGAATTCCCTGATAGTGGCTGTATACGTATAGCCATGTGAGAGCATTTCGAGAGTGTGAGCTAACTTTCCCCACCCTCAGCCGTACCAAGTCATTTGGGGCATTTTTATAGGTTTTTACAGAACATATATTCTATACTTACACTCATTTCCTTCAGTCTTTCAAGAAGTGATTTTGTTCAATCTGACCTTCCTTTAGGTTGCATTGTACACACAGAAACATTTTCTACTCATTATATATTGTCATGATTATTATCTTTGTTTTCTACTAATAAGATGAATATTCAAAGATGTAATAGTATATAAATATTTTGTAATAATAATAATCATAACAGTTTCTATGTCAAACAATATCCTCCAGTCAGGACATAACCTCTTCGAAATCTAACTATTGTTCATTATTTTATTACTTTTGTCAATATTTAGATTGTCTCTTGACCATAAAACAATTCGATTTGATTTAAGACTAATCTAGAAATCAAGTATTACTGAATAGCTTAGTCAATAATCTATTTGATTTGATGATCTTCAGACGAATTATAGATAATGATTAAGTGGAACGCTGTAGTATTAGTGGATTGATAAGCCTTGGATAGCGAAAGAGGTTAAGAAACAGTTCCAAAACGTTATTCCGTCATATCACGAGAATATAGGAAAGTGATACAATCACACCACTTCAGCTTCAAGAGAATCTACTAGGAGTGACAGGTAAATGCATTAACAATACCATCTTGAGATGGGATTTCAATAACGTGGCCTCCGATAATGATGAAGAAAGGTCAGATATTAGTTCTAAGGAAAGTCTACCGTTGTTGTATCTGGTAATTTTCGAGAAAGTTGTCTTACAGCCATGCCATCCCAAACCATGTAAATCCAGGGTTACAATCACATACCGGAAACCCAGGCTGATATAATTTCTGAACCATTTGCAATGCTGTACGTCATCTGTTTGAAGCAGTTAAAACTTAAATGAAGTCAAAAGGGTTCAATCGTTAGTTCACTTTATAAAACTGATGATAAACATTTGATAAATCAATATCGTCTAGTCAACCTTACTAGTACTGTGCCTAAATTGGTAGAAAAAACTTTTGATCGAGGTTGAACACGATCTTAGACCAGATCTTTCATGTATGAGTAATCTTCTAATCTCAAAGAAAGCCTAAACTGGAGCGACAGATAGAAAGATCCCGTGAGCTGTAATCGTTATATATTTTAGTATAGCCTTCGATAGTATCTCTAACACGGATCTTGGAGTAAAACTGGAAAGTCACGGAGTTATACGTTAGATTGGTTATTCAGGGTTAGGGAGAAACGTATCAGAGTAGACGAAATCTGATAAACAATATGTATGTGACTCCATTTGGAATTCGGGAGTAAGCCCTGTGAGCCCTTGTTTCATATATGAAGCGGATTTGCTAGGATGAGTTCGACAGCGAGGGATCCTTCTGGTCTATTTTATCACGATACACAGAGGTATTACAGTCTAATTTCAGCACCTTTCCATAGGTTAACAGGTGGCCTAATGCACGCTTATCATATTTAGAACAGAGATTTCAGCATTAAGTCGACTTTCCTCATCCTCTCGTCTCGGGGTGACTAACTGAAAACATATTCTCGGAAAGTTTAGAAACCAAAGTCATAATATTTGGATTTGGGGTTTCGTCTCTTACGTCGATTCGTGGGTTAATGAGATTCTCTACAGGAACACAGAGGATATATGTCTATTGTTGATATGTTTAGAAAAAAGATTGGATCATTATGGTGTTACAGATCACGTGGATTAACATAGGTCACTTTTTAAACATCCAACTTATGAAAATTGTTTGATGACGACAAATTTTGTACGATCAATTTAAACTAAGGTTCATGATTACACGATGTGCATCCACTTTTCCTGAAGGCATATCCAAACAGTCAGAATCACTTTTTAGAAGGGATACATTATCTTACCAGATTGGATCTTATCAGACATAGGCCGAATGAGAAGTGATAGATGCAGACGAGCTCATAAGAGTTTCAAGATTCGTCAAAAAATACTAATGATTGAAAATATAGAATAATTTTCTGAATACATAATTATCTTCCCCAACTGATGTTTTGGCTTTATTCAAATTAGCAAAGGGGATCAATTGCATGAGATTGATTTCCCGGGAGATACGTATCCGTATTTATGAATAAATAGTAGATATGTTTTCTATTAGATTAGCCTATACAAGATTCTTACTCAATTGTCGTTAATTCACATAAGTAGCTGATTTGCGAAAGGATATAGGAAGCGTATACACCATAATCAGACTAGAAAAACCATTCAATGCAACATTACACTTATCTATTACCACTGAAATAGGTTTTCCGTCGAATGACAGTTTAGAACAACATATATAAGCGAACAATATTGTTTTCGATTAGATCCTCATCAGGCTTTACTCTAATATACAGTAATATTTATATGCATATACGAAATAATTAAACCAATCAAGGTAGTTTATAAGACAATGATAACAATGAAAATGATTACATAATAAGTAAAATGTGAAAAGTACAAATTGATGGTGTGACAACAGGTGCATTAATTTTTGATAAGCAATAATATTAAAGGTTCAAATCAATGTTACATAATCTGAAATAGGTCAATGATTAGAAAAATATAGAAACTGAGATAACAATTATAAAATTATAAGATGACGTAATAAGAAATCTTCAGATAATTGGACCATGAAACGTATAGTTGAGAGAAAATAAAGTGGTAGGAGGGTGTGAAGAAAAATAATAAATAATTAATAATTATTAATAATTTATTATTATAATTATTTATAAAATAATAAATTACTGTATATTAGAGTAAAGCCTGATGGGGATCTAATCGAAAACAATATTGTTCGCTTATATATGTTGTTCTAAATTTACAATATGGGAATATTTCGAATGACAGTTTACTAAAATAAAGCGATAATAGCGAGCAGTATCTGAATGTAAATAAATCATGGCTGTTTGCTTAAGATCAATAGACAGTTTAGTAATGTCATCCTGGGTTTGTGGACGTTTATTGCTGAGGAGTCTAATACTATAATGAAATGACCATCCCAGTGCTTACAGGTTTTCAGTGGTGGTCTAACTCAGATAGGCTTATAACTTCAATATAATTCAGTAATCTCCAAAATCTTATATTTACAATTATAACTGTGTTATATTACTGAAATCAAGAACTCATCCAAATTAGATAATCACTGAAAAATTGGAAGTACCGGAAGACTGTTTCGACCTAGTTTGAGACTCCACAGTAGTGCGTGTCCACAATCTCGTCACAGGTGATCGAGCCCTGAACCTTCAGTGCTGTGCACACATGCTTAAACCCTAAACCACTGAGTCGACGTTCAATCGTGTACATAGCTGACTTCTATCAACCCACAATTCTATGCAATCATGGTGTAGTACAAACATTCAACATTTCCTGGGCTATTAATTATGCATGTTTGTCAATCTAGCTCATCAACAGTATAAGGCATTAAACTGACTAGTATTACCAATTAGTATTGAGTTACACATCGAAATTCAATAGTTTAATATTACTATTGTTTTGGTCTTTATTCAAATCAATAGTCTTTACCAAGGCACATCTAGTCGTCATATTCATACAGTGACAATATACCCAACCAATTACATACCATAACAAAAATTAGGTAAATGAAATTTCCACATAATTTTAAAGATCGGGTTCTACACTTTATTCGACTGAAACACTTTATAAAAATGTAACATACTTCTTCTACTTCAATTAAGGACATACAACCTACCTTTAAATTAAATTTTAATTGCGTGTGTTAGTAACTTGTTAGTTTACAAACAAAATATCAAATATCCTTGGAATACTTTTTGCATTCAGACGTTTTCAATAGTTAATTGAAAATATGATTCAGTAATTAAACTATGCTTGTTACTGAGCATGTAGAAAACTGAATTGTCAGTATAATTATCTCCATATTTATTATTCACAATTACTGATATGAATTTCAGCATACATATAACTTAATAAATCTTATTTATTAATACAATAACAAAGTTAATAAATTAATGATCAATAATAAATCTTGAACAACTTAAGAAAGGGCCCCTAAATGCCCTGGTACGGTCAAGAGTGGAGAAAGTCAGCCCACACTCTCGAAATGCTCTCACATGGCCACGTGCATAGAACCACTGCCACATAAGTCCTACCCACTGCCTTCTCGCGTCACTACCATTATTTGCGAAATCGAGAAGACGAAAAGTAAATGTCCGGTGGCTTAACTGGGTTAGTGGACACGAAGAGTTCACCTTGAGGAGTTGGAAAACCCTCATTCCGAATCAATGATGCACATGGGCTCAAGGATCCTAAGGAAACAAATGGCGTATGAATCAATCGTTGGTCACCAGATACCATAGGACTACATCTTCTGACGTTTCTCCACTGCCTTGTGGATTAGACCTTTAGGTCGAAGGCTCCGGGAGTGGCCCCTTAAGGAGACCATCTGTTTCGGTCTGGGCACGCAGACAGTATCACAGCCCTCACATAAATTAAGTGACTTGTATGGCACATATCTAGCTGGTGCCTTCTTGTACTAATATTTATGTGTTTAAATAAATAAATAAGAAATTGTAAAGTAAATGTTATTGTATTCCTTTTAAATGTTTAACATAAAAGGAGATCTAATCAATTATAATAGAATTAGCACAGGTTAGCTAATGAAGGATAAGAAAAAACACTAATATTATAGTGTTTGACCCGACTTCCAATGACTTGAACAAAGGTTTATTCTAAATTTAGTTAATCAATTTTTCACGATGATTTTTCATTATGTCATGTGAGATAGCATCATTGTGTAGAGTTAAATCATACCTGGTCTGGCGGGTTTATGCAAGATATTCCAGCCAGTTATCTTCGTTTTATGGAAGAGCTGTTCCGAATAAATAAACTTGGCAGAAAATGAGGACCGATGTTTTATTGCAGTTCAGTGCATTGATTCTCAGGCATGCTTATTTTATGAAACGTGTGTTATCAACTACTATACACCGGTCACGAATAGAAAAAATGCTCCATGCACTCAAAGACTTTCTCTGATGCTGTCAAAACAAGCACGTAAAGCACACATAGGAAGGAAATCTCATGGATCCAAGATAATCAAATCATCATTAAAAAAAGAGTGAATCATGATGAATGTTATTCAATGTTATGCACCCAACATTGATAGCAACGAAAACAATAAATATCAGCTCTACGAGATAATCAAATCATCATTAAAAAAAGAGTGAATCACGATGAATGTTATGCACCCAACATTGATAGCAACGACAACAACAAATATCAGCTCTACGAGAGGCTGCAATCAATCATAGAGAAGTACCCAAGCTTTACAAGATCTACTCAATGCAGACGAAACTACTATGGGGACGACTGCAAAGAGGACAAAGAAGCGCTAACTTCGTGTCAGAAGGTACTGAGCATCATCATAACAAATGGATCTCTATGGAAACCCTGGACAAGATCCAAGAAAGGAAGAACAAGAAGACAGCAATTGACAACAGTCGGACGAGAACAGAGAAATTTCTATAGACGTTACTCTACCAACGATCGGAGAAATCAGGATGGTTATCAGACAAATCAACAGTGGAAAAGCAGCAGCACATGACAATATACCAGCTGGAGCCCTGAAGTCAGACATTGAAGTAACTGCAAATATGCTCCACATTCTATTGAGAAAGGTATGAAAGGAAGAACAAGTGCTGACGGACTGGAAATAAAAACACCTTATCAAGATATCAAACAAAGGAGATACGACCATATGTGTGAACTACAGAGGCATCTCACTTCTGTCAATACCAGGAAAGGTTTTCAACAGAACCTCCTTCAACCGGATGAAAGACTCAGTGGACTCTCAACTTTGAGATCAACAAGCTGGATTCCGTAAGGATCAGTCGTGAATAGACCAAAATGTGGCACTACGGATCATCGTCGAACAATCAGTTGAGTGGAACTCGTCACTATACATCAACTTCACCAACTATGAGAAGGCATTTGACAGTGTAGATTGGAGAACATTATGGAAACTTCTTCGACACTATGGAGTTCCTGAAAAGACCGTCAAAATTATCCGGAACTCATACGATGGACAACAGTGCAAAGTCGTGCATAGAGGACAGTTGCATTCCAAGTAATGACCGGAGTCAGACAAGGCTTCTTACACTCTCCCCTTTTCTTTCTTCTGATGGTCGACTGGATTATGAAAACCTCCACATCTCACGGGAAGCAGTGAATACAATGGACAGCTTGGAATCGATAAGATGATTTGGACTTCGCAGATGACCTGGCCCTTCTATCCCATACACACCAATAAATGCAGGTCAAGAAAACCAATGTAGCAGCAGCAACCTCTTCATCAAAAGGCCTCAACATACACAAAGCAATAAGCAAGCTCTTCAAATACAACACTGAGAACACCGACCCAATTATACTTGATGGCGAAACTCTGACAGATGTCGGATCCCTCATGTACCTGAGAAACATCATCAATTAACGTGGAGGATCCGATGCAGACATAAAGGCGAGGATTGGCAAAGCAAGGTCAGCATTTCTATAATTGAAGAACATAAGGAACTCAAAACAACTGTCAGTCAATATCAAAGTGAGAATCTTCAAAACGAACGTCAGGACACTTTTACTGTACGGAGCTGAAACGTGGAGAACTACTGCAACCATCATCAACAAAGCACAAGTAATTATAAACAGTTGTCAACGCAATGTACTCAACATCCGTTGTCAGTCAGTCAGCTACAACGTAGGACCAGGCATACATATGCATCGGTCCAGGTTGCCATACCTCATTAGCACAGCAAGATGAACACAGGATTCATAGGAGTGGTTAGGTCAAAGGTGGTAATATATAGGAGAAAGATTGCATATAAGGACATAGTACAGAAAGAAAGAATTAGTTAGTAGAAAGAAAGATATGAAGTGATTTTGATCTCTTAGTTTAAGGGAAGACAGAGAGTGTATGCACAGACGCCATTGTGATCGATTCTGAGTCGTGTCACCAAGAGTCTCTAACCATTGGTTACGATTGTCACGCGGACCCCAACCAATTAGTCTGCATCTACCAACATGGCTCAGACAAGAGGTTAGTGTCTTCAAGCACTGATGCCACGTTTTGGTTTGGCCTCCCCTAATTCTCTTCCAACCACCTGTTAGCATTGCACGCCGTGGTAATCGGTGTTCAGGCATACGTAACACGTGACCCAACCATCTCAGTCGATGAAGATTCATAACCTCATCAACTGATTTACCACCATTCCCTAATACCCTGCGTCTAACCTCACTATTACTTACCCGGTGATCCCAACAGACGCCAGCAATATTTCTAAGGCATCTGTGGTCAAATACTAGTAGCTTACGGGTGTCTTCTACTCTTAATGGCCATGTTTCGCTGCCATAAAGTAAGACAGAACGGACTGCCGCGCAGTATACTCGTCCTTGTATTGATAGACGGATATCTCGCCTTCGCCAAAGGTGACGTAAGTTGGCAAAAGCCAAACGAGCTTTTCGATACCGTCAGCCACAGCCTACTGTGGAAGATGAAAAACCAGCTTCCAGATGAGGAGGAAATCAGGAAACGACGTTAGAAGGGGGTAGGATACAGATTACAGAAACCACCCAAAACTGCATCACGAGGCAATCCCTAACTTGGGATTCCGAAGGGAAACAGAAAAGGAGAAGACCAAATAACACACTACGTCGAGAATCGGAAGCAGACATGAGTAGGATGAATTCCAACTAGAAAGAGCTGGAAAGAATTGCCCGTGACAGGGTCGGACTGAGAGTGCTGGTGGAATGACTATGCTCTTCCACGAGAGGTAACAGGCGTAATTAAGTAAGTAAAAGCGATCAGTCAGCTTTAATTAAAAATAGTAAGTTCAAAAGTACATCTCGTGTTAGTAAAGCCCAATTTATATTTCTTTGGTTAAGATCTTTAAATACTAGAAAGAATACTAAATTTATTCGTTAACCATAGTTCAGTTGTTAAAAGACAGATAGTTAGAACCTGTCTAACAACAAGTACAGTTTGTCCTAATAGTAAAAGATGTAGTATCGTAAGACATTGTATTCAAAATAACTTCGTACAAAATATATTTAATACCAGGTGATTGTGTAGTTCGTGATTTTTTATGAAAAGCAGTTGTATATCACAGTTAAATAACATTTATTATCGTATGTTACTGGATAACGATAACAATAAAAATTCTCCTGATATTTTAGGTTGTTCAAGAGTCCACACAAAATATTATAATGCACATTACCTACTATAGCGGACAGGAAACCGAGCGGGGGCAATCGAATGTCCTTGACACGACATTACAGAGCATCTCACTAAAATCTTAGAACCATACAGTAAACAGTTAATTTGCAAAATATCAATCAATTTGACTGTTCGTTTTGCAAATAACAGCCCATCGACTCAGATTTCATTGTTCATGGATTTTCAGGCCAACTACATTACGTCCCTGTTCTTCTCTTGTTGATCTTCTACTGGAATATATTCCATTCCTGACTATCGTTATATACTACTTATGTAGATATAAATAGCTTACACCACATCTACTACCCAATTAGATCTTGTTTAGATCACATGCTTATAAATTTGTCTCATACATTAATTATATCCACTACCTAGTAGAATGAAACTAGTACACTGTAAACAATTTAGTTGAAAAAGTTAATGCCTAAAGCACTTTTTTTTCCAATTTGGCAAAAAAAAATACTGTAATTGTTTCACAACCTATTTAGTACGTCCATTTCAAGGACACTTACCTTTTAGATGCATGTTTTTTTTATTAGTTTAATTATCCCACTATCTTTTTTCTCATTATCTACCAAATACTTTACTGGTGCATGTGTTAATGACAGTTTAAACAATTTTTTTTATACTTATTTCATCTTCAAATTGTTCTAAGTGTTTTGATTGTGATACAGCAATAATTTGAT
This sequence comes from Schistosoma mattheei, assembly GCA_944470405.2. Classification (NCBI taxonomy): domain Eukaryota; kingdom Metazoa; phylum Platyhelminthes; class Trematoda; order Strigeidida; family Schistosomatidae; genus Schistosoma; species Schistosoma mattheei. Next base: position 6,036,786 of record OX103948.1, on the reverse strand, counting down.
ATAGATAATGCTGAGTATGATTTCTAACTCTCTAGAAATCTAATAGTTTATCATGTATATGTAAGTTCTCATGATTTTATCTTTCGTCCCAACCGTTGTTGCTACCTTGACGTAGTGGTCGGGCTGGCCTATCAGGATGAATCAATTGAGCTATACTGGCTGGAACAATCATTCCTCAAAGTCCTATCATACCAGACAGGTAAGTTGGAGAACGGTAAGACTAACCTCAGCAAACCCAAGGTCCGTAGGTGAAGTCGTACTGCTGACTGTACAGAGGTGTGGTAGCAGTAAGCTGTTTCCTTCAGACAACCAGCATAACAGCGACGCTGCCTTCCTACTAGGAGTGGGGTGGGGATAGTAAAGGTCGACTCCGAAAATGCCCACCTCGTCTTATCCCACGGATATCCGTCTCTGGAGTTAAGATCTCACCAAGTACGGAGCTAACACGACAATTACCAACAAAATGGTCATGTGTGACCGACCTCAAGCAGGTGTCCCTTGGGCACTGCGGTCACCCTCTCAGGTCATTAAGACCACCTCTAATCCAATTCCCTTCTCGAGTACCTCCAGAAGAACCCTTCCATTGTGTGGGCAACCGGAAAGTGATAACCGCCCTCATACCTCTAACAGCACTCAAGATTTTATTTTTCGTGAATCTGATATCAATATTCCTATCAAAGATATATATTTCACTCATTTAAAAATTAAATACGTTTATGAATTTATTTTTTATACTGGCACAGCAACATATTCTATATTCTATCTATTTACTGAATACATTAAAAACATGACATTAAATTATATTTTGCTTACTATATCAAAAGATATTAAAATTCCTTTCAACTTGTAATCCGGCTTAGTATTCTAATTGTCAGTAAGTCAATTATGACCAATGTAGGACCTGGCACAATTGTACATTAACCTAATTTGTCATACCACATTAGCATGCTATGATGTACTTAACAATATAGATATCAAAAGAGTCGAAATAATGAATAAGTATTTTATTCATAATAGTACATTTTTCACTATGTATTACAGTGGAAGTAATAGGTACAAAATGCTTCTTATACAAAATTTCACACTCTCTCTCTCTCTCTCTCTCTCTCTCTCTCTTGGTGTACAGCCACTTGATGCCTAACCTAGTTTATCTTATCTATCCATTTAAGTTGGTCACACGATGTTATATATCTGAACTCAGTGGTGTCGATTGTTAATCCAGATATCATGTATTAAGATTCTAAATCATCCATTAATATAGAAAGATCCATGTATGACATGTTTACCACCATTCCATGAACATGGTTCACAGCCCATTGAATACATTTGGATATAGTGACCAAGTTCTACCTAACTAAAGACTTTTGCTATGAATAGCTAAAGCTTTAAGTTTGAATTTTATTTGTTCAGTGATTCAATTGAATTGTTTTTTTTTGAAGTTAACAAGTCCAGAAAAGGATATGCAGAAAGATGAAATTTTATAATGAATTCTATTTAAAACCATCTGATATATGAATACTTAGTATTTTACTGTTAGATGGCTAGTGATGATCACTAGTAAGTGAATCGTTAATCAAACTTTATCATTGATGTTACTTTTTAGAGTGTCTACCGCATAGACATAAAAGGTAAACATGAAAATTAGTACTAAATGTCTCTCAGAGTTACAGTGAAAAGGAATAGCAACTATCGAACTTGTCAGAACTGTCTGTGAGTGTAGGCTTGGCTGACCGATTCCAATTTACGGTTTTAACTGACACTATGTGAAGCCATGAGTTAATTTGTCTATGGGTTGATGATTTAGTTAGATATATTATGCAAAAACTCAATAAGTTAATAACAGGTAATTTTCTTAGTTCAAAATGATATGACAAAGCAATCATAAATATTCCATTTAAATATGATTGACTTATTTTTAAGTCCAGAAAACTAAGTCACAATCGCGTAACTAGCCTATGAATCATGGGAACATTAGAAATAATTTTGGAAAACTTAATTACATAAATCAAAATTGTTTGCAATGGCGCAGGTGAATCCACTTTTTGTGTTCTCACAAATTCTTATCTTCTGAATTCATCATGTCCATTTTTTGTCTTTCCAAATTTATTTCACTGGATTATACTCCTTGAATAAGTCTAATGTTTCCGATTACTGCTTATACTCTTACAACATCTACCACTACGGGATTTGAATCAACAACTGCATCTCTGTGCTAATGTGGTTTGGCAACTTGAACTGATGTACGTACGAAGGAAGTTCTACGTTGTTACTGATTGACTGACTGAAACTATTCGGAGTAAGTTAATTAGTTGGTATGTCAGAGAATCAAATAAAAAACCTAATGGATTACTGGTTTAGAAATTGATGACGAGGGAAGTGTATTGGAGTTATAAGAAAACAATAAAATGTAGATTAATGAATTAGTGATAGTGTTTATACGTACCTCTATGTAGGCAAGTTCAAATACATTTATTCACCAACGATTTAAAATAATTTCGATATCCTTATCTTGTATCAAGTACACAATGTTTTAAAGAGATAACTAAAGAAGCTCAATTTTTTTTGAACCAGTTGACAACTATTGAAACACATGACAATAAACTGAATCTCAACATTTTTATGTTAAATTCTCCCCCCCCCTGAGTTTTTACTCATTACATCATAATTAGACAATGGTTGATTCAATTTTCTTCCATATAATGTTTGAGTTTTTTTCAGTCTAACTATTCATTTACACAGTAGTTCAGTCTTAAAGTTATATATAATTAATCTATCATCTGTTATCTTTGTTGTATTACATAGGCTTTTTACAGGAATTTATCAGAAATAATGAATGTCAAACAATTTAAACCACTATCTCTTAATTCAGCTAACATGTAACTACCAAATGACTTGCTATAACTGAGATTATTAGATAAATTTACTCAATTTATTCAATCATTGAAATTTTTGGTAGAGATTTGTCGAAAAAAAAACGAGTGTCGACTAAACTACAGAAAAAAATAGGTGTCTAACTCCTAAACCCATGAGGTGAGGTCGTGGATGCACACTGCCAAGGAGGAGTTCCACAATAGGATGAAACAGCCGTCCAGTGCTTCAAAGTTTTCTATGCTGGTCTAGCTACAATTAACTCATCATCTCAACTATTGAAATTACTATAATATCCACAAAATTCCCCTCTGATACTAATCTTACTCTTTGTTATTATCGTCCATAGTGTAAAAATAAGATTACGAAAATGAGTTTAAATGATATCAACATTTTGATCATTTAAAGATTGACAAAAATTGACAGATTTTGTTTGAATATACTTTTTTAGTTCATTCTCTTTGTCATTATGCGATGTACACATAGACGTTTAATCTGATTTATAGTGAAGAAGTTCAGTATTTTGTTATAAATATTCATGAAATTTAATTACTTCTCTCTTAAATTGATTCATTGGTAAAACTGTCGACTTCGATAAACAATAATATATTATAATCTTTAAAATCATGAGTTAATTAAAGCTAGACCACCATTGAAAACCTGGAAGTACTGGAAATCCTTTTCATTCTACTGTATGACTCTTCAGCAGTACGCACCCACGATCCCGCCTTACGAGATTCTAACCTAGGACCTGTCGAACTCGAGCCCGAATACTTAACCTCTACACCAATACAGACAACTGAGGAGTCCCATAATAAAATGAAATGGTTATTCAGTCCATCAAGATTTTCCATGATAGTCTACCTTCAATTAACTCATGATCTCAACTATTGAAATAATATATATTCAATAAAAAAAAATTTCTTTTTACTTACGTATAAATCTAAATGAAGTTTATATAGTTACATCGAATTTTAATTAAAACGAATAGATGATAAATCATTCCATATATGTAATGAAGGTACAAAGAATAATAGAAATAGAAAATAACTTGAAAGATATTGAAGTGTAAACATATTCATACTAGTTCAATAGTATACTCTATAAACCAACCAATCAGAGTACTCATTTCTAAATTCTTACTGGAGAATATACTATTTGAATTAACCAATGAAATGTAAGACTTTCCAGTGTATTAATTTATCGATTTTGATTCGTGATTTTTTTTTTCTTATATTTATAATTAAGCAATTATTATGATTTATTATAGTATTGATTTCCGATTTGTTCTAAGGTCAAAACAAAAATGATCAAATTCGAAATGATATCATCAGGAAGATTTTTTGATTAGTTTAATTTTCATGTAATTTTTGTTTCCAGTAACTTCAGTTTATCTATAGGCTAAAGATCTTGAACAAAGATTAACACTGTTGGATATCGGCAAGTTCAGTGGTTTGAATCTCACGAACCGAAGGGATCGTGGCTTTGCACTGCCAAAGAGGAGTCCAACAATAGGACAAAACATCCATCCAGTGCTTCCAGGTTTACCATAGTGGTCTAGCTTCATTTAACTCATCATCTCAACTATTGAATTTACTATAATCTCCACAAAACTCTTCTTTGATTATAATCATCATACGCTCACTAGTGTCTGTATCCATGAATTATTTCCTGGAGTTCTAGTGAAATGCAATGATAAGTGGATTTCAAACGGGTCTGTTGTGAGATAATAACTTGTCGAGGACACTAGTGAATATGTCGCTCAATTTCGTGGACTGGTCAACTCATCACATCAACCACTGAAATATTTATTGTCAATTATTTTCTTTCCGATGGTCATCAAGATCAAGATAAAATCTTCATTAATATTAATGTCTAACTGTTGTGGAAATTGTTGGACTTCACAGAAATCATGAACTGATCAATCTTAGACCACTATTGATAACCTAGAAGCATTGAACGGCCGTTTTGCATGAGATCAGTGATGCTGAGTTCAAGTCCTGCATGTGGGATTATGGATTCACACTGCTGATGAGTATTATATTCAAAAGAAATGATCTTTCAGTGCTTCCAGGTTTTTATTGGTGATCTAACATTGATCGGTTCATGATTTAAATAAAATTTTACAAAATTAATTAATGATGAACCAAGTTTATGATGACTTGTGTAACTATTCATGTCCTGATTAATTCATAGTGGTTTGAAATGTACAAATGAAATCTTGATTTAGTTAATTAATTCGAATGTAAATTATTTCAGAGCTCATTTTTATTTAAAAGTCTGATTTATTTTTATTTTTGACTTGATAAATGGTAAATTTCACTAGCCTGACTTTGCAGTGTTACAAATAACCACATTAGTCTGACTAAACATTCATCCAGGTTGTAAGCAACAAATATATCAAACTACTAATAAACTGAAATTAAATCTATGTAACAAGCAGAAACATTACGAAAATTGACGTGAGACGAAAAAAATGCTGTTAATAGCTGATAAATAACGACATCCTGAAATCCACGACGATAGGCAACATGTGCTCGAAAACCCATGGTTTAACGTCCTGACCGTGCCGTCATAGTTATAATGAGAACGCAGATTACTATAGAGATTTTCTCAGAAATTAGATTCTGAATAATTGTGTAGACAGAAGTTTTTGACCATGATGTTGTACTTGGAAAAAGTCACTTAATAATATTTATGTTTTTTTTTATGCATCATTCTGAAGGAGCACTACTGTTATATCCTAGTGAAGATTAAATTACGGGTATACTGTGAGATCTATTAATGGACTAATATTATCTATATATTCTTATGGTATAACTATTTAGTAATTAGATTATGTATATTTATATTCATCTTATTATAAGCTTCATCTTGACCCACAATTTATTATTATACGACTTACTGTTCTTAAATTATACTCAGTTTATTAATTACTATCTCCCACGTTCACAGACGAACGAGAACCGGTACTTTCAACGTGGTTCACGTTCATAGCCACTTTTTGGCTTGATCTTGTATAAATGTTATTTTCTATTTTATAGTGTGATACGGTCTGTTTGACTGATATGTAAACCATATATATATGGAATAAATGATTCGCATAGCGGAAGCTGTTATTGATGTTTAGGACTCAACTGGATGAGCTAGGCGAACAAAGAACCAATAAGGACGCTAGGCTTATCAAACCGGTCGAATGTCATCCGTTTAGCACCGTAAGAGAGTGAATAAGTTGTATTTCGATTGCCGAATCAATTGCGTAATAACAAGCGGGCCATAAAGTCACAACAATTACCATCGCTAAACAAGTAGTTTTTCGAAGTCTACAATTTATGTAACAAATTAAATGAATGGAAACCAACCTTTTGAATGTTGAACATCATTCAAAACCTTTTAGATCACGTCATAAATGAATATGGGTGTCAACAATAATATAATAACATTACATATAAACGAAATACACTTTAGAAACAGAAACGATACCAGCATAATAGGTAAACAATATCACAAATCAGAAATCTATTTATTTGCTTACACCTAATCGAATTAAATTAACCTGATAATATGTAAACAGTATTTTATTGATCAACATTATGATGTAATATTGACTTTAAAAAATATTGAAGAATAGAGGAGACAAGACTGTTATTCTGATGTGAATTGGTTCAATTCTCAAATAATGCAAATAGGATCATAATTTAGATTCCTATTCAGAATATGAGTATCCCCCGAATGCCCTGGTACGGCCAAGAGTGGGGAAGTCAGCTCACACTCTCGAAATGCCCTCATATGGCCACGTGCATACAACCACTGCCACACAAGTCCTACTCACTGCCTTCTCGAGGCATTACTGTTGCCTACGAAATTGAGAAGACGGAAAGCGAATGTCCGGCGATTAACCGGTTTAGTGGATACGGAGGGTTTGCATAGAGAAGTTGGAAAACCCTAATTCCGAATCAATGATGCACATGGGCTCAAGGATCCTAAGGAAACAAATGGCGTATGAATCAATCGTTGGTCACCAGATACCATAGGACTACATCTTCTGACGTTTCTCCACTGTCTTGTGGATTAGACCATTAGGTCGAAGGCTCTGGGAGTGGCCCCTTAAGGAGACCATCTGTTTCGGTCTGGGCACCCAGGCATTATTCCAGCCCTCACATAAATCGAATGACCTATGTGGCGCATATCTATTTGATGCCTCTTTGTACCAATGTTTATATGTTTAAATAAATTGAATAAATCCCTTGGTTTACTGGAGGACTCAGTGTTAAATAATTCGGAAATTCAGCATCCCATGCCAATCCAGATTCTAAATAGTTAGCAAGTTATGATAATCATTTTTAAGTGAACCGATTACTTTCAGTCTACCTAAGCACTACATACTACTAAGGTTAGTTTTCTACTATTAATAATCCACACCCCTAGGTAATAATAATCATAACCTGATCAGAGTTAAAATAACTCAACTTAGTTTTATGTTCTAATGAATTATTTCATGTTTGCCTGAATACGATTCAGAACAATGTGGTATTCTCATTATGAATTTGCTTTAGTTTCTTAACTAACCATCAAAAGGTAACAGACAATGAAGTACAATTATGTACTATAGTGTTGTAATTAAATCCACTTACCAGAATTATGTGATATATTAGTACGATACATTTCAAACAAATTAATTACACATAGTGTTTTAAGAACATTTCTATATTAACGGTCGTCTGGAGATATTGGAAGGTTAGATGATACAAAGATATATTAATGTGAAAACCTATGTGAAACTCATCATGCAAGATAATAAATCAATATTAAAAGGGTAGGTATGTTTCAAATTGATTTCTTTATTATAGTTGTTCCATTCTATCTTTTAGTTAGTTCAGCTGACTTCTAATTTTTCACATAATATATAGTGACAAGCCGTAACCAGTACAGTCCAGCAATGTCTGGTGTAAGACGGTCATCCATTTCAGACAATAGGTGACCATGCAATATTGCTAATTAATTGAAGTTAGACTTCTAGACAATTGGACCTCGCCTCAGTAGTTTATAGGTTAATCATTTGCACACAAAACCGATGGCCTAGGGTTCGATTCCCGCTATCAGATTCGTGTATGCGCATACATGAAGAGTCTCATAATAGAGTGAAACGCCTTTAGTGATTTAAACTATGCATATATGAATGTCTCAAAGAGTATATGTGTGGTCGATTTGTTCTAGATGTATTGAGCTAATGAATAACATAGTTTTGGTAATCTTCGTCTTTTCATTATCTAAATCTATCAAAGCGATTAATTATTGGAAAACCAATTTAGTTACTTAAAATTCGCAACTTGTAATTCGTTGAGATCTCTCAGTGATGATAAATTGGTCATTACTCTTCGGTGAGATGATTGTGTAAGCTTCATTGAAAATGTTGTTCTTCCGTTTTTCTCTCTTTAAATTTGATTGTATAATTAGGAAGCGGACCTCATGACCGATCGGCAGTGTTCGAACCGATCACAAAAGACGAGTAGATCTTGATCACAGAAATTAGAATGCAACCTAAATATTCATAAGATTGGTTCAATAGCAATATTCACTAATATACCATAAAAGAAGGACAGTTCCCTATTGTTCAAATATTTTGACATTTTACATCTTGTTTCATTTTAACTCATTATTTTTATTCCTGTGAATAAGTCCAACATTTTCATGAGCATGTATTCCGTATAAGTTGAAACGCCAGTCAACTGTGGAATGATTTTCAATATTTTCTTGGCAAAATTTAATAATTTAATATCTATTAATTTCATTAGTTGAGATCGTGGGTCAATTAAAGCTAGACCACCATGGAAAACATGGAAGCACTTGACGTCTGTTTCGTCCTATGGTGGGACTACACCTTGGCAGTGCGCATCCACAATCCCACCACTTCGCGAGATTCCAACACAGGACATATCGGTCACGCGCGCAAGCACTTAAACACTAGACCACTGAGCCAACCGGAATCCAGTGGTGTTAATTTCTAACTCCAATTAATCCACGAAATTGAGTGACACATCCATCATTGTCTTCAGTGATTCACTATCTCACAACAGACCCGGTTGAACTCCACTGGTCGCTGCTTCTCACTGGAACTCCAGGATACATCACTTGAAGCCAGTCACTAGTGAGCATATGTTGATTAATATCAGAAGGGGTTTTATTAATCATAATTAAAATAACCCGTCTTATATATTTTTGACTCATCAACAACACTAGTAATATTATATATGAAAATTATGAAGTCCAGTCCTCTACCAAGTAGTCTTTTATAATGAGTTATTTGGCATGAATAAGAGCATGGTTTCAGTTTGTATGGAGCAGTTATTAACTAAAAGGGGTAAAAACGTAAATACATCTTTCCAGTCCGGATTCATCCAAATGGTGATTTTTAGAAAGGACATAAGATAGTGAATAGAGATAGGTCACGAGAAACTCTGGACTTAGCTCTCATGCTATTCGGCACTTACCACATCATGTACCTGTAATCATGGGGAAACTGATGCTCCCTGATGGATTCGATCCTGTGTCACGCAGATTAACAGTCACAGATGTTTCCACTGACATCCTGTAGGATTGAGATGTATTTACAATTGACTGACCACTGGATTGTAATAAATGTCATTTACTGATGACTACCTCTAACCACCACCTTACATCTCAACATAGTGCACGCGATGTCGAGTCACCTATACTAGTGGCTACATTACAACTTGATCCATAAAATCCGATCTGCACTAAAATGGACCTCACACACATGAGATTAGTCACTACCTGGTGATCAGTCAAGTGTATAAATAACATAATATGAATTCAGTATTTCATGTTCATCAAGTTTTATCGAGCCACTGTTTTTTTGTAAGAAAATACTGAGTGTTCCACTCGATTATTGATTGATTTTGAGCCGTAAATAATTGAAAATAACTTGTACAAATAGCAGAAAGTTCATCGAAATTTGTCAACAGAAAGTCATGAAGTGAATTTGATTGAAAATATAAGTCATTGAATTCTAATTTAAAGGTCCAAGTGGATCATGCTTGCCTCAAGACATCAAAGTTGATCTGTGGCGCGCGTTATAGATAATCATCACAGAGTATTCCCAAACTAGTACGATAAGTCAGCCTATTGAGCAGTCGTTTTGAATGGTGCTTCAAATGAAATCATTTACATTTACACGACGCTGATTGAATTTTCGCTCGTATTATGATTACCAACCTCATAGATTTTCCTAAATTGTATTTCAGCTAATTTGAATAATACTGCTCTGCTTGTCATCTGATCCAGAGTAAGTACAATACTGGTAAGTTTATAAACTGTAAAGAGCACACTTGTCCTTTGCTACTTAATCTTTATTGAATCTTAACCCGACTTTCCTTAACGATGAATCGTGATTTGTGCAGACAAATTTGGACAAGGTGACAGCAATTAGGTTCTTGATAATATAGGCTAGATTTAAGTATTTCCACTGTTTGTGGGTATACTTTACCGCGTAAAATCTAAACTTAGATTGTAAATTTCTTAACATATTTACAATTTTTGTTAAAGTTAGGCTGTGCAGCCAAATTGTAAACATACTGTAAACACTGTGTTAATGAGATTTCGAAGGCTTTTTAAACTTTCACAAAAGTATACTACTAAAAAATGTTTCTCATTAGATAATTAAGATTTTCAACTTCTTAGACAAAAAGTATTTTCCGATAATACTCAATTAGTGTTCTTTGAAGAAAGATTTGACAGGCGTATTGTTCAGCCAAGTTTGAAAATTCTTTCTTATCAATCCAAAAATGAGTTTTGATAGGAAGATTTATTCAGCTGATTTATTTTAAACATTGCTCGGTCAGTTTTAATTCACAAGCGGATATTTTAAAATATAATTAGTTTAAAATTAAGGCGCTAGAATTCATTAATTTGATGATAACTTTGAAAAACAAAACAATGTTTAATGAGTTAGTGATAACAAAAATCTATGACTTACATTAGTATCCGCAAGAACACTGATGTCTCGTTTTTTATTCTTTGAACTAAATTTTAAGTCATAAGCAAAGATGGATAGTGGTTAGCAGTGGAATCCAGGGTGCGCGTTCCGTCCCGTTTGTGACTCGTCAGCTGGATGTACCTGCATCTGAGTCGGTGTTCACTCTGGGACTCGAACCCAGTACCGTTCGCTCTTACATCAAACTAAAAAAGTCAAATATAGGAATTACTCAGAAGAAAATATCCGAAATCTGAAAAACATGTTTCATACGACTAACTGGGAATTATTTACAGATGACTCACTCGAAAACACTACTGATGTTATCACTTGTTACCTTAAATTCTGTTTTGATATTTGTTGTCCCACTGAAACCATTTTTGTAAGTTTTGATCGACTTACATCTTCACAACTAAAACGACTACGGAGGATGAAAGAAAGAATGTACAAGGAGAAGAACTCAAATGAAGTTCGTAAGCTAAATGGTCTGATAAACCTAGAGATTAGACGTCTCAACTGCATGTTTACTCAAAAACTCTTATCTTGCAAAAACTCTCCAAGTATGTGGAAATTCTTTAAAGAACTTACAGGTGACAGAAAGTTTAGAAGCGATAACCAGCTGAATGTTTGTGACTTAAATAAGTCTTTTGTACGTCAGTCATCTGATGTGATGCTCCCTCTATCCACGGGTTTAAAAAATAGCTGTGTTCATACTTTCACTGAAACTGATGTACGAGGATGTCTCCAGTCGCTTAATTCATCTCGATGTTTGGGACCTGATGGTATCCCAAACATCCTTTTTAAAAAATGTGCTGACGTTCTGTGTCATCCGTTCACAACTATATTTAACAGATCTTTCTCATCTAATCTCATACCGAAAATGTGGAGAAAGATGAAGATAATTCCTGTACCCAAGAAAGCATTTGGTGATAAGAATGTAAAATTTAGACCTATTGCAATAACTTCACCTTTCCTCAAAACCATGGAAAAATTATTAATACTTCCACTTCAGCCTGCGATAAAAGAGCATACTGACCCATACCAGTTTGCATACAGGCGCAAAAGAAGCACTTTAGATGCTGTTGCAGTTCTGCATCACAACATAGTGTTCAACTTAGAAAAGGGTAAGAAGTATGTTCGATGTGCTTTTCTGGACTATACTTCAGCTTTTGACTCTATACCAAGACAACGTTTACTTAACAAGTTAATCAGCGTCAACACTGACAGCTGGATAACCAACTGGCTATGTTCCTACCTCTCTGGAAGGGAACAGTACACTGTGTTTGGAGGAAAGAGTTCAGATTCTCTACTGTCTCAGGAAGGTGTACCACAAGGAGCTGTTCTTTCACCTCTTCTATTCTCTTTTTTTCTGCATGACCTGCCATCTTCCACAGAAAACACTTTTGTGAAGTACGCGGATGATCTCACTGTATGTATGCCTATATCTTCCTCTTTACATCCCATAGAAATGAATGAGTTTTTGTCTCGTATTGATTGTTGGTCTGTTGGTAATGGTCTCATACTTAATCCATCTAAATGTCAAGCTGTTAACTTTAGTATGAGACATGAACGGAATATAAACACTATTTTGAGATCCCATAGTGCTTGTACCATCGGAGACTCTTGATAAACTCAGTGTCGAAGGTCAATTATCTTGGTGTCACCTTTTCCTCTGATCTGTCTTGGTCTTCCCACGTTTTATCGTTATCAAAGAAGGTTTTCCGTCTGACCTACTACATAAAGAGATTGCATGCTCTTGGAATTACTCGTCATTTACTCTTACAATTTGTCAATTCTTGCATATTACCTATTATTCTTTACTGTTCTCCATTATTCTTTCCCGGGCTTTTGAGAAAAGACTTTGCTGTATTGCGAAGAGTGCTGAAGGCAGTTAGCAAGACGTGTGGTGAATCTTTCGAGGTCATAATTAATATGGTTGTGGATAGACATTTAAAATCATGCAAACTCCTGGCAGGTGTTATTTTATCAGATACTAGCCATCCCCTTCACTCTTATCTTTCTCCTTGTATATCTTCTGGTAGAACGAGACGTAATTACATTAAAATCCTTGCACGCAAGGAAAAGTATAAAAGTTCTATAATACCTTACCTAGCAAATATACTCTGTGACGAACAGGTTGTTAGAATTAACCTAGTCAATAACTTACATTCTTAACATGTCTTTAATTTTAAAAGTTTGTAGTTTTTTTGGTTTTTTTTATATTTTTTTTTGTATTTGCTACTGCCTTTTTGTTCGTTGTTCAGTAAGTAACTTGTTGAAATACCCTGTGCTGAGAATTCTATATTGTACCAAAATATAATATTGAATAAAGCCATTAATAATAATAATAATAATAATAATAATAATAATAATAATAATAATAATAATAATAAAACCCCATCGCGTTATCCACTTAGCTACTAAGTCCTGATACCCACTTGCTTGTGCAATGGGGTGAAGTTTAATTCACTTGGTATTGTTTTACTTGAATCTTCCCATTGATGCTTTTGGACTGAAATTGATCAGTGTGTTATTGGCATATGTGCATACTGAGAGTATGCTTCGATATTGCCTTAATTTACAAGCATTATAAACAAAGATGGATAGTGGCTAGCAGTGGAATCCAATGGAATCAATAGGAAGACTGAAGTAAAACAATACCAAGTGAATTAAATTTTAAGTTATTGTTTGCTGCAGATTCATATAAATTAAATGACAAGTTAAAGTTTCAGATCACTAGATATTTTCATAACATTTGTTCATACTCTTGACTTATTTTGAAATTTGCTATATCCTGGTTTACTCTGATGTTCACGCAGCTATCAAGTGAAGATCTAAAGAATCTACTAATCTATGGTGAATAAATTAGATAAGAAGACTTTGAAAGATGACTCAATGTGAGAGACCAACAAATTAAGATAAGTGCACATAATGTATAACTTTGTAATGAAGAAATATCAGGAATAAAATCGTAATAGATAACTGTTCATGTACATGTCATCCATATAACTGTGAAAACATTACAACTCTAAAAAAATTAAGTACATGATACGAGGATTCCAAGCAGTAACGATGTGTACAGCAAGTAATTGTTTAATGGTAAATACTGTTAATCAGTTTATTCCTTAGTGCCAACTGAATACTATTCACCTCAAAGATTTTTCTGGATCATCTAACAAAGCATCGAGAAGTATCGAAAAGGATGTTAATCAAGCTGATAGAATAATAAATACTGTTCTATCGGTAAATTAGTTACTTGAAATACAAATATCATCGTTCAGTAGAATGATCACACATGTAGCGATTTGTTTGACATTCTATTCACTACTTCTAATTTGTATAGGACTAGTGATCATAATTCTACTCTACAGTTTTCATTTCGTCTTATAAAATCCAGATAATTACTATTCAAACTAGATACTGAACTGCATGTTTTATTACTGTTATATCCCAATGAGAATAATGAATGGCAACTGTTAAAATCTATTTCTGGACTAATACTATACTCATATTCTTTATTGTATCTGTCAAGTAATTAAACTATTCATACACGTATTCCTCTTATCATAAGCTTTATTTTGACCTATGAATTATCATTATGTGATTTACCATTCTTGAGTTATGCCCAGTCTATCAATTACTATCTCCCACATTCACAGTCACTTTTGGCTAAATCTTGTACAAATGTTGTTTACTATTTTATGGTACGATGTGGTCTCTCTGGTTGGTATGTAAACCCAGTATATTTGGAAGATATGATTTATATCACGAAGGCTGAGATTGATGTTCTGGACTTAACAGGGAGCGCTAGGCGGGAAGCAGGACCGATAAGGACTCTAGACTGCTCGTGCTTGATTTTATGTGTCATTGGTCCGGTCGACAAATCACTGTTCTCTAATTGGTGATTTCATTACGTTATACATTAATAGGACACAGGGCACAAGTTATAACAATTACATTACAAACACGTGGAGCTTAATTATTGGGACGCAAAGGTAATTTTTATAAAATGTTCGATACTAATATCAGTCAAAAGAATCTCTTAGCTGTTACATAGACCAAAAAACAGTTGTGTACAAATTCATAGTTGAAAATATATTTCAATAAAGAGTTCACGATTCATTTCACAGTAGGTTTACAGGTGCTCTACAGTATTGAGATAATCTGAAAGTAATCAAAGTATGATTATTCACTAATCATTTACAACACATTTCCATACCACACTAATTGACAGTTATGAAGAAATCTGAACAATTCGAAACATTCTGTGGCCCAGATCAATCATAATTACATAATCACACCAAAATCAATCGGTGAAATTTATCGATTTACAATTCATATAATATGTTAGCTTCAAAATGGTCAATTTCTCGAGAAATATGAGCGTGACATCATTGTAGATAAGATAATTAGTCAGCTTTTGAAAATGAATTGAAAATCTATGCATTTGTTTTTGCTTGGTCATGTACTGACCAGAAAGTGTCATAGCAATCTGAACTTTGATTAGTTCACCTGATTTATATGTATAATTAACTTTGATTAATATTTCCAGGTTTCTTGTGAGAAGCAGCGACCAGTGGAGTTCAACCGGGTCTGTTGTGAGATAGTGAATCACTGAAGACAATGATGGATGTGTCACTCAATTTCGTGGATTAATTGGAGTTAGAAATTAACACCACTGGATTCCGGTTGGCTCAGTGGTCTAGTGTTTAAGTGCTTGCGCGCGTGACCGATATGTCCTGTGTTGGAATCTCGCGAAGTGGTGGGATTGTGGATGCGCACTGCCAAGGTGTAGTCCCACCATAGGACGAAACAGACGTCAAGTGCTTCCATGTTTTCCATGGTGGTCTTGCTTCGATTGACTCATGATCTCAACTATTGAAATTTGATTAATTAGTTGAGCAGTGATGTACAATATATTTTGTTCTGAAATTAGGTACGACTGTAATGAATTTTATTAATGCTTGGTTTCACGTTAGATGCAATAGAAAAAAAAACTAATGTTTAGTTTATCTCTTCCTATCACATTCATCTTCATCCTGACTGTTATATTTATTGGTTTAACTTGACTAAATTAATTCAGATTGTGGTATTGTGCTACACAAAGTCAATTTTTAGACTCACTAATCAAAATTAACATGTTTTTGAAAGATTCTAGCTCTGTAAATGTTTTTCAGATGGTTGTTTATATTGTTACAATCGGATACACATGTCATTAAAGCGGTCTTCCTGTTTGATAACTGGAATGATTCCCCAGTACTTTCAAATTATTTCTGACCTTGTGTTTGCTATGGTCATCAGCTTCAATAAACAAATATAGAATGGATTAGTGATTTCATGAGTTCTATTGGTGAGAATATATGAAGCCAGTGTCAACAATAGTAACGGTATAATTCAACGATGTTTTTTTTAATTCAGAAGGAGCGAAGATTATTTAACATTCTCAAAACATATCTAGTAAATAGTTGAAGTTGTTCGGTGTTATTTTTAGGCATCCATTAAACATTCGATTCATAATTACCTAAGAGGATCTAAACTTCGTTTGTCAAACAATTTACACCTCAACGATTGAATTCACTAGTCAACTGAGGCTAGACCACCATGAAAAACCTGGAAGCACTGGATGGCCGTTTCATCTTAATATGGAACTACTCAGCGGTGCGTATCCAAGATCCCGCCCGTGGGATTCGAACCCAGGACCTATCGATCTCGCGCCTGAACGCTTGACCTCTAGACCAGTGAACCTGTCGGTATCCAACGGTGTTAATGTCTAACTTCAACCTCAAAATCCCTCTTCTGATAATTTAAACCTTGTTAATTTGGTAGTCGGTTAACCAACGCTGATGATAATATCTCATCACGTTTATATTTGAGTGAGCTGTCATCCTTAAAAAGGTACAGGTATCTATCAACAGTTGACTACTCAAGATTTTCCGAACCCACCACATGTCGAATTTAGGTAAGCCATAGAAAAGCGTGATGTAGTGCATGATTTGAGGTGTAAAGTAAACCATAATGAGACGGTAATGACTGGCTTTAGTTCTTTTAAAGTTGACTTGACTCTAATTTGATTTCATTTTTAACAGTCTGAGGATTTTTTGGATCAGTCTTTTGATATGGTCCTGTAGAGGTATATTCAAAGGCTTTAGTATCATAATACTTTTCATTCTCGCGCGAAACCGAGGGTCCTGGGTTCGGGTCTTGTGTGCGGGATTGTGGATTCGTACTGTTAAGCAGTTCCATACTAGAACGAAAAGGCCGTCCAGTGTTTCCAGGTTTTCAGTGGTAATCTAGCTTATATTGACTTGTAAATTCAACTATAAAAATCTTTATTTTAAAAAATACTAGAATAACCATGCGATAAATGATATTCCTAACATACATTTACACACACACACACACACTAATATGTAAATACGTCTGTCACAATGCCTACCACCTGTCGACTGTTGGTTAACCGTTGGAAGAACGACAGGAATCGAGAAATCAAAGTCGATGTTTCGCGACTTATAAATGCAATACAAACGGGTATCGCCTTCAAATTCATATCCAGGGCTACGGCCTGATATAAATAGATATTCTCGTTATTCGTCTTGTATGTTCCGTCCAAACCAATAACATCACCGAAACGGTCTGCAAAAATCTTTTGATCACCAGTGCTGAAGAAAAAGTACGATAGACAGTTCTCATCGTCTAATTCGTATTCGCATCGCCCACCCAAAGATGTTATGTGCGCTTTCAATTTCCCGTAATCACCTATCGTTTACATTATAAATTGGCAAATGGCTTACCAGGAATGTTCGCCTGTGAGAACACTTTTTACCGCATATTATAGATATCTTGATCAGTCAGTAGTTTCCCATAAGAATGGTAAGCATAATTCTTAATGTGGAATGAAGCAATACCAGATATTAGCAGCGGTCGCACATTTTCAAACTGGGCCTCTGTTAACCTGCGCACCCATGAATTTCCTTGGTACCTTAGGGAATTGCACTCGTGATTGTGATGCACATTCCCACGTACAACAGTCCAGTAGCCGTCGATAATCTTACAATACATGAAGGCCGGACATTCAGTGTTCATGGAAGCCCTTCATGACAAAAAATGTTAATAACATTTATAAAATTACCTCCTCCGTCTAATCCGCTGTGACGAACCGCCAGATGTTATACGGCCATGTCTCCAGCACACAAATTTAATGTAAGAGTTTTCATTTCTGCACAAATGCGAATCTCGAACTACATAATGACAGTAAGTTGATCTTTCATAATTTGTGATAGCGGACTTCAACGCTTCAATCGATGGAAACGCAACGAGAAACAACGTTGTCAAAAAGACTTCCTCTATTTCTGTTACGTGAGAAACAACAGCGCTTGTACTAGGCACGTTACTGTCCTCCATAATGATGATTAAAATGTACTTCGTCGACAAGTACTGATGTTTTATAGCAATCCGACAAAACATAACTAACAAATTAAAAACGAACTTCAAAACTAGCCATTTCATTGGACGAAACGGGATGAAAAATATTGCAATTTTGGGTTGAAAAAACATTTTTAAAAAGGGTGGGTGGGGGTTTTTTAAAAAAAATTGCCGTGGGGCAAATGAATTTCGTCTCCCATAAATCACCTTGACCGGAATGACATGAAATTAATTTTGGTCAGACTTTTTTTTGATCGATCGCATTAAATATTTTTTCTTTGTTCCTTTGTACTAAATTAACTTGGATTACGCTAATTTTTCTACGGCATTTGGATATTTCGAATATATTATTTTTATTATTAACCGTTTAATAGAAGGAAACATGAGACGACTGTATGATACAACAAAGAAGTTCGCTGGAAATTACCTTAACATAGAACGATCAGTGAAAAGCAAGGGAGGCAAAGTAATCACCAACATTAAAGAACAGCGAAACAGGTGGGTAGAGCAATTCAAGGAACTTTGGAATCGACCAGCTCCACCGGACCCACCTAACATCGAATCGGCACCTACGGACATTCCAATCGATATCGGCCTACCAACAACTGAAGAGATCAGTATGGCCATCAGACAAATCAAGAGCGGCAAAGCAGCGGCACCAGACAGGGATAAGTAAGTAAGTTTTATAGTTTGTGATAAGTTTAAATATCAGATCGTAGACTAGGAACTTTGCTACCATGAAGTGTATAAATGAGTAACTTGTGAAACGACTCTTCCTCATGCAAATGAATCTTCTTTATGAATATCTAAAGCAACTATTTGTCAAGATTGAGTGTTAATATAGTCTATATTAAACATTTACTATAGCAATTTAGAAGCTTCTCAATGGTTCCAACAAAATTTCAGTCATTAAATACTCTATCAAATCTTCAGTGAGATAGATGAAGTGAGATAAAATATTTCGTTTGAGAGTATTCTCTCATTAGCTCACATAAGTTTTGACTTAAAATACTCACCTATAAAAATTTCGTTTATAAACTGGAGTTTTCTTTAACTAAACATAATACAATGTAAAGAGTCCTATTTACTTAATTGATTTATTAAGTTCTATATAATTGGATAGCGGCCCGAAGAGCTCAGTGGTAACGTCTCTGACTGTGAAGTTAGATGATACGAGATCGAATCCATCAGGGAGCATCAGTCCCCTCAAGATTACAGGTACACTTTGCTGACGTGTGTTTAGTAGCACAAAACCTAGATCGTATGATTGGATAACCAGATGCTTGGCAAGACTATAGTTTATGGACAAACCAATCAGATTTAGAATAACAAGTCTTGGATTTTGGCGCGAAATTCACTTATCCATTAGGGTAAATAGAAGTTTGGTACTATAGCTAATGTCAGTTCGTGATGAAAACCTGTAGATCTAATTCCTAAACTTAACTATCAACTGTAAATCACAATTCTAATTCCTTAAATTGGTTTATAACCTTCATTTGGTCCTAGTTATTAGGTGGACACTTGCAAGGACACTCTAGCGCCCGCTCAAAGGTCGTCCATAAATTATAGTTTCACCACTATTTAAAAACAACAACCAAATTAAAACAAACCCATACTGAAGTGAAAAATATAGTTTCATAAAAAAAGTATATCAGAAATCTAGTCAAGTATTAAGTTACAAGCCTTAAGTTATAAGCTTTATAAGCAAAGATAGACAGTAGCTAGCAGTGGGATCCAGTTAGACGCACGTTTTGTCCTTATTTGGGACTCTGCTAGCCACTATCCATCTTTGCTTATAGATTCAGCTTTGATTTGATGTTAACCTGTAGTATTCTTTACCCATATCTTATAGTACAATGAAAAGATATTTGATGATTGATGCCATTGTTCAATGGTTACATATTTTTACATTTTTTATTCTGTTGTCAATAAATCAGTATGAATCGATATAAATAGTTAGTTCCACAAGAATGTTGAGTAATAAGTGAAGTGTTAGTTTGCAATTAAAATTGAACCAACAGCTATTTCATTATTATACAGTTTCGATCAATGAAAACTTTTCAATTAAACCATTTGGTTCATCGAAATCAAAATCATTGAAAGCATTCTACAACACTTCCCCCTCTAAAACTTCTCATTATCATCATCTCTTACCACTTGTTTAATATAGGAAAAAAGATTAATTTTAGATTTATCTAGTGAGGTATTTTTGTCCGAATTCGCCAGTCAATCAATCAGCTACAACGTAGGACCAGGCATATATCATTAGCATAACAAGATGAACATCGGATTAATAGAAATAGTTAATTCAATAGTGGTAATATATAAAAGAAACATTGCATATCACGATATAGTACAGAAAAAAATTAGTTTGTAGAAAAAAAGACATGAAGCGATTTTAATCTCTCAATGTATACACCTACGCCATTGTGATCGATTGTGAACCATATCACCCAGAGTCTCCAACCATTGGTTACAATAGTCAGGAGGAATCCAACCAAGTAGTCTACATCTACTGACATGGCTCAGGTTAGAAGTTAGTGACTTCAAGCACTGATGCCTAAGTTCGTGATGAGAAATAAATATGTAAATCTATTCATTATACAAACTTTCCAGTATATAATAAATGATCTTTCACATGTATTCATTTCTTTATTTATTAGCTTAACTGCAGAAAACTGCTATATAGAATTAGTCTATCGCGCTCGCGCATGAGACCGATAGGTCCTGGTTTGGAATCTCATGAAGCAGGATCGTGGATGCATATTGCCAAGAAGGAGTCCCACAATAAAACGAAACAGGCGTCCAGTGTTTCCAGTTTTTCCATAGTGATCTAGCTTCAATTGACTCATGATCTCAACTATTGAAATTACTATAATATCCACAAAAACCCCTTTTATTATTATATCAAGCTAAAATGGTAAGTAAATGTTCATATTTTATTGTTTTCTTTCTAATATAAAATAACAAAAACTAGATCAAAATTGTAACTAATCGACTTGTAATCGTATATTTACGTCAAATAACTCAACAGCTATAATATCATTTGTAAATACTAATCTCATATTTAATCAAGAAACAAACATAAACAAACAATCTTCACTAAACCGAATACAATTTCTGTCCTTCGTACGAATGGTTCATTACGGTCGCAAATTGTTAGGTGATGATTAGCTGTAGGAATTTTTAATAAAGGTATGAAGACTTGAGAAGAGCTAGACCATATATATATATGCAGTGACAATTCTGTTACACTGCTGTTGTTGTCTTTGATGTTGATGTGACAGTGTGACTGAATGTATGATGGAGAGTAAGTTTTGTTGAGGTTTGTTAAATGTTTAGTTACAATAATCAAGTGATACTCTATTTTATTTTTGCATTTCAATAGTCCATTGTTGAATTCAGTAAACCAAAACACGTAGTCATTTCGTTTAGTATGTACACTACAAAATCAATTGATTTGGTCAACATTGACGTTTATACAAGTGGAGTTGATTGTGATATATTAATCGGGTGCAATACAAAAAGATGACGTATATAGAAAGAAAACTAAAATTGATCTCCTCACAATTATAATCCAATGTGTTTGGGTCAATAATGATGTGACGAAAATGGGCTACAGATCAGTGTAAATCATGTGTATAGACATAAATGGTAATGAAATGTTATTGATTTACAGAATTCATTCAGTTCAATTCAATATTCTAAAACTAAGGGATTTTCAGTTAACCATCACTGATGATAATAAGCACAACGTCAATGTAAAAGTCTTGGTAACTGTAATGAGTCTTTTTTAAACCATATTAAAAGCTGGTTCTTCCATTTTAGCCATAAAAAAGCAAGAATTTCAGACATAAATCTGGTTGCTTTGATACGTTTTTTTTTCAAATTTCTAATCGACATGACAATATTTTTCATCACTGTAACGGGGTCCCCCCCCGCCTCAATGAAGAAAATCATAAATCTAGATGTCGAGTTTGTGTTATTTCTTGTATGAGATCTAAGAAAAAAATAAGAAAATTCAATAGAGTTTCCTGCATTCTGTTTCCTGTATCCATTATCTTAGACAAATCTCGATATAAAGTAAGTAAATAAAGTAGATAAATGAAACCAGAAATTTCATGTATTTTTGACTAGCTCCAGTAGATTTAACAATTAACGAATAGAATATGCATTTCTGTAAATGCAATTTTGACTGAAGAAACATGACTGGTGTTTATTGTTCAGAACTGTATAATAGAACTTATTTAAACGTTTATTGAAGAGATTGTGAGAGCAGTGAAATGTCACTGAGCCATAGTCAAATCATCCGGCAGTTGGGTCACTGAATATCAATTAGATCATCAATCCCTGTCAAAGTCAAGGACAATAAACGCGCATCAGTTAATCGTACGCCATGGACTGGCCCATGCTGTGGTGATCGCACTATCGCTTGTACTTATTCTTACTAATATATTTCCGTAATAACGTCCTTTGTGTTGTACGGTCTTCAAAACAGCCATAGTACTTTGATACACCGAATAGGTAATCCACGTTAGATACTGACCG
This sequence comes from Schistosoma mattheei, assembly GCA_944470405.2. Classification (NCBI taxonomy): domain Eukaryota; kingdom Metazoa; phylum Platyhelminthes; class Trematoda; order Strigeidida; family Schistosomatidae; genus Schistosoma; species Schistosoma mattheei. The sequence continues at coordinate 6,013,955 of OX103948.1, read as the reverse complement.
CGAGGTGTGTTTTCGAAGTTAGCGGTTGGATACACCATTCCCGTCTAACTCGAGTAGGCCCCTAATCATTTCGACATAGATCATCTACATTGGTTATCTACAAGATCTTTCTTATGTTTGTTTCTAATGGTGAACCTATTTTGTATTCAGTTCTTTATTATTTGTGAATGTTTGTGTTTCACATTTGTTAACATTCAAAAGAAGTTTCTATCAGTCTCTTTTGGTATACATGTATTCTAATTAATCACTTGGATATTCTTCGTAGTTATGGGTCTTCATGTAAATATCAACACTTGGATGAAGGAACATTCAGTTAGAGAGTATCGAATAGAATAGAACTCGCGTACGTATTGAAATCTGTTGGTAATTCCTATCGAGCGATATATTTAGGCTTTGTAATTTTTAAATGAAAACCAAATTATGAAAATCAGTATGAGAAGAACTTCAAAATTTTAAAAACATCTTGAATAAGAACTTTACCTTATCATGGCACAAGTAGATAGATCTAAACATTCTAATCATATTTTTTCAAACTGTTCTAGAAATGAAAGGCTCAATTCAATACGATAGAACAATTTAATGATATTATAAAAATTTGAATGAGAACACAAGAGAAACTAAATTAAAAGATTAAGGTATAAATATTTGCAGCTTTTTCGAATAAGTAACATATTTAGATGATTATTCTATAAAGTAACTACTCAAAAATGTTTTGAATATTTCGAAACTTCAGTAGTTGAAATCATGAGTCAATTGAACCTAGACCACCATCGAAAACCTGGAAGCACTTGACGACCCTTTCGTCCTAGTATGGGACTCCTCAACAGTGTGCATCCACGACGCCGCTCTCCTCCACGAGATTCCAACTCAGGACTTATCAGTCATGTGCGCAAGCGCTTATCCATTAGATCACTTAGCCGACCGGCATCCAACGGTGTTAATGTCTAACTTCAACCAATCCACGAAATTGCGCTACCGTCACCATTGTCTTCTGTGAGCTGACATCTAACAACAGACCAGGTTGAACTCCACTGGTCACCGAGGTGTCCCATACCAGGACGAAACGGCCGTCTAGTGCTTACAGGTTTTCCATAACGATCTAGCTTCAAATGACTCCTGAATTCAACCATTGAAATTACTAAGATGTCCACAAAACCCTTTCTGATATTCTGATATAGTTTAATTCCACAGAATTCAGTTTCATGACCTCAACATGTCATGTCAGCCTGCTTAAATATCCGGGCTACCTGTTCATGCTATCTAGATATTTCGACAAGTTATCTGTTTCTTTTGTTTATTTTAACACATCATTACGTCTATTAATCTCAGAATCTATTTATGAAAATTTTTCGATCTTTCGCTGTACAACTTACAAAAAATTACAATCAGAGACTTCGTGATAGCTAGAAATATGCATTGAAAAGAATGAATATTATTCAGATGTCGATGCCTGAACTGCTAACATCATATTGGCGATCAATCGATATTTATCGTCAGAATCGATCAAAAAATAAGAAAATGAAGCTTATTGAAATACTTTGAGCTCAGAACTCTATATTTTACCAAAAATATAATATTGAATAAAGCCATTAATAATATTATTAATAATAATTATAATAATAATCAGAAAGGGTTTTGTGTAAATTGTAGTAATTTTCAATAGCTGAGATCATGAGTCGTGGATGCGCACTGCTGAGGAGTCCCACAATAGGACGAAGTGGCCGTCCAATGCTTACAGGTTTTTCATGATGGTCTAGCTTCAATTGACTCATGACCTCAACTACTGAAATAATAATAATAACAACTTTTCGATTATTTTATAATTATTTTAACACAAAGATATTGGTACAAGGAGGCACCAAATAGATATGCGCCATATAAATCGCTCAATATGCGTGAGGGCTGTGATACTGCCCGGGTGACCGAACCGAAGCAGGTGGTTTTCTTAGGGGGTTACTCCCCGAGCCTTAGACCTAAAAGTCTGATCCACAAGGCAGTGGAGCATCGTAAGGAGATGCAGTCCCATGGAAGCCGGTGACCAACAATTGGTTCAAACGCCATTTGTTCCCGCAGGATACTGGAGACCATGTGCACCATTGGTTTGAAATCCGGTTAAAGCGCCGGACATTCGCTTTTCGTCCTCTCATTTTCGTAAACAACACTCGTGGTGAGAGAAGGCAGTGAGTTAGGCTTCCCTGGCAGAGGCTATATACGCGTGGCCATGTGAAAGCATTTCGAGAGGGAGAGCGGACTCTCCCCACTCTCGGCCGTACCAGGGCATTTGAGGGCAAATTTTTACTCCGTGCAAAGACGCAGCTGGAAAAAATGAGTTATTAGAATAGTTCCTTTAAACAGAGAAAAGATTTTTCTCGGTCTTATATTGACAAAAAGTTCGATAACTTTATTATCCTTATAAAACGGTATATAGTATCTTTTTGTTCAGATGCATCAATTGTACGATGTAAGTTGTATGTCATGTTAATTATATATTTTCCTCTGATGTTTGACGGTGTTTTTCGTCATCTTTCGCCTTTGTTCCACCGAATACTGCAACGACTAAATATTAACCCCAGTGCTGTGAAACTTTTAAGCCAACCCACACGTCATTGGATTTTTTGTCAATGATTGAATTAAAGACACTGTCGTATATGTACATCTCTCCAGTTATTTGCATCAGGTGCGTGATTAATGCTTTACGATTAAGTTTCAAGCTCGTCCTTTGTTTTGGGTCACTACAGTCCTAATGTCAGTATCAGCACTAAAATACAAACGTATTTCAGTATTTGTATAGGCGAAAAACTTAAGGAGATCTTAGGTACTCTCAATGCTTGTTCACATGGGGCGAAAAAAATACAATTGAAAATATCAACGTTAGGCTTAAAGCTCTAGATCTGGAGCACATAAATAGGCAGCTGCTGACATTATATAGAGCCTGGTGTACCACAACAAACGTTGTATGTAGTAAATAAAAAATAATATCAAACACCCAGCAAAGAAATTATTTGAACACATAGAGCCACTGATCATGAATTTGAGATGCTCACTATCACGCAGAACGTTCAATGTTCAGTTTAATCATCACCTATGTGTGTTGATCTTCGCTTTCTATACTGATCAAAAGTGTCTCAACTTGAATCAAATATACTATTATGCACTATATATCCAACAGTTCTTACCTACACTCTAAAAACCCTGGAGCTTCATAGTTTTTAACTTGAGCTTTAAAGATCAGTGTTAAGTAGCAGGATTTCTTCAACGAAACAGAATTTTTCTGGGCAAAACATAGTTACTATGATCAGCATAGTGTAACGCGCTTCGTAAGAAAATTAAAAAGAATATCAAATTCATTAAAATCTTTTGTCCTACTAACGTTTGTTTGCTAAATTTAAACAACAAGCCTACATAAAGAGCTTACATTCAACTAGTTAAGGGATTTGATATTTTTCGTCTCATTGAGATTAAGTGAGTTGACTCAACGATGTCTAAGGAATTTTTATTATGCATAATTTATATTTGCACACAGTATAAATTTGTAACCGAACCGCAAATAAGTTCGGTTATTTGTTAATAAGAGTTGAAAATTAGAGGGTGATAATAATCACGCGAATTAGACTGAACTTCACCCGAATCAACAGACCTAATCACAAATGTATTTATAAACCATGTGATCACTAATAATTGGCTCAACTTCGTACTGAAACATTTTTACAACGAACCATGTATGTTTCTTATGGTATGCCAATGGCTATAGTCAAAACATCAGATGATGGAAAACATTTCCATTTAATTGACTGAGGTTTTAAAACAGCTTATTGGAATCTATTTAAGTTACAAATTAACAACAAACTGATCACAACTTCTGTATTTATTTGTACAATGAGTTGAGTGCACTCAAAATCAATACATACTCTTTTTGTTATAACTAGCTAATGTGGGGAAAGACCAAATGGCTTCTTTTTTGACTGGTTTTCATCCAGGCTACTTTTTTTAACATAGTGAGTTCTTTTTGATACTTGGAGAAAATCTACAGGAAGTCCTATTTCTTGGAACATACTTACAACTTGCATAGATAAAGTTTAATCTTAAACAATACTTTCGTCCAAACAAGCACACTGGTAACTTGAGCCTAAAGTTAAAATTATCATCGCCATGTCGTTCAGTCCTGAACTACCTCTTGTAGGTTTTAATCAATAGCTTGTTGGAAATGTACGAATAGTACACTTTTGATTTTTCACTGTGGTAACTATCAAGCAACATGAACATAGTGTATGTAAAGTGACAAAGAGAAACCTAAAAGAACACCTTTATCATACTCTGTATTAAAAAGTAACACTTATAAATATCAACTAGGTTCGCGTGAAAGAATTGTTTTAAGCCTGAATGATTATTCAAAAATGGATGGTAAAAAATACTCCGGTTCAAACAAATCCGCCCTCTGTTTCTTTCCAACAGCCTTGAACGGTCATTCCGTATTTGAATTACTAAGAGTTAATTGGATTATCGTTGGATTCCATGGGTTTTAGGTTTTCTCATGTATAAGTAGTCTATTGCTGCAATCATCATTTCAAAGAGCATTAACTAGCCTTTCGCTCCTTCATTGATAGTAAAACATCTAAACGTCCAAAATATTATGGAACAGGTGCATCCTAAACTCGGTCACCCGGGCAAACAAAAACCAAACATACCATTTGCGAACGATTTTAGTGGTCATCCATCCATGAAGATACAACGGAATTTCGCAAAAGTTCTAGCACGTGTCACTCCAAAAAATACTCCGTGCACCGTTAACCCTAATGACAACAGCAGGGCCACATCAATTTACATCAACATTATTGGGCTAACTGCTACAACGATGTCCGCCTGCAGCTCTTCTGGTGCTACCGCCGGCACCAAGCCAGGATAAAGGAGGAGGGTTAGGCATGGTTTCAGCTATGTCATCCCGCAGAAAATAACCTTGCTTAAAAAGCGTTGACTAAAATAAACAAACCAAGCCATGAAAAAACCGGCTTGGAAGTTAAAGGATTTTCATCCAGAAGAGTTATGACACCCCATGGTGGAAGACGATAGTCTTCGGAAGTCACGAAGCCGATGCTCCCTCTACCGACCGAAGCAACAATTAATATAGGTACATGGAATGTTCGGACAATGTGGGAGACCGAGAGGATCAATCAAACGACTGTGTTAATGAAGAGATACAATTTAGCGGTTCTCGGAACCAGTGAAACCAATTGAACCCGATTTTAACAGAAAGGGGTGATTTCAAAAGAGATGCTGCTAGAATCTGGTCACAAAGACGAAGGTGAACCAATTATTTCAGTATATTTAGTTAATATTATGTGTTCCTACATGATGTGAGCAGAGAAACAAGAAGCCTTGACAAACTGAGGAAGTTATTTTTAGGGACGTTATTTCAGTTAATCCAAAGCTTGTAAAACGTTAACATTTATTTTTGTCCCTAGTCTATTCTGCATATCATAAGCTTTCGTTTGATGTATGACTCACTGCCATACCCCTTTTTGTTCGAACGCTATTGTAATTTAGACGAATTATTTTGTACTCTATTTTCTACAAAAATCCTCAGTTTTGGGCATACTTGTGTTTTCCTAATTATTGTACGTTGTGGTCGGGTTGGTCATCCATTTATTCATATATTTTTTTTACACTGAACTGAAATCTGGATCCAGATCAGAATTGAGAATAAATCGAGTAGTGTTGCAGTCGACTTATCTTCCCTCACTCGCGTGCTTGTCAGCCAAACAAGCAATAGAACAGTTTTCTTCTCTCAACCTAAATTCGCACTCACGCGAACTAGCCTCAACTTTAAACCGGTCAGCCTATCGCGTCAAGATCTTAACCTGGATTAGACAAGTTATCCTTGGCACCAAAAGTGGGTAGACAGGTCAAGGGCGTAACACTACATCTAATGGAATAGATACAGACTGCAGACAAAATTTCTGGTTAGTCATGGAAGATGCTCCACACACCCAGGGAGTTGCTTTGATGCTGTCCAAACAAACACGGGATGCACCCATAGGAAGAGAATTTCATGGATACAAGATAATCAAATCATCATTCAAAAAAAAGAGTGAATCATGATGAATATTATTCAGTGTTATGCACCCAACATTGATAGCAACGACAACAACAAATATCATTTATATGAGAGGCTTCAACCAACCATAGAGAAGTATCCAAGAAAGTCTCTCACAATCCTTAAGTGACATCTCAACACTAAAATCGGAATGGACAACACCGGATATGAATATACCATGAGACGACATGAACTGAGAGAGACAAACGAAAATGGGGATAGATTTGCAAACCTATTTGCATTCAACAAATCGGTTATAGGTGGTACAATATTCTTGCACAAACGCATACATAAAGCTACATGGATCCCACCGATTCACAGTACGGAGAACCAGATAGATCATATTTGAATCAGTAATAAATCCAAAAGGTCAGTGGAAGACGTGAAAATCGGAAGAGGAGCTGACATATTCTCAGATCAATACCTGGTTGTGACCAAGATGAAACTGAAGCTAAAGAAACACTAGACAATTGGAGAAACATCATCGCAAAGTTTAATAGAGCCTTTCTGCCAGATACTGACAGAATCAGATGCCGCAGTTTTATGCAACTCTAAAACCTCAAATTCTTGATCCATACGAGTGCTTTCTCTGTGAAATAGCAGTCAGTAATATTACAACCATAATTTATGAAGAAGTTTTTCGACTTTACACACTGTGACAAAGATCGCGTATAGAAAATAATTTGATGAATGCTGACTGTCTTTCCCCTGTCTACAGTGATACTGAGAAATATGTCGGTGTTGCTGATGAGTGTAAGTGTTTGTAACAGTTTTATCACCAACCATTTCGGGTTTCATGCTGCAAGTGCTACGATAAATCAGGTTGCCAGGAGTAATACAGTTCAACCTTAATTTATTAGTGGAATTCATATGTTTGTCAATGCTTTTCTTTCAGGGCTATGTGACTGAAAATCAGGCAGAAATAAATCGCTAATAGTCTACGAAGAGAACATTACTCGACTTGTCTAGAAATTGGCTCACTATGTGACAGTATTCTGTTGTTGTAAATTTACGATCTGGGTGTTGCTACAAAGATAATAACTGGTGCTACATAGTCATACGTTTATGCCAAATTCACTCTGAGTGGACCAAGAACTACTTCTGGGCCAGACATGTAAAGATTGATAAAAGGAGAGGACAAGAACCTCTGTGTCGACAGTTGATAGATTGCGACATAGTAGATGTGCGTCGGAAAAAGTGTCTTGAAGAGTACGTACCCACTCTTCTGACTCAAAATTAGTTCAATGTGACTCTAACGTTCGGACGATCGATAACAGTCAAGCTAAGAGTAAGATAACTCCCGAACTTAACGACGTGATACCCCAGTGTGATGGAGGACAATATATAGTTTAAAAGGATTCCGTGCCCTACTCAGTACGAAAGTGTTTAAAGTAGTGAAATACAGTCGTACAGTATTTATACAGTTCTCTACATCTTCACCCGTTTCCTGATTTCTGTTCTCGTTAATCTCACTCGGGTGTAAACAAACAGTTTCAAACCCTACTAACCAAATTGGATAGCCAGTGTTCATGAGCAACCAGTCTTACGTTTTTATCTAGACTGAATAAATTTTAATTGTTGTTATAGTTTATAATCCTCGCGTGTACTCGATTCTTGGTGATTGGATGCTATGATCAATGAATATTTCCTTGTCAAAGTTAGTGCAGAGCATCGCGTATGTATGTATGGGGTTACTAATGTCAAGAATAACTTATTGTCAAGTGACAATATATTACTTAAACACCCAGATAATTGTATCAATTGAGGCTTGCTAAGGACTATGAAGGAAGTTAAATACACCCATTCTACTGAATAAACCTGAGAACTGATAGCTGGAGAGCTGTCTAATCACTATAAAAGAATGGTACTATGTCATAATTGGTAAAAGGCGAACTTGACAAAGATTTTATATTCCAAAAGTACTTTGATGAAGTACGTTCGATAGAGACATCTTTCCCGTGCGACCCTGTGGCTTATTAAGCATGCTCTAGATACTAAGGTTATTCAGTTGCTCAGTGTCTTCAAAATTTTAGATTGATTTGATTTCAGAGGGTCTATAGTGCCTGATGGAATATCCTGCAGCTTACTAAAGGAATTAACATCATTTGCAGCAGTTCATTCGAGTGTGCGATGTAAACAGCCTGTAGCCCAAGGTGGTTTAGTACATAATCGGGAGAGGACTGTAGGTAAAAAAAATGAAAATCCGGGAAGTTTCAATATTTCGCGAATTATTGGGAAAGAACCATTTAGGTATCTAGATAACAACCACATTCTCTCTGAAAAACGAGGTGATTTTAAAACCAAATATTCATACCACTGAGACTTCTTAGAAGCATGAAAACGCTGATGTGTTTAAAAAATTAGGGGGGGATCTCTGAGTGTCTCTTTTGATTCCTCCAACAAGGGCTTGACTAAGCTGTACACACCCCTTAAGTAAGGTTTCAACTCGAAGCTAGTTTACAAAATGGGTCAACCAGCGACGAAGTGTTAGCTTTCTCTACATCTACATATTATCGAACACACAATTCCGATATTGAGTTATTGCCTACCTGTTCATTTACTTTTGAGTCAAATAGCGGAAAGATACTTACATGTCGATGACTGAAAGATATGGAAATCAATGCCAAGACAAATGTATAGTTCAAATCTCTAGGAACATTTGAAGAAACTAGGAAAATAGTCTATCATTTGGCAAGTCATGATAAGTGTCTTCAAGTGCAATCGGTTGTTAGCTGACCACTAACTTTCCCATCGAAGTATCATCTGGAAGATATCACAGATATACAGCGACTAACTATACTGTCGTCTGAAGTCTCTTCCTATACACGAACACTCAATGCCAGTTAGCCTGGAGGCCAGGAATGAGGAAACATGGAAATATTGCAGGATAGTCAGAGTATCTAGTTATGTAAAATCAAAGCCGACTACTTGTCATATGAGCTGTGCGTAACGACGCGTCCGAAAGTTATCTGATGCGGATGTCTAACCGAGTGCCTTCAGCTAGGACTGCTTTCGGTGAAACGGCGGACTTATGAACCAATTCGGTATTGGTATATTTGTCTTTGTTCATATAATAATAGACCTAATCACAAAACTGTAGGTTTGTCATGATGCGACTACCTAATCTATAGGATCTTACGCAGAAGTCATATCGTTCTCTACATAGACTCGTCCTATCGTGACAATCAGCAATATGACGTATAGCACTTATGATGAATACATTTGGGCCGGGAAGGGAGTAGTATGTGTGGTAAGAAAAGCAAGAGGTTATATAGAATGACCGCGCCTACATTACCGGGCCATGCCACTTTGATTAACTGTTCCCGCGTTTAATATTACCAGCCTTCTTCAAGTATTACATGCTGAATGCAAATAACCTCAAGAATTATATATTCAGTTTCGAGAGTCATTTGGGTTAGAATCAATGCTACTACAGAACAAATGGAGTCAGCATCTATGTCGAAGACTTACAAAAGCTATTTGTTTTACAGATTTACTCGCCATTACAGCTCTCTAAAGAGATAGTAAGAATTTTAAGACTTTATCAGCCGGAACGTTTAGTTTGACGAGTGTCCTGAAGGTGAACAGTCTTCTAATAGCTCGCAGCACCTGGCAATGTTTTTCTACCTCGGAGTCAGCTGGTGTAAAATACGGATCTAAGAACTCAGAAATCTAAATTCACCGAATTCTTCTCTGAGATTTCACGTTTTACAGTTGTGCTCGAAAGTAAAATGTCAGCGTGAGTGTCGAACACGTGTACGCGTGTTTTTTAATAAGTATACATACAAACATACCAACTGAATAGAATAATAACAATTTATTCTCAAGTAACAGTCTAGCATGGGGCATGCCGGTTTACAGGCAAGAACAAATAGTTACAGAAGATGCATTATTATTATTATTATTATTATTATTATTATTATTATTATTCACAAACATCTTATGGGTACATAAGTGTTGTGAAGAAACCATTTCGGGTTTCTTCAAAAAAAAATGCAATAATACACAATTTTCAATAATGTCAGCATTCTACTGGCCATTAAAAAAAAAAAATTTTTGAGCAATAATAGTAGAATATTAATAATAATAAATCGGGTCTGTGCAATTGAGAAGAATATTGAATTGAGTCTAAAGAAGGAAATGGAGAAAATAAGGGAATAGAAATAAAGGAGACGTGAAATACGCAAACAGTCTAATAGGCGTGTTTACGAACACAAAACAAGAACAAACCACTATGTGTGTATCGTCAAATTGGTAACAAAAAATAATTAAGAAAAAATAACTTATAATTGCAGTAAGATATGACGCTAGAATATAAATGTTTGTGCAGTCACATAGTTTGGAGTGATGCTATGAAAGTCTCAATTAAATGAAAACGATAATAAAATATCAATATGTATGAGTCATATATGCATAGTGAAGATAAAACGGGTCTGAGAATTTAATTTAAGTGTAACGCAAGTTATTGTTTTAATTACAAACTTCGTAATCTTAAGAATAATATTTATTTAGAGGGAAAGAATGGAGTGAAAAGAAGTGAACACCTAGTGATAAGTTTTGATCCATGATAAGAATAATAATTGTGTAATAAATATCAACCTCAGAAGGAAACCAACAATTTAGAAAAATAAAATAAAAATCCTTCAATGCACTTGGATGAATACATTTAGATTTATGTAATAGTATACAGAGTGAAACCGGATATTAGTATAAATGTTTGTGCAATAATAATTAAGACTGATGCTATGAAAGTCATAATTAATTTCAAAGGACAGTCAGGAATTAAGATAAAAAGATATAAAAGGAATATCTAATGTGCCGGGGGAACAATAATGATATTAATAACAGTAATAATTATAGATAAGAACATAAGCAGACTTCATATATTAAGATAAATAGAAATAAAATAAAATAGACGTGAAAAGATTTAAAGGTTTTATTTTGCTTTTCAAGCAATTAAATGGATGACGGACCTTGTTTGTACAAATCATTGTTGAATACATTGATATTCAATAGGTGAAATAATCCACTTTCGGAAAGAAAATCATCAAGGAGACTTTTGAATCGGGTTGTAGTTTCACTGCAACGGAGGTTCACTGGCAGTCTGTTCCACATCGTTGAGTAGCTAATAAGGAAAAAATTCTGACGAAAGTTTGTGTGGGCTCTTAGAATCGCTAGAATATTCTCCTTATTGCGTAGATTGTGGGATGATATCATAAGGTTTGAAGGGGTGGATACCGAAGAGTAGGAAATACCGTTAATAAGCCGGTAGATAAAGACAAGATTTAATTTGATACGTCTGATCCAAAGAGGTTCTAAGTTGAGTTGTTGACATCTTTGTGTTATATCTTGAAAAAGCTGATTTTCTTGATACAACCGCGTATAACTGAGCACTGGAACACCAAACCCTTCCAAGTCGCAATAAGAAGACAGAAGACTAACGAAAGGAATATTATTCCAAACAGTGTCAAACATAGTACAAAATTATCAGGTATTTATAGTTTTTAGTGGGAACGAAATCATCATTACAATCTTCCAATCCGCGTACAGGGGTTATTAGCATTATCCAATGGGGAAGCTACACGTTGGAATTCTAGAACATTCTTCCGACAGGTGATTGGATGGAACGTCTTCGGCTCCTTATGAGCCTCTTACAGCTTCCTCGAGTTCACCGGTGGTCCGTCGTCACACCTCCCCCCTTTAAAGTCCGTTGTGTAAGATTTTTTTCTTGGATCCACCTGAAGCTTGGGTGTCGCATTCCTCTTGCGCTCCATTACTCTCGAGGGTTGTACAGCTTTCTCTCTGCGTCGTTTGTCTTTTCGATATTTGCGCTCATGATGGTTCTTCGGGGATGAATCTACGAGCAATTGAAATGGAAGCCGGTTTTCTGTGACCACTGTACTATCATTTCTTTGCATTTGATTTATATGTCTTATGCATTTCCCGACATCTTTCCGGACTAGGTACAACACATTTCCGATTCGACGTTCTATGACACCTGGTTCCCACTTCTTATTACCTTGGTACGATCTGACAAGTACCTTCTCACCCACCTGGAAGCTACGATTGACCTTACGATTTTCATTCGTGGGTTTATTTGTCTTTCTGGGCGGCAACATACTGTTAAAAACTGTCCGGATTTTTCTTCCGAACATACACTCGGCCGGAGACTTTCCTTCTGGTACTGCCGGATTAGGGGTAACTCTGTAAGACATCAAGAACTTATTAATCACTTGTTCCGGGACACCCTCACCTCCCCCTTTGACCAGAGCTCTTTTAATTGTATCCACGAATCTTTCTGCCTGGCCATTCGACTGAGGATGGTATGGAGGAGATTGTAGATGCAATATGCCATTCTCGTTGCAGAAGCGTTTGAAGGCGGATGACATGAACTGAGTACCATTGTCGGTCACTAAGATCTCTGGAACCCCAAAACAGGCAAACAATCCTGACAATCTTCTTATGGTACTCTCTGAAGTCGTATTCGGCATGTCATAAACTTCCGGCCATTTTGTGAAAGCATCTACAACAACTAAGTAATTCCTGCCTTGTATCGGTCCGGCGAAATCAGCATGTATTCTTTGCCAAGGCCCGTCCGGTTTAGGCCATGGTTGTGGCTCAGCTCTCGTTGGGTTCTTTGCAGCCTCTTGACAAGACCAACAGCTGCGACATTTTTGCTCTATCTCATGGTCCATTGACGGCCAGTAAGCATAGCTACGAGCTAGTGACTTCATTTTACTTATCCCTGGATGCCCGCTGTGGAACTGTTTAATGGCTTGGTGTCGAAGATTTCTGGGGATAACGATACGATGGCCAAACATTATACATGAATCGACAACTGTTAATGACTCTCGTCGACGAAAGTATTGTAAGAGTTCTCCGTGTAATCTAGATGAAGGCCATTTATTGAGTATGCAATGGCGAACAATCTTTAATACATTATCCTTCTTGCTGGCCTCTTTAATGGCTTCAAATGTGACCGGGAGTCCGGAAACTGCGTCTGACAATATTTTGTGAACCTCGGCCTCGACATCTATAGCAGCTACAAGCACCTCTTCTTCTTGTTTTTCATGCAGACCAATCAATCTTGAGAGTGCATCTGCCTGTCCGAAATCCGTTGTTGGTTGATACTTTATCTTAAAATCATAACCCAGCAGTGTGGTAGCCCATCTCTGTAGCCGGTTTGCTGTATATACCGGGATGCCTTTTTTAGATCCAAAAACTGTCAGTAAAGGTTTATGGTCTGTAAGTAAGGTGAACTGCCTACCAAACAACATCTTGTGGAACTTTTTTACAGCAAATATAATCGCGAGGGCTTCCTTCTCTATTTGACTGTAGTTTCTTTCAGTCATAGTCAGTGATCTCGCAGCGTGAGCGATTGCTTTCTCAGAACCGTCAGGGTAGGCATGTGAAATTACTGCTCCAATTCCGTAGTTCGACGCATCGGCTGCGACTATAATTGGAAGATCGGGATCATAGTGTGTAAGGAGAAGGTTCGATGACAGAAGCTGCTTCAGTTTTAGGAATGCTTCTTGACATTCAGTTGACCAGAACCATTTAGTATCCTTTTTCAATAAGCAATTAAGAGGAGCACGATGGCGATGCAGATCTGGCAGAAAAACTCCATAATGACTAACCATTCCCAGGAAAGAACGTAAAGTTGACACATCCGTGGGTGGAGGCATGGACTTAATGGCTTCGACATTTTCAGGATCAGGTTTTCTCCCGTTTTTATCAATTATGAATCCCAAATACCGGACTTGCTCCATGTAAAAATCACATTTTTCGGCACGCAGCCTGAATCCATAATCTGCTATGCGTCTGAGAACCGTATCCACCTTATTCTCTAAATCAGCATAGTCTGTACCCATGATCAATATATCATCGAGATAAGCCGCGGTACCAGGAATGTCTTGTAACATAGTGTCCATAACTTGTTGGAAGATTGAAGGGGCGGTCTTTACTCCAAAAGGAAGTCGGTTATATCGGAACAATCCCTTGTGAGTGTTTATTGTCAAGTAATGCTTACACTCATCCGCTACCGGAATCTGTAGATAAGCGTCTGATAGGTCTAATTTCGCAAAATACTTACCCCCATTCAGTTTCGCAAATAAATCCTCTGGTACCGGCAATGGGTATTGATGGGCTTCAAGCGCTTCATTTAATCCAGTTGAATAATCTGCACATAACCGGATACTTCCATTAGGCTTTTTAACAATCACTATTGGAGCTGCCCAATCAGAGAAGTTTACTGGTTCGATTATTCCACTTCTTTGCAGACGCTCTAATTCTTGTTCAACAATAGGTAGCGCTGCATAAGGTACCGGACGTTTTGGTCTGAAGACGGGGGTGACTCCCGGTTTAAGAATCAATAGTGCTTTAACCTTTTTGCATTCCCCCAACTCTTCCATAAACACTTGACTGTGTCTTTCCAATACAACACTCTTCAGATCCTTTTCCACCGGTTTACTGGTTCTCACTGCGCTGCATATGTGGTTAATGGGGTGATTTGCTAATTGAAGTGCTTCTATCAAGTCTAGACCTAGCAAATCTAGTCCTGGATTCTGTGTAAGATATAAAGTTGCATTCGTTTTCGCATTTCCTTTCGAGACTGTACAACAAACCTCTCCAACAATATTTAGTTTTCCTCCAGATGCGCTGTGAGCTAACTGGGTCGTTGGGAGCACCTGTGGTTTACCGATAAGATTCCAAGTTCTCCGACTAATAAGTGTGATGTCAGAAGCGGTGTCGAGTTGCAGGCGGGCACGCTTTTTATTTATATCCAAGTTACATACTTTCTTTGGCGGCAAATTCGTGCTCGATTATGTGATACCAATATTTTGTTAGTTCGAGCACTAAATCTGTATTTCTTCGAGTAGGGTTTCAAAGAATGTCGTTTATGGGTTCTTTTTCTGCAGCAGTTTTCTTTATGTCCCTTGCGATGACACTTGCTACAACAATGTTCTTTATATGGGCAGAACCTTTTATAATGCCAACCACCGCAAGACCAACATGGAGATGAAGGCTGATTATCTGTGTGCGATACCTTTCTTGAGCGAGAATCGTTCTTTCCGCTTACAGCACGAACGTATGGCAACTGGCCATTATTTTCGACCATCGAAGTGTCATGCTTTAGGTTTACCAATCTCTGGCACTCTGCGGTTACTTCTTGTAGTGTCATATTCGGACATTGTTCAATTTTACTCAAAATTCTAGTTCTAATATCGGCATCTTCGGGAGATTGGAGGCTGCACACAAATACGAGACACTTAAACTGGTCTTCTGTCATTGCTGATAGTTTGAAGCGCTCACATTCACGGTTTACTAGACCCGCATGCTTCACCCAGTCATCATCACCTGCTTTTGTCATCTTGAGACATTGATAACGAATATTAAACAAGGATGACTGTTCAGCAAAGATTTGCGACAAAATTTCAATCGTTGCATCGAAAGAAAAATCTCTTGGATTCTTTGGAAGGATAAAGTTACTGTAACGTTCATGTTCAACAGTTCCAAGTTTTCGCAAGAGTATTCTGACCTTAGCGGCGTCATCAAGTTTTTTGAGGTCGACCTTGAACAAATCTTCATATTTCTTGAACCAAGTTTCAAAAGTAATGCCAGCTGAACCATCAAAATTAAATTCATGGATAGAATTAACAATCTGGTCAACATGAGATTTGAAGGGATCATCTGTAACTTCTTTTTGATCCAGGTTCATTTTCTGAGTTAGCATCTCTAGCATGCGCATCTGGAACTTTTCTTGACGTTCCAATAAGGCTTCAAATTGTTCCAAGGTAAATGACATATTGATACAATAACCCGTCGCCAGATGTTATATCTTGAAAAAGCTGATTTTCTTGATACAACCGCGTATAACTGAGCACTGGAACACCAAACCCTTCCAAGTCGCAATAAGAAGACAGAAGACTAACGAAAGGAATATTATTCCAAACAGTGTCAAACATAGTACAAAATTATCAGGTATTTATAGTTTTTAGTGGGAACGAAATCATCATTACAATCTTCCAATCCGCGTACAGGGGTTATTAGCATTATCCAATGGGGAAGCTACACGTTGGAATTCTAGAACATTCTTCCGACAGGTGATTGGATGGAACGTCTTCGGCTCCTTATGAGCCTCTTACAGCTTCCTCGAGTTCACCGGTGGTCCGTCGTCACACTTTGGTAATAGTCTTTGTTATCGGAATACCGCAGAACAGCTTTAGTGAACCTTCTTTGAACACCTTCAATTCTAATCAGATCAGTATGTCTACAATTACTGTAAACTAAAATACCATATTCAAGAATGGGTAAGATACATTTTCTGTATAGTAACAATCTCGATTCGATATTATTGAAGTTTAGCATTATCAATCCGATGAGCTTTCTAGCTTTGGATACTTGAGATATAATGTGTTCAGAAAAGTTCAGACTGTTGCTATATCTTAAACCCAGGTCACGAACAGTGTTAAGAGGTTTGAGTGTATGTGTCTGTACAGTCAGATTTAAGTTAAGACAGCGACCAATGTGAATAAATCCACTTTTGTCAACATTAAGTGGCATATTCCACGAAATAGTCCATTCGTACGACTTGTTTATTTCCTCTTGGATTACCGCTGAAATATAGCTTTCTTTCATGGGAGAAGAGAACGAATAAACTACTTTCAGGTCATCAGCAAAAAGAAAAGGCTTACCATACTGAAAGAGGGAACACACATCATTGATAAAAAGGAGAAAGAGTAATGGACCAGCCACACTTCCTTGTATAACCCCGCTGGTTACATTCACAGGTTTAGAGTAGCATGATCCAAAGCAAACGATTTGGTTACGTTCTTCTAAAAAAGATTTCAGCCAAGATAAAAGGGGATTCTGTATGCCAAATGAAGAGAGTTTTAAAAGAAGAAGTTTGTGTGAGACACTGTCGAAAGCCTTACTAAAATCGAAGTAAAGAATTATCACTGACTGACCAACATCTCTTTTCTGGGTAATTTGATCAAAAAACTCCAGGTGCGATGTGAAACATGAGCGTTTAGTCATAAACCCGTGTTGGGATGGGCTGATCAGACTAGCCGAAAGTAAAAATGATAGTAGCTGTTTGTGGATGATTTTTTCCATGGTTCTTGAGAGCACGGATGTCAAATTAATTGGCCTATAGTTAATAATATCACTACGTGGTCCTGTTTTGAATCTAGGGGTGATAAGGGATGTTTTCCATACAGATGGATAGGTCCCATATTCCATAGATAGATTGAAAAGTTTCAAACAAAATAGTGGAAATTCCCTACTTCCATATTTCACAAATGATGAAGGTATCCCGTCAGGTCCACCATCACAAGACTTTTTCAGGGCAGCTATGGCCTGCTTGATGTTGGAGGGTGTAAAATCAATTTTCGACAGATGTCTGGATGTCAGGATTGGAAATGTAATGATGGAGTTTTCAGTTCCAGTTTTGTAGCACTGCGAGAAGTGCTTGCTGAATTGTTCACATATAGTATTCGGGTCGTTAACAATGCTTCCGTTAACTATGAAGAATTTAGTCGTGCCAAGGGAGTTTGACTTTACACGGGATTTAAAAAGCCGAAGTATTGATAATTCTGGGCTTTTACTACGTAGAGCTTTATTTTCTATATTCATAAAATACTTACGTTTAGATGAAGCATTTCTGTTGATTAATTTAAGTATACTCTGAAGTGCATACACATCATTCTGCTCGTAGTAGCGGCATTTTAATTTCCTCAGCTTTCTTCTAAAAGTATTTTGGCCCCTATTAGCATTATAAGCCACACGGCCAATAATTGGAGCAGTGCAGTCAAGACAATATATCAGGTTGTGGTATAGATTGGAAAGCGCAATGCCAACATTATTTGTGGTAAAATAAGTTTCCCATGGTAAACATTGAATGAAAGTTTCAGTCCGTTTCCATGTTTGTTGATCAAAATGTCTGCTCTGATACATCACTGAAGCTTTAGAGTTGAGTTTTATGGTGTTTAAAGAGTGAATAATACTCAATACAACTCTATGGTCACTCATATAAATCGCATGGCTGGTATGCACTGAGATAGAGTCTATGTTGATTGTGAACATTAAATCAAGTGTATTATTCCCCCTGGTTGGTTTTCGGACCTGTTGAACCCATCCACAAATTTCTAATGTTTCAACTAGCTTGTTATATCGACCTGGTACCGGAGTCAAGCCCCATTTAATTTTTGGCAGGTTAAAATCGCCTCCGATGATTTTAAAATTATGCGGTTGGTGCGAAGCAATGGAAAATATGTTTGTTAGTAATTTGTCAAACTTAGTATCCGCATGAGGTGGTCTATATATGCATCCCACAAGTAAATAATTTTGGGATCCACAGTTTACAGTAACCCAAGTGGAGTCGTCTATAGCATCAAGGGATTTATCCTCAAATTTGCACGCTTGAATGTCTGAACGGACATAGATAATTGTACCGCCTCCTATTCCATAACATCTATCGGTTCTAAAGAAAACGTAGTTATCTACATTCAAGGAATGATCGGATATAGATGAATTACACCACGTTTCCGTAATAAGTACAATGGTTGGATTAACAAGGAATAAAAGAGTTTTAAGATGAATAATTTTATTAGACAGAGAGCGGGCATTGAACGAAAGAATAAGAAACTCAGAGTCATCATAGTGAAGCAGGTTAGAGTATAAATCGCAATTGGTAGTTCCATGAATACTCATAGGATTAGCTAAGGTAAGAGTTGTGTAAAGGGCTACTCATGTTGATATTTTATAAGGTACAACGGTCATAGAATTATGGGGAATAAAATTTCACATATGAGTGTAAATCATGTTAGTAAGACTCGTATTTTCAATATGTTGCGACGTGCAACTGATAATCGAGAATAAATTCACGTAAAGTTGAGAGCTTCTAAAAACCGTGACCTTATATCCCTACAGAACATCGGAGGCATTAATGATGACACAGGACGAAGTCACCCGTTCCATACATGTTTTCGGTAGCATATCTCGAGGGGACTGAAAAGGAGGGTAAGAAAAAAATGACAAAAAGTAGAGCAGACAATATTCATGCTTACTGAAGTCCAGTCCTTTGCGAAGGAATAGTTAAGGTATGAGTATTTAGTCTAACTCTCTTTTATTCAAGTACTTTTTAAGCAAGAGCATTATAATAGGTTAAAGAAAACAAGCGGAAGTATGGCGTTAATGGACAGAGAACTGTACAATTGGAGGTAGTTTAAAAGAAGCTGACAGTATATGAATATAAATAGTTTTAAAATATAGCACTGAAAAAGGTATTCCGATGCACAAATGTCTATCTCCCATTTTTGTCGAAGCTGTTTCAGCACATTTTTATTTTACTGATTTTATAGGGTCATGGGCAGGATTCATTTTTAGCGAATGGTCTTGTTTCGCTTCCAATAGAATTTCTCTGTAGGAAGTGAAACCGATTCCGAGTCACAGAATTGAAACGAAGAGGTTTTTGGCATAATACTTGGCATCGTTGCCATTAGTTCATAGCATCCCATTTGACCATAAGTAGCCGTAATTTAACAACATTTTCTACCCTATAGACATGAGTGAATTGAAGTTATCCCCCCACTATCATGCTTACTGGTCAGTTACGCCACCCTCCCTATTTTTGTATTGTTAGGCCTTCATATTTTTGTGGTATAAATGAATATTGCTTTAATCTAAGCTCCATGTTACAAATACTGTTGAAATACACTATCTCTGCTAGGAGGAGTAATACAGTTTTAACCATTAGAGGGATTATAATTCTGACAGTGAGAAGCAGGAGCATAAGAGCATGCCTAATAGACAAAGAATAATAGGAGAATGTAGACCATGTGTTCTACCGTCTGGTCATATTCATATTCATGACAATGGGATCCATTATATTCATGATCTGTCTAGATATTAGGTTGTCCATAATAAAATTACTCACTGGTGTGTGAGAATAGTTATTAAGGCTCTTTAGAGTCACGTAACAGGGTTTTAATCTTTTGAACTTGGTGATAGTGTCACAGTTGCGGATAATTATTGGAGACCTGTTACACAATAAGGTATATCGCACTGTAAAAAACCAACAACGCATTGGTTTTCGGTGCTGCACAGTATACAGTGAATATGCCTTGTTTCTGAGTCTCTACACTAGGTAATGGGTTATGGTTGGGCAGAATGTTAGAAAGACTGTTCATGTATTGCTCTGTAATGAAATATTACATTGTTCCTTAGCCGAAGGTGCCTCAACGCTTCTAAGGAGAGGTGATTACATTTATCTGTGTAGTCCAGAGTAAAGTAACATCTTAGCAGTCAGTGTGTGAAAATTCTTTAAAAATCTACTTTTATCTTATTTGTAGTATTCATGTTTGAGGAGATAAAATAGCAATAATCAAGGGAGGGTTTTATACCTAAGCTTAACCTCTGCTGTGAGAGGTTGATTGTCCTTCAAGAGATCGTTATTTTGGTAGCTAGAGTTAGAGGCAGTTATATCAAATGAGCTAGTGCAGTTGCTTGGAGAGTTTACTCGGGAAGAAAGAGTGAGAATACTCTGTAATCAAAACTGAACGGGAGAAACAAGTTAATGTTCCGTATGTTATCTGAAAAAGGTTTGAATAATTTTTTCTGGTTAACGTTTTTTAGCGAGTTAGTTTTCTACGGGATGGGAACGCTAACTCCATGCCCAACCCTCCCCCTTTATCCGGGCTTGGGACCGGTAGTATCCCCCGAAGGAACTCCAGGTGGGGGAAAAGAGGAAGACCAAAGAACGCATTACGCCGGAAAATGGAAATAGACATGAGAAAAATGAACGAGAATTGGATGGAACTAGAAAAGAAGGCCCAGGACAGAGTGGTTTGGAGAATGCCGGTCGGCGGCCTATGCTCCATTAGGAGTAACAGGCATAAGTAAGTTAGTAAGTAATGTTATCTGAAATGGCCTCAGCTATATGATTCAACAGAGGTGTCACTAAGGGCGGTCTTCTAAAAAAATCTGGTATAGGTTGAATGTAAAGTGTACTGTTGTTTGCGAAATACTTTTAATAGTTAAGCTCGTAGATTCTGTTATAGCTACTTGCGTCAATGTGAAAGTGAGAAGGATCTACTGCACGTAATTAGAAGTCGTTATAACAGTTACTGTACACCTTTATTGTGTGGTGGGTTGATGCTAAAGGATGATGAAAATTTTTTGGCAGTTATTGCAATTGGAATCCTGGGGAATGGAGATAGTGTGTTGGCTGAGAAACCTACTATTACGGCACTTATAATAGCAGCGAGGAGAACCTGTTCATTGTTGTTGGAATACCCACAAAACATTTGAGACCAAGCTTACGTGTTTCCCTATTCTGAATCGTGAATTACGTCTACCTACCCATTTTTGTCAGAACTGTAGAGTTTTGTTGTCTCTGTGAGATGAATTTAAGTTCCTTCGTATGTGTGAGATAAGCTATTAAACACTTGGGTATGCATTAACCATTAAGTGTCCGACAAAATTATTTACCCGGGGTAAAATGTACCCAACCTTCAAAATAGGGTGGTAATCTCAGTATAATGCATCCTACACAAGAACAACTTGGAATATTTATATGTCACGTGAAAAAGTGTTGCCACGTTCAAATTTTGTGCCTGGGTCTTATTGTCTTCGACACGAACATTTATAGTGCAACCAGCGAGATGTATAACACAGAAAACCTGAGAAATAGACATCTGACGTGAAAGTAACCCACACACAGTAACAGTTTGAGTGTTCTGGGAACCTAAAAATTCTTCTAGAAAGCTTTGTTTTAGACCAGTATGGTTATCGAAAATCGAAGATTCATCTTCATTTTGGGGAATGAGTCGTCCGTTTATTCACCAAAGTTGGAGGGCAAATGGATCCATTTTAAGGAAGCGGCTTTTGATCAGTCACCGGCGATGTTATTTTTAGTTCCATTTTTAACGATGGTACGGTTTTGAGTTCAAAAGAAATTCATATAACACTTTTTATGCTGTATCGATGCATGAAAAACTTTGTACCAACTCGTGAGACCGGCAGGATTGAAGCTGCGATTGACAGTAGTCAGGTAGGAGAGAGGTTTACTGGACACATCACTTTCGCACGACGGTTCACATAGAAGTTTGAGTCTACATTCTTCGAATAAGGTGAAAGATTTACAAACTCCTCTAGAGTTCGAAATGTCAGACTGTAAAGGAGTTGCTCTCACTTATATTCAACTCTGGCATTCACTGCATTGATAATCCTGAGTGAACGAAGTTACTAATTACTAAGAGGTCGTTCGAAATTATGTAATTCCAAAGAGGGTGGGAACGCAATGGTTCAAACTTGCAGTCACGGTCTGCAGTAATTGTAGGAAAGAAGTCTAAATCATTCATAACGTGACACACAGAAGTCCAGAGGGAACCGCCTGTTCTCCATTTTCTTCATTGAATGTAAATCTAAACTACTATAAAACAAATGAACTTCTGAAACTGATACTTAATCGAAGCCTATCTGTCATTGTGCTCAAGGCCAGATAAGTTCTCCCGAAGGATCTCAAACGATCGGATTAATACAGATTATCGATACTCAGATCATTTAAACGCAGAAAATGAAGCAAAAGTGAGATCATCTGCTTCGGTTGAGACCGATGAAATTAGTTAACATGGATAGAGCTTGAAAAGCGATCCATTACTTTTCTTTCGAAGGCAAAATGATGGAATCTTATAGTTTCAACGTACTCATTTCAATTTGTAGATTATATAATACTTTGTTTTTCTTCTTCTCGATTCCCGTCCTTGTGAGTAGGCGCCGCGCTTGTCTTGTGTCAGTCCTTTAAGCTGTAATGACGTTTGATTGGTTAAAACATTGTAACTGTGGATCAGGCATGCTTTATACCTGTTTGAATAATCTTCCAATGTTATTTAGTAGATTTGACTCAGCTTGCCAACAACGCTCTATCCTTAATTAACGTCGAACCTTACATTCAGAGTATTCATGAAATTACTCCTGATTTCGTCTTTGACTTAGCAGTTGTCTTATTTGGTAGCGATATTTGTAAGTTGCCAACAAATTTCTTATGATTATTAGTGCCTCGTCGTGGTCGCGCTGAGACCGAATGTGTAGAAAACTTCGAGGCTATTGTGTTCAAATTGTCTGAAGAAATAGGAGTGGACTTGGATCACATTGTACCAGAAGACCTTATGGTTGGAGAACCCAGAGCATTATCGGATTTTCTTGTCCTGCTAACCGCATTTATTGCCTACTGTCATGAATCGAACCTTTTGGAGCTCCAAATATCAGCGAATGAGTCTTCCTCTGAGTGTTCAGGCCGCTTGATTACTAACTCAAAAGTAAATTCAAAGACAGAGAAATTTCTAGGTAATTTACATGCTTTTTCACATAATAAAAGTCTGTTAATATGCTTATCACCATATTTCTCACCTGTCAAGTTAATCGATCTCGAACTAAGCAATGTGTCTAAAAGTTTTTACTAATATTGTGACCCCGGGGTTCTCGATGGTTTATTCACTCCTGTAAACTGAACAAATCAGTATTTTTTCAAGTAATTGTAATGTTTACCTGTTAAATCTATCTTTTCTGTTTCCTACATTGCTTATAATCTTTTGAACTTTCCCAAAAGCGATTTTTGCTGTCCCTTTGTGGGAAATGCACAGCCAGATAGTAACAGCGATTCTGAACCATCCTTCATTTTCGCGTTCGTCTAATTCGCAATAGTTTTCAGAGGGTTTTAGTCCACGTATTAAATATACACCAATACAAACTTGTTATATTTTTATGTCTACCATCTTACCCCCATCCCAAATGGTTTGGTACAGCAGAGAGTTCAGAGAGCCATCTTCCTTTGTAGATATGCTCATAGGGTTACGCGTTTGTAACCTCTGTCAAGGGAATCCTACTCATTGCATTCTCGCGGCGTGGCCGTAGTACAGTAAAACAAGAAGATGGGACGCGGATTGCTGGCGCTTAGACCGAGTTAGTAGATACGGAGTATTCACCTAGAGGAGTTAGAAGACTGTAACTCCAGTGGTATGCATTAGCTCCAGGCTCCTGAGCAAACGAATGGTGTCGGAATCTGTTGGTTACTGGTTTCCATAGGTCTGCATCTAATGTAGCTTTATGGCCTTGTTTCCATCCATCACTTCAAACCTGAGTCATGTATGCATAGCCTCGCGCCGAGGTGTCATCAAACCACGACTTTAATACCTAAGTTTTCACACAATCAATCGCTTAATAACACTTTGTCTTGATGTTTTTTTTATTTCTCGTGATTTGTCACCATGATCGCTTCAGGGAAGTCTTTCACTACAGAAGGTAGATCGAATATATTTCACACCATTAAAAATGTTATTCACCCCTTCAATGCTCGCCTTTAGAAATATGCGCCCCTTTGGATGAACACCCCGCTGACGTTTTTGGGAATGATACTGCCGTTCCATTCAGAGTATTCATCCGAACTGTGAACGTGATTTGCTTTGTGCCAAGCTAATCTTACATTTTAGTGGCCAGCGGACGTCTCATCCCAGACTGAATAAAATGACTAATGAGGCTGTAGTTTCTATTACAATCAAATATCAAACTAAATTTAGTTGATGTCATGTAGTCAGTACATCAACATATGTAGATGAGTACTGGATACGTTCGGCTGATGCTGTAAAAATGGAAGGTTTTGTCTCTTAAAGCTTTTCGAGACGTCCGGCTAATAAGCAATGGAAGTCTGTAATCCTTCCAACTCTTGAGGTATGATGGTCTGTCTCGGGTAACTGCGATTATTTCTTAAGTAAAGATATTATGAAGAGCTTGTGTAAGGACCAGGAAGTCTAGCGATCAGGGCGTGCTAGCAAGATAGAAACATCAGCTACACCCGGTA
The DNA here is from genome assembly GCA_944470405.2 of Schistosoma mattheei. Lineage (NCBI taxonomy): Eukaryota > Metazoa > Platyhelminthes > Trematoda > Strigeidida > Schistosomatidae > Schistosoma > Schistosoma mattheei. The sequence continues at coordinate 5,989,008 of OX103948.1, read as the reverse complement.
ACTCCCTTAGACTCTTTCAACTGATTCGAGCCACTCGCAAAAGAAGTTTGGTATGTGAAACAAACTGTGAAGCTGATAGGGCACCAATCAGCAACATCGTAGACGTATAATAGAGTTATTCGATGAACATTTCAACTGATCTGCTCATACAATAACATCGATCTGACTGTCCTGTACTCCATGAACGGTAAAGACTGGTTCATGTAATGAGGAGGTAGTCTAAAAAGAACCTCTACTCAACTTTGTAATCGATGAAATTTTGAAAATAGCTTTAATAGGATCAGGTAGTGGCGGTGTGGATCTGTTACACTGGGAAAGACTTTTCGACTTTGCGTATGTGGAAAATATTACCTTACTGTGTGATGATACTTAAGCTATGCAATATGTACTTATTCAGTTGAAAATCAGTGTCCATGAGTATGATATGTATTTTTCACCTTCTAAATGCTAAGTACTTGTATAAGACTGACAGGAGCATTCTCATTCTTAGTGATGAGCCATTAGAAGTAGCCGAAACGTTTATGTATCTGAGTGGTTGTGTGAGCTATGAGATTACTCCATGTATGGTGAGCCATAACGGCGTATGCCAACCTGGGACATTTATAGTGCCATCGCTATGCCTCATACATTGAAATCACTCTTCCAGGTCCAAAAAAACTATTCTTTTAAGGTGCGGACAGCAAAGTAGTGCCAGTCACCCTCATCGAGGAAAATGGATCGATGTACTTAGCTTTGGGAACCTTTATTTGAGAGTTAATTTTACCTGACTGCCCAAATGAAAATAAGTGGGGTGCTCTAGACTCCCGCCTGCGGGTTTAAACTTGTGTACTTCAGTTACTCAGCCACAATCTGCAGTTTTTTTTTATCTATCTCTTACATGCTCCAACAACCCTTTAATGTACATGGAGCTGTTTTTGAGTTATGTAGTTATTCGATCCTAAACAATTTGTTCTTAAGTTAAAACGCTTCATCTACTTTGGTCTGACCGTAGTGTTAGTATCATAAACCACCTATTACTTGGTCACTAATGTGCATTATTGATAACCTATACTCCGTTAATAATGATTGTCGCAATCAGCTCAGAGATATATAGTTAGACTTAAATACCTTTATAAAGACATAAGCTTTATGGATAAAGCTATTGGCTGGAGTACAAACGAAAAACATTCTGGTGGTTTATCTATTCTTTCAATTCAAATCTTACTTATTTCCTTCTAAATTTCGAAAAAGCCAAAACTATTTGAAATGGAGCAGAATACTGTTATTAATTTTTATTCACCAAAGTGATGATGCTGAGAAATCACAAGATAATATCTTTTACTAACATACTTTGACTAATCTTGCACGGTAATAGTTACCACAGGTGATGTACTGTCTAATAAACAAAGCTTTGAGACACTTCATGATCTTATTTGCAAGGAGAACTCGTACATCCCATCGGTATAGATCACCAATTGATCAATCACTATACTCCATAATGTAAGATCCTCCAATTTCAAAGCTGTTAAATCAAATGTATCTCATGGGGATTTGTATTTCAAGGGGAGGAGTTTGTTTACCATAACCAATACAGTAAGACTGAGGAGGCTCGTTTACTGAATTCATTCCATACTTTCCAAACCTTCAACTACAATACTAATAACAATTTCGACTGCTCTCTTATTTCCTTCCTATTCTCTTCATTTCAATCTTCTGCCAGGCATTTCACTTCCGACTGGTGCTACATACTACTTTTATCTGTCAGCATAAGTAGCATACACATATATAATCTAGTTACCTAATAGTTATACAATATGAATATGCATAATAACAGTCTATAAATAATTCTCAGAAGTTACCATTCATTTAATTTACTTCAAATACAACACTTTCTTGCCTTATCATCTTGTTCCGTATCGGTTATTTTTTATTTTCATACCGACATAGGGTGGTCTCATATTGTTTATGTAGACTAATAAATTAATATGATCACTTTGTGTAGAAATTTTTAGTCTCACTGGAGTTTGATTTTGTGGATAAATTTCAAGTTTTGACACGTTGATAATAATGATTTCAATAAAACGATATGCCTGACTTTCAAATAATTTGAATGTGAAGTCTTAATTCTCTTGTCTGTACCCCTGACTATAAGTAATGACAATCCAGCATTATGGACTTAAGATTACATAATTAAGGTATTGTGTTTAGGTACTACACAAAAGTAATTTAGTGGTCGTCACAGTAACCTGTTTGATCTACTTTCCTTTTTGACGTGCACTCATATACAACAGAGCTGATTGTTATGACCTGTCCCTAGCTGTCCAAATCGATCAGTAAATAGAAGCAACCAAAATAGCCTTCAACTGAACGTGCATTATAGCCACAGTGACTTTTTATACAACCCACAACTACTTAAAAAATAAGGTTCATTCACAACCGACGATAATACAAGGGAAAATCCTGGATATTTGTAGAAATGGTAATTGCATCCTTGTGAACCAGGCATATAGGATCTAGGCCTTAAAGTCCCTGGTCTAACTATACCCACACAATTTGAAAATTTGAATCAGTAATTATTGAAAAACTCGTTTCTCAAATGATGTGAGTCGAATTCTTGTGAAGTAAAGCGTATGATATTCATTGGAAATTAGATATTAACAGAAGTTAATAATATGTTATGTTGATCAATGAACCTAATGGATAATTATTTAAATGTTTTGTCTATTTTTGCGCATAATTTACGCAATCCAATGAGTTTTTTTACAATTTCAATGGAAATGAACGGTGCCCATGCTTACCATTGAAGAGTGTATCAATGAAGTGCATTAGCATTTTGAAGGCTGTTTACTACTAGTTTTCAAGTCAGAGCTTATATCTAACTATCATCGGAGTTATCAACTTCAAGTGATGTTCACCGGCACTGTCCACTATTCCCTTCATATACATACATTTACAGATAACACTTTTTTATAACTCAGAGGTTAATCTCCTTGCTGTGGGATCGTTTTTTAGTGTAGAACAAGCAGGCGATATAGCTCTGTCTCGTGATGACGTTGATAAAATTCAGTCTTCTGATCTCTTTAAACAAGCATGTTTCGGATGCATCTCTTCTCATGTGTGTAAAAGTGTGCAACTTACTTGATTTGTGTTGCAGTAAAAACTTTATGTTTACAAAAAACGTTTCAGCAATGGTCATTTCTGTTATAGAGCGTGTTTGAACTGTAGAATATGCTGTCAAAATCATTTAGTCTTTGATCAGTCGAAAATGGTGTACTAAAGGATATATGTGAACCCTTGGTTCATATGTTTGGGTCTTGATTCATGCATAAATGAACAGCAAATTTCTAAAACTAGTTTTCTAAGCTCATTTAATAAGTTTTCAATGTGAGGAAATATAATTCAATGTTATACGTTTATGTACCCAGCGAAATAGTTAATCCATACATATATTGCTATAAATAGTAACAACTTATTGTTCTTTGTACAAGATTTATTCAAATTAAATTTAATAGTTGATATCATGAGTCAATTAAAGGTAGATCACCATGAAAAGCCTGGAAGCACTGGACGACAATTTCGTCCTATTATGCGATACCTCAGCGCGAGAACGCTGAACCTCGAAAACACTGAACCGATAAATCCTGGCTTCGAATCCCGCGAGAAAGGACCGTGGATAAGCACTGCTGAGAAGTCCCACAATAGAACGAAATTGTCGTCCAGTGTTTACAGGTTTTCCATAGTGATCTCGCTTCAATTAACTCATGATCTCAACTATTAAATTTGATTTGATCAAAACTTTATAAGTAATAAATAAAACAGTTAGAGAAACAGAAATAACGATTAAGTGAAATACAAGAGATCAAACTAGATTGTTTTTAAAAGAAAACAATAACAACAGAAGAGGTGCATGAAACTCTTCTATAAGCCTATCACTTCTACATGTAATCAACCTGGTTACACATATTGTTCGTAAGATGAGGCAAATCAAGAACCAGAACCAGCATACATATATTGTCATAAATAGTAACAACTTCTTGTTCTTCTAACAAACACATCTATTCCAATTTCTTGTTAATTAGTGCTATTATCAATTGTCGTGCTTCTCGTTCTACCTGGTCCATCACATGAATTCATTGTCATAGTTGTACAGTTATTCTTTTTTTATTTTAGATAACAGTTAAATTAACATTTTACTTACAATTACATTATGTATAGTGTATCTAACACATCATATGGTTTGTTTAGTAACAAAAAACTAATCGGTAATCTATAGTTGTTAGTTTTCATTCGAGAATTGATTGAAATGAGGTGGTGAGGTTTTGTCCACTTCTATTCATCGATTTTTCTTGACCTTAATCACTTTACCTAGTCTACAACAACAACAACAACGAATACTACTACTATCTACATTCAAGGAATGATCGGATATAGATGAATTACACCACGTTTCCGTAATAAGTACAATGGTTGGATTAACAAGGAATAAAAGAGTTTTAAGATGAATAATTTTATTAGACAGAGAGCGGGCATTGAACGAAAGAATAAGAAACTCAGAGTCATCATAGTGAAGCAGGTTAGAGTATAAATCGCAATTGGTAGTTCCATGAATACTCATAGGATTAGCTAAGGTAAGAGTTGTGTAAAGGGCTACTCATGTTGATATTTTATAAGGTACAACGGTCATAGAATTATGGGGAATAAAATTTCACATATGAGTGTAAATCATGTTAGTAAGACTCGTATTTTCAATATGTTGCGACGTGCAACTGATAATCGAGAATAAATTCACGTAAAGTTGAGAGCTTCTAAAAACCGTGACCTTATATCCCTACAGAACATCGGAGGCATTAATGATGACACAGGACGAAGTCACCCGTTCCATACATGTTTTCGGTAGCATATCTCGAGGGGACTGAAAAGGAGGGTAAGAAAAAAATGACAAAAAGTAGAGCAGACAATATTCATGCTTACTGAAGTCCAGTCCTTTGCGAAGGAATAGTTAAGGTATGAGTATTTAGTCTAACTCTCTTTTATTCAAGTACTTTTTAAGCAAGAGCATTATAATAGGTTAAAGAAAACAAGCGGAAGTATGGCGTTAATGGACAGAGAACTGTACAATTGGAGGTAGTTTAAAAGAAGCTGACAGTATATGAATATAAATAGTTTTAAAATATAGCACTGAAAAAGGTATTCCGATGCACAAATGTCTATCTCCCATTTTTGTCGAAGCTGTTTCAGCACATTTTTATTTTACTGATTTTATAGGGTCATGGGCAGGATTCATTTTTAGCGAATGGTCTTGTTTCGCTTCCAATAGAATTTCTCTGTAGGAAGTGAAACCGATTCCGAGTCACAGAATTGAAACGAAGAGGTTTTTGGCATAATACTTGGCATCGTTGCCATTAGTTCATAGCATCCCATTTGACCATAAGTAGCCGTAATTTAACAACATTTTCTACCCTATAGACATGAGTGAATTGAAGTTATCCCCCCACTATCATGCTTACTGGTCAGTTACGCCACCCTCCCTATTTTTGTATTGTTAGGCCTTCATATTTTTGTGGTATAAATGAATATTGCTTTAATCTAAGCTCCATGTTACAAATACTGTTGAAATACACTATCTCTGCTAGGAGGAGTAATACAGTTTTAACCATTAGAGGGATTATAATTCTGACAGTGAGAAGCAGGAGCATAAGAGCATGCCTAATAGACAAAGAATAATAGGAGAATGTAGACCATGTGTTCTACCGTCTGGTCATATTCATATTCATGACAATGGGATCCATTATATTCATGATCTGTCTAGATATTAGGTTGTCCATAATAAAATTACTCACTGGTGTGTGAGAATAGTTATTAAGGCTCTTTAGAGTCACGTAACAGGGTTTTAATCTTTTGAACTTGGTGATAGTGTCACAGTTGCGGATAATTATTGGAGACCTGTTACACAATAAGGTATATCGCACTGTAAAAAACCAACAACGCATTGGTTTTCGGTGCTGCACAGTATACAGTGAATATGCCTTGTTTCTGAGTCTCTACACTAGGTAATGGGTTATGGTTGGGCAGAATGTTAGAAAGACTGTTCATGTATTGCTCTGTAATGAAATATTACATTGTTCCTTAGCCGAAGGTGCCTCAACGCTTCTAAGGAGAGGTGATTACATTTATCTGTGTAGTCCAGAGTAAAGTAACATCTTAGCAGTCAGTGTGTGAAAATTCTTTAAAAATCTACTTTTATCTTATTTGTAGTATTCATGTTTGAGGAGATAAAATAGCAATAATCAAGGGAGGGTTTTATACCTAAGCTTAACCTCTGCTGTGAGAGGTTGATTGTCCTTCAAGAGATCGTTATTTTGGTAGCTAGAGTTAGAGGCAGTTATATCAAATGAGCTAGTGCAGTTGCTTGGAGAGTTTACTCGGGAAGAAAGAGTGAGAATACTCTGTAATCAAAACTGAACGGGAGAAACAAGTTAATGTTCCGTATGTTATCTGAAAAAGGTTTGAATAATTTTTTCTGGTTAACGTTTTTTAGCGAGTTAGTTTTCTACGGGATGGGAACGCTAACTCCATGCCCAACCCTCCCCCTTTATCCGGGCTTGGGACCGGTAGTATCCCCCGAAGGAACTCCAGGTGGGGGAAAAGAGGAAGACCAAAGAACGCATTACGCCGGAAAATGGAAATAGACATGAGAAAAATGAACGAGAATTGGATGGAACTAGAAAAGAAGGCCCAGGACAGAGTGGTTTGGAGAATGCCGGTCGGCGGCCTATGCTCCATTAGGAGTAACAGGCATAAGTAAGTTAGTAAGTAATGTTATCTGAAATGGCCTCAGCTATATGATTCAACAGAGGTGTCACTAAGGGCGGTCTTCTAAAAAAATCTGGTATAGGTTGAATGTAAAGTGTACTGTTGTTTGCGAAATACTTTTAATAGTTAAGCTCGTAGATTCTGTTATAGCTACTTGCGTCAATGTGAAAGTGAGAAGGATCTACTGCACGTAATTAGAAGTCGTTATAACAGTTACTGTACACCTTTATTGTGTGGTGGGTTGATGCTAAAGGATGATGAAAATTTTTTGGCAGTTATTGCAATTGGAATCCTGGGGAATGGAGATAGTGTGTTGGCTGAGAAACCTACTATTACGGCACTTATAATAGCAGCGAGGAGAACCTGTTCATTGTTGTTGGAATACCCACAAAACATTTGAGACCAAGCTTACGTGTTTCCCTATTCTGAATCGTGAATTACGTCTACCTACCCATTTTTGTCAGAACTGTAGAGTTTTGTTGTCTCTGTGAGATGAATTTAAGTTCCTTCGTATGTGTGAGATAAGCTATTAAACACTTGGGTATGCATTAACCATTAAGTGTCCGACAAAATTATTTACCCGGGGTAAAATGTACCCAACCTTCAAAATAGGGTGGTAATCTCAGTATAATGCATCCTACACAAGAACAACTTGGAATATTTATATGTCACGTGAAAAAGTGTTGCCACGTTCAAATTTTGTGCCTGGGTCTTATTGTCTTCGACACGAACATTTATAGTGCAACCAGCGAGATGTATAACACAGAAAACCTGAGAAATAGACATCTGACGTGAAAGTAACCCACACACAGTAACAGTTTGAGTGTTCTGGGAACCTAAAAATTCTTCTAGAAAGCTTTGTTTTAGACCAGTATGGTTATCGAAAATCGAAGATTCATCTTCATTTTGGGGAATGAGTCGTCCGTTTATTCACCAAAGTTGGAGGGCAAATGGATCCATTTTAAGGAAGCGGCTTTTGATCAGTCACCGGCGATGTTATTTTTAGTTCCATTTTTAACGATGGTACGGTTTTGAGTTCAAAAGAAATTCATATAACACTTTTTATGCTGTATCGATGCATGAAAAACTTTGTACCAACTCGTGAGACCGGCAGGATTGAAGCTGCGATTGACAGTAGTCAGGTAGGAGAGAGGTTTACTGGACACATCACTTTCGCACGACGGTTCACATAGAAGTTTGAGTCTACATTCTTCGAATAAGGTGAAAGATTTACAAACTCCTCTAGAGTTCGAAATGTCAGACTGTAAAGGAGTTGCTCTCACTTATATTCAACTCTGGCATTCACTGCATTGATAATCCTGAGTGAACGAAGTTACTAATTACTAAGAGGTCGTTCGAAATTATGTAATTCCAAAGAGGGTGGGAACGCAATGGTTCAAACTTGCAGTCACGGTCTGCAGTAATTGTAGGAAAGAAGTCTAAATCATTCATAACGTGACACACAGAAGTCCAGAGGGAACCGCCTGTTCTCCATTTTCTTCATTGAATGTAAATCTAAACTACTATAAAACAAATGAACTTCTGAAACTGATACTTAATCGAAGCCTATCTGTCATTGTGCTCAAGGCCAGATAAGTTCTCCCGAAGGATCTCAAACGATCGGATTAATACAGATTATCGATACTCAGATCATTTAAACGCAGAAAATGAAGCAAAAGTGAGATCATCTGCTTCGGTTGAGACCGATGAAATTAGTTAACATGGATAGAGCTTGAAAAGCGATCCATTACTTTTCTTTCGAAGGCAAAATGATGGAATCTTATAGTTTCAACGTACTCATTTCAATTTGTAGATTATATAATACTTTGTTTTTCTTCTTCTCGATTCCCGTCCTTGTGAGTAGGCGCCGCGCTTGTCTTGTGTCAGTCCTTTAAGCTGTAATGACGTTTGATTGGTTAAAACATTGTAACTGTGGATCAGGCATGCTTTATACCTGTTTGAATAATCTTCCAATGTTATTTAGTAGATTTGACTCAGCTTGCCAACAACGCTCTATCCTTAATTAACGTCGAACCTTACATTCAGAGTATTCATGAAATTACTCCTGATTTCGTCTTTGACTTAGCAGTTGTCTTATTTGGTAGCGATATTTGTAAGTTGCCAACAAATTTCTTATGATTATTAGTGCCTCGTCGTGGTCGCGCTGAGACCGAATGTGTAGAAAACTTCGAGGCTATTGTGTTCAAATTGTCTGAAGAAATAGGAGTGGACTTGGATCACATTGTACCAGAAGACCTTATGGTTGGAGAACCCAGAGCATTATCGGATTTTCTTGTCCTGCTAACCGCATTTATTGCCTACTGTCATGAATCGAACCTTTTGGAGCTCCAAATATCAGCGAATGAGTCTTCCTCTGAGTGTTCAGGCCGCTTGATTACTAACTCAAAAGTAAATTCAAAGACAGAGAAATTTCTAGGTAATTTACATGCTTTTTCACATAATAAAAGTCTGTTAATATGCTTATCACCATATTTCTCACCTGTCAAGTTAATCGATCTCGAACTAAGCAATGTGTCTAAAAGTTTTTACTAATATTGTGACCCCGGGGTTCTCGATGGTTTATTCACTCCTGTAAACTGAACAAATCAGTATTTTTTCAAGTAATTGTAATGTTTACCTGTTAAATCTATCTTTTCTGTTTCCTACATTGCTTATAATCTTTTGAACTTTCCCAAAAGCGATTTTTGCTGTCCCTTTGTGGGAAATGCACAGCCAGATAGTAACAGCGATTCTGAACCATCCTTCATTTTCGCGTTCGTCTAATTCGCAATAGTTTTCAGAGGGTTTTAGTCCACGTATTAAATATACACCAATACAAACTTGTTATATTTTTATGTCTACCATCTTACCCCCATCCCAAATGGTTTGGTACAGCAGAGAGTTCAGAGAGCCATCTTCCTTTGTAGATATGCTCATAGGGTTACGCGTTTGTAACCTCTGTCAAGGGAATCCTACTCATTGCATTCTCGCGGCGTGGCCGTAGTACAGTAAAACAAGAAGATGGGACGCGGATTGCTGGCGCTTAGACCGAGTTAGTAGATACGGAGTATTCACCTAGAGGAGTTAGAAGACTGTAACTCCAGTGGTATGCATTAGCTCCAGGCTCCTGAGCAAACGAATGGTGTCGGAATCTGTTGGTTACTGGTTTCCATAGGTCTGCATCTAATGTAGCTTTATGGCCTTGTTTCCATCCATCACTTCAAACCTGAGTCATGTATGCATAGCCTCGCGCCGAGGTGTCATCAAACCACGACTTTAATACCTAAGTTTTCACACAATCAATCGCTTAATAACACTTTGTCTTGATGTTTTTTTTATTTCTCGTGATTTGTCACCATGATCGCTTCAGGGAAGTCTTTCACTACAGAAGGTAGATCGAATATATTTCACACCATTAAAAATGTTATTCACCCCTTCAATGCTCGCCTTTAGAAATATGCGCCCCTTTGGATGAACACCCCGCTGACGTTTTTGGGAATGATACTGCCGTTCCATTCAGAGTATTCATCCGAACTGTGAACGTGATTTGCTTTGTGCCAAGCTAATCTTACATTTTAGTGGCCAGCGGACGTCTCATCCCAGACTGAATAAAATGACTAATGAGGCTGTAGTTTCTATTACAATCAAATATCAAACTAAATTTAGTTGATGTCATGTAGTCAGTACATCAACATATGTAGATGAGTACTGGATACGTTCGGCTGATGCTGTAAAAATGGAAGGTTTTGTCTCTTAAAGCTTTTCGAGACGTCCGGCTAATAAGCAATGGAAGTCTGTAATCCTTCCAACTCTTGAGGTATGATGGTCTGTCTCGGGTAACTGCGATTATTTCTTAAGTAAAGATATTATGAAGAGCTTGTGTAAGGACCAGGAAGTCTAGCGATCAGGGCGTGCTAGCAAGATAGAAACATCAGCTACACCCGGTAACTCCCTTAGACTCTTTCAACTGATTCGAGCCACTCGCAAAAGAAGTTTGGTATGTGAAACAAACTGTGAAGCTGATAGGGCACCAATCAGCAACATCGTAGACGTATAATAGAGTTATTCGATGAACATTTCAACTGATCTGCTCATACAATAACATCGATCTGACTGTCCTGTACTCCATGAACGGTAAAGACTGGTTCATGTAATGAGGAGGTAGTCTAAAAAGAACCTCTACTCAACTTTGTAATCGATGAAATTTTGAAAATAGCTTTAATAGGATCAGGTAGTGGCGGTGTGGATCTGTTACACTGGGAAAGACTTTTCGACTTTGCGTATGTGGAAAATATTACCTTACTGTGTGATGATACTTAAGCTATGCAATATGTACTTATTCAGTTGAAAATCAGTGTCCATGAGTATGATATGTATTTTTCACCTTCTAAATGCTAAGTACTTGTATAAGACTGACAGGAGCATTCTCATTCTTAGTGATGAGCCATTAGAAGTAGCCGAAACGTTTATGTATCTGAGTGGTTGTGTGAGCTATGAGATTACTCCATGTATGGTGAGCCATAACGGCGTATGCCAACCTGGGACATTTATAGTGCCATCGCTATGCCTCATACATTGAAATCACTCTTCCAGGTCCAAAAAAACTATTCTTTTAAGGTGCGGACAGCAAAGTAGTGCCAGTCACCCTCATCGAGGAAAATGGATCGATGTACTTAGCTTTGGGAACCTTTATTTGAGAGTTAATTTTACCTGACTGCCCAAATGAAAATAAGTGGGGTGCTCTAGACTCCCGCCTGCGGGTTTAAACTTGTGTACTTCAGTTACTCAGCCACAATCTGCAGTTTTTTTTTATCTATCTCTTACATGCTCCAACAACCCTTTAATGTACATGGAGCTGTTTTTGAGTTATGTAGTTATTCGATCCTAAACAATTTGTTCTTAAGTTAAAACGCTTCATCTACTTTGGTCTGACCGTAGTGTTAGTATCATAAACCACCTATTACTTGGTCACTAATGTGCATTATTGATAACCTATACTCCGTTAATAATGATTGTCGCAATCAGCTCAGAGATATATAGTTAGACTTAAATACCTTTATAAAGACATAAGCTTTATGGATAAAGCTATTGGCTGGAGTACAAACGAAAAACATTCTGGTGGTTTATCTATTCTTTCAATTCAAATCTTACTTATTTCCTTCTAAATTTCGAAAAAGCCAAAACTATTTGAAATGGAGCAGAATACTGTTATTAATTTTTATTCACCAAAGTGATGATGCTGAGAAATCACAAGATAATATCTTTTACTAACATACTTTGACTAATCTTGCACGGTAATAGTTACCACAGGTGATGTACTGTCTAATAAACAAAGCTTTGAGACACTTCATGATCTTATTTGCAAGGAGAACTCGTACATCCCATCGGTATAGATCACCAATTGATCAATCACTATACTCCATAATGTAAGATCCTCCAATTTCAAAGCTGTTAAATCAAATGTATCTCATGGGGATTTGTATTTCAAGGGGAGGAGTTTGTTTACCATAACCAATACAGTAAGACTGAGGAGGCTCGTTTACTGAATTCATTCCATACTTTCCAAACCTTCAACTACAATACTAATAACAATTTCGACTGCTCTCTTATTTCCTTCCTATTCTCTTCATTTCAATCTTCTGCCAGGCATTTCACTTCCGACTGGTGCTACATACTACTTTTATCTGTCAGCATAAGTAGCATACACATATATAATCTAGTTACCTAATAGTTATACAATATGAATATGCATAATAACAGTCTATAAATAATTCTCAGAAGTTACCATTCATTTAATTTACTTCAAATACAACACTTTCTTGCCTTATCATCTTGTTCCGTATCGGTTATTTTTTATTTTCATACCGACATAGGGTGGTCTCATATTGTTTATGTAGACTAATAAATTAATATGATCACTTTGTGTAGAAATTTTTAGTCTCACTGGAGTTTGATTTTGTGGATAAATTTCAAGTTTTGACACGTTGATAATAATGATTTCAATAAAACGATATGCCTGACTTTCAAATAATTTGAATGTGAAGTCTTAATTCTCTTGTCTGTACCCCTGACTATAAGTAATGACAATCCAGCATTATGGACTTAAGATTACATAATTAAGGTATTGTGTTTAGGTACTACACAAAAGTAATTTAGTGGTCGTCACAGTAACCTGTTTGATCTACTTTCCTTTTTGACGTGCACTCATATACAACAGAGCTGATTGTTATGACCTGTCCCTAGCTGTCCAAATCGATCAGTAAATAGAAGCAACCAAAATAGCCTTCAACTGAACGTGCATTATAGCCACAGTGACTTTTTATACAACCCACAACTACTTAAAAAATAAGGTTCATTCACAACCGACGATAATACAAGGGAAAATCCTGGATATTTGTAGAAATGGTAATTGCATCCTTGTGAACCAGGCATATAGGATCTAGGCCTTAAAGTCCCTGGTCTAACTATACCCACACAATTTGAAAATTTGAATCAGTAATTATTGAAAAACTCGTTTCTCAAATGATGTGAGTCGAATTCTTGTGAAGTAAAGCGTATGATATTCATTGGAAATTAGATATTAACAGAAGTTAATAATATGTTATGTTGATCAATGAACCTAATGGATAATTATTTAAATGTTTTGTCTATTTTTGCGCATAATTTACGCAATCCAATGAGTTTTTTTACAATTTCAATGGAAATGAACGGTGCCCATGCTTACCATTGAAGAGTGTATCAATGAAGTGCATTAGCATTTTGAAGGCTGTTTACTACTAGTTTTCAAGTCAGAGCTTATATCTAACTATCATCGGAGTTATCAACTTCAAGTGATGTTCACCGGCACTGTCCACTATTCCCTTCATAGACATACATTTACAGATAACACTTTTTTATAACTCAGAGGTTAATCTCCTTGCTGTGGGATCGTTTTTTAGTGTAGAACAAGCAGGCGATATAGCTCTGTCTCGTGATGACGTTGATAAAATTCAGTCTTCTGATCTCTTTAAACAAGCATGTTTCGGATGCATCTCTTCTCATGTGTGTAAAAGTGTGCAACTTACTTGATTTGTGTTGCAGTAAAAACTTTATGTTTACAAAAAACGTTTCAGCAATGGTCATTTCTGTTATAGAGCGTGTTTGAACTGTAGAATATGCTGTCAAAATCATTTAGTCTTTGATCAGTCGAAAATGGTGTACTAAAGGATATATGTGAACCCTTGGTTCATATGTTTGGGTCTTGATTCATGCATAAATGAACAGCAAATTTCTAAAACTAGTTTTCTAAGCTCATTTAATAAGTTTTCAATGTGAGGAAATATAATTCAATGTTATACGTTTATGTACCCAGCGAAATAGTTAATCCATACATATATTGCTATAAATAGTAACAACTTATTGTTCTTTGTACAAGATTTATTCAAATTAAATTTAATAGTTGATATCATGAGTCAATTAAAGGTAGATCACCATGAAAAGCCTGGAAGCACTGGACGACAATTTCGTCCTATTATGCGATACCTCAGCGCGAGAACGCTGAACCTCGAAAACACTGAACCGATAAATCCTGGCTTCGAATCCCGCGAGAAAGGACCGTGGATAAGCACTGCTGAGAAGTCCCACAATAGAACGAAATTGTCGTCCAGTGTTTACAGGTTTTCCATAGTGATCTCGCTTCAACTGACTCATGATCTCAACTATTAAATTTGATTTGATCAAAACTTTATAAGTAATAAATAAAACAGTTAGAGAAACAGAAATAACGATTAAGTGAAATACAAGAGATCAAACTAGATTGTTTTTAAAAGAAAACAATAACAACAGAAGAGGTGCATGAAACTCTTCTATAAGCCTATCACTTCTACATGTAATCAACCTGGTTACACATATTGTTCGTAAGATGAGGCAAATCAAGAACCAGAACCAGCATACATATATTGTCATAAATAGTAACAACTTCTTGTTCTTCTAACAAACACATCTATTCCAATTTCTTGTTAATTAGTGCTATTATCAATTGTCGTGCTTTTCGTTCTACCTGGTCCATCACATGAATTCATTGTCATAGTTGTACAGTTATTCTTTTTTTATTTTAGATAACAGTTAAATTAACATTTTACTTACAATTACATTATGTATAGTGTATCTAACACATCATATGGTTTGTTTAGTAACAAAAAACTAATCGGTAATCTATAGTTGTTAGTTTTCATTCGAGAATTGATTGAAATGAGGTGGTGAGGTTTTGTCCACTTCTATTCATCGATTTTTCTTGACCTTAATCACTTTACCTAGTCTACAACAACAACAACAACGAATACTACTACTATGTTTGTGTAACAGTTGGAGAGACTAGGAAAAAATCTCTTAATTGTATTGATTATCTCAGTCTTAACCAAATATAAAACTGTTCACAGAAACCGGTTCATGCACTGGATATGTATGTGTTCACATGACTGTGTAGGTAGTTGTTCGACCACTAATATGTAACTGTTATTTGACTGTGAAGTTTAAAAGTGAATATGTATTTGACAAGTGAATGAGATGAAATCATCCAGTTTGAAAATAACTAATTGTCCATTTATTACTGAATGCCAAAATGTATAATGAGCAAAAGTTCAAAGGAAATATTCAGAAGACCGTCACCAAAACGGTTTTTTTATTTGTAATATGAGGTTTTTGGTACAATTAGAAGTCATAGATCTTAAAATCAACTTCACTACCATTACACCTAAAATATTACCTGATCCCAAAATTATTTACAGTGTTGCAATTCTTCATGAACAGAAATTATCAGCGTCCTCAAGTTGAAAAGGTCAAGTTTAACCAGGATAGAGAGAGGTTACTCTTCCCTATACATATATCCAACCTTTAACAGTCAGAATGCCTCCATACGTACTGGGGTATGTAATCTTGGGTATGTTTTGCCCACTATATTTATGTCATGGTGTTTTTACAGAAACGGAAAGTCGGATACTAGGGTGGTGGGTACGAACAATCAACTTAAGAGAGTTTTAAAACCCTGATTCCTAATTATATGGTCTTTAAGATCCAAAGTGAGCAAATATCGTACTTCGCCAGCTACCATAAAATTTCATTTGATTTCCGAACACTAGCTTTCAGATCATATCTTTTAGTCAATAAGTGATGAGATTAAAACCCGCCTAACTTTTAAGGGTTGAACAACTTCATCACTGATACAGTATATCGATTAGTATTTCACCCTTCTATTTACGTGTTTATTGAATTATATTTTTTAAATTCTATTTAACTTCGGTCATAAGAAAATCTTAATTAAACAATGTCAATATTTTACCGTATATTTCGTTTATTTATTTGTTTACTCTAATTGAAATAAACCTTTTAGAATGCCAGCTATCTACTTCTCCTGAATTACCACGTCATAGTGTGACTTGTGCACCCATGTTTTCTACATCCTTTCACCAATCTGATCGGTCTATTGATCAAAGTACACCAGTGAAGCGGACTCCAGCATCTTTCCAAACTAGAAACCCTTATCCACCCGTTGATAATGTCAATTCATTACTACAAAAATCAAATTTATTTGCAGTCCAATCGGATAACTTGAAACCAAGTTATCCTGTTTCTTCGTGTCTTTCCAATTTCTTAGAGGTACATACAGACACTTCACCTCCAGCAACACCAAATGCAATGAATGGATATCTAGAAATCGTCCAGTAAGCTAACCTTATTTGGTTTTATACCTTGTCGTAAGTATCATTACAAATAAACGAGCCTAGAATGATTTCTCTAGAAACGCAAAATTCGAGTGATGTAATACCAAGTGGGTTCAAGAACATTTAGATTAGTTTAACATTCTGCGCTGGATTTTAAAGGTTATCTAACTGGATAGCTTGTTTTCTTAATTCTTGTATGCTTCATTACTTGGTACCTCTTTAAACCAAGATTTTCTAGCTGAACTAGAGAATAATAAATTGTTTTCATTGAATTCTCACAACAATGTCACTAAAGTGAATGTACTATGAATAGCTTCCTTCAACTTTAACAATTATGCCACGATCTACACCGAGATGCATTCCAAGTTCACTATAATCAGTTTCAGCATTTTATTTCTGTGTTCTACTCACATTTAATTGATCTTTTTTGCTTTGAACACAAATCTGCCTCTATGTCTTGAATAGATTATTATTCCCGATATTTCCGTTATATTTTGTCTTGTTTACTTTTAATTTTAAAATCGGATATTAACTGTGATGCAACGTTTAGGTAAACGACAATGTTAATTGTCAAACAGATTGTCTACTCTTTAATATTTAATACCCCAAATTACGTTCATTAATTTCAGGTACAATAAGTTTTAAACTTCATTCATAGGTAAAAATAATATTACCCGTTTATCCAAACTAAATTTGGATAAGGACCGAATTGAAATCAGTGATCCATTACCTGAAATTCAAACATTTTACCCACTACAATTGTGTTTTTTTGTCGTGGCGTAAGTCAGTTTGCTCATAACTGTAATATTCCTTTCCTGGAACATCGGGCATTTAGTACATATACCAACCTAATGTGTTAGGTGGTTCTTGTCATCTGTTCTGTCATCATGTTATCGACCGATGTTGCGCTCTTCTATATTATATATTATATTATATCCAAGTCTAAAAAGTATGCTGGTTTATTATTTTTCTATAAAAGTCTATGAAGATTGTTGAGTTTTGTAGTTTCTCCTCCTAGACTAACCTTATTTAGACAACCACTGTAAACCAGGAAGCACTGGAAATCTGCTTCATTCTAGTATAGAACTTTTCTGGAGTCCATATACATGATCACGTTAGTAATCGAAGCCAGAACTTTCGAGCCACATGTCCAACTCCTTTGTCTGAGGGTAAGGCGCTAGCCACGAAACCTGAAGGCTCTTGGTTCTATCTCTAGTGTGGCTGTGGATGTACACTGCTGAGCAGTCCAATATTAGAACAAAACAGATTTCCAGCGCGCTTCGGTTTTCACTAGTCATCTAACTAAAGTCGATCCATGATGTCACAGTATCCTGAATGATTTATGTCCCTATAAGGAGTTATTACTAAATTAGTGCAGATTTTTTGTTTCATAATATATATATTAGATAACGAGACTCGAAATGCTATCGTTAGGCTACTGTGTTGGAATTTATTTGTTCAGATTTTTCAACATGAATTAATTTACAATATATCTTTGCCACAAAATATTTTCATAAATGGATGAAAAGTGAATGTCCGGCGCTTCAACCGGGTTGGTGGACACGGAGAGTCCACCGAAGGCAGTTGGAAAACCCTGATCCCAAACCAATGGTGCACATGAGCTCCAATATCCTGGAGGAACAAATGGTGTATGAACCTGTTGTTGGCCACCGGCTACCACAGAATTGCATCTCCTGACGTTGCTCCTTTGCCTTGTGGATCAGACCCTTAGGTCTAAGGCTTTGGTTATTGCCCCCTAAGAAAACCACCATCTTCATTCTGGGCACCCGGACAGTATCCCAGCCCTCACACAAATCAAGTGATTTGTGTGGCGCATATGTATTCAGTACCCCTTTGTACCAATATTTATGTGTTCAAATAAATTAACTAAAATATCATGGTTGCTGAAAACCCCCAAGATCTTGTACTTAAATATATTATTGGGTTAAATATATCCCCACTAGTTAATAGTTACCAAACACTTCAATATCTTCTCGTTTACTATCGTTTTATATACGTTCTAAATTAATTTAGTTAATTGTATTAGAATGCCTTGTAGAACAGATAGTTCAATAGAATTGTTTATAATGTTCTAGTACATTTATTTATGTTTATGGATCGGATTTATACTGAAACCTTTTTTTTTGGAACCTACTATCTATTCAATTGAGTTTTGTTTCTAATTCTGAACTATAGAGAAAAATCGATTACATCCTATCATGTTTCGATCAAAGAAACTCATTTATTTTCAATAGAAATACAATCGATGGAGATTGAAAGAAAAAAAATTCTCATCATCTTTATGATATGATCATGTTCTACGTAGATCAATTTTCATTGGTCATTGCATTCTAAATTTTGATTGGTTAATTTTTTTATTTATTAGATTTTCTCCCCCAGCAACAAAAAAAGTTTATGTTGCGTATTGCATATATCAGCTGTAGAAAATTTTTGTATCCAGGTTAATTACACAGTGTGATGATTAGTATGACTTTTCTCAATATTATAATCTATTATGATTTTCTTGTAATTATGAATGTTATTATGCGTTATATTCATCATGCGCACTTCTGAGGAGTCCCACAATAGGACGAAACATTTGTCCAGTGCTTCCATGTTTTCCATGGCGATCTAGCTTCAATTGACTCGTAGTCTCAACCATTGAAATTATTATAATACCCACAAAAACCCTTCTGATATTAATGGAATATATAGCTGATTTATTTATTTGAATCTTATTTCTTATTCCGTGTGTTTTACAATAATTTCCTTTGTTTTGTTTTGTTTTATGTCATAGTTCTAATTTATCCGATGCAGATATTCTACCTAGTTTAGAGAATTCTTTGAATATGCAACAATTTATGCCTAGTTCTCCAGTTGATGAATTTAAGAAATTAAAAAATTCTGGCTCTCATTTAACACGTTCACCTAATAAGGAATATTTTGGAAGTAGAAATTTTGTAAGTTGCACTATTTTTTTATTGTCTTGTTTATCGTTAAAACATTGAACTTTTAAATTAAATGGCTCTTATTAGATGGTTATAACGAAGTTATACTATTCAGTCTCTGACAATTCAGACAAGAGGTAGTGCTCAGTAGCGTGATTGTTGCCAAAGTTTTCTGCTTTATCTAAGTTAAACTTTCGTACACCTCAAACTATCTTGAAATATCCAACCTGAACAAACTTCCAAGTATCTGGGGTTGAGTTATGAATTACAACAAAATATGACGTAATATTTGATGTTTAATTAGTGTAGTGTTCTGCCCTACTGAGGACCAAAACAAGCAATGAATCTGGTCTTGATTTCACTTCAAGTAATTTGCTTTTGAATTAATCTTGTGACAGTAGAATGCTTTTAATAGAATTATCTTAAACAATTCTATTTAAAATCGACTAAATTTGTTCGCTGTCTTTCTGTGATGAAGATAATGAGATCAGAAAGTATCCATTGACGTAGACTGACATTTTTGCGGTATCATCTTTAACCTCTGAGCAATTAGTGGTGGCTAGTAGGCATAGTACCGCACATGTGTACAAACTACTAATCTAGTGAACTTGGATTGGCAAGCCCTATTCGAATGTTTTTAACAACTATGGCTTATCAAAGTGTGATACATTGTACTCAATAGTACAGTTGGCTTAATAAGCTATCAATATTTCAAACCATTCGTTGCCCTATCTTATTATCATCGACAGGATTTCGACTTCTCAATTTACTGGATATGAAAAAATAAGGGCATTTCTGAAGTGCTTAAACTAATAATTTTCTCACCGATCTCGATCTTGAACGAGAATAGATCTTGGAAAACGTATGTAACAACTGAGGTTTTTATACTACTCTTTATCCTTATAGATTTCAGTGGGGAAAGAGCGTCAATCATAGCTTAATTCTGTGGATTCGTAAACCTTAAGAATTGTCTTCTGTTGCTTACGAACTGAAAATAATAATCTCATGTTTTTGAAAAAGGAATGTTTGTAATCCTATCATGTTAACAGGATGTAAACTAGCATAGAAGTAGAATGACGAGATTAATGTTTATGAAAAGAAACTTGTCGGAATCATTTACACAGTTACTACCTGTATAAATATGTTTTCGAAATAGAAAATTACTGTTATAGAGTACATGATTTCAGCTATAAAAAAGGTAGATTGACTGAAGTTGTAAGTTAAATAAAGCTTAGATGTATAAAAGAAAAAAGCCCTTACCAATAAACTTATAAATATGAACATGAAATGCTCAACTAAATATATGAGGACAATAAAAGATGAGTAACAGATTATCTCATCTGCAATTCCCTATATTTTTGTGTCCATCTTCTCCAGAGTTTCTTATTTAGACATACAGATGTGTTTCTTTTGTCTAATAATTTTTTGTTCTCTCTTAATCAGATTTCTGCTGAATCTACTGTGTTGGATGATCAGTCGTCATTACATGAACATAAAGTGCATCTTTCTGCATCCTCAAATAATATCAATAACAGAAGTGTTTCATCCTCTGTTGAATTAATTCATAAGTCAATTAGTGATAAACATGATAGTTCAAGTAGTGGTCGTGGTCGTAGTTTAACAGTTACACAAACAGTTCCTTTTCAATCTAATACATCACCTCCTTCAAGTCTTCTTGAATTACATACTTTTCCAGATTCACGTAATACAACTCATAATTATCCTATAGAGCATAATAATTCCTATCCTTCTCAGAAATCTTTAAACAAACTTATATCTAATGAGAAAATCAATAATAGTTATGATTCTATTCATACAAGTAGTATATTAGCTTGGAACGAAGAAAATGTTAAATATAATAAGAAAATAAATAAAAATGAATTACATGATGGATCATTAGATGAATTAACTTCACTTTTATCAACTAGTTTAATATCTGATACAGAAAAAGTTTCAAATGAAATATCTGGTCATTGTCCAACTACTTCGGATATTTTAACTGAAATTAATGACTTTGCTTGTATACTTGAAAACGACTAAATTATTTAAGGTGAGTAAATGATCATTATTGTTATTATAATATAATTATAGAATGGGTAGTAAATGTTTACAACATTTTCTCAACTGTGATGACTTACTTTTCCTGTTTATTGGCAGAAATTGGTTCGGAGTCTTGTACAAACTATAAGTCTGATAGTATATTAGTACCAAAGAAAAATTATTCAAAGAAAACAGTATGACAACATTTCAAAGGCATAAATTAATAGGGAGTTAAAAGATGTATTAATTAGTTTGTTTTTTCATGAATAACTCTAACCATTATCATTTTTACAAGTCTAAAATTGTTCATTTTGTATTAACTGTATCCATGCTATCTCATCATATTATTTGCTTTGTTTTCAAGGAACTCATTCAGTACTCAGAATTTAAGATTAGCTGAAACTATGATTGTGACTACGCTTATCACACTACTATATGTTATCTGTAATCCTCAGACATTACCAACAGACTGATCGAATTAAATGTGTATCCAGACAGATCGACTAGTTATGGGTATAATAAAATCAATAACTAATGAGTATATATATATATATATATATATATATATATATATATATATATATATATATATATATATATATATAGACTCACGTTGTCTGATCAGTGTTGTATAATTGTTATTGTTAACTACTCAATAGTAACAAGACGTCTAATTGTCTTATATTTCCTTATTTGAACACTACTTCTCCTTCAAATTGTACCTGCTAGCTAACGGATTATAATGACATAACGAAGTTGAGTCAATTGTTTGCTTTCAGTTAGTAAATTGAAGATTTTTATGAGGAAATCGATTTCATAAAAACCAGAAAATAGTGAATAATGGGTTGTTATGTTGACAAAATCTATATGAAATTTAACTATATAACTGCCGCTTGGTATCATATTGTACACCTTGTTGATTTAAAGTTTTATGGCATTCTGTCTTCGAACAATTCGAGCCTATTAAAATTACGGTTTAGTGGTATGTCTTGGTCATACTTATTTTTAATTTGAATCGGTATGATCTCATTATATAATAGGCTTTTTTTGTCTCTCTGTTTTACAGATCTGTTTATTTTCGTGCACATTCGGAAGCTGAAGCATTGGCTGGTTTAGTTCAATTGGTCACATCAAAAAGTTTAAATATTATTGAACCTATGAACAACAGTCAAGTTAATGACAACAACAATAATAGTATATTAAAAAATAGTCCACTTAATGTACATGAGAACCATTTGCATTTAGAGTCTTTATTAGTTAAAGCAATTGATCGTATCGATCAACTACTGGAAAAATACATTACTCCTTGTTCAGAAGTAATTCAAAATAAACATAGCAATTGTATGAATTCTGCAATATGTTTACATCCTAAATCAGAAAAAGTTGACAACTTTCCGACAAATCAAACCTACTTTCATTCAAAGAATTCATCTAAGTTCAGTTCTTTGTATGATGATAGCTATTCAGATGTAGAGTTGAAAAAGTTATTGGATCTCAAACATGAGTATGTTCAATATTATGCTTATTCTTATATGATCACATTTTTAACATTTAATATAATTCTTTTTTTTTGGATACATATTACTAAGTTGCTAATGTATCTTAATCACATATTGTATGGTCAGTTAGATAGACTGTAAGAGTGGATACATGTAAAACAAACGATGTATCATATGAATACATAAAGCTATATTATAACAAGGTGTTTAACTTTTCTCATCATTGCATAACATATGTCTCATGGTATTAAAATTTATTGACAATAAATAGTTCTCAATAGATTATCTCTGAATTAAGTAATCTTTTAAAATTTGATACTTCACTTTCCGATCTTATAGACTCAGTCAGTCATTCAGCTACAATATAGGATCAGGCACATATATGCATCGGTCAAGTTGCCATACCTCATTAGCACTACAAAATCAACACCGGATTCATAGAAGTAGTGAATTCAATAATGGTAATATATAAAAGAAAGATTGTGTATAAGGAAGAAAGAATTAGTTTGTAGAAAGAAAGATATGAAGCGATTTTAATCTCATAGTTTAAGAGAAGACAGAGTGTATACACCTACGCCATTGTGATCGATTCTAAGCCATGTCATCCAGAGTTTTCAACCATTGGTTTCATACAATAAATTGATATCAAAATAAAGAAATTAAATAAGTAGAGGAAAAAAGTAGATATGATGAAAGTTAGGTTACATTATCGATTTTAGCATACGTTGTTTGCCTATAATCAATAATCATCCATTAAATTGTGTATGTAAAATCATGTGAACTCTAACAAGGAAGTTTTATATTCTCTTCCCCCGCATCCGCCAATGTATTTGCTACTTATTGGTTGAAATAGATAGTAGTTATAGTCCATATGTTATTTCATTACCTTTTTTTATCTACTATTCTATGTGTTACACTAAACACAATAGAAAATCTTGAAATGTATGCAATTATTTAACTAACTTTATCTGAATTTTCTTTTCCATTAACACCTCAACCTAACTACAATTTTTAAAAGTTGTGGATAAATTAATTTGAACTATCAATTTATCAGTCGAGTTGAATGTAACCAACATCCCTCATACTGGAACTAATGATATAACTCATCCAAACCAACTCAAATGGATTTGATAGGTTCGGACTCAAGATTATGTAGTTGGTAGTTGGATATTTAGAACAATGAAATACAAATCCATTTAAGATAGTTATTAAATGCACTAACCAAGTAAATATTTTTGTTTTGGTCGCATGAAGTATCTCATATTCAAAAGTCTAACCGTCATCATGATCACTAGGATGTGACAATATCCCTTCATATCTCATATAATAGTATTCATACTCTACATGTAACATCTAGTCGTTACTGAAATGCTGTATATGTGTACTAATATATGTTTGTTTGACCAAGGCCAATTCTTCATGTTTAGATAATCCAAATCGGTAATGAGGTCGCTAATCTTCATCGACTGAAGTAGTTAGGACATATGTATGCCTAACTACTGTCCCTACATCAACAACCGATGCTTGGTAGTGCAGGATTAAGTTGAAAGAAAGCTAAGAGAGGACAGACCAAAACGTCGCATCCGTCCATAAAGTCACTGAGTTTTGATCCGAACCATATAGGTTTCTACCCACTACCTCTTACGGTTCACGTGATAACAGCTATCAGTGATTGGGGACGGCATGACAGCTTGGAACCGTTCACAATGCGGCAGGCACATTCATTCTTAGTCTTCCTCTCAATTTTGAATTCCAGTATCCTTCCACATGTACCTTTCCACTTTGTTTTTTTCAAACCATATTCCTAAGGTCTAGTTTTTATTTCTCACTGCTACTATATTATTTCAATCTCGTTTTTTTACTTTCATCCCGTCGTGGTAATGTAGTATTACAATTTGAGCCAACACATCTGTGGAGGAATGTATGTTGGTGATTTTTGTCTGTCTGATGTCCATATAGTTGGGTTAGTCATATTTCCTACTTGAACATCTCAATTAAACTAACTTTTAATAAAATTATCCTGCAACGAAATTTTTCTTGTCATACTGGAGTTGAAAATCCACTTTGTGTATGTGTTTGTCTATACAGTATTTCCTTAAAACAAAACAGTTGAACAGATATGACTACCTATACAGTCATATAAGCAAATAGTTAAATGAAAAATTATGCACACGCATATATATATCTAGTGTATGAACCGGTTTCTGTGAACAGTTTTATATTTGGTTAAGACTGAGATAATCAATACAATTAAGAGATTTTTTCCTAGTCTCTCCAACTGTTACACAAACATAGTAGTAGTATTCGTTGTTGTTGTTGTTGTTGTAGACTAGGTAAAGTGATTAAGGTCGAGAAAAATCGATGAATAGAAGTGGACAAAACCTCACCACCTCATTTCAATCAATTCTCGAATGAAAACTAACAACTATAGATTACCGATTAGTTTTTTGTTACTAAACAAACCATATGATGTGTTAGATACACTATACATAATGTAATTGTAAGTAAAATGTTAATTTAACTGTTATCTAAAATAAAAAAGAATAACTGTACAACTATGACAATGAATTCATGTGATGGACCAGGTAGAACGAAAAGCACGACAATTGATAATAGCACTAATTAACAAGAAATTGGAATAGATGTGTTTGTTAGAAGAACAAGAAGTTGTTACTATTTATGACAATATATGTATGCTGGTTCTGGTTCTTGATTTGCCTCATCTTACGAACAATATGTGTAACCAGGTTGATTACATGTAGAAGTGATAGGCTTATAGAAGAGTTTCATGCATCTCTTCTGTTGTTATTGTTTTCTTTTAAAAACAATCTAGTTTGATCTCTTGTATTTCACTTAATTGTTATTTCTGTTTCTCTAACTGTTTTATTTATTACTTATAAAGTTTTGATCAAATCAAATTTAATAGTTGAGATCATGAGTTAATTGAAGCGAGATCACTATGGAAAACCTGTAAGCACTGGACGACAATTTCGTTCTATTGTGGGACTTCTCAGCAATGCTTATCCACGGTCCTTTCTCGCGGGATTCGAAGCCAGGATTTATCGGTTCAGTGTTTTAGAGGTTCAGCGTTCTCGCGCTGAGGTGTCGCACAATAGGACGAAATTGTCGTCCAGTGCTTTCAGGCTTTTCATGGTGATCTACCTTTAATTGACTCATGATCTCGACTATTGAATTTACTATAATATCCACAAAAACCGTTTTTGATATAAATCAAATTTAATTTGATAGAGTTTATAGGTATAATTCTCATAATGTTTTGTTGATTACAAATTGATCATTCTACATGAAGCTGCTCAATGTATCTCTTAAATCATTTTAAGTTTTTACCGTAAATGCTCTAATCCTTAATATGCATCAATTAGAGAATTATGCCTTATTTACTAGTGAAGTTCATAGTTATCAAAATACTCAGTATGATCATGAAAATTATCGACTCGGTTCTGAAGTGCACGTTTTCCCATAGTTCATCACTTTGTTTTGGCTTAATGCTTATCAAATATCTCTTTGATGTATTTACAACCTTTGTGTGATGCATATGATTCACTACAATCTCTTCTATCACTTCTTCTTTATAATATAGTTTGAAAATCAATTACTTATGCGTTCAAAGTTGCTACTTTATGACGAACATTTATCTGTTTAGGCTCATCGTTATCAACACAGTCTCCTATTTCAAATCGACATAGATAACTTCACCAAACATAATCTGTTGAACTCATTCTCTAAGGCACCTTTATCGATGCATATTTACAGCTCCGTCATCTCCTCATGTTTACCCTTAGCTCTATCCATCCGTTTTGACATTATCGTTCACTCGATGACTACCACATTTCCGGAATGTTTGATTGTGTTATCGGGAACATAGATTAGATTAGCATGTTCTGTGCAGGATTGTGTTGGTGCATGCCGATTGAGTATTTCTTATCCAATCAGCGCTAGTCGATACTTGGAGGAGACTCTAGAAAAGTCTCATGCAAAATCTATGAAAACACTACTTCCATCTACTTTAGTTCTTTGGGATATAATTTCGTGCTTGTTCAACTGTGTTCTGGTGTGGGGACTTGCTGAGTGAATTGGTATCCAAGATTACTAAACAATAGGATTAGCTGGGCTATAGTAACAGAGAATTATAACAAATTACTAGTAGATTTCTTTTAAACTTGCTTTTTTCCATTTAATTGATCGTGTTACACATTATTTCCACTGATTTTTTATGGACTATTTCCTTGGAAAAAATAACGATTGCCATAACATTATTAGCAAAGATGGATAGTGACTAGCAGTGGAATCCAGGAAACGCGTTTCGTCCCATTCCTGGACTCGTCAGCTGGATATACCTGCATCTCACAGTCGATGTTCACTCTGGGACTTGGACCTAATACCGTTCGCTTCAATAAGAGACTGATCAATCGTAGTCCTAAACACCAAAAGGAAGATTCTAGTGAACAATACCAAGTGAATTTAGACTACCATTACAGTTTACAATTTAATCGAACTGATCGATTAGTTATATAAAAAAATCCCATAATACATTTATTTTTATTATTGCTAATGTTATCCTGTTATTATTTTTTATCTTTCAGATACATGATGAAAGCCTTCCATTTATGCTTAGATCAACTTCGCTTATTGAATGAATAATTCTATTGTTGCTTCATATAATGACTCTCTAATGTATCTTTTATTCTTCATTATTATAATTATTGTCTCCAGTATTAATCATGGTTATTATGTCTGATAAGTCATTATAATCTGTTGGTGTATTTTAAGAGGTAGTATTTAGCCAATCTCTTCTATCACTTCTTCTTTATACTCGTTTTTATTTACTGTTATTATGATTAAGATCTACTATTTCTTTGCTCATTTCTTTACATCTCAGATATTAACTACCTTCAGATATTCTGTGTATTATGTCCTCATGCAATTGTTGTTTACTTTCTCTTCTTTTTTGTTTCCAAAATGCTGTTGTCATGTTTGATTTGATTCAGATATGATGTTGTATACGTATACAAATCTTTTATCTTTACAGTTATGAATGTTTAGACCTTTTAAGATGTTTTTCACATTAGCAATGTAAGGTACGTTTAAAAAGTTTAAACATACAATTTATTCTCTAATTTGATTAATGTTTATCCTATGATTGTTTATCTCTTTATTCAACCATCAATCCTAACGATCGTGCAACTGACCACACATGAAATACATGTTTCTTTCTGAAATACTAATAGAATCAAGATTCCGTTAAGTTTCTGTCAAAATATCAGTCTTGGTATTGGATACAACATAATGGCACAAGTATTCGAATTATAATTGACTGCCTTGTTACCATCTAATCAATGATAATAATAATAATAATCACTTTATCCATTTTAAGAATGACCATATTAAGTAAATTTCAAATTAACGATATCTCAACTATACCAAAAAATTAAAATTAACTTTTCAGATATTGTCACTGTTAGCTACAAGGAAGGGAAGCGTGAAATGTACTTACCCGAAATTGACTGTTCAGTATTCTGGTCAAAATGTACATTTAAATAGAAACTTCTGTATCCAACTGAGTTCATTCGATTTTAACCATCTCCTTAAATTGTCCACACCAAAATATACTAACCAAGACTTTGGATAACGATTCAATCACTAAAAAATTGATTACTTGTATCACTTGGTCGTAATTCTGTACATATTTCGATCCGTTGTTATTAGTTCTTCAACTAAGGTAGCCGACATTTGATTTTCTCATGAAATGAGGGTGACTTATAAAGTTCAACCTGTGAAATTCCTAAAACTCTCCACAAAACCCATTCTGATAATAATCAAGTGCTCACTAGTGACTGACTTCAGGAGAAACTTCTGGAGTTCTAGTGAGAAGCCGTTACCAGTGGAGTTCAACCAGGTCTGTTGTGAGATAACAACTCACTGAAGACAATGGTGTACGGTGGCGCAACTTCGTGGATTGGTTGAAGTTAGACATTAACACCGTTGGATGCCGGCTCAGTGGTCTAGTGGTTAAGTGCGAAGCCAGTAGGTCCTGGGTTCGAGCCCCGCGTGGTGCGGGATCGTATATGCGCATTGCTGAGGAGTCCCATACTAGGACGAGACAGCCGTCCAGTGCTTCCAGGTTGTCCATGGTGGTCTAGCTTCAATCAACTCATGATTTCAACCTGTGAAATTTATAAAGTTTCATTGGTCTCGGATATTTGGAACAAGTCACTGATAATTCCTAGACCTAGGTGTTGTTTTCGTTTACACTTGTGATGAAACCTACCTTAAAGTAATACTATTGTTTTCACCCTGCAAATGTAGACTTTCCCTCCATACTACGTAAGCTGTTTTAGAAGTCTGTAACAGAACAAATGGAAATAGTTTGTGTTTTTGTAGTGATAAAAAAATAGAACGTAGTTTTCATTTCTTTCCATTTACTAATCGAAATTTCCAACCTGGCTGTAGTACATTCTCGACAAATCGACATAATGCTCAATCATTTATTGTCGGTTTTCTGTACATTACTATTAACTTGATGACAAGTAAATTACAACTATTAATTTTCAATTACATATTGATGTTCTAGTATCCCTAAGTGAACAGTTGGGAAAAAAAATATGCTGGAATGAAAATTATTAAAGCCAGTTCGTATTAACACATACATAATCGAATTATCTGAAACAATTCGACGGGTTTATTGTTCAATAATTGGACTAATGTGATCTGAAGATAGGTCAGTTTGTATTCATTTCCTATGAATCGTCGAAGGTTCTTTATTTTTTTTTTGTTAATAGGAAATAGTACTATTTGTTCAATCTCTTTTCAACCGATGTTTTCACCTGCCTAATGTTTACACGGTGAGACTATAATTTATGGACGACCTTTGAACGAATCTTACGTGACCTTAGGAAATGTTAGCCAATCAGGAAACAGTAAGTATAGAGAAAAATTCTATTATACAAAACCAACTAATTAAAGTAGATACGCTACTTTTACATGGTTCAAAAACTTGTCAAGGTTAGAATGAGGTTCTAAAATCGTCACGAATACAGTAGAGGAAATCATCCATGATATAGTCGCAAATACTCTCAGCCTCGTCCACATAGCTTCATTACCTTTTGTGTGCACTCCGGTAGATGGGTCCTTAAAATGCCACTTGTGGATAACGACACGATGCACATAAATATATGTATCCATCTGTACGCCTACCAAACAACCGTACATATTGTAGTACCCGGGTGTAGTCAGTGTTACTGGTGCTTTTATTATCCAGTTCGCATCAACCGTCATAATTTGCTTAAGTCCCAATCTGGGTAGAGCGGAAAAATCCTATTCTAGCCTACTTCTTCCTCCAACACATGTTACATCAAAAGATAACATCATGGCAGTCTATACAAGTCATTTGATTACCATAATCGCAAACAAGAACATTTTAGTAGTCCCGTTTGTTGTAGTCACTCAATTATCACGTTTTCTCCAAAATTCGCTGTGAACCACACTAGTCCGACTAAACATTCGCCCAGGTTGTAAGCAACAAATCAAACTACTAATAAACTGAACTAAAAATCATGTAACAAGCGCGAAAATTGACGTGATACGGAAAAAATGCTGTTAATAGCTGATAACGAGACCCAAGATGTTCGACAATGTGTAACACGCGCGAAAACCGATGGCTTGACGTCCAGGCCGGTCGTACAAGGGCACGGGATAGTGAAATTGGCGCCGTGACCTTGAAATTCCTGAGACGCTTCTGATTGGCTCGTGTTGTTTGTTCTTGATCTATCTACATTTGTATTGCATGACTATGCCATTTTTATGAATCCCAGTTAACTATATGAAAAAGCAAATAAAGCGAAATTTAGAGCTAACAATGAAAACCTCAGTGAAAATTGTATTTTCACCTATTAAACAAACTATAATATGTACGAAAATATTTCATACCACAAAGATACAGAACATTGAAAAGTAGATGTTCTTTAAAACCTACGGACATGTACTAAATCTCTAGGAAAATAAAAATGGTTAGTCGATTAGAAAACCAAAGATTGTATTACCAAGTAATTTAGAGTATTTCTAAGCTGACTTCGTTATGATTTTTTTTAATGGCGCCTGTTTAATTATCCATGTTTGTATTATACACTCCGTGGTTGTGTATTTTTGTTTATATGATGCAATATTAATAAGACATGGTAAATTGACATGACAAACTCGTGAATCCATGTATGAATTCATTATAATAACACACGACCTGCTTACAGACATATCTGAACGAGTCATTTTTATTATAAACTTGTTTATTTAACTTAACAGAAAGCAAAATTTACAATGGATCAGGCAACTGTAATCAGTAAAAGAAGCAGAATATTTCTTTATAAATATATTTGGTATGGTTATAGAGTGTCATTTACATGTCAATAAATCAACTAACTTTTGACGGCGTTTTAATATACTTCGTAAACTTGGAACTACTTACATGTGCTACTACTGATCTGCAATTTCCAGATATTGAGATTTATTTGCCGGTCTTTATTTTTAATTAATCTGGCAATGCTTTAACTTGATTGGATGGATACTATTATATAATCTTATTTCAGTGGCACGTCTAAAATCAGTCATTCTTCATATCACAGTGACATAGCGATAACTTACATCTGTGTTCAAGGATCATTCCGTTTTTATATGCTCAGTTATTATCGCATCATTCTTTTTGAGATCATTGCGAAAGAGTAACACTAGCAGGAAACTCTAAACAAGAGTTCCATCACCTGGACTACATTTCTCATATTCATTCAGATATACAACACCTGGTGTTGTTGAGTTAGTCGCATGTACCTTTTCGGTGTTAGGATCCTTGGACCGTTTTCAACTGTGCTGAATTAATTCTACTTTCAAAAGATAACGACCACCACCGTAAGTTGTCATGAACAATTATGTAACTTCAATCTAAGTTGGCTGGGACGAATAAGATTTCTTTGATATTCGTCATTCGACTGTTTTAAAATCGTATCGTCAGGGTGTCTTCAGTATAATATGTGATATTTTACGTCCAGAACTTCTGACGAACTCAATGACCTCTTCTGGTCTAG
Source organism: Schistosoma mattheei (assembly GCA_944470405.2). Classification (NCBI taxonomy): domain Eukaryota; kingdom Metazoa; phylum Platyhelminthes; class Trematoda; order Strigeidida; family Schistosomatidae; genus Schistosoma; species Schistosoma mattheei. The sequence goes on along the minus strand of OX103948.1, from coordinate 5,956,939 downwards.
ATTAAACTAATTAAATTTTACAAACTGGAAAAATGGATATCAGAGATACTCCGGATTAAGTATTCCTGCAAGAACTTAAATTGGATGATTAAGAGTTGATCGAAAACACCACGGTGAATTTCAAACATTATATCTCAAGTATATATTCGCATTATTATTTTACATTGGGATTATATTTTCTATTACCCTATATTAAGTGGTGAAAATCCTGTGCTTGAAATTGGAAACTCCCGCACCAGCTACCGTGTTTCAGTATTTAAATAAAAACCTACTGCGACCACTAACCTGACTTCTTTCATATGTCAGACGACGGTAACTAACAGACTCTTGAATTTTTCCAGTACAAGTCACGTCTTCCAAGACTCGTTCGTCAATACTTGAAACAGTAGTGATCGTAGGATTATTCTTAGTCACTTTATGGTGAGCCCTCATGCACCGGCTAGATGACTAGCTCCAGGGAAGTTAGAGCGCTATTCATGACCTCTTTCTAAAAAAGCATTTGCTGTCTTATTCCGGTCCGAACCACATACAATTTGTTTGAGACTAGCGTCGGCTCTTTTAAAGCTGCCAGGTGCGTCCCTATTGCAAGCTCCTACAAACGTGGGTTTAAAGTCAACAATTTTCTCTTCATTTACTTTTATGTATACACGTTTAGCACTTTCCTCAGTAGACAGTCGGGTGTTGATGTGAACATTTATTTTACTGTCTCTCTGTTCTTCCTGCTTCCAGTGCTACATGGTATGATGACTCCAGGCACATTCTTCCATGACACGTGACGTCGGCGCTCGAAAGTTTCTTGCTATTTGGCTCGCCTTCAGACAGACATTACACAACATCTTCAGTACAACTCCTAATCTTTAATTATAATCCTTGTCTTTAAAAATTTCACATTGGTCTAAGGGTTGGTTTTTAGTTCACGATAAAAATGGTGACTCAAGAGTGCTTGACCTTACGTGTAGAGAGACATCAGACTGCTGACGAATGGTACTCTCATCCCATGCTCTGAGCCGAGTTTTTATCAGTAACAACAGATGACTGCCTTTGGTTGCGATTAGAAGGATCTCCATTAACAAGTAATCCGTACCTCGTATTAGCAATATGCGGCTGCTCTTTCACAAATTTACATAGATCCTTTAACAAAAGCTCCCTACTCGTCTTAAGAGTTTTATACGCCACCTTCACTCATTCTCTTTGTAAGTGTAATGAGAGATTCAAAAACACACTCTACATAGTCCTGGTTGAATTAGCCGCTTACGACAACCATCTGTTTCAAGCAAAGCATAATGAACAATAGTCCTGGCTTTACTGCCGCAATATTGAATCACTTAGCTTGACCCATTTTGGAATCCAACGCTTTCACCAAGACAGTCTTCGAAATTCCGTATCAAGCTGCAATAGTTCATAGAATTACCATCAAACCTTATGATACCTCGCTTCGGTAGGTCTAAATCTTTAGATATTATTGTTATTCAGTCATTTACATGAGTATCATCCGCTCCATGTGAGGCAGATGCAGGATCGTACAACGTCACCCTTCGGCCACAACTTGGTTATAATGCTCTCTTCCCTTTCAGCGTAACCTTCTCAATTCAATTTGTCTTGCTGTCTGGGCTGGGCGTACTTTGGCTATTACTAACTTTAACAAGGGATCTATTCGGTAGTCGTTTTCTTTAAATTGGTCATCTTTATAAGTGAGAAGACAAATAAGGAATCTAAGTTGTTTTCTGATTCTTCTCAGTAAGCATTTAACATTAGTCATCATAGGAATTTATGGTGAGTTACTGGTCGAAACTTTGCCCTACAGGTATTCTACTAGAACTGCAAACGCGATACCGGCGAACTCGTAGTTTATATAAATTACGCTGTAGTCAGAACAAGGATAACTGGGCTCCAAATTTAATCTGTTTCTAAACGTAAAATCAACTAGTACACTAATTAGAGGAGGTACATTAATTCAGTGAAACGCACATACATATGGACTAGTATTTCGTGTCTTAACCAAATGAATAAAAATTATTTTTTACACTAACATAATAGGATAATAGTGTTCATCAACTGGCAGGTCACATGTGACAGGGATAGTCTACAGACACACCAAACCAGAATGACGTGGTGAGAGCTTGAGCAACGATTTGATTGGTTAGTTACGAACATGACTAATAATCATGCTTAATCCGACTTTGTTTAACTATAGAATTATCTTCACGCATGTTTTCATTTTGCGTGTGAAAAAAGTAAACCCAAAAATCGGGATTATAACACGTATTTCTTCATCAGTTGCTGCCGCCTTCATTTTCTGATTTATCTTTCAGCTTATCAATACCCGGATGATTCTTATTATTCTTGGTAACCTCCGGCCAGCGACAATCCCATACAATTCCCTATCGAACTAACGTCACGTTGATACTGGTGTGGGAGTAGTGTAGTGGCGTTGAACCTTAACCACACGACTTTCAATGCCGAGCTATAATTACTAAGAAAGATTATTTTAATCCAGTAGGACAGCATGGCTTAAGTACATCGTCTCGACCGAAAATCGCGGTGAGCAAACGAGATTTTCACTTTGCATTTGGGTTTAGTTCTTCGACTATGTGAGACTCCTTAGTAGAAACTATCCCGAAATAAATGGCCTTAGCCTAAGATTTGTCCTTATCGTTGTCTATTATTTGAGCGCTACACGCATAATGAAGCTGGGAGTTTTGCAGTATTAGGCCTTTCTGTGTACTTTCAGAATCCGCGTTTTGTCCTATTCTATAAAGCTAATAGATGTCAATTTCCGCTTCTGTTTCTGGAGGTAGCTTGCTAAATAGGAACTTAATTTGTCTCAGGTCGTGTTTAATTCTAATCTTTAGTTCCTCTTCGAGAGATTCTCTTAAGAAAAATGACTGACCACTCTGTGAGATCCTCTCTGACCTGATGTGGAGTTTTGTTTTCTGGAATCTGCTCGTCCGTGGAGTCCGGTTTGTTGTCACACGCGAAGGTCTAACTATGTTTTTTCGCTTTACTTAGTCTGGGTGTAAGCGCAAATCGATTATTGAATTTATTATGACTATTGATCACATCATCTACACCACCCAGACTTGTGCGTTGATATGTGATTCAGGAGCAGGAACCTTCGATATGTATAACTTAGGACTCCCTATTATTTTTTTCAGCGCAATTTTTCTCTTTTTTCTTAACTATGATTACGTTTGTGTGTTTGTTGTTCGTCACTTAGATGGTTTCGTTCAAATCCAAAGCATGACTCATGATAACGTTCACTGCTTCATCGGAAACTGGAAGCTGCTCACATGCTGCTAGCTGTTTATCTCAATGCAACTTTCAAGCTGTGTTTAACGGCCCCGTCGCCTCACGAATAGGCAGAGCGGTATGCTTTGCACAACCAACAAGACAGTGCCTTCCATCGCCTTTTATATGCAGCCGGTGTGAGTCCGGTACACACGCTGCGATACCAGTTGTTGCAGTTGTCATATTGTGTTCCATCTTCGACGGGAAAAAAACATGCGTGTCTATGGCAAGGGTGTTCTACTTGCACCATTAACATTTTAAGTGATCTCACAATGGTGGAAGTGTCGCTCAATTTCGTGGATTAGTTGAAGTTATACATTAACACCGTTGGATGCCGGCTCAATGGTCTAGTTGGTTAAGAGCCTGGCGTGAGACTGATAGGTCCTGGGTTCGAATCCCACGGGGTGGGGTCGTGGATGCGCCACGCTGAGGAGTCACACAATAGGACGAAACGGCCGTCCAGTGCTTCCAGGTTTCTCGTGGGTGGTAAGCTTCAATCGGCTCATGATCTCCACTGTTGAAATTACTACAATCTCCAAAAAACCCTTCTGATAGTAAAAGGTTCAACCAACAAGGAAAAATTGCACTTCATTTTCGTTTCGTGTGCCATCATATTAGGTATAAGCTTTGATTTATTCACATATCAGAATTTATCTACAAACGATGTTATAGTATTTTTCAATTTAGATTAACATGTGTGAGTGTTTTTCCGCTTAACTTACAGTTAAATAGTACCGCGGCTAAAATCTTTTAATTTCAGTTGTAGCCATGGGTCCTGAGTTGCATTGTTCCCGCTTTCAGGTACATTTAGTACTTTGTGATTACCCTTATTGTGTTTCAGTGCCACCAATTGCTCAAACGTTTGGTCCACGTTGGAAGGCGAAAGCTTGAAAAGTTTGAACGACATAGCCCAGGCAAGTTACTTAACCGCCACTTATTGTGTAAGGCTTTAAGTACTTGGAAAGCTATGCGTTCCTCACAGAATTCCCATAACTGTTGGTCTGCCATAGAGCCTACGTGTTCAATCAGCTTTGATTGGGATGAAGATAGTGAATTCATCAGCGTATGTAATTTAACTGTGTCGAACACTAGTTATTGCGATCTCTTGTCAAATACAAACGTAGACAGTGTTGATAAGGATGTTATATCTAATGATCATCATTATCCATCACCCATTTTAGTTCTAGATTCTAATCAGTAATTATTCAGAGATTGAGTTTCTTAATGTTATTTCACTGTTAATCCCTTTCTTTCCTTCAACTCGACTACTCATCAGGCGACATTTAAAGGAAAGAAAAAAGTTCGAAATTAATCTTGGTACCACTGTCTTTCCACTTGGGTTTGGTGTCTCGCTCGCTCCATGCCTCAAGATTGATTCCCAACCTCAACTGCTTTGTATGAAGCGACTATTTGTACATAACTTTCCAAAAATAATATGTTAAATTCCATTTCTCGTTTCTTCTAATGTCAGTTCTAGCAAATGGTAAAAGTGTTTCAGATATCTTTAAGCAACAAAATGATTCGTTATTCGTTGGCCATTCTTAGACAGACCGAATTTCTAGATGCTATAATCTCGAGTTAGTGGCACATCAAAATTATGACCAAGTTCTCCTTGACTTTACTGTCTTCTGCGACAAGCTAGTAAGCTGTAATTGTGCTCACGGTCTGCTCGGTGAAGATCCAGTTTTCACAAGTGTCGCGGCGTTACGTTTTTTAGCAGAAAATTCCAATTAGAAATTCAAAGTGATTCACAGTTCTTCCAACGCAATCTATTTCGGTGGGCAGTCCAAAGTGAGGAAGAGGTGTCGTGTATGGTTTGTTGTCGCTGAAGAGCATGACGGATTACGACATCTTTGATAAAGTAAAAAGTCGTCCTTACGACTAATAAGACGTGACTGAAGTAATATGGTTTCAGGGATAGCCAGTATCTGTTATTATTCCTTCCCACAAACAAGGGTGGCTGACTGTAGAGAGGTGTGACAGCAGTAAGGTGTTTCCCTCGGACAACCAGCATGACAGCGATGCTGCCTTCCCACAAGGAGGGGTGGGGTTAGAAAAGGTCGACCCTAAAAATGCACACCTCACCTTACCTCACGGATTTCCGTCTCCGGCGGTAAGGCCCCTTGAAGAACGGAGCTAACACGTCAAAAACCTTCCACAAAAAGGCCGTGCGCGACCGGCCTCAAGCAGTTGTCCCTTGGGCTCTGCGGTCACGCTCCCAGGTCGTCAAGACCAACACTAATCCAATTTCCTTTTCAGGTTCCTCAAGAAATACCCTTCCACGGTGTGGGCAGCCGGGAAGTGACATCAGCCCTCATACCCGTAACAGCACAAGAGACCAAGGTGGTCACATTCAAATCCTTCCTACACCTCCTAATACTTCTCTTATCCTCCCGACTAACCCTCCTCACGTCTCTTTATCACCTCGCACCGCTAGGGCAAACGATTCGAGTACGTGGAACGCCATTCCTGGTCTCCTGAAACCACGCTCTAAACTACACGTAGGAGCTTTTAACGTACGAACACTTTGCCAAATAGGACAGCAGGCTTCCTTAGCTAAAACTTTAGAATCTCGCGCCATCGATGTGTGCTGCGTCTCCGAAACGCGCATACAGGATCCAAGTAGCGTCATTCATTTGACCTCACCATGCCAAAATAAAGAACCGACTCGATTTACGCTTCGTGTATCTGGAAGCCCTGATTCTGCTTCCCGTGGCCTCGCCGGCGTAGGTATAGCATTGAGTCCTAGGGCAGAACTAGCTCTCTTAGAGTGGATCCCAGTAGACAGTCGTTTGTGCGCTGTCCGACTGAACGGAACAGTAAGAATCCGGAAAGATAGGGACACTCGTCGTTGCCTCTTCGTCGTCTCTGCCTATTCTCCCACTGACTGCAGCTCAGATGATGTAAAAGATGAGTTTTACAGAAAGCTTTCGGACCTTCTCCGAAAAGCTAGGCGCTCGGATGTAGTAATAGTGGCCGGTGACTTTAATGCTCAAGTAGGCAAACTAAGTGATAAGGAAAGACACCTAGGTGGATCTTATGGTGTCGTGGCTCAAAGAACAGATAATGGCGACCGTCTGTTGCAGCTATGCTCAGATAACCGCCTGTTCCTTGCAAATACTAACTTTAAGCATAAGGAAAAACATCTTTTAACATGGCGACCCCCTAATTCGTCCCAACGTTGGACCCAAATGGATCACATCGCTATCAGCCACCGATGGAGGGGCTCGATAGAAGACTGTCGCTCATTCTGGAGCACATGCCTAGATTCAGATCATGCTCTAGTGCGAGCGCGTATTTGCTTGCGTCTTACTGGACGTAGGAAAGATCCTGCAAGGAAACCTCTTAGGGCCCTACTTAATGATAGTCAAGCTAAGAGTATATTTCAGGAACAACTAGGAAAACAGTTAGGCAGCCATGTATGTGATGCCCACCCCGATGCAGCATGGAATGATATCCGAAAAGCTGTGGAAACAGCAGTGATATCTGCTAGTAAGGTAAACCAGAAGGTTAGGGAGCAACACTGGATCTCAGCAGCATCTATCTCACTGATAGATGCTCGGAAACACATTCCACCTGGCTCTGAACATAATGAAGAGCGGAGTCAGCTTAAGCGCAAGCTGACAAGAAGTCTACGCAATGATCGCGAACAGTGGTGGGTAGCGAAAGCAAGAGAGATGGAAAAGGCAGCGGCAATAGGTAATAGCAGACAATTGTTCAGACTCGTTAAGGAAACCGGAATTAGGAACCCGACCGTTAGCGAAACAATCTCAGAGAAAGATGGACATATTATTCATTCTCAATCCAGGAGATTGGATCGATGGGCAGAACACTTTAGGGATCAGTTCAACTGGCCTTCAGCCACACTTCGGTTTCCCACGATCTCCAGTCAACCTGAATGGCAAGTTAATGTAGGTCCTCCGTCCCTTTACGAAGTTGAAAAAGCCATAGGAAATCTGAAACGAGGGAGAGCAGCAGGCCCTGACAGGTTTACTCCTGAGATTTTTAAGGATGGTGGTCCAGTATTAGCAATGAGATTAACTGAGGTCTTAGGTAGAATTTGGGAACTGGACGTAATCCCATCTGACTGGTCTCAATCACTGATTGTGCCAGTCTATAAGAAAGGACAAAAGTCCTCTTGTGACAATCACAGAGGAATCAGTTTGACTAATATAGTGTCTAAAATATTAGCTTCAATAATACTTCGACGCCTAACTAAAGCTCGTGAAGAGCAGACTAGAGAAAACCAGGCTGGTTTTCGACCTGGACGTGGTTGTATAGATCAGATATTCACACTACGTCAGGTTCTAGAACACAGACACACATTCAGACGCCCCACAATGGTAGTATTTCTCGACCTTAAGGCGGCATTCGACTCGATTGATCGTGAGGTTCTATGGCAGTGTTTGTCACTGAAAGGAGTACCAAAGAAGTACATTAACCTTATAAAGGCTCTCTACTCGAACACAACTGGTCGAGTGAGAGCTTATGGCGAACTGTCATCAGAATTGATCACCTCAAGTGGTGTTCGTCAGGGCTGTCCACTCTCCCCATTCTTGTTCAACTTTGTCATTGACGTACTTTTAGAGATAACACTCTCCTCATCTAAATTTACAGGGGTTGAACTTCTACCAGGAGGTTCACTTGTTGACTTAGAATATGCTGATGACATCGTTTTATTTGGTGAAGACACTGACAAAATGCAGAGTCTTCTGGCCACTCTAAGCAACAATGCAAGCATGTTCGGGATGCGATTCTCTCCCTCGAAATGCAAAATGTTGCTTCAGGATTGGGTTACATCGACACCCGAACTAGTGATAGGGAGTGAAGTAGTTGAGTGTGTCGACCGCTTCACTTATCTTGGAAGTCTCATCAGCCCTTGTGGTTTAGTGTGTGACGAAATCTCAGCACGGATACAGAAGGCTCGACTAGCTTTTGCCAACTTGCGTCATTTATGGCGTAGGCGAGATATCCGTCTATCAACCAAAGGACGTGTTTACTGCGCAGCAGTTCGTTCCGTCCTACTTTATGGGAGTGAAACATGGCCGGTAAGAGTAGAGGATATCCGTAGGTTACTAGTATTTGATCATAGGTGTCTTCGAAACATTGCTCATATATCATGGGACCATCGAGTAAGTAACACAGTTGTTAGGAAACGGGTACTAGGTAAGGATGGCAAATCAATTGATGAAGTAGTGAAACTTCATCAGTTGAGATGGCTGGGACACGTGTTACGTATGCCCAACGACCGACTGCCTCGACGTGCTATGTTCAGTGGTATAGGAGTAGGTTGGAAGAAAGCTAGGGGCGGCCAAACCAAAACATGGCACAAGTCCATGAAGTCACTGACAAGTGAACTGAGTCATGTTGGTAGGTGTAGACTACCTGGTTGGGGACCGCGAGATGACAGCAACCGATGGTTAGAGACCCTGAATGACATGGCTCAAAATCGTTTGCAATGGCGCAGGTGCATCCACTCTCTGTGTTCTCCCAAATTCTAATCTTCTGAATTCTTCATGTCCCTTTTTTTCCTCTTTCCAAATTTCTTTCACTGGATTATACTCTTTAAATAACATCTCCAAACCCTAATCTTCCCGATTACTGCTTATACTCTTATTACCTCTACCACTACGGGATTTGAATCGACAAGTGCATCTCTGTGCTAATGTGGTGTGGCAACTCGAACTGATGTACGTACGTACGAAGTTCTACGTTGTTACTGACTGACTGACTGATTAAATATTCCACCCCCTTCCACTACAAGTATTCCGGGTTCCTCTGGTATGGTTTAAGTATTACAAAGCTGTTACTAAAGTGTCATGATTATTGAAGCATCATATTTTCCGGTGCTATGCTGTACATGACTCACGATTGGAATACATTTTACAGATCCAATTTTAAAAACTAGCACGAAGTATTGAACTTGACTAGTAAATCACTTTGTGATATAGACCTTTGTATTATGAATTTAAGTAGGACTGAAGACCTTAATGTCTTGACCACTGAATCGAAGATTTTTTAAATGTACAGTTCGTATATGGGGGATGCCAATCACTAACATCCATCGACGTCTGGGACGATGAGCAGAATTATTCGAAGGGCAGTTCAACTGGCCTGCCGCTCCGGCAATATCGGTCAGACTGTCCTGCCCTCGATGGCCGGTGACGACTGATCCACCAAATGAGGCGGAAGTGCGCAAGGAACTCCAACTCTTGAAGCGCTGCAATTCACCTGGCCCAGATGACGACCTCCGGCTTTTTTTAAGATGGTGGTGACTTTCTGACTAAGAAACTGACGATGTTGTTTACAAAGGTTTGGGAACTAGAGAGTGTACCGACGTCATGGAATGAGTCGATAGTTGTCCCTACCTTTAAAAAGGGTTTACGTCGTTCCTGTAACAACTATCTGAGGATAAGTTTACTTCCGATTGCATCCAAGCTATTGGCTTCCGTCATACTTCGTAGGTTGTTCAAAACCCGAGAAAGATTGACTAGCGAGGAGCAGGCTGGGTTTCGTTCTGGTCGAGGATGTGTTGATCATATCTTCACCCTCCGCCAAATGTTAGAACACCGCCATACTTATCAAAGGTCAACAATCGTAGTGTTTCTTGACATCAGGGCTGCCTTCGATTCGTTGGATAGGACTGTTCTCTGGGATTGTCTATTGAATAAGGGTGTGTCTGAGAAGTTTATTAACATCCTAAAAGCCCTATATACAAACACCTCAGGCAGAGTGAGGGCATACAACCATCTCTGTCCATTGTTCCATTCGAGCAGTGGGGTTAGGCAGGGTTGCCCAATCTCACCATTCCTCTTCAACTTTGCCATCGATGACATTCTGGAAACAGCTCTGATGGATGTAAGTAATGGCGGTGTGGATCTGTTGCCTGGAGAAAGACTTCTCGACCTTGAGTATGCGGATGATATTGTCTTACTGTGCGATAATGCCCAAGCCATGTAATCCGCACTTAATCAGTTGGCAATCAGTGTCCGTAAGTATGGGTATGTGTTTTGTACCTTCGAAGTACAAAGTACATCTACAAGACTGGCAGGATTCTAATCCTGCACACACTCTGGATGGTGAGCAGTTAGAAGTAGTCGAGAAGTTCGTGTATCTGGGTAGCTGCATAAGTGCTGGTGGGGGTGTGAGTGATGAGATCAATGCACGTATAGTGAGAGCCAGAGCGGCTTATGCCAATCTGGGCCACCTTTGGCGCCTTCGTGATGTTAGTCTGTCTGTAAAAGGTAGGACCTACAACGCGTCGGTGAGAGCAGTCTTGCTCTATGCTTGTGAAACCTGGCCTCTTCGAGTTGAGGACGTTAGAAGACTCTCTGTGTTCGATCATCGCTGTCTCCGAAGGATTGCTGACATCCAGTGGCAACACCATGTTATTAATTCAGAGGTTCGGCATCGTGTGTTCGGGCGCATAAACGATAATGCAATTGGTGTCACGATCTTGAAACACCGACTTCAGTGGCTTGGACATGTTCTCCGAATGTCGTCCCAGAGAATCCCACGTCGTGCATTATTTGCCGACTCTGGGACTGGTTGGAAGAAGCGGAGAGGTGGTCAGTATATGACATGGTGTCGTAGGATGAAAGCTGCAAAGGACTGGCTTCTGTTGGTCCTTCACGACTCCCTGTTTGGGGTCGGAGAGATGGTGCTACACAGTGGCTAGAGACGTTATCAGATATGGCTCAGAATAGAAGCCAGTGGCGATCCTGCTGTAACCTTTTACTTTCTTCATAAAAAGTGGTTGTGTCTCCGTTAACTGAAAGATTTCTGATTGTACCTGTCCCGCCATTTTTACCATTATTATTATTACACCACCTTACATCAATCTCTTTTTTTCTCCTTCCCCTTAAATTCTCATTGTTTTGTGTGGCGCATTCTTGTACTAATATTTATGTGTTCAAATAAATAAATATGAGGTTAAATCTACACAAATTTTAACTTTATGGCAGTTACATGACACATAAGTCCTCATAAAGTCAGCGATTCTTTTAGTAAATGACTGCTAACCGCGATTCGTTTGTCAGACTGATGTCAAGGGATCGTTTGTGCCTGTCTAGTGAAGCGATTACATCTAAGTAAGTGGAAGGTTAGTACTGGAGCGAATCTCTTGTTACTGGAGTGATGGATTTCGGAGCACTTTTGTTTTGGAAATAATCTTATTTGCACCGTGTCAGAAAACTAGCCATGGATTCTGTATGTGCAATTAATAAACAGTTAAAATCAAAACAGTTGCAGTCGGACCCGCAGAACATTGTGTTTTCATCGGACTCCTACTTCTACAAGTAACAATTATCTTGTCTAAGACCGGTCTGTTTATGCATATTTATATTGCTTGTATCAGCATATTCATCCACCAAACTCTTCAGTTTATTATTTACATCGTGTCGCACTACTCACGCGGGTGGTAATCTTATAGACCGTCGTACACATGTAAAACATAATTTTCGTTAGTAATATTATGTTTATGGCGAATTCTTTGTGTTTACTAGTTCATTATTTCATAACGTACTTATTAAGTTCATACATGAATTTCATACTTCTAAAAGGTAAAAACAGTCCGATTCCTGCAAAAACTTTGCATTTAGGAAGAAGTTAACAGATCTGACCACTCGACTGCACTTTGAATAATGTGTTCCTTTGTTCTCATCTCTATAATCTGTGTTATTCTCATGTATCAATTGACATCGTTACTTTGAACTACGGACCTCGTCTTTCAGACGCTTGCTGGCAGTCTAACGAATACTAATTCAAAATCGTTTTTCCGGAACAAAGCAAGCAAATATCGTTACATTTCTTATCAAGTAAATCCCTTCTATTAGTTATCCGTTAGTGCCTTTATTAAATTGCTTCCTCTGTTGGATTTGGGTTGATAAACAGCTATTCGTACTGAGATTTTACGGTCCAGTTTAATAAGCTAAGGATGGAACTATCAAAAAGGCTTGTATCTATAAAGACAAGCATCGAAAGGCGGAATAAAATTTCTAAAGTTTTAAAATCTTGTTAATTTATTGTGTCCCTTATCGTCTACAATCAATCAGAAACTTAGTTATTCAGACGTCTATCGAAGAGTCTGTTTTCAATAAATACTGTTTCGAATTTAATAATTCTTCATTCGTATTACCCCAGTCATGTCATCTCTTACATCTATTTCGAACAGAGATTGAGGTGCTGCGAGTGAATTTATCCAGTTTCTGACTATAGACGAAATGCTGTTTTGGTTCGAAGTCCATCTGTATCTACAACCTCGTCACCGCTGTAAAACTTTTAGTATATTACTGACCCTCTTGTTTTGATACCATCTTGTAGGTCAGAAGTTACGTATCGCGACCTCACAACCTAAGTAAAAAGGCTTGGGTGCATTGAGATTGTTGGGATTCTAACTCTTTCGTATAACTTTACTGACCCCTTCATCTCGGTTTGGATGTTCAGTTTTCAAAGTTGCATGAAGGCTTCAAAAGTTTATCGGTTAGTTTATTGTGATGAATTTAGGAGGAAATTATGTACACTTCCCTCCTTATCAGTCAATCAGCTACAACGTAGGACCAGGCACATATATGCATCGGTCCAATTTACCATACCGCATTAGCACAACACGATGAACATCAAATTCATAGAAGTAGTTACTTCAGTGGTAGTAATATATGGAAGAAAGGTTGCATATAAGAATATAATACGAAAAGAAAGAATTAGTTCGTAGAAAAATATAAAGTAATTTTAATCCCACGGTTTAAGGGAAGACAAGAGATTACATACACCTATGCCATTGTCACGCAAAGTCTCCAACTATTGGTTACGATAGTCGCGCGGAACCCAACCAAGTAGTCTCCATCTACCAACATGGCTCACACCAAGAGTTGGTGACTTTATGGATTGGTGCCACATTTTGGTTTGGCTGCCCCTAATTTGCTTTCATCTGTCTCCAACACTGGTCAACATTGTGTGTCGTGGTAAAACATGAGATGTGGTCTAACCATCTCAGTCGATGAAGATTCACAACCTCATCAGCTGATTAACCATAATACCCTGTTGTCTAACCTCATTTTTACTTACCCGGTGATCCCATCAGTATTTCCAAAACATTTGTGATCAAGTACTAGTAACTTACGAGCATCCTCTACCATTAATGACCACAGTTCCCAACCATAAAGTAAAACAAACCGAACTGCCGCGCAGTATGCTCGTTCTTTTATTGATAGACAGATATCTCGCTTTCTCATGTAAGTTGGCAAAAGCCAAACGAGCCTTCTGAATCCGTGGAGAGATTTTGTCAGATACCAACCCATTAGGGCTGATCAGACTTTCAAGGTTAGTTGTCGGCGCATTCGACTGCTTCACTCCCTATCCTTAGTTCATGTGTTGACGCAGGCCAGTGATGAAGCAACAACTTGCTTACTGCTACCAAAGGACTGCATTTATCAGTGTCTTCAACAAATAGGACTATTTCATCTGCGTATTCTAAGTCGATAAGTGGACATCCTAGAAGGTCAATTCCTAAAAATCCAGTCGATGAGATCGCGATTTCCAGCTGTAGGTCTATGATGAAATTAAAGAGAAAGGGAGATAGTGGACAGTCTTGTTGGACACCACGTGGGGTCGCAAATCGGATGGCAGTTCTCGATAAGCTCTGACTCAACGGGTAGTGTTGAAGTAAAGAGCCTTCACAAGGTCTATGTATTATTGAGGTACACTTTCAATGACAGACACTGCCACAGAACCTCTCGGCCTATAGAGTCAAATGCTGCTTTTAAGTCAGGAAAGACCACCACTATCGGACGCCGATAAGCATCCCTATATCTGTGAAAGGAGGATATGAACTGTCTATTGAATAAACTTAACATTCCAAAATCATATCAGTCTCATGCAAATAAGAGAAGAACGGCCAGCTTCCCTCCCTAGATATACTTCTAACATCCATTATGTATTCAAAAGTGGTTTGTTCTCATCTCAAACCTACCCTGGTAGTATTAGATTATTATCCAGAGTGCTGAGGTTTCAAATTGTCTTCACATCATTTCCTTATTATCCTTGTCTTCTCTTACCCTCTATTTCTTGTCTAGTTAACTTTCTATTTTTATATACTAATATTCTTAACAAGTATATGTGTGATCTGATTGTCGCGCTAATATATCACATAGCTCTAATAATCTTTGTCTTCTTATTACACTTTCGAAATTTATCAAAGGAACTTTCTTAAAAGACTCCCTGCACATACTACTAACACTCTTTTTATCACTTGTCAATATTTTTGTGACTACCGCTGCAGTAGTATTAAGAATTCGGATTTGTTAATACAAGCTGAACACTTTCATATGACATTCGAAAATGTCAATAAGAACACCGAGTTAGAGTAACTGATATCTGTTTTTTATTTCAGCAGTCGTTAATAGTGTCTTTACAGATTGTGTACTCCAAACAGGCTCTTCCAGTGAGTTGACCTAATACAGGTATTGATATAATTTCAAATCATCGCCTAGGACATCATAGCTTTGTGCGGTAAGTCAACATGGAGTTTCTGCCGAATGTTAAAACCGCAATAAGTGGAAAAATTGTCGGCGTGCTTCAAGCTAACCACATCAGTCCTTGAGGATGGTGCCTAAGTAATATTAAGTAAGAAGAGCCATACTGTAAAAGCATGGAAGTGGGTATCGGTGATAAGCATTAATTTTAAACTTATTATTAGGGAGGAGCTACATCAAAAGTATCATAGAACTAAGAGTCGACAAATAGTTCTCTGAAGTCGCTTGAATAACATGCAAATAACTACCAAAATTTATTCTTATGAGTTCTTACCCTAGCAGCATGGTTAAGTGCTTAACTTTTGCTATACTGTACCTACCTAATAGACTCATAAATAAAATACAGCACGAAAGTCCAGATTACTGTTAAACAACTGAGTATGAAAATTAAGGTCGCAAAGTGTTTAGTGTTTATTGTTTGTAAGACAGATAAAAACAAGAATAAACACAAACACTTTGACAATATATAAAAAACTAGGTAAAAGGCCATCAGTATGAAATGAACATCAAGAGATTATGAGATTACTTGACTTTTAATATTTTGGTTTAATTCCCGCCTACACTATAAAACAAAACTAATTATATTCTCTAATGGATGGTCATGAGCCTCTTGCCACTATTTCTGTAAAAAAAATATTCTACTAAAACATAAGGAGTGTTGTATTTTAATAAGAGTCAATACGTTGCTACACTTTAACCCTATATTGAAAAAAAGTAAATATTTATCTCAAAATAAAGTAGAAATGCATTTAGTTTTCAACACTTTTCAATGTATTGTTCTCTCGATTCAGAATAGACCTCAGTGCTTCAATGGAATACTCGGGACCTTCGGATTGTAGTCCTGTGACAGGATCAATCAGATTACCAACCGGGAACTCGACTTTCTTTAGTTTGTACATGGTATTGAATGCCATTGGTGGGTCAGCCTTTTCAATAAGCACGATATCTCCAATGTTGACCGAAGAGCCTTGTGTATGAACCCAGTATGTTGCCGTTTGATAAAAATACTGTAGGTGGCATTTATAAATCGATAACATGACGATAGCAAATTACCTTCATCAGGAAACGATTCAAGCAGAGCTTGTGCAAGCGGACCTTAACAATATTTGGGAATGATGATGTTAAGCTTTGTGAAAACGGCACTATTTGCCCAATCGCGTAATCGAAAGGTACTTTTGCTTTTTTCCCCGTTATACTAGCATGCTGAGGGGAAGTACCTTCAAGCTCAGGCTTGTGATAAGGAAAATATTTTTGAATATGCGGTTCAATGTTTTTGAGTATTTTCGCACCACGATGCTTCCAATATCGGACCATACTTGATCTGTATCGCATAGAAATAAGAAAAAACAATTAAATCAGCATTTTGTAACTGATCATTCACTGAAAAGAGTACAAGCTATCTAGACTATAAAAGAAACTTGTGCTCAGGTAAATATTACTATGCGCTCATATGAAAATAATCCTCAAAGACCCATTAGCATTTTGAACTACCATCAAAAACATTTTATATCAATATTAGTATCTGATGCGGTTAACCGCTCCAGATGAATTAATATGAAGGAAACTAGATGTACTTGCAAGTACGTCCCAGGTCTGCGGAAATTTGGGGGGGGGTGCCATTTCCCCAAAGTTTATTATGGCGCCTTCCCCAAAAATGGGTCAAATTTTCCCCAAAATTGGGAGCTCGGATGGACACCCTTTCATTTACACCAGGAAATACATGGTAAGTTAGATGGGCAGTTTTGTTTTCAACAAAAAGTTAACTGACTGCATCCCTACTGGTAGGATTACATGTACTACAAGAATACGACATTCAATTAGTGCACAAATAGCAAACAAACAACACCACCAGTCAGTTACCTCAGGACTCAAAAGACGGTATTTTTATCAAGGTGACTGTGTTTAGAGTGCCAGTAGTAGATTAAAAGGATAGTTGAAAAATTGAGTGAATATACAGGACACGAGCAAGTAAAAAATCATTTAAACCGCCAGTTAATTGATAGTTGGAATTACAGTGAGCCATTTAGTAGAACTTTGAATAAATGACAACGGATCGTTGTTAACAAATTTTCAGTCACTGAGTGTGCTATATAGCTTTTGTTACAACTTCCCGAATAAAGATTTAGATTTTGATTATTCTCTGGAATATGGCGAATTCGCCTTCGACACCAATGTTTAAAAGGTCGCGGGGCGAAACAATGATTTGTGGACGAACCAATCAGATATAAGATAACGAGTACTAAATTTTGGTGCGGAATTCATTCATACATTTGGCTAAATAGCGTTCCGGCATTATGGCTTATGTCAGTTCGTGATGAAAACCCTAAACACAATTTTTAGCCCAATCATCAACTGTAAATCATAATTTTAACTGGTTTCTAACCCTCATTTAGTATTAATCAGTGGTTGCCCATTCGCACGATCACCTCAGAGTTTCTAAAAGCCAACCATAAATCATAGTCTCACCACACGTGTTGTAGTTGCCTATTTGGAACCAGGAGAGATCGAAAACAACAGCATACAGATCAGGATCAGTGAATACATGAAGAGGGAGAACACTGTGCCAGAAATAACGTATATATTTCGGCTCTATTTAATAAGGACAGTGGTATTGTTTCTCGTTGAGTTAGTTAACTGTTTTGATCGTAAATTACGCATCAAAACTACTGTCTACACGTTAATTGCATCTATCCCAGTTAAAGTGATATTGTATTGAGGGTCTCGATTTTGCTTTTGTGTATTTATTGCATCGAAGCATACTTGATCGACTTTTACTTGACTTATTTAGTTAAGGATTGAGAATCCTTTTACATATCCTGTTTTTGTCACCGTTCTAGTTGATTTTCAAGATGGCTGGATCTGCTCATAAATGTGGACAACCATACTGCTTATTTCCCGTGGATGAAGGGATGCAATGTGATGAGTGAAATAAGTGGTTCCATAAGATGTGCACCCGACTAAGCCCCACTGCATATAAAAGATGCTCAAAGCCCAACTGTCATTGGCTTTGTAGTTTTTGTTGCTCGAGCAAAACATTACTCATCCAGGAAGCAGTTAGCCTTCTGATGTTGGCTAATAAGGTTGATGAGGGCCGTACTGGTAACATTGGTACTGATGACAAAGATTGCGTTAGTGTCGTAAGTGCTATCACGGCGCAAGCCAGACATCTAACTGTGCAACCCGCAGTTAAACGTTCTCCCCCGAAACGATCAGTGAGTGACACGTCATTAGACGTTGGTGGCCATATTGCTACAGCAGCAACCGGTGACCCAGACAAAACAATTACTGTCCCGAGTTGTTCTAATGTAGACGTTTCGACTGATGGAAAATGGATGACGCGAAAACGCAGAAGAGTAGGAAAGATAGCTAAAACTAATGACTGTTTACTTGGTAAGTCCTTGGTGGACTCTCAGACCAATCCGCCAAAGTCCCATAGTAAAGCTTCGTCTAACATTGTTGTGAGTCACTCGCTCGACTCCCAGGACTCTGTTACAATAAAAACTAATCGTAAGATACCAGTAGTTAAAATACGGGATCTAACGTCACGGTCGAAAGCTGTGAACACAGTTTCAAAAGAAGCTAAACCCCTCCCTATTTTAATTATTTGGAATCTAGAGGAATCGAAAGACAACGACTCTGCTAGAAGACATGCACATGACCTGCAGTTAGTGGAGTCTGTGGTAAGAAACGTGCTACCTGAAGAGGTTTCAGGGGTACATAATACAAAAGTAATACGATTTGGTAAATGGGTTGGAGGCGAGACCCAACCAAGAAGAATCCTGAAGCTGGTTCTCGGGAGTTTTGAAGAGACATATTTTTGAAAAACGCACTAAAAACTCGTGACTCAAATATCCGTATTCGACCAGGTTGGCCGCTTAAGGATCGAATCAAGTGGAAGAATGCTCTTACGGAGTTGAGGACTTGCAGGTTAAATGGCGAAACTAACCTTACCATTAAGGGTTTTCGGATAGTCAGGTCTTGGAAGTCAATGCATCCGAGGCCTGTATGGGTAGAACGAATGATTACCAAAACGCCCTAAGTGTGTGCTACACAAACGCTCGTAGTCTTAGAAATACAAGGTCCGAGCTAAGTCTGATGGTGGAAGAATTATGTCCCGATATAATCGTTGTTACAGAAACTTGGTTCACCATGATATAGACTGTTCTCCCATCATTGCAGGCTATATCTGTATTAGGAGTGATAGTTTCAAGTCGCAAAGAGGGAGGTATAATATTATACGTTAGGGATCACTTTCGTATACAATCAACAATATCGGAAGCTCATATCAGTGGCACATGTGAGGTTGCATGTTGTAAGATTAAATCTAGAAGTGGGTTATTGACTATAGGGGGGATATACCGTAGTCCGTCTTGTCTTGCTGACGACTTTATCCTAAGACACATCTGTTCTTGGAGTATGGCAGAATGTTGTCTCATCATTGGGGACTTCAACGCACCCCATATCAACTGGATAGAGCTTACAGCTCCAGGTAGTGGTTTCGATAGCGGCTTTTTATCTACCGTTATTCAGTGTGCACTTGTACAATGTGTCACAAAACCGACACATATTGATTTGTAACATGATCCGTCACTGATGGACCTCGCCCTCACCCATCACTCTGAGGATGTCTTTGATATTCAGCACCTTCCCCCACTAGTGAACAGCGATCACTTTGTAATTCGCTTTAAGTTTAGGACACGTGGTATGCAATTTGTATCTGCTCCACCTCATCCCAATATCTGGCGAGCCAATATTCTGGCAACCAGAAACTATGCTATCTCGACTGAGTTGTGGGTCAACGCGGACGGATTGATCGAAGATGAATGGAATAAGTTTAAGGCTACATTCGAGACCGTAAAATCGCTGTTTATCCTATGGTCAGCACGTAAGCTATCATATTGCCCTCCATGGACTAATAAGGAAACCCGGAAGCTGTTAAAGCGTGGGAAACATTTCTGGGACTTATTCTTGTTGACAGGTCATGCACCATTTAAGCGTGAGTACCAAAAATCCGTAATATCTGTAAGAAAACCATAGCCAAATCCCGTACCACTTACGAACGACATAGTGATGGTATTTCCCTGTTACTGTTACACAAAAATTCAGATTTACTAGCTGAATCAGATCGAGCAAAAGCTGAGACTTTTTCAAACTATTTTAGCGAAGTCTACTCTACGTTTATTATGGCAAATACTTGTCCCGCTCACACCGTGATACCAACCATTGAATCTGTACAGGTGACTGAGGAAACTGTTCTTCCGTTGATAACTAACCTCAAACCTTGCGCGCGCTTTTCGAACGGGAAGTTTAGTCCTAACGTGATTTGCATTTATCAAACTTTTGCTGTGTTCTTACGCAACAAAAGTACCATTTCAGTTCTAAAGAATCTACCCTGAGCTATACGTTCGGTAGATTACTTTTTTTTGAGTTTCACTATATTTAATAGTTACCTGTGGTTTTGCCTCAGCTTACTATTCGGTTTTTTTTGTTTTTCACGTATAGACTAGTTTCAGTTTATATCACTCGTTTTGTCCATTTTTGTCCGTTTTCAGTGTGCTTTTTAGTGTTTTTTTAAAGGTCTTAGGCTCTTGCAAGCATCTATAACATAATTTGCTTCAACACCGTCATGAAAAACTCATGCAAACGTCCGGGATGCCGTTTTGCTGTCACAACTGGCATGCAGTGCGACAACTGCAAAGGTTGGTTCCACGAAGCATGCACAGATCTGACAGCAACTGCTTACAACAGACTCAGCAAGTCAGAGCAAAAGTGGGTGTGTGTCACGTGCAACACAGACTCCGTAGTCTTGCTGAGTAACATCATTGTCCTACTGACAGGTCTTCGGAACAAGTTGTCAGTTAACTTGGAAAACGATAGCAAAAAAACTGATATACAAACAAGAGCGTGCAACGGACTCAAAAACAGGGATGTCGATAGGTATTCCATCGACGGCGCATCCATCAACACTAACGACGACGTGTCGAGGCTCAGTACCATCATTACGTCGACGGTACTGAACTCCCTAGGCAAACTCGGGTCTCCCAGCTCAGGGTCCCCAAACACAACAGTGGTTCCCAAAAACCCTGCAGGTGATTCGACCCACGTTAAGAGAGCCCAAAAGAACCAGGCATCACTGCCTAAGCCGAGCAACCCAAGTGTTGGTGCACGGAAAATAACTGGTGATTTAGTCGCACAGTCTACCCCCAAGACTGTTCGTCCGGCCAATAAAGAGCCCATGATTCAAAACGCACACTGACCTCCAAACAACAAGTTACTAAACCTGAACCCATCGTGAAACCTGGTAAATTAACAACAGTTCGTGACGATTCTCTCATTATCATGAACCTCGTTGACAACCCTGATCTTCCTCTCAGTCTGCAGGACAAAAACGACAGGATGCTCTGGGGTGAATTGAACAAGAAGCTTGAACTTCCTAGAATAGAGCCTTTGACGGTCACCCGGCTCACTCGAGGAAAGGATTCTAAGCATCTAAATCACCCGAGGCTTCTCCGAGTAACACTTAAGGATGCTACCGACGTAGAGGACGTCTTGCTAGCAAGCCACTTGCTGAAATCAGATGGTAACGTAAGAATACTGCCCGACATACCGTACTCTGAGCGCAGTATCATACGAAACGTCCCTAAAGAATCTCGCGAGAAGTTTTTCCGCGGAAGAAACATAATTGTCCAAGGTATACCGGAAAATGCTGACCCTACCCAACCAAATTCTGACATCAGGGAATGGAAATTCATCAAACAGTCCTTGAGGCTCAAACACATACTGACTCAGCATGTGACGAGACTAGCCAAGAAGGACGGTGATCTTAGACCCCGTCTAATGAAGATAACCTTCCCATCTTCCCACATGGCGGCTGCAGTTCTGGAAGCATTTCGTGCTAATAGACGTCGATTGCCACCTGGAATCCACATGCACCCGGATAGGCCATACGAAGTTAGGACCAAGAACAAAGGCAAGTTGGAGCTGACCATTCCACTTGTGGACTGTCTAAACGATAAAAAAAACGTGTAAAGGACAGGGCCTACCACCTCGGCAAACCTCACATAGGTGGGCTACCTGTCCATTCACACAAGGTTCATACAGAAAAACAGGACGAAGCTCACGCGTTCCAAATTGAAAGCATAAACTGCTTATATATGAACGCCGCGAGTCTACCAAACAAACTGGATGAACTACGTGAACTTAGCAGCGCTAATAAGGCCCATCTGATAGGAATATCTGAAACCTGGATATCTTCTCAGTTCTCGGACCAAGAGTTAGCATTGACTGGGATGACTTTGTTCCGCAACGACAGAAAAACAGGAATTGGGGGCGGAGTAGCCATATACATAAGCTCTTGCTTGGAGGTGCACCAGGTTCACAACCTCGAGTTTAACAATCTTGAGGAATCCATATGGTGCTCTGTAAGACTGTCTAGTACTTCCAGGTGTCTAGTCGGAGTCATTTACAGGAAGCCAACTGCCGACACCGAGTACGATAGTCGTATGCTGGAAGGACTATCCCGCTCTATCCGTCTCGGTTTCACACACATCCTGATTCTAGGGGACTTTAATCTCCCTAGAGTCAACTTCGCGGAACACACGTACACTGGAGGCGACAACTCAATTGAAGCTCGGTTCTACAACCTCATCGATAACTTGGGCTTATATGAAAATGTGAGGTCGGCAACTCGTTGGAGAAACAGTCAGACACCATCGCGCTTAGACTGTGTATTCACTAACGAAGAATTCCTAGTCGACAACCTCTCAATCCTGGCTCCTCTGGGAAAAAGCGATCATGCCGTCATAGCCTTCAGTTTTGTCATCAAAACTAAGCTAAGGTATCCCAACAATAATTTGCGTTGGAATTTTAAACGGCTGAACGTGCCAGCTCTACATGACTATCTACAACAGGTCGTTTGGGATGTTCACCCTCAAATCGATGTGGATGGTCATTGGGACTTTTTACTGCACACGCTCTTATGTGCTACAGACCATTCAGTTCCTCAAACGGTTCCCAAGAGCTTCAAGCCACCTACAGTAATCAAGAACCGTACCCTTCGCCTCCTAAGCCGCAAACGGCACTGTTGGGCGGAATACAAACGAACTAATAACGATGGAGCGTATAGGCAATACAAACATATCAGGAACACATGCACGAAGGCTATAAGAGAAGACAGGCTTCAGTACCAAACAAAGCTTATGGACAAATTCGCCTCTAACCCTAGAAGCCTATTCCGTTATGCAGCCTCTCTTCGTCAAGCCAAAACAGGAGTTTCTCAACTGCTAGGTCTTAACGGCCCGACCAACAACGATGGCGACGCCGCTAACCTTCTGGCGGCCCATTACTCTCAAACATTTCAACCGGCTGACATCAACTTTATTGACGACAGTTTCATCTCCAACTCCACAGGACTTTCTGAAGTGGACCTAAGCGCTGACTTGGTGTTCCGGAAATTGCAGCACTTAAGACTTGACACTTCTCCTGGCCCGGATATGGTTCATCCTGCCATACTGAGGGAGGCAGCCTCAATCCTGGCAACGCCGCTTAGCGTGATGTTTTCACACTCGCTTAGCCGAGGCAAATTACCGGAAAACTGGAAGTTGGCTCACATCACACCAATTTTCAAAGGTGGTCGACGCAATGAACCTTCAAGTTATCGGCCGGTGGCTCTTCTGTCATTACCTTCAAAACTCATGGAGTCCCTGATATGCGACGGTTTAAATGACTATCTACTGTCCTTAAATTTCTTCTCACCCCAACAGCATGGTTTCAGGAAGGGTTACTCCTGTATAACCAACCTGCTGACTGCGGTGGACAAATGGACAAGCATCCTCGATTGCAAGGGAAAGGTTGACGTCATTTACCTTGATTTCTCAAAAGCTTTTGATAAGGTTAACCACTTATGTCTTATCAACAAGCTCAAACGACTAGGTATCAAACCACCTCTAATCGATTGGCTTACTTCATACCTAAAAAATCGACACTTTAAGGTTAGGGTTAATTTCACTTTATCTCAGGCTATGGAATGTCCTAGTGGGGTCCCCCAGGGCTCAGTACTAGGGCCTCTTCTCTTCTTGATCTACATAAATGATCTTCCTCAACAGGTGACGTCAGATTTATTACTTTTTGCCGACGACGTGAAACTTTGGAGAGAGATACGCAACCAAGACGATACACAGGCACTTCAGGATGATCTGACGCGACTTCAAAGTTGGGCAGACGATAACGGACTTACCTTTAACACTTCAAAGTGTAAAGTAGTCCATCTGCGACATGTAGCAAACTACAGTTACAACTTAGGAAACTCCTCTCTAGTAGTATCCCAAGTCGAAAAAGATTTAGGAGTCCTGGTACCCCATGACTTAAAGTCTTACGCTAACTGTGACAAAAATGCCTTCCGAGCAAACCTTGCACTGGTAACGTTGAAGCGCATTTTTGGACAGTTTGACGGACGAACTTTCCACACAATCTTCAATAGTTTTATCCGTCCCCATTTAGAGTACGGAAACATAGTACTCCCCCCTCACTCCAGAAGGACAAGGTCACTTTGGAGCGTATCCAACGGCGAGCCACGAAATCAGTTCGAGGACTCAAATCTAAGCCTTACGAAGAACGCCTCCGTTCACTAGACCTTTACCCACTAGAATATAGGCGTCTTAGAGGTGATTTACTAATGGCTTATAGTATTCTTAACACTTCTGGACATCCTCTTAAACACCTACTTAAGCTTAGTTCGAATAATAACCTAAGGGGTAACACCCAGAAACTGGAAACACAACATAGCAAGACGGAATGTAGACACAACTTCTACTCCTTAAGAGTTGTCAAAAGCTGGAATTCGCTGCCGGCCGAGCTAGTCCAAGCGACTTCTCAGGAGTCCTTCAAGAGGCAACTTGACCTATTCTTAAGGACCAAGGACAGCATCACATTATGATTTACCAATTTCTTTTCCTTTTTATTGTTAACATACCTAGGTTCCTGCCTGGAGGATTTGGTGATCCCCTGCTACTAGACACGGAAGCCTGTTAAGCGAAAGCTTCTTCTATTCCGTCCACAACCATTTGAACCATTTGAACCGGGCCCTGACGGGTTACATCCACGGTTGCTGTCATCTCTTGCGTACATTATTTCAAAACCGCTCGTGACACTCTTCAACATGTCCCTTTCACTTGCTCAACCCCCTAGAGATTGGAAGGACGCTATAGTCAGTCCTATATTTAAGGACGGTCAGAGACGGATAGTATCTAACTACGGGCCTGTCAGTCTAACTAGCATAGTCGTTAAGTTACTTGAAAAGATAATTTGGGTTAGGTTGCTAAGCCACATAGATTTACACATCTGTTAGCTCCTGAGCAACACGGATTTCGTAACAAGCGTTCATGTTGACTAACTTGCTTATTGCGAGAGAGGATTGGACAGAAGCCCTAGATAACGGTCTGTGTGTCGATGTGATATTCATAGATTTTTGCAAATCACTTGACAAGGTTTCACACGTAGGTCTTATGAAGGAGCTCGCGAGCTTCGGAATAATGGGTACTGTACATGAGTGGATAGGAAACTTCCTATATGACCTCATACAGAGAGTGAAGGTAAAGGGAACGCTATCCGATTGGAAGCCGGTCAAAAGTGGTGTACCCCAAGGCACCATCTTAGACCCTCTGTTCTTCTGAGTTACCGCTGTTTCTTAGGTCGTTGACATTACTGTTTGCGGATAATGTAAAGATCTGGAGAACAATAAAATGTGCGACTGATCATCTGGATCTTCAAGCCGACTTAGACGATTTGGTGGGGCTTTGAAATCAATGCTAGGAAGAGTGCGCTAGTGCACATCGGTCACGGTAATAGTTACCGTTATACTATTGAGGGTAAATCTCTTCTATGCGTTCAATAGCATAAACACTTGGGATTAGTAATAAGTCATGATTTAAAAACAACCACGCGTTGCAAAGCAGCCGCTGTCAAAGGTTTTCGTGCGTTATGGTCACTTCGCCGAGCGTTCAAATCTTTTGACGAGGAAACGTTTCCAATTTTATATCCCATATATGTTAGACCACATTTAGAGTACTGTATCCAAGCAGCTAGCCCATGTCTAGTAAAGGGTACTAACTCAATTAAGCGTGTCCAGCGTGTGGGAACGAAATTAATGAAGAGTTTTTCTGAACTCCTTTAGGATGAGTGTTTAAAACGCCTAAACCTTTCCCCTTCGTCGTATCGTAGGAAACGAGGTGACCTTACACTAGCATTTCGTATCTTTAATTATGATTTGGGTGTTATTATGTCTTATCTTTTTGCTCCATCCAGAACTAATAATCTCCGAAGTCATAGCAAGAAGGTTCACAAACCGCCATCTAGTAAACTTAAAGTAGGGTCCCGTTTTTCTCATCGATTAGTCAATGATTGGAACGCCTTACCCAAACAAGTGATATCAGCCCCATCAGTTAATATTTTCAAGGAGGAGCTGGGTCTTCACTGGAAAGCAATGTGTCAGCATTAATATAGGTTCACCAACTTACTATTCTTATTCCTGAGGTCTGAATAATGAAGACTGAACAACGTATATATTTCGACAATCAAATAATGCGGTTCTGTTACAAAGGTGGAAGCTTATTTACAAAATAGTTACACACTTCATTTTGCACGCCCAGTCCATGCAATGCATGTTCTTCTTCACCCGGCATATTTACCTTTTGTTAATCTGCAATAAAAAGGTTCACGTCGATAACACTACATAGGCTGGCATCTGATACTATTACACACCTTTCCTCACGAGACTCTTTTCTCTGCCTAATTGTGGATATGGGTGTGTCATTTTTCGTAACATACTTAAAAACAACTTATGTTAGGCGGTGTTTTGACGAACTGGGGATCTAAATACACCGTTGTTAAGTCTGGTTTCAACTGAACAAGGTGTTCCGTTCTAATATCATCCCAAGATATCTGAAAGTTAAGTAAGACAAAGGTGGTGCACTCGCCAAAGATGGTGGGACTTGCTGCATGTGAAGCCACAGGGCGTGGTTTTGCTCCCAAGTTTTGTGTTGGATCTGAGCATATGTATGCGTTCAAGTTAAGAGTGCCTATACACTAATTGGTAGACATGCAGTGATTTGAGGCTCCCTTCATATAGTTTGAGTTTGCGTTGCGAATCGCTGATTCTATAAATTATGGACTACCTCTTTGCAACGCCAAAGTGACCTTGAGAATGGACACCTAATTACTGGAGCCAAATGGGGGTTATCAACCAGTGTGTGGGATTGAGGCTGTGACCTACAGATGTTGATTAGGGCCAGGAATTAGACCTACGGTTTTTACCACGAACTGACATAAGCTAACATGCCAGAATTCTAGCTGAACAAATAGATGAGTGTATTTCAAGCAAACATTTGAGACCTGCCCTGTTAAACCTGATTGGTTGTTCCATAAATTACGGTCTCACCCAACATGTTCCCATATTCTAAATGATCTTCAGTAAGACAGCTAAAGATCGAACGGAAAGTTCTACAATCAAACTGGTCAAAATTGGGTTTCATAATTACCGATGTAAGATTCATTCGAAAGGCAGTTTTGTCTCAGTTAGCCTAAGATTTCAGATCACAGAGTACCAACACTCCTGGATACTTTCCAACTTGGAATATTACCAGATTTGAGTTATTAAGTTGCATGCGTAGCACACAACATATCCCAGACAGGTTACTTTACACTTTATAATGTTGATGGACATTCATTTGTAACCCGTCCAACTTTGAAGTCAAATCTCCGTAAAGCAACAGACCATCATCTTTGTTACAAAGCTTCAACATAATGTTTTATATCACCTATTAAGTGTAATAGATTATACGAGGCTTGCTGAGGAAGATCAATCATATAACTTAAAGGAAGAAGTCCTAGTATAGGACCATGGTAACCCACATTAAAAGATCCTGTATCCCGAAAATAAGCGGAGTTTATCCTCCCTTAAAAGTCAGATTATTTAGACGTTAAGCATTACAGGAAGAATTAACATTAGTTGATGGACTTGTGATTGTTACACTGAATACCATTAGTCTCACTGTGATTTACATGGGTGAACTTATCCGCAACGCAACCATGTAAACTTAAAGTCTCGCCCAGGGTCATCTGTGCGTTCAAGTAACCACAGATTTTGTCATTTCATAATGTATTTTTTAATTAAATAGCTAGATTATGTAGTTAATTTTGCTCTGTTTTTAATTTTTATTCGCCATGTCCGACTGCGTTACACTGTACGTCCATTGCACGCTGGGATGATATCTCAAGTCATGCAGGCAATCAACTCCGCAGCATCGGCTGAGAACTGGGAAATTGACTCAAATTAATCAGTACAAAGGGCATGGACTCTAATCAGGCAGTTATACAATCAGGCAACTCAACCATACACACCCTGGACTGTCCCAAAGAAAAAGAAGCATGGACATCCCTGGATAGGGCGGGATATTCGACGCTTACTAAGACAAAAGAAGAAATGCTGGGGTGTTGCCATCCGCCTTGGCACAGCAGGTACGACGGAACGCTACAGATAGATAAGAAACGAGTGTATAACAAAAATTCGGGAAGCTCAAAGATAATATGAAATGCAGTTGGCACAATCTGCACTCAAACAGCCCAAGAGAATATTCTCGTACATAAACTACAGAACGAGGATGCATCATTGGATTCCCAACCTAATTAAAGTAGGAAGTGAATTCAAAGTGATAGAGGAAGATCAGGAAAAAGCTGAGGTTATGGCTGACTACTTTGGGGCAGTTTTCACTCAGGAACCTCCTCTAGAGAACAAACCAGACCCAATTACAGAGTCAACAAACCAGCTGCTCACCGTGGACTTCGACCAAAACGATGCGCTTAAGGCTCTTAGCACCCTAAACATCGCGGCCCCACTGACTGTGATATTCAATATGTCACTTGACCAAAATGTGCTACCTATGGACTGGAAGGACGCAATCGTCACTCCCATACATAAAACAGGTCCACGACAAGTTCCATCGAATTAGAGACCCGTAAGTCTCACCAGTGTTGTAATTAAAATACTGGAAAGAATAATCAAACGGACCATAACAGCATTTATGGAAACCAATAACTTGCTGAACATGGAACAACATGGTTTTAGAAAGGGTCTATCCTGTACAACGAAACTCCTTATAGCTAGGGAGTTCTGGATTAATGCGCTACACAACGGAAACTCAGTGGATGTTGTCTATATAGATTTCAGTAAGGCTTTTGACAAGGTGCCAACTAATAGACAAAAAGTAAGAATAAATTCCAAGTGCTCCATCTGGAGACCAGTACTTAGTGGAGTACCCCAAGGTTCCGTCCTAGGTCCTTTACTTTTTATAATGTACGTTAATGATCTTACAAGTATAGTACAGTCTCCAATGTTATTATACGCTGACGATGTAAAAATTTTGGCGGGTAGTAACTGGAGACAAAGACGCACTTACTCTTCAGGCAGACTTAAATAATATGGTAAACTGGTCTAAGGAGTAGCTGATGCCTATGAACTCGGGAAAGTGTGTCTACATGCACTTGGGGGATTCAAAGGTTAATACGTACAACATAGGGGATGTGTCATTACCAGTAGTCCGGCCTCATAAAGATCTAGGGGTGACAGTGAGTAATGATCTTAAGACGACGGCCCATTGCCGGGAGGTCGCAGCCAAGGGGTTTCGAACCCTCTGGGCTTTAAACAGGACATTCACTAAGTTAGATACGACCATGTTCACCACATTATACACATCCTTAGTGAGAACTAGGCTAGAAAACTGCGTTCAGGCTGCAAGCCCCTGTTTCAAAGGTGACTCGGACATAATAGAAAAAGTACAGAGAGCAGCTACCCGTTCAATTCCGGAACTCCGGGGTTTTTCATACAAAGAGCGGCTTGAAAAACCGAACCTCTTTACTCTGTCCTATCGCAGACTAAGGGGAGATCTAATATTGATGTACAGAATACTGAGAAATGATTTCGGACCTAATTTATTCTCTCTCTTTCTCCCTACTAGATCGGGACACCTCAGAGGACATAGCAGGCGAGTAGAAAAGCCAAGAACGAACAAAATACCCGTGGCATACAGGTTTTCACACCGAGTCATCAATACTTGGAACCTGCTGCCTGAAGCAGTGGTGTCGGCACCTTCAATTGACACTTTCAAGAGAAGACTGGACACTCACAGAAGCATACCAGAAAAAAATAACATAGGCCTTAGGCCTTCTGTCCTTACCACACAAATCTGAATCCGAATCTTCTGTTAGGTAAGTTCGACTGGCCTGTATTTCGTGTTTTGGTTTTATCGGCCTGATTATGTCCATTTAACTACTTTGAGCAACATGTCTGTGCAAATGAAACAATATTTATGACACTTGTTTAGTTTAGTATTCTTGGTTGTCGTATAATTCAGTTTAGTTGTAAGAATTATGGTATACTTAAGTATAGTGCTTGAAGCCCGTAACGAAATTGATCAGTTTAGTAAGTAACGTTGCCTGTTTCTAATGAATATACTGATTCAGATCAGTCTGATTAAAAATAGGTGAAAACGTGCCTTTGATGCTGTTTCTGTCATACATTATAAGATAGCGATAAGTATGTTTGGTCTTTATTTCTAGACTGTACATCTATCACTGACCATATTTCATGATCACTGTCATTAAACAAATTTACCCAGCAATAACATCGGTAGCAAGATAGCTAAGAGTCTGAGCTTTAAGTTGCCCCCAAAACAGAAGTATACAGTCTTAGAATATAAGTGTTCTGTGTCTCAACTAAATGCAGCTGGCTGTGGACAAATATTAAGAATCTTTTTGACAACTGGGACTTTTAGTTTATCAGACACTAACTCTGCTTGTATGTCTTCCTGTTAAACTAGATGCAGATGCATGGGAATACTTAAATGGGAGCAAAATAATGGAAGCATTGCAATACAGTACTAAGCCCATGTTATACTTTGCAAAAGTAATAGTAGCTGACCTTATCTAATATTCATGAACTCAAGGTAAATCACAACTGCATAAATTCTTCGCTAAAAAACATGTAATTTGGTTATTTATCTATTCCACATTTCTGGCTAAATTCATCACTGTTTTTTCATTTAACATGCCACGGGAGTGAGCCTTCACCGATCCAAAAAACTGTTTCGCCCTTAGAACTATGGCCCTATGGAGCTGTTTACGGGAGACCCAGCTAACAGCAGATTATAAAATGGATGCTGGACGTACATTTTAATCTCACAACCACTTCCAGTATTTTTGACTTACTTCTTTCACTATTTCGTTTGGAAAAAAACAACAAAAACTGCAACTTAACATTACCAATACAACTTTTAAACGAAAACTTGGTTTAAACCTTTGTTTTATAGTCGATTCTTAATGGAAGTTCTTGAATAAATTTTCGAATCTAATACTACTTTGTTTTATCTACTTAATCGTCTCAAGGAACTTGTGATACACGAGCCACTCAGCACCTAGTTCATGTGTTCAAATGGTTATGGACGGAATAGAAGCTTTCGCTCAACAGACTACCGTATCTAGTAGCAGTGGATCATCAATACCTCCAGGCAGGAACCTAGGTATATTACCTATAATAGATTAGAAAAAAGAATTCGGGGACTCATAATACGACGTTATCCGTAGTCCTTAAGAATAGGTCACGTTTCCTCTTAAAGGACTCCTGGAAAGTCGCTTGGAATAGCTCGCTAGGCAGCGAATCCCAGCATTTGACAACTCGTAAGGAGTGGATGTCTCCTGGCCGTTCTGCTATTTTGTGTCTCCAGTTTCTGGGTCTACCCCTTAGGTTAGTGTTGGAACTAAGCTTAAGTAGGTGTTAAGAGGATGTCCAGAAGTGTCAAGGATACTGTAATCCATTGGAAGGTCACCTCTAACACGTTTATACTCCAATGTGTAAAGGTTAAGTGATTGTAGGCGCTCTTCATAAAGTGATTTGGTACATATCTTCGTCATTTTCATGGGAAACCTACAGTCTCGGGTCCTCTCACAACTTATTCTAGCCACCATGAGTTGTCACGTCAGCTGATGTATGGACACGCGTTACACATCCTAACCGTCACTGCGTCTAATCTCATAGCTTCTTATTCAAATGTCATATGATAGACAAGTAATGCCTCTACCGACACTAATGGAACACGAGTAACACAAAGGCAACCTGTATGGTACCTTACATTGGTCTACTCACTTAGCTCTTTAGTGCTAAAAATCCCATGAACCCTCCTATCTCCATAAAAAGTCTGTATTTGCTGCATATAGCAATTTTATTTTTCAGAAGTAAGACATAAGTTAGAATTAGAGTAAAATGGCAGTATACAGCAGATGCACGTGGTACATGTCTTTATCGATTAACTGAAATAGAGAATACGGATATTTGCTCAACAGGCTTATTTAGAAAAACTAGTGTCTACTTTGAACTTACTGCGTGAGAACTTTACACTAGAACTATGAATAATGTAGGAATCTCGTCAACCAGGAGGTACGAAGCACTCAAAGTGGAAGACAGTTTCCCAAAAATAATTCGAATATGAAGGTGAAATTTTGCAGGTGCTTTTCATCGTAAGGGTGAACATATTAGGTACCGGTTGACGTCATACCGTAAAAAAACAGAGTTGCGAGTGGTGAAATACGATCTATAAGAAAGTTAGCTTAAAAACAGTTAATTACTATTTTGCTCCCTGATCATGACCCTTCGGCTTCCTTTTATGACCAAAACAGCAAACATACACTACACACTGATAGCAGATTTCCAGATTTTCAATGTTAAGCTTGCTTTAAAGCACTACGTAACGAGCACAACCCTTCTATTACTGCTATATGGCATATTTTTCATAACAAACCCTCTGCAATAGATTGGTAGCATCTGTGACTTCATCTATGGTTATCGGGAGTCTGGGTTCTTTCGAAAACAATACTGATATCTGCTACTGCTGGGCACTTAGTATTAGTTTGACTCGTCGGTGGGATAGTGTTGTCCATAATACTGAAGTAAATTAAAAACCGGAGATTATTTCCTCTCATTTTGCCGATAACATCATAAAGGACAGTTAGGAACGAACATGCGGACAGTTAGTCACAGGCTGCAGCAACAATTATTTTAGCTAAAAAAAACGAACTTCGACTTTGGATATCTAGAAAACAAGTCAAAACAAAACCGATTATCATTTTAAAACATGAGACTAGCCAGCTTGGCTGAAGAAATACAATGACTTGAGTAGAAGCAGAAAAAATGTTTGCTGGGTTAACCCAGAAAAAATCGCTGATCCGAAATAAATTTCACACCAACATATAGAGCATTATACTAACTGTGGCATTTTAGCACACCGAAACATTAAATTACATAGCTACACAAAAGAAATAGCGAAGAAAGCTGACCGCCATTGCTTACGATGATGGCGGATATAATAATTCCCGCCTCATTCTGATTGGTTGCTAAGCTGAAGGGCACATTTACGAAATTGAGTTGCGTTTAATTGCAGCCGATTTGCGCACATACGTTTTACCCGGGTTTCGAACCTGTTCGTTCATAAATTTAACGCCGAAAATTTCTTGGTTTCATCCCGGTTCTGGCCTGATATTTTTAAATTCCGTCTCCGAAAAACGTAAAATTGAAGGTTTATGCTTCGACTGTTACTTCCACGTGTAGTTCACCCGTAGATACTGCCAGTCCCAAACCAGGGTGAATTGGGAGCGTCGGGCGTGGGTTCGGCAACAACAACCACAAAGAAAACAACCTTTCAAAAAACATCAGCCAGATTAAAGGCTTAAGCCACCTGAACTCTGCCTTGGGAGTTAAGGGTGTGTTGTGACACTTCAGGATGGAATCCAACATTCTTTGGAAGTCGGACGTTGCTCCTTCTAACAATCAGAACAACAATCAACATAGGTGGATGGAAGATCCGGACAATGTGACAAACCGGGATGATCAGCCAAAGTGCCAGGGGATTGAGGAGATACAGATTGGCAGTACTAGGAATCAGCGAGACTTATTGGACACAAGCTGAACAGCAAAGGCTAGATACGGGAGAGATGCTTCTGTTCTCCAGTCACGAGGGACGAAATGCACCCTGCACTCAGATAATTGCTTTGGTGTTGTCCAAAGAAGCACGAAATGAACTTGTGGGATGGGAATCTCACGGATCCAGAATCATCAAAGCATCTTTCCTTACAAATTAGGAGGGAATCACGATGAATGTCATCCAAAGTTATGCAACCAGCAATGATGGCATAAAAAGATGATAAAGAACAGTTTTACGAGAGGACGCAATCAACCATAGCGAAGTTACTAATAAAGTACCTGATCATCCCAATGCGAAATATAAACCCCAGAGTCGGAATGGACAACACAGGGCATGAAGATATCATATGACGACATTGACTATGAAAGGGCAACGAAAGAGAGGAAAATTTGCAAATCTATGCGCATTCAACAAATTGGCTATAGGTGGCACAATATTCTCACACAAACACATACACAAAGCTACATGGATCTCACCGTACCACACTACAGAGAACCAGGTAGATCATGTTCGCATCAATAAAAAGCTACGAAGGACGATGGAAGATGCGAGAACCAAGAGAGGGGTTGACATAGTTTCAGATTACCATCTGGTTGTGGCCAAGATGAGGCAAAACCTAAAGAAAAACTGGACAGCTGGGTGAAGTGCATTACAAATGTTCAAAACAGCCTACCAACGAGATGCCAGCAATCTCAACGAATTCAAGACTGCACTCAACAACATATTCCAAGCCTTACAAGATCTACTCAACGGAAAAGAAATTAGCAAGGAGGACCAGTGGAAAAGTATCAAAGAAGTAATAAATTCAATGTGTTATTAGGTGCTGGGCCGCAAGCAGCATCATCATGACGAATGGATCTCTACAGCGACCCTGAACAAGATTCAAGAAAGGAAGAACAAGAAAACAACAATTAACAACAGACGAACACAATCAGAGGAGGTCAAGGCAAAACTTCAGTACACAGAAGCAAACAAGCAAGTGAAGAAGAACATTAAAGCTGACAACCAGAAATACGAGGAACAACTAGCAACGACGGCAGAACAAGCTCCAAGAGAACGAAATATGAAACAAATATATGATACAACGAAGAAACTAGAAGGGAGGCAGGCCAATCACTGAAATTCAAGAACAGAGGAACAGATGGGTAGAGTATTTTGAGGAACTCGTGAATAGACCAGCTCCATTGAATCCAGTGGACAATGAAGCAACAAACACAGATCTTCCTATAGCTGTCACTCCATCAACGATCGAAGAGATCAGGATAGCAATCAGACAAATCAAGAGTAGGAAAGCAGCAGCACCTGACAATATACCAGCTGAAGCTCTGATGTCAGACATTGAAGTAACTTCAAACATAATTGACGTTCTATTCGAGATTTGGGAGGAGGAACAAGTGCCGACGGACTGGAAAGAAGTACATCTCATCAAGATACTAAAGAAAGAAAATGTGGGAAAAGTGAGAAATACAGAGGCTTCACATTGCTGTCAGCAAGAGGAAACGTTTTTAACAAAGCAAGGGCGGAATTCCGCGTTCTCACGGTTGAAGAACCCATGGAACTAGAGACAACCGTCAATCAACATCAAGGAATCTTCAATATGAACATCAAGATGGTTCTTCAATACGAAGCTGAAACTTGGACAACTGACACAACCATCATCAAAACATATGTGTTTGTGAACAAATGTGAACTGAAGATACTCCAGATCCGTTGGCCATAAGGCATCAGAAACAGCCCACAGTGAGGGGGGACAAATCGGCTTACAGCTTAAGAGGAAATCAGGAAAAAACGTCGGAAGTGGATAGAACATGCATTTAGGAAATCATTAGACTTCATTCCGAGGTAAGCTATGATTGGATCAATCCACCATGCTTCAGTAACGGACTGGAGCAGAACTTGGACGTAACAGTAAGCCAGACTTGACAGTCCGGGATAATTGGTTAGAAGTATATAACCGCCCTACTAAAATCTTTTAAGAAGTCAAGGTACGCAGCACCAGTCTAGCGATTAAGGGTAGTTTTCCATCTCTCCACCGCGGTCAGTAGATTATTTATACGGTAGTGACTTCCTGAAACCGTACTGTTTGGGTGAACAAAGATAAGGGATAATAAGTGGTAACGCAAACCACCGTATAATAAGGAGTCCAAGACTTTCGAGGGTAGTCAAAATTCGTGTCTCGAATGTTGGACATTGGAAAAGTAGAGTGGTTGGTATGACAACACTAATCTGTGTATTTTGACTCAATGGAATTTTCAAAACAAAGTCCTAACAACGAGGAAAAGTTGAATTCATATATTATAAAGCCACAATTTGATCAGAAATTCCGCCCCTGGGCAGTAAGAAACATCATTTCTCAGTTACTAAAGGAACGGCTGGAAAGGGAAGTATACTCTCCTGAGAACACTCATGGTATGTTATAAAATCTTTTTACAGTTATCTGCAGAAAAGTGCATTTCCCTGGCTGATGAAATCAAACGCTTATTAAAGAAAAGTCTATCTTTGCGACGTTATAGATACTTGGTTCAAGTCATCATTGGCGAAAAGAAAGGTCAAGGAGTGAAAATGGCACGCCGCTGCTATTGGGACTCTGATACTGATAACTGTGCAGATGCTTCATTTGTAAATGATTCGTTGTTCTGTGTTGCCTCGGTTTTTGGTGTTTATAGCTACTAAGTATATGAGTGTCGCACTTCAAAAAGTGTCTCAAAATATTTTATGAATTTCCAATTAGGCATTAATGATTTCTTAAAAGGAGAATACCGGTAATTTCGTAAGTCATGGTAAAATGGTGGAAAAGTTGCCCTTAGTGATAAGCGTTTACCACCAAAAAGCAAGTAACTGGGTCGAGCCAACAAACACCAACGAACATATCCGCAATATGAACATTGAAGCATTTGCCTCTCAGCACAATTGAATATCTTTGGATGATGTTCATGTCGCAGATTTTTAAATATAGACCGCTTCAACAAATATGAAAGATATATTACAGAAATGTTAGTTCAATGTCACTATTCATTGCCAGTTGTTGATGGTTCTTTGTTTTATAATAAAGAAGCAACAGTACTAGTTTGCAAATACTAGTAGAAAGGTTTAATCAACTTATTTAGGATAAATTGACCATTATAATAGTTCTATTTGAAAACAAGCTAATTTTTTTAGTAAACCAACTTGTAGTTAGCTATCTGCAACGTGGAACCCGGCAAGTATGTACATCAATCCAAATTATCACACTCCACTAGTACAGCGAGATGAATTTTTTCACATGTCAAATCCTTGAATAGCAGATGCAGTAACGGTATCAGTATTATTAGAAAAGATTAGGTACAAAAATATAGTTCGGGAATGAAGAAGAATACACGACATATACAATTATGAGGTTATATTGAGACTCATGACCCCAGAAAAGACAAAAAGTGATTGCATCTACGTTACTGAGGTTAATTATGAGTCATGTCACTAAAGTCTCTAAACATGAGTTACAGTAGTTGTAGGAACCGTAACCAGGTAGTTTGTACCAATAAATAAGTCTCAGCGGCAATACCAACTGGTGCCACGTTTCAGATTAGTTACTCCTAGCTTTATCCCAACATACTGTTATGCCGAAAGACGTCGCCTATCGGGGAACGTGGTAGCTTGCCATATGTATCACATGCTTTAACTTCCTCCAAAGATGGCGATCCACAACCTTGTCAGCTGACTGGCCATACTTAATCAATATCCTGTGTTCGTTCCCAAAATTTATCATTCATTTCACGGTACAGAAAACATTTTTCGAATCCACCTATAATCGAAAGCCACCAACCTAATCATACCTTCTCCCTTCATAGGCCGTGTTTCATTCGTGGCTTGGTTATCAGACGAAATCACGCTCACACCAAAAGTGATACAGATTGGCAAAATCCAGGTGGGATTTCTGGGTCATTTCCGACAATTTTCCTGAGATAAACTCATGAGGGATGTAGGAATTTGCAAGATGGGTTGATCGATTGAGCCAAACACTAATACCTATCATTAATTTGAGCGTTGAAGCTAACACTAAAGGACTGCATTTTTGCCTACACACACTTTTATTACCAATGAGTAAGTATGCAGTGGTGTTTTTTCGTCAGATTAGTGATTGATGAGTTTTGTAAGACTGGCATATTTTTTGTGAGAGTTTAAAATTGTTTATACTAACAAAATATATATCCTATGCATAGATATGTTCGCAACACGAATATATCTGCTTATATGATCTGCGATGGATCTCATTATCTGCATCTTTTTTTCTCATCACCTGTAGTCACTATTCACAAGGAGTAATTAATGAACTTAGTATATTCATGCTTTCATAAGATGAAAAATCTGAAAACAATAATTAATTTGGGAAGTCCTTTGATTCCAATTCACCGGAGTTAACCACCCTAAACAACTTTGTTTTAAAAAATAAATATGCTGTCATGAGTGACATGTTTCACAACTTTCAGTGACAAACTGATGCTAAATAAGTAGGGTAGTTTCTAATACATGAATAAAATCTCAACTTGAAGAGTGGATGGTTATTCA
Organism: Schistosoma mattheei; assembly: GCA_944470405.2. Classification (NCBI taxonomy): domain Eukaryota; kingdom Metazoa; phylum Platyhelminthes; class Trematoda; order Strigeidida; family Schistosomatidae; genus Schistosoma; species Schistosoma mattheei. Next base: position 5,918,553 of record OX103948.1, on the reverse strand, counting down.
TTTAGAGTTATTATTATAATTTAAACACATAAATATTGGTACAAGGAGGCACCGAATACATATGCGCCACATTTCACCATGTGATTTGTGTGAGGACTTGGATACTACATGGTTCATGAGAATCATTTAAGCATACTAAGGAGTTTTGAATAGTTGGTATCAAATGTCAAGTCAGAGTTTCATGGATCACAGTAGGTCTACATCAAGTATGTTAAAATAAAAGATCAGCTGAAACCAAATATAAGTGGTTGTTATCCATAAATATAAAGAAATTTCTACGATTTAACGAGCACTTTGTATTGGACTACCTTTATAATAATACAGGATAAAAAGCTAGAGCCAATCTAGAAAACATGAAGGAAAAATCAGATGAGCTTAATAAGCAGAAAATGGAGTGGTTACACAGGTGTAGAGTTGTTTTAAAGTTATCTGTGAAAGTCCACCATTCCTGTTGTCTAAGCAGACATGTTTTATTAATCCCAAATCAAGTGGAATAATTTCATTTTCACAAGTTATAAGATAGTCAACTATGAAGATTTCAGTTAATAGTTGGAAGAACTTTTCCATACACTACAACTAATTAGATTTGTACAAACATTCGTGTACCTGTTGGGTATTTTTAGAGTAATAATGAGCTGAATACAATGCAACAATAAGTGCAATACTCTTTTGGCCCTTTCACTGCCATCTAGCCAGGTAACTCCAGGACTGAAGATCTTAGTTAACGTAGACCCAAAATGGCTATGTATCTACGACGCATTTATCATTATCGCCACGTTGTAAGAATAATACTATCTCCTATTTCTACTTTCCTGTATTCCATACATTTTAAAATGTATTTCCTGTGTTTCTAGTCTGATAATTTAAAAAACCTTTACCTATAATAATGATAATTACTACCAAAATGTGACAGATTTCTGGACACAAAATACGTGTTCCGACGAATCCCACTTACAATTAAGGTCTTTTGGTTGCATATTTATGCTAGGGCATATTTGAGCATTTAATTCTCTGCATTTTGGTAAATTTTGATGTACCTATTCCTCGTATAGCCTGGATATAGACAAGAAGTTGTACCAAATACTATTGCGTCATGGCTAATTTTTCATGATACATTGTAAGCTATTGATAAGAGATTGTGACTGAATAATGAAGTGAGGAAAATCTTCTAGGCACTTACAATACATCAGACATAACATGATATCTTGAAATATTTGACAAATTGAAAATACAGTGACCTAGAGATGGAATTAGGCCGCTATGTCCACTACAGCTGTTATTTTGACCGATTAGTTATTTGTTCACTGTGGTTAATTGAACTGATACACATTTCTATGAAGACACGTCACTCAAAACTGTACTAGAAATATTTAGCTTAAAAAAACCCAGTATTCACTTAATTACAGAATACTTTTCTATCTAACCATTAAAATTCTATCAGCATATCGAGCTAATTCAGTTTTCGTTACAATGATAGGTGTGCCAATAAACTTTAAAAAAAACCCTTAATATAGAAAAAATATTAGGAAGTACATCATGTAGACAGGAGAGTTAAATTACTATGTATCTAAAAGTTCGTTTGCACCTACATCAATCAACATTAATCACAACTTGGAAAATAATATACAATATGTTTTTACATTATATTTCATGGTATTTATAGTATAGTAAATGTGTGGTGTGTGTTACTTATATTGATATAAGTAGTATATGGTGTTATTTAGGAACAGAATCCCTGGAAGCAGGGAGACAAGAGGATCGAACATTAAACAATGGGAACAGGATGCAATTTGTATGAACATGCAAGAACAACGAAGTCTGAGTCATTATGAGACAATTGATGAACATTTGCAACTTACGTATTTACTATTTGACTGTTAGATTTTATTAACAAGTCCTATGATTTCATGTTAAATACATTCGATTGTTCCCACCCGTGTTCTGTTCACTACACATGTTGTATACATCTCGAAGCATGTGGAACTAATGAGATTTGTGGAAAATGTACAGGTTAAAAATGATGATAACAAACTCCAAATCTGAAGTTAGTGCTGATGACGTCGTTCAGAAGAATGATGAAAGCTCTACGACCAAACCATCCAGCTCATAGAACAAAACTCCACAAAAAACTCCAGATTCGCCTTTTCTATGAGGTTTACAGAAATAAACAAATCCATATCTGGTGTTAAATAATATATTTAGCGGTGATTAAGTGTATGATGTAATAAATTTTCATAGCAAGATCAATCATTTGTCGTTTTCATCAGAATTTTGTCAAAAAAAGGAGGAATAATATCTAACGTTTTGCTTTTAACATTCAATTTTATGGAGACTGATGACATTGATGGTTCAGCTATTGATTTTTATAAATTTTGAATATTTCCTAATTGAGAAGGAGCCTGTGAATATAGAAATTATATATAACGGACGTTTCATGCCGTATGATCAAAATCCTAGCTTTAAATCAAAACTATTTTTCAATGCTTCAATAAAACTTGCAGAATAAGTACTTAACTATCCCCGTGAAAGGAAGAAAAACTTTTGTCAAGCAAGACTGTACTCCATATTTTCAGCGTTTTTTTTTTGTTCTTGTTGTGGAAACTAGACAATTTTAACTGACCTACATGGTCCAGACTTAGAATCGGTTATTGGCTATTCAATGCCATGTTATATTGACTAATCTTAAACATTGCGTATACTACACTTATTCTAAGTAGCATAATAAAAAATACACACAATGTAGAAATTGTTCAAAGTCTGGTTAGGATTAGATATAAAGAAATACCTGGAAAGTTATACAGTGGTGATGATTAAATAAAGATATACAGTTGAAAAATGAAACACCGTTCTATAGAGAAATAACATTATGTATTTCAATAGGTAAAAATTAGATTAATTTGAAAAATACATGTTTAGTATCTGCATAGTGATGATCATAGTAAACGATAAGAACTAGTGATCACTACTAATGTGATGGCGTGTACTTTAGAATGTCAATAAAGTGGACATTAGAAACATCACTTAGTTCAATATTCAGTCCACTTTCTACGTACATTATGAAACATACTACGATCTTAATAGAATACCCGAAAACAATACATTGTTTATTGAAATGCTAGCAGTACTAGAAGTTTTAACACTGTGAATAAGAATCTTCATAAAGCATTCAAATATTTTAATAAAACTTCTTTAACACAATAATAATGTTGACAGGGTTTACTATAAACAACCAGAATTTACAGGAATAAAAGTACGAACACCGCATATCCACGCCTTTTTTTAGACTATTCTAATTAAAAATCTCAGATAGTTACCCACATCATTCCTATTAACGAATTCAGTGGATACGGAGAGTCCACTTAAGGAAGTTGGAAAATTCTGATTCCAAACCAATGGTGTACATGGGCTCCAGTATCTTGGAGGAAGAAACGACGTATGAACCTATTGTTAATCACCAGCTACCATGGGACTGCATCTGCTTACGTTGCTCCACTGCCTTGTGGATTGAACCTCTAGGTTCAGGGCTCGAGAAGTAGCTCCCTAAGAAAATCATCTGCTTCAGTTTGGCCACCTGGGCAGTATCCTAGCCCTCACACAAATCGAATGATTTATGTGGCTCATATCAATTGGTTGCCTCTTTCTACCAATATTCATGTATTTACAAAAAAAAAAATAAATATCAATTCATAATATATTTGTAGAAGAAAACCATATACGGAGAGATCTTTAAAAATTAATATCCGAAATATTACTTCATTGAAACAAAAAGAAAATCAACATTACATAAATGCACAATGGATCTAATACAATTAAGGGTTTTTATCTCCATAATAGAAAAAAATAATAATAAATCAAGATAAAGAATAAATAACTAAGCTACAAGGGACTACAAATTCTTTCTTTATTTGAAAGAATAAAGGAAAAGAAGAAAAAATACCAAGTCAGTCAGATACATATTAAGCTTGTTTTTGTTCTTTTATTCAAAAGGTAATAGGGGATGCATACATGCATACAACCAAATCATAATGAGAAATAAACGAGAGAAGAAAAAAAAAACCAAACACCTAAAAGATAACAAAAACATTTCTAGTATAACTGGGAATATTATAATTATCAATAAAGATATTATTATCATAAATGGATGGATTTGTTTCATAGTAGAGGAATAAGGAATTGAGATCTAGGATTAACGTAGGAATTGTTTACCTAATACAAAATTGAAATGAACAATTTCATATGATTGATCAGAGATAGATTAACAATTAGATATTCTCATTTTAATATACATTCATTCGAAAAAAATAATAAAGAAAAAGAAGCCAAACCTAATCCAATTACATTAAGATTTAAAATGTTGTCATGGTGTACAAATTATAAAATGCATTGTTTTGTAGAGAGAAAAAAAAAGAAAATAATAATAATAAACCATAATATGAGATGCAAAAATTGTAGTTATTTAAATTTAACTACTTATTTTGACAAATAAGTAGTAAAATTGTAACAATAAATATTTCCTAGATAATTATGTGGTTGCACTTAATACAGCTCGCATTGCTAATGTTTGTAATTGACAGATAGCAACGTAATTTGACGGTAAATCAGAATCTGTTTCATCACGAATCACATCTTCACAGTTTGCACTGTTATTACTAGATACAGTATGTCCAGAAAAATGATGATGACAAGGAGATTCTATTAAATGTGAATGTAAAGTGTCTGTAAGAGTCCCGTAAATACGTGAAGAATAATTATCATTGAGATTACTGTGACTATTATTATTATTGTTATTGGCATTAGTAACAGTGTTGTTCATACTGCAACTTTTCTGATTGCGACTGGAACCGGTATGTGTATTATCCATGTCGTGGATATTGTTATTCCAACGAACAGTATTCATATCGGGATAACTTTCATTCCTGTAATGGGATGTTTCTGGAGTGATGATACCAAAGTCTAATGTTGCATAGTGCAACATACTTGTGGGCTTTTCAAAATTGTTATGACAGCCTAAGTTACCTATCCTACATGGAACAGTGGTAGTGGTAGATGTTGTTATTGAGGGAGAAGTAGTAGTAGTAGCAGTAGTAGTAACAGAAATATTAGTACTTATTGTTACAGACGATGATGCTACTGATGGTGAGGGTTGATTACGAGCAGTCTGAATAGGTGATTCTTTTGAATATGAACTGCAATATGATATACGATTTATATTATCCCCTGAAACGGGATGATTTGCAGAAGATAAAGATGTACAGTTGGATGTGAAATCAGTAGGTAAACACGAAACACTAGATGAATGAATACACTTTTGATTATTTTCTCCAGGTAGCGATGAAGTAATTGTTTGAGAAGTGCACAGGCCAGTACACTGGATTTGAGTTAAAGTCTGACATAAAAAATAAAAAGTCTTTCGTGAATAAATAAGACTTTAAAAATATCACCACTTATTTATGAGTTAAACTAAAATACAATTTAACACATTAACACAGTGTGATGGGAGCCAATAGTTTGGACACAGTCGAAAGCACATTTATCCCTTGATAGTTGTTGCAGAAACGATGTGAATCCTATTTAAAGACAGGGACAACTATCGACTTATTCCACGATGTTGAAACACTCCTATTATGGACAACTTAGTTCCTTAACCAGAAAACGTAGTGATAAAGATTCTATCCTATAATTGTGAGTAGTAAATCTAAGTCAATGGACAATGTAATGTAAAGATCCTCCAAACAACTGATGAATGTACTATTAAAACGAATTAATAATTCATGAAAGAATATTTCATATTTCTAGTTGTGTACGAAAAATCTATCTTATATCTTCTTTTAAAGGCATTCACGTTATTTAGCATAAAATATACTTGGTTAGTTTTCAATAGTAGGTATGCTCGAAACACTGAATATGTTTGATGGAGTTGACAAAAAGCGATCTGAGCTGTAATACACCTAGCAAGATTTCAGGTTCGGATACTTGTTAGGTCCCGAGAAACATCATGAATGGTAACTTTAGGATCTATTGATGGACCAATAGTAAACGTATATTTCTATTGTATGATTATTAATTAACTAAACTAAGCATATTCATATTACTCTTATTATAAGCTCTATTTTGACCCATAAACTATTATTATATGTTTTACCATTCTTGAATTATGCCCAGTATATTAATCACTACCTCCCTCATTCACAGCCACATCTGGCTGATTCTTGTACAAATGTTGTTTCATATTTTATTGGTATATTGTGGTCTGCTTGATTGGTATATAAATTCAGTATGTTTGAAATATAATGATTCATATCGCAGAGGCTGAGACTTGTGTTCTGGACTTAACTGGCTGGGATAGGCGGAAAGCAGGACCAATCAGAACTCTAAGCTGCTCATACGGGTTTATGCGTCCTTGGTCCGATCGATAACTCACTGCCGTCTAATCGGCGGTCACAAGTTATAACAATACTGTAACATTAAAATTAGAACCTTCGGATGATGTAATTGAAAATCGACTGACCGCTGTAGGTCAAATTATTTATTCTCTACTAAATGTTCAGTAACGTATCATGTCATATTTTATGTTACAGGAAGTTATTTACTACATCTAAACTGTTTATTTTCTCGTCGCTATGGGTATTGTCATTTTCACCCTTTTGTTTTTCCTCTCATTGTGGTTTGACATGGGTTGGAGGAATTCGCCTGAAACATATATTTATCAGACTTTTGTTTGATTTTATTTTTGTCCATCTGCCTGGGAATATCATAAATTGAAATTGATTTAAGTAATTTACAAGTTAACACTTAGAAATCCTGACTTCAATTAAGTAGCTATGATATAAAAGGTTCGAATAGAACTGAAATGAACTTACCTGAGGACTTGTCGACAAATTATAATACGGTGAATATTCATTAATCATATCTAGCATGTCAGAATTCTTTCTGTCTGAAGAATTACTAAGATTACGATGTATCTTACATAAATAATCAGATGGATTCTTTTTATTTACACGAAATGGCATATTTTCTTGTCGACTATGATTAGTACCAGTGTTAGCATAACTATGTTCACGACGGCTAATACCATCACCAATGATAACGGTATTACTACATGTATTTGGATTTGGTAGACTAGCATGTCTTGAATGTAAGTAGATTTTGGATGATGTTGATATTGATGGCAATCTTGGTAGAATTAATGTTGAGATTTGTTCCTAAACTTTCTCATTACATCATGTTCTTTCGAGTTATTATTATCATCACCATTAGTAGTAGTAGTTGTTGTTGTTGTAGAATTGTTTGATATAAATGAACTAGGTTTATCGATCATTTCTGGTAGATTTATATCAGATGACAATGATTTTTCCAACAGAACAGGTGGGTTGTTACAATCATTGATATGTGCTAATTTTTGTTCTCCAAAAGATGGCGTTGAATCACCTCTTTCTAATGCTAATACAACAGGACTAACCCCGTCAATTTGTGTTTGCCCATCTACACTGGTCTTTTTATCAATTTCTGCCACATTATTATTATTATCACTGTATTCGTTAGATAGTTGATGAGGGAAACAAACTGTGGGTGTTGTTGGCGTTGTCATTGATGGCAATGAACGCCTTATTGTACTACAACAACAATTATCGTTATCATTATTAGAAGTAATATCATTCATCCCATTATTGACAGCAATTAAATTATCATAAATTCGTTGATAACATACACTTTGTCCTTGTATGATATCACAATAAGATGATGAATTGTTATATAAAGGTGGTAAAGGTGCTTCAGGTAGATTAGATATTTCATCATCTTCATCAACTTTAACAATACACTCATCCATATCAACAATTGTATCATTCTTTGCGTCTTTATTAAGACAATGTGAATGATGATTATTTGATCGATGAACAGAAAAATAACTACCACCACTACGTTGACAACATCCTCTACCGACATGATGACATTGATGACTAATATTGCTTCTAGTAGCTGTAGCATCATCATCATCATCTTCATTACAGTTAATTGGATTCATTGATGCAATATCAGTTAATTGTGGACAAGAATATTTAAAACTATGTTGTAGCTTATTACCATGGTTATTGTTTGTGTGATTATCATGTTGATTATTTTCATTAGTACTAAAATGATTTGATGAATTCTGTAATTGAAGCCAATGTAAACAATTTGATGATACACGATCATGATGTTCTTGTTTTTGTTGAATTTTCTTATTCTTATTCTTATTATTCATTAATTTTATAGTTTGATTTTGAAGAAGATCAATTTCTGTATCATCAAATGAAAATGCTAAATTATTACGTTCTGTTAAAACTGGCGGATATGATCTATGATAATGATGAAATGGATCATGATTATCAATTATGTTTTTATGATCATTTCTTTCGTTGAATTGATTACGATCTATTTTCTCATTGATTGAATCATTTAATATAGGTGTAGTACTTAATGATATTGATGATTGTTTATGAAAGATTTTGTTAAATGGCATAATGAATGATAATTTTCCATTACCATTATTATTATTATTACTTCGTTGTAATGAACGACTTTCAGAAATCGATGTTGATAATTGATGAACGGATAGATTATCTCTATGTTGATGAACACATGTCTGTTTAACGAATGTATGATCAAAAGAAAAACAACAAACAATGATTAATACACTAATAAAAGCACATTTTTAATGAAATAACTTTATTAGGTAACAATGAAAAAGGGATTAGTGTAGCCTAACAGCAAGTGTTTTGGTGGTTTAGTAGTTACAACGTTAGAATTTCAACAAACTAGGTGCAAGATTCGAACCCTAGTCCACCGATTCCGGTTTGGGCAACCAAGAAGTATCATCAATACTTACATTTAGCGTGTCGCTCATACCCAAATACCCGGTGAATGTGTTAATTTATTATTTAGCCACCAGTGATTAGAAGAACAGTATTGAATATCTACTGTTTAAAATATATAACAATAAACATGTGATAATAGTATAGTCTACAGAAGAATTGTTAATCGTTGATTCTAAAGTTAATCAGTCAGCTACAACGTAGAACCTATAACTTATACCTATGTACATCGGTTCAAGTTGCCATACCCCATTAGCGCAGATGAGGTTGTCAAACCAAATCAAGGAAAAGTAGAGGTAGTAACAGTATCAGTAGTAATAGTAAACATTAGATATCGATTATGCAAAATATAAATTAGCGAAACAAAAAAATAATATGAGGAATTTGGAATTTTTGAGAATGCAATGGATGGATGCACATGTGCGACTGCAAAAGAATTTGAGCCATGTCATTCAAAATCTCTAACCAATGGGGTTACGATAATTACGTGGACCTTAGGGTGGATATCATTTTCATGGTTGACTAACTCCTTCTCTACTTGTTCCTGAAATATATTCCTGACTTTTTCATCATTAAGTTGAAGTCTAAAAATTTTTGAGCTGTGACTTTTTCACGTCCAGTATGACGCAAATAAATACGTGCTCGAACAAAAGCATGATCTAAGTCTAACCAGGTGTTCCAGAATGAGCCATTATCTGTTCTCTCAGTTTCACTACCGTAAGATCCACCTGAGTGCCTCTCGGTTTTATTTAGTCCTATTTGAGCGTTAAAATTACCAGACACTATAACTACATGAGCGTTTAGCTTCATCTGAACTGCAATAAGTGAGAAAGTAGGCAGAGACAGCAGAGACAACAATGTATGTCCCTACCCACTATATTACTATGGAAACCCTGGACAAAATTCAAGAAAGGAAGAACAAGAAAACAACAATTAACAACAGACGAACACAATCAGAGGAGGTCAAGGCAAAACTTCAGTACACAGAAGCAAACAAGCAAGTGAAGAAGAACATTAAAGCTGACAACCAGAAATACGAGGAACAACTAGCAACGACGGCAGAACAAGCTCCAAGAGAACGAAATATGAAACAAATATATGATACAACGAATAAACTAGAAGGGAGGCAGGCCAATCACTGAAATTCAAGAACAGAGGAACAGATGGGTAGAGTATTTTGAGGAACTCGTGAATAGACCAGCTCCATTGAATCCAGTGGACAATGAAGCAACAAACACAGATCTTCCTATAGCTGTCACTCCATCAACGATCGAAGAGATCAGGATAGCAATCAGACAAATCAAGAGTAGGAAAGCAGCAGCACCTGACAATATACCAGCTGAAGCTCTGATGTCAGACATTGAAGTAACTTCAAACATAATTGACTTTTATTCGAGATTTGGGAGGAGGAACAAGTGCCGACGGACTGGAAAGAAGGACATCTCATCAAGATACTAAAGAAAGAAAATGTGGGAAAAGTGAGAAATACAGAGGAATTACACTACTGTCAGTACCGAAAAACGTTTCCAACAGAATGCTGCTGAACCGCATAAAAGATGCAGCTAAGGATCCACGAAAATGGCAACACTAGAATCAGACAGTAAGAGACAATTGTTGTAAACCATACTAAATAAACAGTGATGACTGATTATGCCCTGTATTTGAGAGTGATTTCCGTAGTTATCACATGATCAAGTGTGATAAATAGATCAGTAATTAAAAAGTTTTTCGATTGAATCATATCACTAAGCAGTTTATTTTCGAATATGTTTATAACAAAATAATGGCAGAAATTGTCTTTGGTTAAAAGTATATATCCGAAGGATTTGATTAATATGAAAGTAGATTTAACCACATTCGAGATCAACAGACTGGATTCCGTTAGGATCGGTCGTGCACAGACCAAATTACGACATTACAGATCATCATCGAACAATTAGTTGAATGGAACTCGTTACTATACATCAACTTTATTAAATATGAGAAGGCATTTGACAGTGTATATAAGAAAACATTATGGAAACTTCTTCGACACTGTGGAGTTCCTGAGAAGGTTGTCAACATTATTCCAGACTCATACGACGGACTACAGTATAAAGTCGTGCATGGAGGACAGCTGTATCCCAAGCAAGGACCGGAAATAGACAAGGCTGTCATGGAAGAACCACCAAGAACAATTATTCCAGACAGTAGACTTTAGTTGGTTTATTACGAAAATCAAACACGACTATCACTTAGAGGCAGTAAATATGGTAGAAAATCACGTGAATTACAGTACCATCCATGATACGCTATTGACCTTCAGGTTAAATTATCATATCAGTCATAACTGTTGATTGGGAAGTATTCATTATTAAATTTCATGATAAGATGTAGTAGCTAACCAAGAAAATAAGAAAATTTAAATCTCGATCTTTAATAAATAATTTCCTATTAGGCATATCCAACAAACTAATCGATTTACTGAAATGTCTAAATGATATATATAGACCTCTTTCTGTCTTTCTTTTTGTTTTCCCATCATCTTGTCGATACACTATCATGTGAATCAGTGGAAAATAACAATAAAGTACACTTCAGAGATGGTTATTAATTTGAATTAAATATAAGACTAGACATAATGCACAAGTCATATGAATAGAAGCATGGGCAATTTGTGTATGAAAAATGGCATGTGAATTAGTGTAGGGACAAAAAGTAATTAACTAATAAAACTTTACACAAGTTATAAATCTTCTACCTTATTTTCATACCCTATATATAATAGTAATAGTTATGTAAAAAAAAAATAATAAATATCCTGACGATAGCACTACACAGTAACTGATTATTTTTTTTAAATGACATAGATTTTTCTAATGAAATATTAGATGAAAGTATAAAGTTTATTACCCCCCCCCACCATCCAAATTAAAAAGTTATTCAACAATTTTTTATGAACTCATAGATTCAGTTTGATGATATGAATCCCAATAGTTCCAACCATATACAACAGATTCAATATTAACTTATAACTAACTAATGATAACAAATAAAGTAACGAAATTCCTCATTGTGTGTACGTTAAATTGTAAGTAAATGTTAACAATGAAGTAGAATAAAAATGAAAAGTACAGAGTGTATGACGAATATAAAGAACTAATTGGAATAGCGATTTTTGGTTTTTATAGAAAGTTTAAACGGCAATTCTGCATAAAATTCATCTTTATAAGTAGTTTTGTTTAGGATATGCTCACTGAGTCATAAAATTACTTAGGATGTTTAAGAAAAAGTTTTTTGTAGAATCATATAGTCATAGTGATATGAATGTAAAAGCAAATTTATGTGTTAAGCTTCTTTTTTTCCAATGTGGATTCTATCATTCCATTTACGTGAGGGCCGGGATACAGTCGAGGTGCCAAAACCGAAGTAGGTTGTTTTCTTAGGAGGGCACACCTCCAACCTTTGACCTGAAGGCCTAATCCGCAAGGCAGTGGAGCATCGTAAGGAGATACAGTGCCATGGTAGCCGGTAACCAACAATAGGTTCATACGCCATTTCTTCCTTCAAGATACTGGAGCCCATGTACACCATTAATTTATAATCAGGGTTTTCCGACTCCCCTAAGTGATACTTCCATATCCATCAACGTGGTTAAAGCGTCGGACTTTCGTTTCTCATCCTCTTGATTTCGTAAAAAACAGTAATGCCGCGAGAAGGCAGTGAGTAGGACTTCCCTGGCAGTGGTTGTATGCATGTGGCTCACTCTCGGCCGTACTAGGGCATTTGTGGGTTATGAGATTATAGTCTTAATTTGTCGACTTTTTCAGGAAACTTGTGAAAGTTTCATGAAATCTCTTATGACATGATAAATAACCAAGATATACTACTGATGATCTATTGAATGAATAATTACCCTTAGCTAAGACCATCTAATTAATGATGATAAAAATCAATTATAGAAATGTTAGAAAATTCAATCATGTTAGTAATATGCCCCCAAATGCCCTGGTACGGCCGATAGTGAGGAGAGTCCGCTCTCCCTCTCGAAATGCTCTCACATGGCCACGCGTTTATAGCCTCTGCCAGGGAAGTCCTACTCACTGCCTTCTCGCACCACGGGTGTTGTTTACGTAAATGAGAGGACGAAAAGCGAATGTCCGGCGATTTAACCAGATCCCAAACAAATGGTGCACATGGGCTCCAGTATCATACGGGAGTATGAACCAATTGTTGGTCACCGGCTTCCATGGGACTGCATCACCTGACGATGCTCCACTGCCTTGTGGATCAGACCTTCAGGTTGAAGGCTCGGGGAGTGGCCCCCTAAGAAAACCACCTGCTTCGGTCTGGACACCCGGGGAGTATCACAGCCCTCACACATATCGAATGAGATTTGCGTGGCGCATATGTATTTTGTGCCTCTTTGTACCAATATCTATGTGTTGAAATAAAATAAAAATATCAGTAGAACAACTATTTCAATATGTAGCATTTACATTAAATCTAAAGAAAAGTAACAATTAATTAGTAGTATTCATGTATTACATATTAGTATTATAGTATTCACAATGATACTCCACCTGCACCCCTATTAAATCAATACATGATAATTTTGATTCTAACATCTCTCCTTGCATCTCCTTCTTTAATTGGAGAATAAATGAACTGATTAAATATTTCTACACTTTGTTTATTTCTTGTAAAATTAAACGGATTATTAACATACTACTTATTAAATGATTATTTTTTGTTGTTGTTTATTATAATGATTATTTATTTTCGGAATTTTTGACCTCTATTCTATAGATCGAAAGATTATTTTTTCCATGTTAACATGCTACTTATTATTCTTACAATCATGATGAGAATGGTTTTTTTTTTATAAAAAAAAACAATATATAATTTGCTTATATTTATGCCCTATTGTAAATAAGGTTAATAAACATCATTTTTTCCCCCATTTGGTCTTGGAATTCTATTTGTTGAATAACAAGTAGAAACGATGAACTACTAGTTTGAATTGAAGTTAATAAAGGAGAAATTAAAGATGAGATAAGATAATTTCAATTTGACAGTTAATAACTAACCAATGTAAAGTTGATGGTATTTCAACTATTTTGTAAGCTTAAATATTAACTTCCAAATACTTTATTTATTTATTTGAACACATAAATATTGGTACGAACGGGCACCGAATACATATGCATAACACAAGTCACTTGATTTGTATGTGGGTCGTGATACTGTCCAGATGCCAAAACAGAAGCAGGTGATTTTCTTAGAGGGCAATACCCCGAACCTTTGACTTAAAGGTCTAACCCACAAGGCAGTGAAGTAGTAACGTCACGAAATGCAGTCCCATGATAGCCGATGACCAACGACTGCTTCATACACCATTTGTTTCCTTGGAATTCTGGGGCCCATGTACATCATTGGTTTGGAATCAGGGTATTCCAACTGCCCTAGGTGGATTTTCCGCATTCACCAACTTGGTTAAACCGTCGGACATTCGCTTTTTGTCTTCTCAATTTCGTAGACAATACTCCCGCAGCAAGAAGGCAATGAGTAGGACTTCCCTGACAGTGGCTGTATACGCGTGGTCATATGAGAGTATTTCAAGACGGAGAGCTGTCTTTCCTTCTCACCCTCGACAATACCAGGGCATTTGTGGGCCGAATACAATAATCGGTGATAAAGCTATACATTCATAATCACACTAAACACTGGAGCTAAGTACATATTGTACTTATAGCTAGCATTAGTGATAAATATTCTCGACTTGAAGCAAACAGGAGTTTTACAAAAGTACAAGTAAGTGTTTTTGCTTATAAATCATTGTACATCTATTAGAATTCATTTTATATGAGCCTCATGACAGAGTTAACCAACCTAAAACAGTAATAATCGCTTTATTCAATATTATTATTATTATTATTATTATTATACGAAAAATTTGATTACGTAATATTTGAATTGTTGGCAATGGAATAAATAATCTGTGTTAATGAGGATCATTATTGTTTTTATTCCTTGTATTAGTAGTAGTAGCCACTAATCAAAGAACATTATATAAACAAGATCATGGATCATAATAGAATATTTAGTCAAGAGGTCAATATATACCAATAGAGATAGACTGATTTGACCTTGAATATACTGAAAACAGAGAATTTCTAGAGGTTCATAATCAATTACCTACATGATGTATCTCTATTAAATTGTGTTTCGCAATCTACTCTTTATATTTTATACAGACATACATTTGATAAAACAAATAAAAAGGGTCAAATTAAAAGTCACTATGAATTATAAACAGATATGAATATCTAATAATATTTCATTGCTGCTAAGTATATTATAATCTAATTGTAAGGTTAATCATAACAACTATGGGGAAAAGGAGAATCGATTAGATAAAAGTAAATCACATTCTAGTGTTATGATTGGTTTCTTTCTTATCTACACATGAATCACATTATCCTATGGATAGAACAAAGTATTGAAAACAATAGTGGTAATGTAATCATAAAAATTTGTGTGTGCATGTATGCGCGTATGTATGTGTTATATAATGAAATATTAGTTCACTCATACTATCTAATTGCATTGAAAAACACTTAAGAAACGCATTATATTAAAACAAAGTAAAGTGAAAGAACTTACACTACTGAAGGAACTCTAATCCTACATTGACAATATTCTACAAAAGTATGAGTATGTATCGATATACAAAACAATAAAAAGTTGAATGCAGCTGGTTAAGCGCTTGGCGCGAGACTGATAGGTCCTGGGTTCGAATCTCGCGGGGTGCGGCATCGTGGATGCGCACTGATGAGGAGTCCCATACTAGGACGAAACGACCGTCTAGTGCTTCCAGGTTTTCCATGGTGGTCTAGCTTCAATTGACTCATGATTTCAATCTGTGAAATTTCTAGAATCTCCACAAACCCCTTCTAATAATTCATAGTTAGCCAATCATTTCGAGTTGATAATTAATTATAGGACATCAAAAAATGTCAACTAGATATAGCAATAAGCTTAACTCTAACATCAAACTTTAAGAGATGACTATCGATAGTACGTGAAACGAAACTTTGTTGTATGGTCATAATTCTCAGAGAAAGTATATAAATCCATTGTTGGAAAGTTACATTTAGAACGGTAAATAAAAAAAATTATTTGGGTTAGCTGGAACGGTGGCTTACTTGGTAAGTAACGTCTGAATATATACGTCAATACTAGTAATTGTTTTCCTTTATTTAGGTATCCGTCCTTAATATACATTGAGTCAATTAAACAAAAATTAAAAAGTAGAATAAGAGGAAGACATTACATCTTTATCTTCTCAGTAATATAAGCATTTAAATGAGATTAAATCCAATGCTGTTAGAACTATTGAAACTCTAAAACTCGACAAAGAATCACTATAGGTCCATCATCAATGTTTATACAAAAATTTAGAACTTTTTATGATATCCGCCAAGTTAGTAGGTCAAGTAAGGAGGGCAATAGTTTCAGTGTTACCTCATATTCGTTCACAAATAGATTATCTGACATATAAAGAGACTATTGGATTCAAATCAAATTGTGTAACTCATTCAGTGTAAACTCGACTCAAAGCTAAACTGTTTATGAAAACCAGGAACACTACCCGGTAACTCAAACAGAAATAGGAATTATGATATTTGGACTTTCAACTCGAGTACCTGAAACCTTGAGTGCTTTAACAATAAATTAATAGTTGTCCTTACATAACAAATATCCATGACACAAACCAAATATGATTTGTACATATTAAAAGTTAGTTAAATGTAAATCGATTTTTCTTGGTCAACACAAACATGGGATCTAAAATGGGACGGTGAAATCATGTCTACCTCACCTCACCTCACCCCCGAAAAAAAGTAGTATAGTTTGTTCAATGAAAATGATTTACTATTCTAATCATTCAACCAAACTACAAAGCTTAAAATAGTATTTTACAACTGTAATGTATTATGATAGAAATTATTTTTAGCTTAGCTTAAATGGAAATAGTGTAGGCTTATATATGTATATGATTGTTTTTAGTTATTTAACGAAAGTTTATGTCTATCTGTATATTTGTAACTAATGTATTTCATACCTTCAAAAGAACAAAAAAAACGAGACAAATCCTGTTATTTTTCAGTTTCGGTTTCCGAGTATCGATTCAGTAGTAATGATGATGACGTTGCAATGATATGCAATGTTATATATATATATATATATATATATATATATATATATATAAACATGGCAAACTGAGAAAGACGCTTTGCCGATTATCTTCGACGTAAAAAGATTTCACAAGGTAATATTTTATCGGCAATTTGATAAATCTTGATAACTGAACGCTAGACTTGTTCCTAAGCTCTTCTAGTAACCCCCAGGCTAGATTTACACAACGGTGTGAACACGAGAGAAAAAGCGAGAAATATGTGAGAAACACTTTACTCCAAAGGTTCGTTTTTGTACAGAAAATATAGGGTTTTTATAGTATTTTAGATGTGCTCGGGTTTCCCGAAAATTCTGAAATGCTACTAAACATAGTGACAGTATAAGTAATCATGCAATCAGAAACTCAACAGGTGACTTTTCACTTTCTTGATGTTTCTGGCAAAACTTCTAGTGAACGCTAATTGGATAAGTGTTTTGAGAGCCTTTCTTGGCTTTTTTTTCGAGGAGTTTTCTGGATCTCCCTAACGCAATTCACTCTATTAACAGACTATAAACCATTACGTGTTGTATTTAGGTCAAAGAAGGGATTCCCTGCTCACACGGCTAACTGGCTACAACGATAGGGAACCACACTTATGGTCTACGATTTTAAGATCAAGTACCAGGTGACTACAACTTTTGGACAAGCTGGTGCCTTGTCTAGATTGATAGATTTTCAGACAAAAAATTCAGAAGACATTGTCGCGGCAAACATAAAAACCGAAAAGGAGTTCGTCGCATATTGGATGATGTAATCGATGAACGATCGGTTTTTTTACAGCTATCATAGAAACCACTGAAAATGACAAGATATTAAGAGAAGTTAAAGGTTATCTTCTTACTAGATGGTCGAAACGTCGCTTTCAAAGAAAACTTTCCAATACTTTCGTCGATTTCACTCACTGATGGTTGTCGGCTCATGTGTAATGTTGTGATCAACCGAACTACTATCTCAGAATTACTGCGCCAAAAAGTTCCTAAGCAACTTCACAGTGATCACCCTAGGATTAATGAGATGAAATAGTTGGCTTGATCCTACGCTTATTGGCTTTCGATGGACAGAGATATTGACGTAAAATCTCATGACCGTTCATTCTGCCATCAAGTTGTTAAAAACCCTTCGAAATCTGAACCCCAGAAATGACCCAAACCTGTTAGACCCTGTGGGAGGCTTCATACAGATTTCGCTGGTTCAGTTCGAAGAAAAATGTTACTAATTACTCTGGATTCATTTACAAAGTGACCAAAAAAATATAGTGTCAAAATATACAGCCGAACAAAACATAAAAAAGTTGTCTGCTTTGTTTGATAGTGCAAACAACTCTGTGATGTGAATGGAATAACTCAAGCTGTCCACCCTATTATCCTCAGTCTAAAGGATAAGTTGAACGCTTCATGGACATCAAGAAAGTACTGAATAAAGGGAGAGACGTGGGGACGTCCAGTCAATCAATCACTATGTTCATAACACCTAACAGAACAAACTCCAACCCATTTTGTCCCAGACGGAAAGTCACTAACCAAAGTCATGTTTGCAGAAGCATTCGGATGAATTTCAGAGCTGTTACCACCCAAAAAGGTGAATGGCCAAATAAAAAGTAGTTATATTCGCGATTTCGACGTAAGGGAAGAGTATTCGACAAACCAGGGCCAAAATTGATGGGAACCAGAGATAATTGTACAAAGAATGGGAAGTTTTGTATAAAGTGCGAGGAGCCTTCGGAGCATGTATTAAGGATACGAAACAAATTCATAAAGATAAAAGTACGGACGCAAAGAGATGACATACAACAAGAACCCGATAGAACTTTTTAGAATATCAACGTGTCATGCTGTGTTTGAACAATCGTATAACTTCTTGTTTGTGGATTGGTTGGATTTTAATGGTATAGCGTATACTAAAAACCATAAATACCCCGTTTTTCTATACAATTTGATACTTAATAATCACTTTTCCTCCTTCGTTTTTTTGCAACTGAGGGTTCTACGCGTTTGACTCCCGACAGCCATATACTGCATCAGCCGTCATCTAGTAGAGGACATAACACACCTAATATTAATATCGGTACGTTTCCTAAATAATTTAGTTGTACTTGTTAGTCAAATCAACTTGACCTAGTGATATTGTAGATTGTATGCATACATTAAATTACTGGTCGATCAATATAAAGTGGTTCCCCGGTTGGATTGTATTTGAATTGGACTACTAGCTAGGTAATCAAACGATATATATCTCACCAATTTTCTAAGCAGTTCTAATCAGTTATGAATCAGCGGTTGGTGCATAACAAACTATTTATCTGCAGTCTCACTGTTTTTCCATGAATCGAGCAGTGCCAATCTTTGTTTCGGTTAAATATTAAGAAATGATGGTTGTATCTGCAATAATAGTAAATATCAGTACAAGTGTTTCATTAAGTTATTACATGCTTAAAATTAATTTTCCGTAGTTATGGTTTTTTCCATTCAATGAAAACATAAAAAAGACTTTAAAATTAACGAACCCCGAAACTAACCTCAAATGACTTTCTGAATTCTCGTAAATGTTTGATACGAAATAAGTACAGTCCTTCACCGCGTGGAGCCCGTCTACCTGTTTCCACTTTAAACAAACTATTGCCATAGAAGCCAAAACGACGTAAAGTGACTAACGGCCATGACAATCTTAAAGGTGGTGGTGGAAGACGAGGTTTGACATCTTCAGGGTACCTGCAAAAGTAATTAATTTTTAAGTGTCAGATACCACTGGTTAATATTTATCAATAACTAAAAAAAGTTAATCTTGGCTGCAGTAAATAGCACTGGATAGTATGTTGCTGAATATCAGAAATTCAGTCTCACTTGTTTTTCACATTATTTTGCATTCAATAAAATGTAAAAATAGGACTTTAATTGAATTGATGCCCCCCAAAACATTCTATTTAACACTACTAAGTGATAAAATAAGAAACGCTACTATAGAATTCACAATTTTTATTAAGACAAGACACCACTGCATAGTATCCTTAAACGCTATATGATAACAACAAGAACGAAAACTTAGGGGTTATTTCAGAAGCGACAAATAGGTCTAAATCATTAATTGGGGGAGAGGTTAAGCAACCGCGCAAGACCCAAGGTCCTGGGTTCGAGCCCCGCGGGTGGGATGGACGATGCACACCACTGAAGAATCCCGTACTAGAACGAAACTACCGACCAGTGTTTCAGGGTTTTCAATTGTTGTTTAAGATTGGTCGATTCATGACCTCAATAAAAATTCTTAATCTGACCAATTAGTTTCCTCCCATAGACCATGTTGACAGAGCAGGAGCAGAATTAAGCCTAACAGCAGAGTTTTAATCCATCGAACAGTGAGTGACTCATAAAATTGATATAGTCCAATAATTTGTGACACTTAGTGCATAATCATTTTATTCTTATTACAGAAAAACACTTCTATCAGAGGGCTATTTTGTCACCTAATATCTTTTCTATTAGAAGCTGACTTTAATAATTTGCACTAATAATCGTAACATGGAATATTATCAAGTGATAGATTATCACTACATCCATTCACCGAATAACCTTCAAAAGTATTTCTTAACAAAACGCTACCGCAAAGGTTCGGTTTACAATAATTTTATTGATTTATTTAAACACATAAACATTGGTACAAAGAAGCACCAAGCAGATATGCGCCAAATAAATCATTCGATGTTTGTGAAGGCTAGGATACTGTCCGGGTGCCAAAACCGAACCACGTAATTTTCTTAGGGGGCCACACCCCGAGCCTTTAACCTAAACGTCTAATCCACAAGGTAGTGGAGCAACGTCACGAGATACAGTCCCATAGTAGCCGGTGACCAACCATTGCTTCATACACCATTTGTTTATGTTGTGACTTTACGTCCGGCTAGTTATCACGTGATTTATCCACCAATCAAAACACGACTTATACAATCTTAGCACTGTGCCAAACCAATGACGTTCGACCGGTAAGAGGAGCCTAGCGTCCTTATTGGTTCTATGTTCGCCTAGCCCGTCCACTTGAGTCCAGAACACTAATATCAGCTTCTACTATGCGAATCGAATCGAATCATTTATTTCAGAAATACTGGGTTTATATATCAACCAGACGGACCGCAACGCACCACAAAGTGGGAAACAACATTCATACACAATAAAGCCAAAAAGTGGCTGTGAACATGGGAGACAGTAGTCAATAAACTGAACATAGCTTAAGAACAATAAAACCGTACAATAATAATATGTAAGTCAAAATAGAGCTTATAACAAGGGGACTATAGATATGCATTATTTATTTACTGAATATTTATACCATGAGAATATATAAATAATATCAGTCCATTAATAGGTCTCAGACGTTACTCGTAATGTAAACTTCACTAGGATATAACAGTTTCCTTAGAATCATGTAGTCCATGTACACCATTAGTTTGGAATCAAGGTTTTCCAACTCCCCTAGGTGGATTCTCCGTATCCGCCAACCCGGTTAGAGCACCGGACATTCGCTTTCTGTCCCATCACTTTCGTAAAAAACGCCCCCGCCGCAAGAAGTCAGTGAGTAGGACTTCCCTGGCAGTGGCTGTATACGCGTGGTCAAGTGAGAGCATTTGGATAAGGAGAGCTGACTCTCCTCATTTTCGGCCCTACCAGGGAATTTGGGGGCGGTTTAAAATAAAACAGAAATTTATTAAAATTAAATGTACAAATATGTAAATACCGATTGTTTCTTACTTTATACAGAATTTAAATTGAACAATGAAAAACACTGTCGAGTATTAAGCTCTGTTGATGTCGAAATAATTATGATTACGATTTCTTTAAAAAAAACTAGGTTGAGAAAAGGTTAGGACTATGCTGTTCATTAGATATTGCTGTTAACACGGTCCTTGGATTATTTACTTAATGTTCACTGACGTGTAAGATGTACACGATTTTAGGAACTTTGACCTTCAGTTTTTCTAATAAAATAAATAGACCAATTTATAATGATTATTCTTAAGAATAAGTTCTCGTGTATTCGTGATACCGCCTATTAAGCCACTAGATATATACATAATAGTGTTACTAGATGACAAAATAGAACCATCTATAGCTGGATGAAATAGTACAACAGTTCCAATTATCTACCTGTTACGGATATTCTATAATAGATAGAGACAACCAGTAGGAAAGATAAACAATAAAGGTGAGTGTTACAAAACGCATGAGAAGACGAAAAATAAACAAACTGAAGTAAGATAAAATGGCAAATATTTAGATGAGAAATAAAAGTGCATTTCTCGTGATGATCAAAAATCAACTACAAGCAAGCACACGTTTCTTACAAACACCTTATAAATTAGTAATACATCTTAATCTGACAAATGACAATTTTGCCAGCCTGTTTTCATTGGGGCCAACAGTATTTAGAAAAGCAGATGATGTTACAATTACTAGGATTTACTTCGCATGTTTCTTTCTTAATAGGCGTATGCATAGGACTTGATTTTCGACCTGATGATAAACAGTCGACGAATATCAAACATCTTGATATTTTAGGCTTTTCGCCCAACAAGTCTAATATTTTCTACGAACTATGGGTTGTTTCAAAAACATTTTGCGAATTTGGACATGAATTGATGACAATGATAATGTTATGATGTCTCTTTTGTTTATTATTAATTTATTTGTACACATAAATATTGGTACAAAGGGACACCAAATACATATGCGTCACACAATAACAATGAGAATGAGAAGAGATAGAGAATGTAAAGTGTGTATAAGAAAAAGGAGAGCGATAACGAACAAAAATTAGTGTATGATAGTATAGTAATAATAATAATAATGATAATAATAATAATAACAAGAAGAATGGGAGAGGTAGTTCGGTTAGCAAAGGTACAACCAGTGATAATTCTTCCAGCTAAAGAAGTCACGTTCATTTTTTATGAAGAAAGTAAAAGAAAGTGCTATAAAGAGCTTACATTCTTTGATATACCACGTACAACTTGAGCACTCAAACACTAGAACCCTCCAAGTAGTAAATGAGAAGACAGAAGACGAGTGAGAAGAAATTTTATTCCAAAAAGTGTCAAATATGGTGCAAAACTCTCAGGTATTTATAGTCTTTAGGAAAAGCGAAATCATCATTACAGTCATCCGATCTGCATGCAGTGGTTTTTAAGCTTTTGCCCAACAAGGAAGCTACCAGTCGAGATTCTGGAACGTCCTTCCAAAAGATGACTCGGTAGAATGAATCCGGCTCTTTCTGAGCGTCTTAGAGCTTCCTTGAGTTCACCCATGGGCCGTCCTTAAAGAAATTTACAACACGATCGCCACTGCCTTCTATTTTGAGCCGTATCTGATAACGTCTCTAGCCACTGTGTTGCACCATCTCTCGGACCCCAACAAGAAGTCGTGAAGGACCGATAGAAGCCAGCCATGTACAGCTTTCTTTCATACCACGACACCGTGTCATACATTGACTATCTTTCCGCCTTTTCCAACTAGTCCCAGCGTCGGAAAATAATGCACGACTTGGAATTCTCTGGGATGACACTCGTAGAACATAACCAAGCCACCGAAGTCGATGTTTTAAGATAGTGACAACAATTGAATTGTCGTTGCTGTGCCTGAACACACGATGCCGAACCTCTGCATTACTAACATGGTATTGCCACTGGATGTTAGCAATTTTTCGGAAATAACAATCAATAGACACAGAAAGTCGTCTAACATTCTCAACTCGGAGAGGCCAGGTTTCGCAAGCATATTATTACAACCCATCTATTCTTATTGTTCAGTATTCTTTGGACACTTTACTTCACTCAACAAGTCCTCAAATCAGAACACTGTTGAACAAGAACGTAATTATATTCTAGCTAAACACAAAAGGATCGGAGTAAGAATCACAATTAAGGAAGACGTTAGTGTATTTATAACTTCACACGAGAAGATTCTAGAATCTTCTCCAGGAATCCGTTAGCGCTGACAGGCTAAGAAATGATCGGTCAGCCTGCCCCAACACCATACTACACGGAACATGCTTTAATCCAATCTAAATTCCGCCAACAGATAACCAATGAAGAATAAAAATGACAGATTCATACGATAAATGTGAATTACACATATATTATAGAGGCAGATATAAATGAAAAAATTACCTGTTTGTCGATACATAAGGATTATCCACTAGTGAAGCTGAGCATTTCTGTCCAACCGTATCTGAATTCCCCAAATGAGAACCATTTTCAAGAAATGAAGAAATCGGTAATGGACGCTGAATTGAGCAATGCAGTTTCGGATTGTCAAGGAATCGTTCTCTATTAGTTTCTAATGTTGATTTATCAAAAAAATATGTACATATGCATAAGAAACATTGTATGAACAATTGAAATACGTTACTTTACTATAAAAAAAATTATTTTAAAAAAAACAATCTCGTTTGTATGGGTCTTGCATTATTGGATTTTGGATAATTTAATGAATTTCATTGGTTTGCATAAAAATGGAGGACCGACTTATCATTAAGTCTTCTATGCATTATTACATTTCATTAAAGGAGTGCACACGACTAAATTGACAAATGCCATCTGTCCACGAAGTAACTTAATAACCGATCCTAAGTTAGTATACTAAGCCATGAGCTACAAAATACAGGTAAAGATTCGTTCGAATCTACGGGTCAGCCGTCGAAAAAATAGATGTTTAGACTAATAAGACAAGACCAAACCCACCTTTACTGCTAAAGCATGCATATATACATATCACCAAAAGAAGCACAATAGATTTATATCTTTACTTATATATCTTTCAGTCAGTCAGTAACAAGGTAGAACTTCGTACGTACGTACATCAGTTCAAGTTGCCATACCACATTAGCACAGAGATACAGTTGTCGATTCGAATCCCGTAGTGGTAGAGGTAGTAAGAGTATAAGCAGTAATAGGGAAGATTAGGGATTGAAGATGTACTTCTTTGGTACTCCTTTCAGTAACAAACACTGCCACAGAACTTCACAATCAACTAAGTCAAATGCCGCCTCAAGGTCAAGAAACACTACGATTGTGGGGCGTCTGAATATGTGTCTATGTTCTAAGACCTGACGTAGTGTGAATATCTGGTACCGAGATTTGAACCTAGGATTTCCTGAAAAGTAATCACGCTGATACAACTATGCCAAATAGATTGCTAATGAATTACATACATAGCTACTAATTAATATGGGTTTTTGTCAAACGAAGATTGATGTTATCTATAAGATCAACGGTAATGTTAATATAACAATCTAGAGGTCAATACCTGCTCACTAAATGTTTCAGACAAATATGTTGATAACCTGAAGTTTGTGACTTCACTTCAATAATTTCACATACAGAAACTCACGAAGTAAAACTACAATTATTTGTAACAATACAAAGTGATTACTGAAACAATATTTAAGATATTAAGACGACTGAGAATCAAAATGTTTAGAATCATAATTCGACAAATCATTTATTCTTCGTGGTCATGATGTTATGGTAAGTTGATGCATTGTCACTATAGTGAGACTTACGATGAAATATTGGAGCAACACAGTCGCTAGTTGGTCCCAGCATTTGTTGATCGATGAGCAGAAATGGAACATGTGACCTCTTGCTTGCAGCTTGGAAAACCAAATTCCCATGTTCTACGAACAAACACCCGTTAATATGACAACCTTCAAGTTCTGTATACTGAACTGAACTTGAATTACGAATATCCATTGTAGAAAAAAAATCCTTTAATGTGGATTGGTTTTTTGTGGTGTCAGAATGTCGAAGCAACGTCGCAACTTGTGACCGTGTTGGGGCGCAGGAACGCTTTGGTAATGTGATCAGCGGAGATCCTACTGATTCAAAATTACCTTCAGTTTCAGCACAGTGTGACTGAGTTGCAGACAAAGCTGTGAAGTCTCCATGTATACGGATCTCTTTCATCTGATTTGAATACAATCTTCCCAGCCAAATACCACAGAGCTCAGCAGGATGATGATCTTCCAAACGTGACGTGTGAATATCTTTGGTACAAACATCGTTGTAAGCAGACCCACAAAAACGACAATGACGAGTTTCTGAATTCCTCTGAAGAACAGAATAACCGCCTGGGGTATCTATTAGTGAATTTATAGCGCCCATGAACAATTGCCTAGAAAATCAAAGGAAATAATATAGTAGGACGTTACGTGGAGTATGACATTTAACTAGATTTCACTACTTAAGACACGAACTTGTAATATCTAGTACTATGTTACGCCCACACCAGTTATTCTAGCTTTCGGACAGACCAATTAACTTATTCTTCTCAAGTTACTGTCAATACCATATTTTCACCATGTCAATTAATCACCTACAACCTTGACTTTTTTATATGTATGTGTATCGCTTACCCTATTCATGTATATTAAGCCTACTTTTGCCTGGCTACAAATAGTGAGTCACACCCAAGCAAACGGAGTTGGCACACTTCTCTGTCTTGCTTTACCGCTTCCCATTTGTGTTTGCCTGAGTAAACGAAAGCCTGAAATAAATTCATCCAGCAACCCATATTTAGCTTCTCATTACAGCAGTCACACAAGCGGGGTCAGCATAGGTGTAGTATACGGGATTAAACGGGAAATTTATATTCACGGTATATGCAATCGCACTGTGCAAATTAGTCAGATCAACAAGAGCTACCAACTTTTAGTAGCTCACCAATTTAGTGGTCCGTGCAGATTCAGATAAGAACAATGATTACTGAAGCGTATAACTTGTCATGGTAACAAAAGATAGAAATGAAGGTCACTTCCGGCTCTACTATACGATGTTTCTAGCATTACTCAAAGGTTCATTATAAAGAGAAAAATGTACATTATTTCTTCCTCAGATTGAAAAAGGGATTTGCGAATACCACAATTACAGATACTAAGTGCTGAAAATTAGGGGCGATTGGTACAGTTTTTGTGCCACAACTTAATGGTATCTCCTGAATAGTGAATGTTGTATTACTTCTATAGATAGAAATATCAACCGCTTTAAATACTTTTATAAGAGCAATTACTGAAATGCCAGTGTAAACGGATTCCAAAATCAGACTAAAATGTCCCGGCTGGTTCGATAGAACTGAAGCAAGGCAATCAATATTTTTACATATGCCATTTATCCACAAGGCTTGTAAAATGCTAGGTTCTATAAGTTTTTTTTTACCAAATAATTATAAACCATGATTCCGTTCAATCTAGTAGGCATAACATGTGTGAGGAAATGGCATTTATTGGTCCCTTAAACATGTGGCGGTTTTAGTATTTAGGGAAGGGTGAAAATGTGATTGATGTACTTACAATCTGAGTATAAAACCCGTCTTCTGCTAGTCAACTTTTCATTAGTTTTGTATGGTTTGATCACTATGGCACCACTCAATATTTGAGATGCAAGACATACTCCAATTCCTGAAAAAGCTACGTACACATTTTTAGACTGAAATACCATCAAGCGAGTAAGACTATTCCTTCACTTTGTTAAGTCTTTCGTTATCCGGCCCAACTACCCTTATTGGTTGGTATTATTCAGACACTAATTCACTCGACAAGTCCTCAAATCAGAACACAGCCTGGAAAAGTATTTAATTATATTCTAAATAAACACGGTAGGACTGGAGTAAGAATCACAATAAGAAAAACGTTAGTATATTTATAATGTTATGTAAGATTCTTGAGTCTTTCTCATGTATCTACCGTAGCCGAGTGACTGAGAATGGGCCAGTCAGTATCTCCCAACACAATTTGTCATGGAACATGATTAGATCAAATGTATGTCGTGCTAATGCTCTCAGAACAATTTGACTGCCATCCAATTAGGGAAATTACATTCGTATGTGAAGAGCAGAGGGGTTGGAGTTTATCAGGACCAAATCCCTACAGCCCTAATTTCACCAGTTACTCAAATGCAAATAGGAGTTTAATGGTCTTAATTGTCTGTGTCAGGCGTTCAGTCAGTCAGCTACAACACAGGACCAGGCACATATATGTACCGGTCCAAGTTGCTATATCTCATTAACACAACAAAATGAACACCAAGTTAATAGAAGTACTTAATTCAATCGTAGTAATATGTAAAAGATTGCATATCACGATATAGTACAGGAAGAAAGAATTAGTTCGTAGAAAGAAACATATAAGACGATTTTAATCTCACAGTTTAAGGGAAGACAGAGAGTGTATACGCCTACGCCATTGTGATCGCTTCTGAGCCATGTCACCCACAGTCTCCAACCATTGGTTACAATAGTCACGCGGACCCCAAACAAGTAGTGTACATCTACCAACATGTCACAGACCAGACGTTAGTGACTTCAAACATTGATGCCACGTTTTGGTTTGGCCACCCGAACTTTCTTCTAACCATCCCCAACACTAGTCAGCATTGGGTGTCGTGGTAGTCGGTGTCCAGGCATGCGTAACACGTGGCCCAACCATCTCAGACGATGAAGATTTACAACGTCGTCAACTGACTTACCATCACTACCTAATACCCTGCGTATAACTTAACTTTTACTTACACAATGATCTCAGCAAATGAGAGCAATATTTCCAAAACATCTGTGGTCAAGTACTAGTAACTTACGAATATCTACTCCTAATGGCCACGTTTTGCCTACGTAAAAACTATTAGCATGGAAAATAAACGTGATCTGGTGTTATAAACAATTGAAGAAATCAGTTTTGTAGGTCGTCCAGTCAAGTGAATTAAGATTTGATTGTCAGGTCTAATTTTTGACCATAATACCAAGAACCAGGCAGATCTCGGCATCAAATAAAGTTGATACAACAAATCGCAGAGATGATATTATCGAGATGAATACCGAATAGTAGTAACATCCTTAGTAGCAAACAATGACCAGATATTGGAAATGACTTGGAAAGGAATTAATTCACAACTACATTTCCCTATTATATAACGCATGTTGAATTTGATGCCCAGTTATACCAATATTTGTCTTTCGGTAATTATTTATTTATTTATTTGAACACATGAATATTGGTACAAGGGAGCGCCAATATATATGCGCCACACAAAACAATGAGAATTCGAAGAGAAGTAGAAAAAAAACTAAGGAGCGCAAAAGAAAAAGAGAACAATGACGAAGAGATTGGAGTAAGGTAGTATGGTAGTAAACTTAAGAAACGAAATAAACAAAATAATTTTGATGCAAAGGACCTGAGGGAAAACAAAGACTGGATGCATCTTAGCTACTGTGATTAACGTCGAACCACGTCATCCAACTGTGACCGTCCCCATCGAGTGGACGCCTACCAAGCTGTCTGAAACAACCAGCACTACCCAAACCAAGTTGGTGAAATCATAGACTGACGTCACATTCTCATTCGATGTCCCTAACTTTCCTCCATTTTCTTTCTGCTTCAGTTTAAATCGAACATTAAGGTATATGTAATAAATGTCTCGACCACCCTGGTTGATGAAGACTCACTATCTTATCGACCGATTCCCAATACTAGCCTCATAATTTGCGCTTAGCCTCAACAGTCCACCCTCAGTCGTTCCAAGATACGAAATGATTTGGAGACACTTATGTTCGCGTACCAGTAACCTATGGATGCTTTCTATTTTAAACAGCCACAAATTTAGAAAGCGAATAAGTAAATAGCATACACTTTCGCCGAATAGACATTTCACTATTGGAGTTACGATAGTAACACAGAACCATACAAAGCTTTCGGTCTCGCAAGCTTTTTAGGTTGGAATGTCCGAACTTTTTATTTAGATAAATGGAATCGCTTGTATATTACTTGTGTTAGAAACTCAGCGCCTCCACTCTGAATCACAACTCGAATTCCAAAGTCATAAAATTAAGCATCGCTCTACAGACCCTATTCTCCAAGGACAACTACACTTATCACATTAGGCACAACTCAATTTATTACATAAGCACGTCTCAAGTGAGCACTTTTTTCTCACAACTGCGTAGAAACTGCAACATGCAATTACCACAAAAAGAAGTGTGCAGCTGATAAGTCCTGTTCAACTACAAAAAGAATTTCTAGGGCTGAAAACTGTTTGGAATCCAGTTTATTTACAACTGGAACGCATTTTTATTCTATGTCCGAAGACTGATGTTCAGTAGCGCCTGAACAGAAAGTGAGTAGAAATCCCGAAAACATTGTGCTCAGTCAGCCATCTACAAACACTTGCTGATAATGTGAAACCACTTAGTCCCTAGATATGTGTGGTTACTAGGCACCAAGTAAAGAACAAGAGAAAAGGTGGACCGAGTTTCTCCTGCGAGGTACGTACCTTAAGGTACGTAATTTATGGTGACGTACGATCCCACTGAAATTTACTTGGTTCAAATTATCTGGAACATTCGGTCATATTGGTAAAAACTATGAATGAGGCAATAAATTCGAAAATATTTATATGCCACAAAGATTGATAAAGATACTTACCGACGATCGTGATTATCAATCAAGTTGCGAAATTCGCCTTGATTTGAAAAAGACGGGTGGGGCAAATGTTGGGATACAATTAATTATAACGAATATCATTTCAGTTAATAACTTTAAAAGTCAAGAATACCTGTTGTATTTCTTGTTTCACTGGGGTTTTTATGTAATGATATCTACTCGCTGCTTAATTGTGCATATCATTCTAATTACGAAGTAATATCAGTGTCCGTGGTTCAACAGACTATAGAAGGGATTGAAGCATTCGATTAATAGGTTTCTACATCTGAAAGCAGGAGATCAGTATTACCTCCAGTTACGGACCTAGGAGTACTTGGCAGGTAAAAAGGAAGTATTAATAAGTCATATGGGTTAATAGTGCAGTGGGAACCGCGCTAGTTTCAAAAAGGGCAGTGATTTTTGTACTTGTTGTGATTATACTTGCTTTTGGTACTTATTGCACTAAAAAGCATTCTTGGTCTACTTTAACTAAGAGTTCTTTGGTTAAAGTTTGAAATTTTTTACTAAATTTTGTCCTGAGTACCTGTTTTTAGTCCTTGACTAACATTTGTGTTCACATTGTTATCATTTTTTGTTTTTAAACCTTTTAAATCGAATTAAAATGGTTGGTAAGACTCACAAATGTGGGCAACCAAATTGTTTGTTCTCCGTTGAGGAGGGAATGCAGTGTGACGACTGTAAAAAGTGGTATCACAAAATGTGTACACGACTAAGTCCGACGGCTTACAAAAGATGCTCGAAGCCTAACTCGCATTGGCTTTGTATGTTCTGCTGTACGGATAAAAAGGTACTAATACAGGAGGCTATGGGCCTATTGGCTTTGGCCTGCAAGAAAAATGATGGCGGAAGCACTGATAACAGGAGCACTGACGATGAAGAATGTGTCAGTGTAGTAAGTGCTGCTACTGGACCCATTAAACACCTGACTGCGGTTGACGGGAACGTGAAATCTCCGTTGACATTAACGAGAAATGAAGTGTCGCTTGATAATGACATCGGCAGTCATACACCTCTAGTCGAAATAGAAGATCCGGATAAAACTGTCACCGTTCCACATAGTCCAGGTGTGGCTGTTCTGAGTGGTGACAAATGGACTTCGGTAAGAAGAAAAAAAATAAGAAGAAAAAGGCTGTAGGCAAAACGCAGCTGGTCAGCAAAACATTGGAAGGGATGTTATCAGAAAAAAATTCCCCACCGCGTGAAAAGACAGATCTCTCTGATAGATCAGTCATTTTTCATAAGATAAGAGAATCTTCAGATACTGAACCAAAGGCAAGATTTGAACATGATCTCAATCATATTAAGACATCATTAAGTAAACTACTCCCAGATACAGTTTCAGGAGTTAGTATTTGTAAGCTTTATAGAATAGGAAAAAAGGTGGATTCCGAAAGTCCTCAGAAAAACCGCCTCCTAAAGGTTACATTCAACACGGTGGAAGAAAGGAACCTGATTCTAAGTAATTCACGTAAACTGATTGGATCCGGAATATATGTCCGTGAGGACCTCAGCCTAGCTGATCGTATTAAGAGAAGAGCTGCAGAAGCGGAAATAAACGAGCGTCGCCGAAACGGTGAAAGAAACCTCGTTCTTAAGGGTTTTCAGATTGTAAAAGTTCGGAGCAAAACGATCCCCAAGCCACTCTGGGTGGCAAGGGAAAGCTCTCCACAGACTTAAAAGTGTGCTACACAAATGCTCGCAGCCTACTAAATAAAATGGCGGAGCTGAAGTCAGTGGTGGACAAAGAAAAACCGGACGTTATCGCTGTCTCGGAAACTTGGTTAACGTCAGAGGTATTAGATAGTGAAATCCAATTGACTGGTTTCATAACCAGTAGGGCTGATAGATTAAACCGAAGGGGAGGCGGGGTTATTTGTACACCAAAAGTACCCTAACCATAAGATTAGCTGAGACAGTAGCACATGTTTCAGGGACATGTGAACTGGTGAGATGTAAGTTGAAATGCCGAAGGCAAGATATTGAAGTAGTTGTAGTTTATCGCAGTCCAGAATGTGTAGCAGATGATTTTCTCCTTAGTAAACTTAAGTCCTGGTGTAACAACGGTAAAAGCCTTGTAGTAGGCGACTTTAATGCACCATATATAAACTGGGTTAACTTAGAAGTAGGGTCATCCATATCGTCGTTCGACTCCAAACTGTTAGAAACCTCGATTGGACTAGCATTATTCCAACACATTAGAGATCCCACAAGATACGACTTAAGAAACTCTTCTCTTTTAGATTTAGTCTTCACACACGGTGATGACGTTGGTCAAACGGCTTTTCTCCCACCACTTGGGAGAAGTGACCATGCAGTCATCTTATTCAAATTCATGGCTGAGATTGCTTGTCAAACAATTGCGCCGGCCCGTCCTAACATATGGAAGGCAGATATGCAGGCAATTAACTCCGCAGCATCGGCTGAGAACTGGGAAATCGACTCAAAGGCATCAGTACAAGAGGCATGGACTCTATTCAGGCAGTTATACAATCGGGTAACTCAACCATACATACCCTGGACTGTCCCAAAGAAAAAGAAGCACGGACATCCCTGGATAGGGCGGGATATTCGACGCTTACTAAGACAAAAGAAGAAATGCTGGGATGTTGCCATCCGCCTTGGCACAGCGGGTACGATGGAACGTTACAGATCGATAAGAAACGAGTGTATAACTAAAATTCGGGAAGCGCAAAGAAAATATGAAATGCAGCTGGCAGAATCTGCACTCAAGCAGCCCAAGAGGATATTCTCGTACATAAACTACAGAACAAGGATTCATCATTGGATTCCCAACCTAATTAAAGTAGGAAGTGAATCTGAAATGATAGAGGAAGATCAGGAAAAAGCTGAGGTTATGGCTGACTACTTTGGGGCAGTTTTCACTCAGGAACCTCCTCTAGAGAAAGAACCAGACCCAATTACAGAGTCAACAAACCAGCTGCTCACCGTGGACTTCGACCAAAACGATGTGCTTAAGGCTCTTAGCACCCTAAACATGGAGAAGTCAACAGGACCAGATGAACTACACCCTAAAATCTTGAGACATATTGCCCAATATATCGCAGCCCCACTGACTGTGATATTCAAAATGTCACTTGACCAAGGTGTGTTACCTATGGACTGGAAGGACGCAATCGTCACTCCCATACATAAAACAGGTCCACGACAAGTTCCATCAAATTACAGACCCGTAAGCCTCACCAGTGTTGTAATTAAAATACTGGAAAGAATAATCAAACGGACCATAACAGCATTTATGGAAACCAATAACTTGCTGAA
Organism: Schistosoma mattheei; assembly: GCA_944470405.2. Classification (NCBI taxonomy): domain Eukaryota; kingdom Metazoa; phylum Platyhelminthes; class Trematoda; order Strigeidida; family Schistosomatidae; genus Schistosoma; species Schistosoma mattheei. The sequence goes on along the minus strand of OX103948.1, from coordinate 5,884,731 downwards.
CATGGAACAACATGGTTTTAGAAAGGGTCTATCCTGTACAACGAACCTCCTTATAGCTAGGGAGCTCTGGATTAATGCGCTAGACAACGGAAACTCAGTGGATGTTGTCTACATAGACTTCAGTAAGGCTTTTGACAAGGTGCCAACTAATAGACTTTTTTTTTTTTTTTTTTTTTTTTTTTTTTTTTTTTTTTTTTTTTTTTTTTTTTTTTTTTTTTTTTTTTTTTTTTTTTAAAAAGTAAGAATAAATTCCAAGTGCTCCACCTGGAGACCAGTACTTAGTGAAGTACCCCAAGGTTCCGTCTTAGGCCCTTTACTTTTTATAATGTACGTTAATGATCTTACAAGTATAGTACAGTCTCCAATGTTATTATACGCTGACGATGTAAAAATTTGGCGGGTAGTAACTGGAGACAAAGACGCATTTACTCTTCAGGCAGACTTAAATAATATGGTAAACTGGTCTAAGGAGTAGCTGATGCCTATGAACTCGGGAAAGTGTGTCTACATGCACTTGGGGGATTCAAAGGTTAATACGTACAACATAGGGGATGTGTCATTACCAGTAGTCCGGTCTCATAAAGATCTAGGGGTGACAGTGAGTAATGATCTTAAGACGACGGCCCATTACCGGGAGGTCGCAGCCAAGGGGTTTCGAACCCTCTGGGCTTTAAACAGGACATTCACTAAGTTAGATACGACCATGTTCACCACATTATACACATCCTTAGTGAGAACTAGGCTAGAAAACTGCGTTCAGGCTGCAAGCCCCTGTGTAAAAGGTGACTCGGACATAATAGAAAAAGTACAGAGAGCAGCTACCCGTTCAATTCCGGAACTCCGGGGTTTTTCATACAAAGAGCGGCTTGAAAAACCGAACCTCTTTACTCTGTCCTATCGCAGACTAAGAAGAGATTTAATTTTGATGTACAGAATACTGAGAAATGATTTCGGACCTAATTTATTCTCTCTATTCCCTCCCACTAGATCGGGACACCTCAGAGGACATAGCAGGCGAGTAGAAAAGCCAAGAACGAACAAAATACTCGTGGCATACAGGTTTTCACACCGAGTCATCAATACTTGGAACCTGCTGCCTGAAGCAGTGGTGTCCGCACCTTCAATTGACGCTTTCAAGAGAAGACTGGACACTCACAGAAGCATACTAGAAAAGGAATAACATAGGCCGTAGGCCTTCTCCCCTTACTACACAAATCTGAATCTGAATCTGAATCTGGGATGTCACTGTGCCCCAGCCAAATGTCGAACATTTCACCGATCCTCGTCAAAGTGAAGAACAACAAACTTGCATCAGCTAATTTCACACCATGTACCGGCCCATGCAGCAGTGGTCGAACACTGTTCCTTTAACCTGACTTTACTAATAGCGTCGTTTGTGTTGTGCGGTCATCGAAGTAGCCAGTAGTATCTGAATACGATGGAAAGGCAACCTACGTTAGGCAATAACCATGAGAAGTGACTTTGAATTCAGCTGGTTGTTCACAGCATTTTCATCTGACTCGAGATGATCCCCAGTAATCCGACACAGATCATCTGCGTTGATGATCTACAAGTTCTTAAGAGTATACTGAGTTTCGTCAGCCAGAACTCCTGTGAAGTTGCCCGGACTGCCTTGACCGGCAGGGGGCCCGGGAATTCGGTACTTGTTGGGATGGCCAGAAGATTTCTGGCTAAGATTGGTATTCTGGACTTAACTTGCTGGGCTAGACAGGAAGCGAGACCAATCAGGACTCTAGGCTGCTTGCATGTGTTTTGTGGGTCACTGGTTCGATCGATAATTCGCTGCTCTCTGACTGGCTGTATCATTGCGTTATCCAATATACAGGGCACACGGGTTCACAAGTTATGACATATCCATCTGGCAGACCATTCCATTATGATTCTAATTATCATCACATGCTCATTATTACATTAGTGTCCTATCATGAATGAATGTGGAATTATTATTTTTGTTCGTGCTGATATTTACTCAACTGCATCACTCAACCATCGAATTATAATGTTATTAACATCCGATTCACGTTATGACATTTGCAACTCACTGGACTATTTCCATCAAAAAAATAACGTAGAATTTTCCTGCTCTAAGTGAGTTTGTTCCATTTTTTTCCCCATGTAATTTTGGCCTAAGATTACACTCATTCACTTAGTCGAGGTCATTTTCTATGTCATCATACCACACATTCTAAATTTCGGTATTGCCTCTTATTATGTCCACCGGTGCTTCTAAATCTACGAGCTGATTGGTAATGATTACGTTCATCTTATCTGTTCGCCCACATGTCCAAGTGCATGCTACATCAATCATCAATCAAAAACATTATTCGACTACCGCAAATACTATTTTGTTCCCATCGCACTGTATACCAGAACATAGAGTATAGTGCTAGTCTCTCAAAGACACACTATTGTTCATCAAATCCAAGTCACTCTCACTGGTTGCCATCTTTAATCATATGTCTTGGAATATTTATCATGCCTTGGTCCGTTTTCGTAACAAAGGAATACGACTCTACGTACCTCATCTCCCCAATCACTATTACGTTCCTCTGATCATTCTACCAATGCATATTTAAGGATAACTCAATGCATATGCCATAACTCAAACCACAATGTATACTGAATTCACATTCTATAATTATTATCAATCGTAGTAGAGCAACGGATATCGCCCGTCGATGCATTTATCATTTCACAACTTGGCTATTTTTATCCTATTAACGGGGACTCTACGTATTTAAATTCGAATCCGCCCATCGATACGCGACGCTACCTACTCTAATGCGGCTCATTAGAGCATGTTCATATTTCACTATTCTGTCGGCATCACAGACCAATTCGGCGAGACTCTAATTTAGGGACGAGCAAATCAGAAGCGTTTGAGCAATTTCAATTATTGGCCAATCAGAAGACAGTATAAAGTAAAATACATTAGAGGAAAGTAATGAATTACAGTGGATATTCTTCTTTTAAATGATTAAAAAACTTGTTAAGGTTTGATAAAGGTTCAGAAGTTCTGAATTCACAATACATACAGTTAAGAAACTCGTCCATAGGGTTAGGGTTTAGGGTTAAGGTTAGGGTTAGGGTTAAGTTAGGATTAAAGTTAGGGTTAGGGTTCAGGGTGTAGGGTTAAGGGTAGGGTTAGGTTAGGGTCAGTGTGCTAACATGAGATCGGTTTACATCGGATCTTAGGAAAGAGGTGTTTATTGGTAGGCTACAACCCTAACGCTAACCTAAACCTTAACCCTGACCCTAACCCTAACCGTAACCCTAACTCTAAGCCCTAACCCTAACCCTAACCTAACCCTACAACCCCAACACTAACCCTAACCCTAAACCTTAACCCTAGACCCTAAACCTAAACCCTGACCCTAAACCCTAATCTTAACCCTAACCTTACCCTAACCTTAAACCTAACTCTATGGACAAATTTCCATGCCGTATGCATTATGAATTCAGAACCTCTGAACCTTTATCAAACCTTAACAAGTTTTTTAATCATGTAAAAGAAGAATATCCACTGTAATTCATTACTTACCTATAATATATTTTCACTTTATACTAACTGTCTTCTGATTGACTAATAATTGTCAAGGTCATTTAAGATTCGTTCAAAGGTCGTCCCTAAATTAGAGTCTCGCCACCAATTCCTGTCATATTCTACTATACTTATTTTCACGATTAATTTTTCTATCATACCCATAAACGATTTATTACTGTTTACATGATATTTTGAATCGCTCATACAAACTCGTTTTTTTATCGTTCAAACAGTCATAAATGCGTGTTAATTTTTTGTACGCTTATTAATTACCTCATAGTTGCATGCTAACATTTTCATTTTTGTCCGCGCCCTTGCGATATTCACGTATTCTTTTACATAAGTATGACACTTTCGTATAAAACACTTAAACCTCATGTGACACTGTACTTTACTACATGTAGTTGTAAGATCCATTTTGAATGCCTTGTGTGTTTGTGAAAATCCCTCCATGTATATACTTGCACTTTGTTCCTATTGATCTTCTTAGTTGTACATTGTTAACTTTTGGACTACATTTGAATTGTTAATCTTTGTATTTTATTATAGTTTTTGTTTTTACCAAACCTTCACTAATTCCCCATGTTTCTTCCCGAACTGCACTTATGCTGTTTTACTTTATACTAAGTCTGAGCGGCAGCCATTTTGGTTGGTTCCTGCTTTTGATTGCTTGACCTGTGTTGACTGGAATTGTGCATTTTGGTTGTGAATTGAAGCACTCTTCCAGAATTGAAAACACTCTGTGTTATAGAGCGACCAATTGTTACCTTTTGAACGAATCTGTACGTGATCTATCCAGACAGGATAGAATAACATTTATTTGTGGTGATTGGTAATTTTCTTGCATTCTTTATCAACTTTCTTATTTATTGTAGTTTAGATTTGATCAATTGAACAATTATTGGTTGGATAGCTGTGTGGTTATATTTGTTTAGGTAATAATGTATACTTATATTTATGATAAATTATAGGACCGCTATCTTACCCAATTACCTTGTTTTGGTTTCAAACGGGCGAGGGCGCGTATCCAACTTATCCAGGCAGCTGTCCAGCAGTCCAAACGTGGTTTGGATCCTACAGTAGTACAATTTTTTCGCTACTTAATGTCAACTTTAACCTCATACTTCTTCAATATTATTTTTGAAAACAGGCATTATTTTCAAACGCTCTATTTTCTGTACACTCCGTAGGCAACATTGATTGCAATTTTGTTTTCATTCTCTTTGCATCATCTTAGTATTTCAGTATGGGTTTTGGCCCACAATTGTGAAAAGCTTTTACTACTTATACAGTGCTTTTAATGTTGGTGTAAAATTTTTATAAGTTGAATTATTCTTTTCATACATTTGTCGTTTATTAAGTTGAAGATGTCACAGGTATTCGAAGTTTGACAACGCTTTAACCAGCAACGCCTAATATTAATCGTACCCACCAAGTGAAATCAAAAGACAGTGTCAAAGAGGCTCAAAGATATATTTGATAGGCTGTCAATATATCGAGGATCGTCTGATCCAATCGAGCTAGCTATTGCAAGGGTTGTTGAGCAAGGCGTTCCCACTCATGATTTGATGCGGATGCATGACTGAGTGCCTTCAGTTAGTTCAGTCCATTAAAAGTAATGTGGCCAGCATCCAGTGTCAAAGACTTACACGGCTCTTTATTTAGAGGATCTGTTTACCGCTACATAGTGTCTGGCGTTTTCGGAGATCAAGATTTGATTCACTATTAAAAGCTACTACTTAGATGTTCTATTCTGCTTTTAAAAATTTTACAGCGTTAGTTGTCACTTTTAGTTCGAATTTCTGCAGCAGTTGACTAGGATAATAGTTTTGTCCATGTTAAAATATCAAGTTAATTTTTACACATATCAAAATTACTGCTGTAGGGAACTTTCATTGTTTGCTCTAAAAGCATGTGGAAAAGTATTAGAAAGGATGCTTATCATTCGATCTTCTGTGCTTCGATGCTCACTCATTTGAATTTACAAATCCGATAATGGTATCGAAGCCCAGGTTAGTTTGCATTCTGAGTGGAATCAAAAGTATTACGAAACGTGTATTTTAGCATAGTCGTAAAAAGCAGTCAATAGTCATCTAACAAAAGTTAGATTTGTAATGATTTTCTTACGATCGTAGTTTTTCATTATTTTATAAAAGATTTGAACTTTGAGTCGGCGTGGGCCAAAAAATTGCTAAATTCTGATTGCTCCAATCTGCACTTCATTTTTTATCAGTGAACGAAGATATCTCATTCTGTACACTGTGTTAAAAAGTACACTCAATCAGCGAAATGTTACTTGATTGAAATCTTACTAATGGAACCCATCAGTTTGTTGAGTGGTGAGTTTATCAGGCTGCCTGAACAAGAAACTTTACTGACATGCGACAAACTTGGTAAATTAAACTCAAACCAAACAACCTATAATCAACTGCACAACTTACTGGAACTGCTGCATTTCGATTGTACGCCTCCAAAGACCTGAAACCATATCGTAATTAGGATAATACTTGCTCATATTGGAACATTTTACTCAAAGCCAGGGAAGTGATTTTAAATTCACGCGGTTATTTTAGGGTAATACAAGGTCGTTCACACAGTTATTTTGCTGGGAATTCAATCATTCCTCATAATCGTATAATTATGCGCTCAGATATACATTTAATTTCATCCACACATTTTTTTACTAATGGAGGTACATTTAATGACTTGTTAGCTATTCACCGTAAATCCTCGAGCTTGAGGTTCAAATTTTGGGATCGAATTGGGTTACAATGTTGAGGAAAATTTGAGCCATTTTAGGGGAGGCACTATAGTAAACTTTGTGGAAATGGCACCAAACCCCATAATTTACCCAGACCTGGGGAAATTCCCCTATAATTTCCCAAAATTTCACTCTAACCTTAATGGAGGTCATTTGACTTTGTGGGTCCACCCAAAATGTCCACAAAGTTTGGACATTAGGTCAATAAGATCTCAATATTCCGTAATCGTGAGGTTTATATAAAGCAGGGAATATATATCATTTGGGGTCTGATTTTTACCTGGTTACGTTTTTCTTAAAATGTCGTCTCCTCCTAACGATGCTCAAAAAATGTCCCTCTCACTCACCATAGATACATTAAAGTAAGTGGGATACGACTGAAAGCCCTCGAGATCAGAGAGCTGACAAATGATATACGCCCAAGTATATTGGCTTTCTGTGAAACTTGGCTTCCAAAATGTACCATCAACAAGGAGCCTTCTCTTCCAGCTTTTCCGCGGAGATTGTTCAATGGTATGACTTTCAGATTATTTATATGGGCGATCACACGGTATCAGATTTTGCCCTACTATATCTGACTTTTATCGGTGATAAGTGCAGTTCCACAAGGCACAATCGTTAAAGGACTACTACAAAGAAAAGTTACTTTAAAAGTATTCAAACTATACGATAAACCCTACTCAGCCCTCTTGGAAGCTCTAAATTTTCAACATGTAAAGTACAAAATGACCAAAGGGCGTACAATTTATTCATCTTGTAACCTATACTCTCCACACTGACAGTTCACTAGTTGATTTTAGTGCTAAATTACACATAAGACAAGTTCCATTTAAAATAGAACATAAAGGAGCTTGCATATAAATCCATGCATACTTTACTTTAGTTAGAACCGTTAAACTATAGAACTCCTAACTATAGGCTATGGTAACAGTCCATTAAGCGGTGTCTTTCAAGAAAGGGCTCGATTTTTGCTTAAGTTCCGTAGGTTCCGAAAGTGACTACTTCGTTACGTTTCGATTACTACCACTACTAATGACTGACAGTTTACTCCTCAGGGAAAACATCTTATAAACGGGACTTCCATTGTCAAGAACGCTCACCCAAATGTAGATCCAAGAAGACAAGTAGCTCCTTAATTCTACCAAGCAATGTTTTAGTTACCTAGCCACTTATTCTAAGTCAACAAATGTTAGAGAGGTGCCATCAAACTGTCTATGCAACAGCGATTTTTTGGTTTGGTTTATGGTTGTTAAGTTATCTTGATCCAAGTTATTTACAGAATTCATGGTACTAACATATGGTTACCAAAATCACCGTGTTTTAACTAATTAACCAACCAACTTATATGTATTCTAGCGGTGTATTTTTCTACATCAATGTATACTTCAAGTTTACTACTGTATGTTTAGCCAATTTAGTATACCTAAAGTCTAGCTCAACGTCATATTAAAACTTGAAACAATCTACTTCGGTTTGGGTAACCGGATAGTCTCACTTTCACACGTAGAATGTGGCTCATACCTAAGTATCTTGTGGGTGAGTTTACGAAGGCGATTGAAGAATAGTCCTGTTAGGAACTCAAAGCACTAAAATACCGCGAACTATCCTGTATATATTATCTATTCTCAACTGCTCTGATGGCAGTGTTATCCTTTTTGGGTAAACGACTTGTTAGGTTAAAATAGACCTGGCGAACTACGAATAAATTTTTACTTTTTGATAAAGCACTAGACTCACTAAACTTCAAATGTCTGCTCAGCGTATGTGACGATAGTGGTGATCGAGTAGTAGGACTTTATGAGTCACGTCTGACTCAAGATCTAAAGGAAGACGGCGAATAAACACGGCCGTACCACTGCTACTGATTCCACATCCAACTGGCGTCATCAGCTGTTGACCACGAGTATTACGAGAGCCTCAACTAAAATGTGCACCTACCGACTTGGCTCTGTCGAGTGTGAATTGATACCTCGTGATATTCTGTCCGTCGCTAGCCTCTATATAATTTATACTTATGTTAACCAGCTTTGGGTTTGTATCACATATCTAAACGATCTCGGTACATAGCCTCATCAATCAACCTAAAATTCGTATCTAGTGCCCTGCATCTAACTTCAGTAGTACTCGTCGATGGTTTCACCATATGCAAGCATTGTTTTTAAGTCATCTACTATTGAATACCACTCCGTGGATTTTATACATGTATTGATCATATTTTGTAGCCATAAAGTAATAAAGGTTTCACTGTTGCTTGATATACTTGTCCTTTGGTTGGTAAACTAATATCTTGCAGTAAGTGACGCAGATTTACAAAACTAGTCATACGTTTTCAATCCATGCCGCGATTTTTTTCTCACACCAAACTACTAGATTCGGTAAACCCCCAAGTTAAGTAAAAAGTTATTGCAGTGAACTGATTAACTCCTGGCGACCTATCTAGGAATGATTCTGATCAATATAGAAGCAACACTTTGCATTTCGATGTAAAGGAATATATCTCAAACATCCTTGCATTGTTACTCAAGGCTGTCACAAAGCTATGGGTTGTGTTAGCGTCTTTGCTGAGTAGGACTATGTCGTCTGCATATTCTACGTCGATAAGTGGTCTTTCTTGTAGAGAACCAATCCTTTAAATTTTCAACGATAAAACGTTATCTTTTAAAGAATATTTATTACAGAATTAAATAAAAGTATCCCTAACTAATAAGATATAACCAGTTCGATAGCTAATGTGATATGCACGTCCACATTCAGGTCTGAAATCAGCCTGATTCTCGCGGGTTTGAAATGGAAAGTGCTTTCACAACATTTTCAAGAAACCGTATCTACACTTGGGAGCCATTTAAGTAGATGCATTAATATGGATAGTAATAAATTTGTATGACGAAATTCAGAGACTTATGCTTATCTGATTTACCCCTGGCCCATTTTACCACTTGAACTTACCTAGAAGTCGAGGGATTTTCACAAAAACTTTCAATGTTATATGTCTCACCTCATTTGTGAGGTAAAATCAAGTCAGCGACTCTCGTCTATGTGAATAAACATATCAGTATTTTGTTGTTACAAATTTTACATGTGTCACTATGTGTACTTTTGAAAGGTGAATCAAACCAATATCATTACGAGGTAGAATAGACGTTACTAGAACTAAGATATACATTCTAAATCACTGTCACAATTATAATTGCTTATACCAGCTGAATTTTGATTTCGGTTTCAGAAAATCTGCTTTCACTTGTATTGGAGATCCGATTAATGATTTACTTGTGGACTTTTTGTCATAGCTTCACGTAATAAAGTTCTCCAAATGTCGTATGAAAAAGTAACTGGTATGATTCTTGCCCTATTTATTGTTGAGTGAATTATTCATTCATTATTCAGTCAATGTAACTCTCTGTGTGTTTAGCAACTGAAAAATCAGCAATATTGGTTTAAATAATAGTCATTTATTAAATCTTTAGCTTTGAAAAAATTTGTTTAGATAATTAGTGACAAATATGACGTGTTCTTGGCTAAATCAGACTGCCTAACTCCGGATTTTTTTCAGAATGAGCGAGATTTCTCCTTATTAGGTCACAATCTTTGACTAATATCGACCACCTCTTGGTCTTCACATGGATTTCACGTCTCGTGTAAAGTTTCCTTCTAAAAATGAGCAGCACTTCGTCGAGTAGTGTTTTTCAACCTATATTTCTATTTGGATCTGCTGATTTTGGTTCGTATAGCTACATGAAATATAATTTTTCTCTGGCAACTATCTATTGTTGGTCTGTCATAATGACCAACCTCACAAGACTCCGTGACCTAAGCATCCCTATGTGCATTTGAATAAATCGTGTTTCAGCTGTAAATTGCTTCACTAAAAGGACTGGTTTTTATGTATCTGTTAGACGTAAATAAAGTTCGTTACAAAACTAGTTAGGTTATTCTACTCTTTTGGTGAAACAGTGAAAAATACTCTATTTATTGACAGAGACCTGTCTTAGTGAAAGGTAATAACCATTTTATAGCACTGATGTAATAACGACTAGAAGCTCATAGGCTGATCCAGTATGATGAGTAAAGCTCTTGCAAAATTAGTATAGGTTCTGTTTACCCGGTAGAAAAAATTACATAATGTCGTTCGAATTCGTTCTCGATTTGTTAACATCTGTTTTTTTCTCCCTTTGGTTCTCCTTTCTAACATATTTTTCTTGAAAGTAAGTCTTCATTTACTAATAGTTGTCGGATCGATGGTGAATTCTTTATTATTTTTTGTTTAAGTGACTTATATCGTTACTATTTTAAGTGTTTCAACGAAGCTTATTTCTGATGTCGAATATATGTAACATTAATTTGTAGATTTAGTTACGAAACTAAAAGTAGTTTGTATTATAATCTGACAACAGTAGTTGCTGAGTAGTGCTTGTATACTCCTTCAAGAATATGCACTCCAGGACTTGTGTACCTGTCATTAAGTATATAGCGTTTAAGCCACTAATTTGAAATATAGTGGTTTAAACTTTTGAACTTCAGTTGATTCGAGTTAGAATAATTGTTCGACTGGATAAGTTTCCTATATTTAAGAATCACCTTTCAAGTGAACTTACATATGATTTTAGTTTATCATCTTAGCTACGTACTTCAGAAATGCGAATGATCTAAAGATAATCTTGACTAGGAATTGTGACTTAGTAGTTATTTTGATTAGGTTTTAAACTAAATTTGTTTTACGCTAGCTGCAAATACTACTGACGGTAACTAAAAGTAATCTTTGGAAGATGAACTATAATTCGACTTTTACTATAAACTGAAAAAAGTCATATTTAATGAACAGATAACACTGATATTTCCATATTGCTTTTAAACGTGTAGTTCCCCTGTGGTTATTTTATTACTGGTCGCTTCCGATCACTCATCTGTTCACCCTTAAATGCCTTGATACGGTGGAGGATGGGAAGATTTCCCTCTACCTCTCATAGCCACGCGTAAACATCCACTGACAGGAAAGTCCTACTCACTGACTTCTCGCACCACGGGTGTTGTTTATGAAATGAAGAGGACAAAAAGCGAATGTCCGATGCTTTAATCGGCTTAGTGGACACGGAGGGTCCACCTAGGGGAGTTGGAATACCCTTATTCCAGACCAACCGTGCACATGTGGTCCAGTATCCTGAAGGAACAAATGACATATAAACCTATTGTTGGTCATCGGCTACCATGTTACTGCATCTCCTAACGTTGCTCCACTGCCTTGTGGATCAGACCTTGAGGTAGAAGGCTCCAGATGTGTCTCCCTAAGAAAATCACCTGCCTCAGTTTGAGCACCTGGGCATTATTCCAGCCCTCACACAAATCGGGTGATTTATGTGGCGCATATCTAATTGGTGCCTCCTTGTACCAATGTTTATGTGCTTAAATAAATAAATTCCTACATCCTCCTACTCCTGAATCCAACGGTCTAGTTATACTTTTTTTTCGGAGTTTCTTTTGAACTTGACTTCCGTTGCTTACAAGTATTGCATTACTTTAGTCATCTCTAGTATCACTTTGCGATACCTATAGTCTTACAAGTGAAAATATGCACTGTTATGTTGCTAAATCGTTTGATGACTTCTTTTAGTGAATTATTCCCGGTCTTTTTTCAGGTCTGCGTTTGTCTGTGGCAGTTCTCACTGTCAGCGACACATGCTCCAAGGATATTTTACTCGATCAAAGTGGCCCAGTTGCTGAAAGTTTACTCCAGGAGGCAGGATTTAACGTCCCGTTAAAAGATTGTGTCCCGGATGACCCACATATTATTCGTCGCGTAATTATGAAATGGGTAGCTTCTCATCAAGTAGAAGTCGTACTTACGCTAGGAGGTACAGGTCTGTCTAGAAGGGATGTTACTTCGGATATAATTATTGAGTTAGTTTCCCAAAATCAACGTCTACATGGTATTGAGCACTCTCTTTATTCTATTTCACTGCAAAATACCCCGATGGGTGCTTTATCGCGATTTGTAGCTGGAGTATGTAATGAAACTCTACTAATAACCTTACCAGGTAGTACACGCGCAGTTTCTCAGTGTATCCCAGTTATTCTTCCAGTAATGAAACATGCTGTCCAGCAAATCAAAGGTTGGGATCATCTTGTAAAATTAGAACATCCCATTCAGTATAATCTGGGTAAAAGTATATTAGAACGCGAATATCCTGTCGTTAGTCGTTGTAGACATTCTAAATATCCAATGATATCAGTTGATGAAGCACTTGAGAAGATATTCGCTGTGTGCAGTTTTGAGATGGGGATTGAGGCAGTGTTTCATAAAAATGCTTTAGGTCGTGTTCTTGGTCGAAGTTTAAAGTCACGCCAGTGCATTCCTCCTGTTGATGCGAGCATGATGGACGGATATGCTGTTCGATTTATGGATGGTGCTAGTCAACTAAAAGTTGTTGGTGCGTCGTACGGTGGGGATCATATGTGTGCAGGTAGAGAGTTAGTTGTTACTCCAGGCACATGTGTTCGTGTTAGTACTGGCAGCCCTATTCCCTCTGGAGCTGATTGCGTTGTTCCAATAGAGAACACCAAACTTATCTCTAAACGAAAAGGTGAATCTGTAGATCTTTATTTAGAAGAGGAAGACACGATTGAAGTGACTATTCCACCTGGAAGTATTGGGCAGTTCATTCGTCCAGCTGGTGTCGATTTAGACAAGAACTTTGTTTTTAGGCGAGGACTACGCCTTGGTTCAACGGAATTAGGGTTGATTTCCGGTGCAGGTTTGCTAACACCTTGGCCATCTGATCATGCAGATTGTGTCAAGGCAAATGAAGGTCCAATTCCTTACGCGGTTTTAGATCGTCTTTCGCAAGGCGGATACCTACCCTGTCTAGAGCAATGTCGCATTGGTGTCTTATCGACTGGAAATGAGGTTTTAGATTGTGTTGTTTCTGAAACAAAGCCTTTTGTGAGAGACAGTAACCGCCCTGTTTTAATCAACCTACTGCACAAACATAATTATTTTAATGTTGTAGATTGTGGGATTTTAACCGATGATCGAAAATCCTTAAGAATGGGCTTGTCCAGGGCTTTAACCTTGTGTGATATTCTTATCACAACAGGCGGCGTAAGCATGGGTGAACGTGATATGGTTAGTAAGATACTAATCGAAGATTTTAATGCAACTCTCCACTTCGCTCGAGTGTTTATGAAACCAGGGAAACCAACGACATTCTTATCTATACCTCATCATGATAATTCAGCCATCGCCGCTTCTACTACCACTAAACCAAAGCCTGTGTTAGCATTTTGCCTACCAGGTAATCCTGTGTCATGTTATGTAACAGCGCATCTATTTGTTTTGCCCTTATTAAGGAAGTTGGACTTACGACCTCTTGAAGAATGGTGCTTGCCAAGTATTCATGTACGGTTGTTACATTCTGTTAAACTGAGTGATCGTCCAGATTACAGACGTGCCCGATTAGTTTGGAAAGAGAATTCAGAATATGACCAACCTTCCGTACCTTGTGCATCTTGTGATATGATGGAGAATCAAATGAGTTCTTGCTTAGCTAGTTGTCTTAATTCTAATTTGTTACTGGTACTACCTCCCATTGTTAATGACGGACCACAGGAAATTCCTGTTGATTCTGTTGTTAATGCTTTGGTTATTGATTCGATATTTTAAAGTTGAACGCTTCACATTGAATAGACCTATCACTTAATTAAATTATAATCTGACTACTGTTGTTTATTTTCGTGATTAAGAATAAAATATTTGTTGAGCATGTGAGGGCTTTTATTTGCAATTTTGCGTTATGTTGACTCGGGTACTCATCAACTTCAATTCGTGGTAGTAGACGTCAATCAAATAAATTAATTTAAGACTTACTAATTATGTGAAGTAATTTGGACAGAGAGCCGACATTACAAATTGATTTATGTTTTATATTTGAATGTAAGCAATATTTATCTTAACAGTCTACCTCTGTCAAATTTTCCTCAGGTAAATTTATGTTTCTCATTTGAATTTATTCAACACAAGAATTCTTCAACTTCGTGTTTTGATAGTTGAATTTATTAGTTAATTGAAGCTAGACCACCATAGAAAACCTGGGAGCACTGGACGGCCGTTTCGTCCTAGTATGGAATTCCTCGGCAGTGCGCATCCACGATCCCCTTTCCATGTTTTCCATGGTGGTCTAGCTTCAATTGACTCATGAATTTAACTATTAAATTACTATAATATCCACAAAACCCCTCTGGACTTCGTGTTTGTTGAAATCTAAAGAAAAGGATTCTTTGCTTTTTGTTTAGACAATTCAAAACATGAGTTTATAAAACTATTCAATTACATTCTGGAATGCATATCTATTTGAGGTGGTTGGTTTTCATATGAAAATGGGTAACAGAAATTTATTTTCCGAAACATTAAGTAGCGTGACCATTTCGGCGTACTCCACTTACCTTTAAATTAGTATATTCTCGTACTTATCAACCCGAGTAATTAATTTTCTTATCTCTTAATACTAAGTAATGGTTTAGCAATGTTGAATAAGTAAAAGTGAGACTATTAACCACCACGAGCATTTTATTGAAATATTTTCATTAATTTAGTAGTGTAGCTAATTTTCCACACCTCCCAGGGCAATTTATACGAAGCAATGGTCAATCATATATAAATTGGTTGACAGTTAAATGCTTTAACCATCATCCCACATCAAAACTTAGTGACTATGTACGAGTTTACATGTTAAGTTATGCGACAACCGTTGCAATTGTACTACCGTTTCTCTGTTAGGTGATTATTCGACGCGATTTCTATGAGCCTAATATCATAATTCTAAATTTCTCTTTGAAAAGCTGTATATTAAAGACCCGACTAAAGGGGAATTGTCGTCATGGTACATAGTCGTTAGGATGGTTTTTTAGTGGTTTCACAAAATTCTACTTAATCAGCCTTGTCTGACTCCGGTTGTCACTTGAAATGTGTCTGCCAACTTTCCTTTATGCATGACTTCGCAGTGTGCTCCGTCGTATGAATTCCGGATGATTTTGACGGTTTTCCCAGTTACACCATAAAGTCGAAGTACGTTCGATAATATTCTTCTATCCACACCGTCAAACGCTTTCTCATAATCAATGAATTTGATGTATAGTGACGAATTCCATTCAATGGATTGTTGAAAGATGATCCGTAGTTTTGCGATTTGGTTCGTGGACGACCGATCCTTACGGAACCCGACCTGTTGATCTCGAAGCTAAGTGTCCACTGAATCATTCATCTGATTCAGCAACACTGTTGGAAACGTTTGCTGGCTCGAATGGTAGTAGGATGCCTCTGTGGTTCTCACATTTACTGAGGTTTTCTTTCTTTGGTATCTTGATGAGGTATTCTTCTTTCCATTCTGTCGGCATTTGTTGCTCCTCCTAAATCTTTCAGAATAGGATGTGAAGCATGTTTTCAGTTACTTCAATATCTGA
Source organism: Schistosoma mattheei (assembly GCA_944470405.2). Classification (NCBI taxonomy): domain Eukaryota; kingdom Metazoa; phylum Platyhelminthes; class Trematoda; order Strigeidida; family Schistosomatidae; genus Schistosoma; species Schistosoma mattheei. Next base: position 5,868,955 of record OX103948.1, on the reverse strand, counting down.
CTTCAGTGCTACAGCTGGTATATTGTCAGGTTCTACTGCTTTCCCACAGTTGATCTGTCTGCCATCCTGATTTTTTCTATTGTTGATGGAGTGGCAACCATAGGGATGTGCGTGTGTGCTGCTTCGATGTCTGGTGGGTTCAGTGGTATTGGTCTGTTCAAAGGTTCTTTAGAGTGTTCTCAGGTTTCCCTTCACTTTCAACTCTCTCCACTCTCGTCGCTAGATGTTCTACATACTTCCGTCTATCAGTTCTAATGCTGCTCTTCACTCGCTTGTTTGCCTGTGAATTTGGCTTCTGTCTTGACCTTCTCTATTATTGTTTGGTTGTTGTCGACTACTGTCTTCCTGTTCTTACTTTCTTGAATCGTGCGTAGGATATCAACAGAAATCCACCCTTTATGACAATGCTTCTTGCGACGCAGCACCTCCTGGTATGTTCAAGTTACTACTTTTTTTATCCATTTCCATTTGTTTCCATAGTAGTTAACTCTTTTAGTGGGACTTATTGGTAGGATTTATGTTGACTTCATATGTCAGTATCTCAAAGGTAGGCTGTATTAATCTTTTGTGATACTGTTTATCCAGTGTTCCTTTAGCTTTAGTTTCATCTTTGCAGCTATCAGGTAGTGATCTGAAGCTATATCAGCTCCTCTCTTTTTTTTCTTACGACAATGGTAACACATAACTTTTGTCGAAAGCAAACAAATTTGTAAATCTCACAGTTCTCGTCCCTTTCTCCCAGTCCTTGTTATCCCTCGATATCGTCATACTCTGTATTGTCCATTTTGACCTTGGCGTTTAGGTTTTTCATCAGGACGGTTCGGTCCTTTTCTGGGTATTTCTCTACAATGGACTACAACTTCTTACAAAACTAATATTCACCGTTCCCCCTGATATCAATGGTGGGCTCATGCTTGTGGATGACATTACTATCCATGTTTTCTTTGCTTACAAGGGTGCTTTGATAATCCTGGATTTATGAGATTCCCATCTTATAAATGTTTTCTGCACATCTTTGGATAGCATCAGTGCAACTCCTTGTGTGTGCGAGACATTTTATTCTTCATGACCAGAATACAGTAGCACTTCTCTCGAGTTTTGATGTGGGTAAGGTATTGGTACTAAGTTAAATCCTATAAAAGACAAAGGAAACCCGTCTCTATCAAAACGGAACGTAATCACTATTCATGAAGATACCGTTTTTCCGATATTGTACTCGTTTGCAGAAAACCTGCAGGGTGAAATTATATAACTGGTGAGACAGGTTCTGTTAAAGCATCCAAAATGTCATGATACTTTGCGACTACTATTACTTCTTGCCATTGTGAAAATAGCAAATTGGTGTTATGTTTCTTCATAAATGTTTTGATCGTTTGATAAAAGTCTTTGTCGTTTGCGTTGTTAAACAATTGTGCTGACACCTTGACTCTAAACTAAATCAACTTTAAATTAATCTAGCAAGGAATATACTACTGGGAACGATTTCGCATAAAACTACTTTATCAACAGTTGAGACAACGGATTTCGACTAAATACATTCGGAATTATTCTCTATTGCATACCAACATCGTTCTAATTTTCAACAGACAAGATGAAGGGATAGGTGTCAGATCCTAAAATTTATTAAGCTTAGATCAATATTTCAATTTGGGCAATCGTTTATGTTCAGAAAATTATAATCTACTGACTTATTTGGTATTTAATAATTCCATTCAGTTTCTAAAGATTGCCTCTTAACTGGTTCATCTAGAAATTGTATTGTTCTTTCAGTTGAATGGCTTGCTTCTTAACTGTGATTCCCAAAACAACTGAAGTGAGATCATGGAAATTTCAGGGTAAATAAACCGTACACCCTTTTAAAATACTTTTTCGACACACTCGTCCTATGTCTGTTTCTATTTCAAGCATCTTCATGTATCAGGTTTTTCAAATGCCTCATCGTTTCACATCTTGCTAGAATCATGTCAAAAAACGATTTGACCACATTTAATTCGTCGGCAGTTACCGGGAAGGTCACTCACGGATTCCAAAATACAAGGGACCCCACACATTTAATTTTCTCATCGATACAGGATGTTGAAAGTAGTTTTGGCTTTGGATTTTCCTATCACCATTATTTAAGTCTACTTAATTCAAATGATGAAATTCCACATTAATTATCATAATCATTCTAACTGATATGGTTGCTTTAAAATGGAAAGAATGGTATTTCAGTTTAACAATCAGATTAGAGTTTAGATAAAAAAGGATGAATATTTCCGTTCCCAGTATTCCTTTTAATTTTAGTGACAAATATTTTGATGCTATTTGGGAACCATTATTAATGCCATTTGATTATGAATTATCACTGAATTCTCATTAAATATTGACTTTCAAGTAGCGAATCAACTATTATTACTCTCAGTCGTCCTATCATTATTATGATCTTTTTCGAAATCTTCAAAATCGATCGAATGGTTCTTGAATTCGTACTGTTGAAGATTATAAGTGTGGATTAGCATTTTTCATGCCGTGAATTTTCAAATAGTTTTCATTCGAAATGATTATTCTTTTCTTTATTTCAACACATAAATATTGTTACAAAGGGCATTGAATACATATACGCCACACAAGTCACTTGATTGGTGTGAGGGATAAGGTACTCCCCAGGTGCTCAAACCAAAGCAGGTGATTTCCTTAGGGAGCCACATCTGGAGCCTTCGACCTATAGGTCTGATCCACAAGGCAGTGGAGCAACGTTAGGAGATGCAGTAACATGGTAGCCAGTGACTAACGATTGGTTCGTACGCCATTTGTCCCTTCAGGATCCTGGACCATATGTACACGATTGGTTTGGAATAAGAGTTTTCCAACTCCCCTAGGTGGACCCTCCGTGTCCACCAACCCGGTTAGGGCGTTGGACATTCGCTTTTTGTCCTCTTCATTTCGTAAAAAAACACCTGTGGTGCGAGAATGCAGTGAGTAGGACTTTTCTGTCAGTGGTTGTATACGCGTGGCCATTTGAAACCATCATAAGTCATTTACTTCCACTTACAAATTGATCTAAAAGTCATATCAGTACTTCACTTTCTTTTGGTCGCATTCCAACGATTGAATTGTTCCATGGGATTGTTTTTGTCTAAATAATCTGAACGGATATATCAGACCACAAAATATTTTGAATTCGACGATTTTTTTCACTTTATCAATTCTCACTCATCACTTTGATTAATAGTAAAAATATTCGACAGTAATATCTAAGTTTATGTTTCCTTCTAAAAACTTCATCATACTGATACCTAAAATAAAACATTTTTTTCTTTTCATATTTCAGAAAACACATAGTATGATATGAGGCCAAAACTTCCAAAAACTATTTCAGCATGGCAGCTGATGAGCTTTTTACCACCTGGTGCAGCGGACATCACATCTGAATTACACTTCACAAGGACCAGACGTATGCCCAATATAACTCGTCCAGACCAATTACTTATTAAGGTTAAAGCGGCATCGTTAAATCCTGTAGATTCTTTGCTTGTCTATGGTTATGGTTCTTCTAGCTTTAATTTATTACGTCGCTTTACATCAAACTATGGTTGCTTTGGTCTACCTGATGCCACAACAGCAGAAAATGCTGACTTTCCTTTTACACCTGGTCGTGATTTTTCTGGTCAAATAGTTGACATCGGTTCAGAAGTTGCTTTATCCAACCTAAACAGGCAAAATAAACTTATTATTGGTACAAATGTGGCTGGCGCTACATGGCCTTTTCTCAGTACTACCGGATCTGGTTCATTAGCTGAATATATTGTCTGTCCAGCCGATTATGTTGCTCCATTACCTAGTAATGTTTCTTTCATATCTGCAGCTGCATTAGGATATGCTGGTTTAACTGCATGGTCAGCTTTAGTTGATGCTGGTGGAATCGACCCTGTTAGTAAGTCATCATCATCAACTTGTTCAATTCTTATAACTGGCGCCACTGGTGGTGTTGGCTTTATTGCAGCACAATTGGCTAAACTTTGGGGTTGGAAAGTTCATGTCACATGTCCAAGTGATAAAAAGGCATTAGATTTAATGAATGTTTTACAAGTTGATGAAGTAAGTAGTAAATAATTTGTATTCTTATCATGTTTTAAATAGTCGAATTTTGAGTTTGATATATCAATAATCAATATAACTTACGGTTCAACGCCGTTCATATTAACCTGCAAATTTCATTAAACGGACGAAACTAAAATTAAACACGAGATAATCGTTTCTTACAATCCAAATGTACTTTCAAGTTTCCTTCAATCTAACCCATTAAATTTGAGTGCTGATAAGTATATGACTATCCATACTAAGTTTAACTGGATACTTCACTGATAAGTCCGACCGAATTTAATTAAAGTAACTGTCCGATGTTTAAGTGAATTCTGATCAGTTTAATTAAACTAGCATGAAGCATATCATACTACCGGTCTCGTAGTTTGATTGTAAGCATTGCGTTCTTTCGTGTCAGTAATCACATTTCTCAAACTTTAACATTACACATGTATAGTTGATGTCAGATTTTCAAATGTCCTGGTACGTTCGAGGTTGGAGAGAGTTCGTTTTCCCCTTCGAAATGCTCTCAAATGGCCACGCGTATACAACCACTGATAGAAAAATCCTACTCACTGCATTCTCGCACCACAGGTGTTTTTTTACGAAATGAAGAGGACAAAAAGCGAATGTCCAACGCTCTAACCGGGTTGGTGGACACGGAGGGTCCACCTAGGGGAGTTGGAAAACTCTTATTCCAAACCAATCGTGTACATATGGTCCAGGATCCTGAAGGAACAAATGACATATAAACCTATTGTTGGTCATCGGCTACCATGTTACTGCATCTCCTAACGTTGCTCCACTGCCTTGTGGATCAAACCTATAGGTCGAAGGCTCTGGGTGTGACCTCCTAAGAAAATCACCTGCTTCAATCTGGGCAACCTGGTAGTATCACATCCCACACACAAATAAAATGAAATGGCAATAATTACTGAAAATACTGTTCTTGCTCCAAATAATATTCAGACAACTCACATTCATTTGATAACATACATTTTTATTTTTTCATATACTACGTCACTTTATATACTCACTTTTATTCCCACTTTGTGTATCCTTATTTTCCAACTTATACAGCCACTCGCTATGGTGAAAACCCTGTCCTATCTAAACGACCTCAAGTCAATGACTGGTCGAAAGCTGAACACTACCACCGAATACAAATACTGAAACAGTTTTTCTGTGATCAACTATACCACTCATACTGGCTTCCTTCAACGATCGCACACTAATGCAGATCGAACAATAGATAGTGTTGATTATATCTTCAGAGAGCCCTAATATTGACATCTGTTATCTATCCGAGTACCTTATTCAATGCTCTAGTGAAGTACTATAAATTCGCTCCCCATCTGTAGCTTCAAAAAGCTTGTTTTACGTGCCTTTATCCAGGGACTCTGTGGCATCTTCGTGAATTCGATGAATTCTACCATCAGTTAACTGTTTTTCTCCAGAAAGTGCGTTCGACAGATATTGTAGTACTAGCCGGAGACTTGAATGCTCAGGTCGGGCGTCTAGGCACAGAAGAGAGTCGTTTAGGTGGCCGATGGGGACTCGTTGGTCGCAGGTCAGATAACGGGGACCGTCTACTGCAACTGTGCACAGACCACAACCTGTTTCTGGCTAGCACTAACTTTCGGCACAGTCATCGCCGATGTGCCACCTGGCGTCCTCCCTCTGCATCTCAAGCCTGGACTCAGATTGATCACATCGCGATCAGCTACCGCTGGCGTGGTTGTGTACAAGACTGCCGCTCCTTTTGGAGTACCTATCTGGACTCTGACCATGCCTTGGTCTGCGCCAATCTTGCCTTACTTTTCAGTGGACAACGAAGTGACCGCCATCAACGGATTGATGTTAGCAAGCTGGTTGCAACTTCTGTTGCAAGTAAGTATCGAACCGAGCTAGCCTCTAGGCTAGCTACCACTCCACCGAAAAGTATAGATGAGCATTGGTTGCAATTGCATGACGCCATGAAAATGGCGGGAACAGTCAGTTGTGGGTTTGCGAAACGTCCCGCTTTTAAGCACTGGGTTTCTTCTGGTTCCTTACAACTCATTGAAGCCCGTCGGTCTACTCCGGGTGACCGTGAGTTTGACCATAAACGAAGGATGTTACGTAAGGAAATTGGGCAAAGCTTGCGTAAGGACCGAGAAGCCTGGTGGTCGATGCGTGCTAATGAGCTGGAAGCAGCAGCTGCATCTGGTAACTACCGGAAGCTCTTCCAGCTCATCCGAGCCACTGGCAGCAAGAAGTCTGGTGTGAGTGAAACAATCTGCGAGGATGATGGGATGCCAATCACTAACATCCATCGACGTCTTGGACGATGGGCAGAATTTTTCGAAGGGCAGTTCAACTGGCCTGCTGCTCCGGCAACATCGGTCAGACTGTCCTGCCCTCCATGGCCGGTGACGACTGATCCACCAAACGAGGAGGAAGTCCGCAAGGAACTCCAACTCTTGAAGCGTTACAAATCACCTGGCCCAGATGACTTACCTCCGGCTCTTTTTAAAGATGGTGGTGACTTTTTGACTAAGGAATTGACGACGTTGTTTACAAAGGTTTGGGAACTAGAGAGTGTACCAACGTCATGGAATGAGTCGATAGTTGTCCCTATCTTTAAAAAGGGTTCACGTCGTTCCTGTAACAACTATCGGGGGATAAGTCTACTTCCGATTGCGTCCAAGCTATTGGCTTCCGTCATACTTCGTAGGTTGTTCAAAACCCGAGAAAGATTGACTCGCGAGGAGCAGGCTGGGTTTCGTTCTGGTCGAGGATGTATTGATCATATCTTCACCCTCCGCCAAATGTTAGAACACCGCCATACTTATCAAAGGCCAACAATCGTAGTGTTTCTTGACATCAGGGCTGCCTTCGATTCGTTGGACAGGACTGTTCTCTGGGATTGTCTATTGAAGAAGGGTGTGCCTGAGAAGTTTATTAACATCCTAAAAGCCCTATATAAAAACACCTCAGGCAGAGTGAGGGCATACAACCACCTCTCTCCATTGTTCCATTCGAGCAGTGGGGTTAGGCAGGGTTGCCCAATCTCACCATTCCTCTTCAACTTTGCCATCGATGACATTCTGGAAACAGCTCTGATGAATGTAAGTAATGGTGGTGTGGATCTGTTGCCTGGAGAAAGACTTCTCGACCTTGAGTATGCGGACGATATTGTCTTACTGTGCGATAATGCCCAAGGCATGCAATCCGCACTTAATCAGTTGGCAATCAGTGTCCGTAGGTATGGTATGTGCTTTGCACCTTCGAAGTGCAAAGTACTTCTACAAGACTGGCAGGATTCCAATCCTGTACTCACCCTGGATGGTGAGCAGATAGACGTAGTCGAGAAGTTCGTGTATCTGGGTAGCTGCATAAGTGCTGGTGGGGGTGTGAGTGATGAGATCAATGCACGTATAGTGAAAGCCAGAGCGGCTTATGCCAATCTGGGCCACCTTTGGCGCCTTCGTGATGTTAGTCTGGCTGTAAAAGGTCGGATCTACAACGCGTCGGTGAGAGCAGTTTTGCTCTATGCTTGTGAAACCTGGCCTCTCCGAGTTGAGGACGTTAGACGACTCTCTGTGTTCGATCATCGCTGTCTCCGAAGGATTGCTGACATTCAGTGGCAACACCATGTCAGTAATGCAGAGGTTCGGCATCGTGTGTTCGGGCACAGAGATGATAATCAATTGGTGTCACCATCTTGAAACACCGACTTCGGTGGCTTGGACATGTTCTCCGAATGTCGTCCCAGAGAATTCCACGTCGTGCATTATTTGCCGACTCTGGGACTGGTTGGAAGAAGCGGAGAGGTGGTCAGTGCATGACATGGTGTCGTGGTATGAAAGAAAGCTGCAAAGGACTGGCTTCTATTGGTCCTTCACTACTCCCTGGTTGATGTCCTAGAGGTAGCGCAACAGTGACTACAGATGTTCGGATTAGAAGCTAGTGGCAATCTTTCTGTAACTTTCTTCATAAAAGCGAACGTAACTTCTTTAATTGAAAGAATTGTTTGTGATTGTATATTTCATAGCTGAACTATTTTTCCCATTGTTATTATTATTTCTGGACGATAGCAATAAACGTCAGATAATTTAAATTTCTATGAAATGAACATGTAACTTATTCTTCTTGACTAGGAATAATGGTTGTAGTTAGATATTTGAATCGCCGCAAATAACTGGTCAATTCAATGTGTTTTAATCATTCCATACAAGGTTATCATATCAATGATAATCATTCTTATATTCTTGATTGGATTTACTCTTAATATCACTATTGTATATACTTGAAATCTAATAGATTTTCCATTTTTATATTTTAGATATTTCCACATCCATCAAATATTCAAACGACAATGAAATATGATTTAATTCTTGATTGTATTCGACCGGATTATTTGAATACAACAACTTCATTCACCACATTATCATCATCATCTTCATCATCATCGAATACACACTTGAAACAATATAATTTAATTGATCATTTATTACCTCAACTACCATCTATGTTAATTTATTTAAATACATCATCAAATCGTACACGTTATATTATGCTTAATCCACCATTATTATATTTAAATGATTATTATGGACCATTTATTGGTAGTGGAATAGCATATTCCCAATTATTGTATAGTAATATTGCAGCATTATTCTCTAACAATAATGTTTATAATACTAATTTAAATAAAATACGTTGGGTATTTTTTAAACCAAATAATAAAGTATTAAATTATCTTTTAAATTTAGTTTCAAATAAACAATTAATAATACCAGTGGATACGGTTTATCAATTTAATCATGTACCAGATGCATTTCATCGACTGTATACAAAAGGTAAACGTGGTAAACTTGTAATTGAAGTAAATAATTAATAAATAATCTTTTTATTAGAATAATTTAACTTTTTATTTTGGAATAAAAGGCCTAGGATAGAGTGGGTTGAAGAATGCTGGTAGGCGGCCTATGCTCTATTAGGAGTAACAGGCGTAGGTAAGTAATAGTTTAACCTGAAACATATTGAAAATATAAGATATAATACTAATGGTTACATGATCGTGCTTGAGACTGATAGTGTAGTGAACCAAAACATCAGTGGGGACAATCGAATGTATTTGAGTACAAAATTACAGAGCATCTTAAATAAAATCTGAGAACCATATAGTAAGTTGTTAATTTCCAAAATATCAAACTTGACTGTTCCTGTTGCAAACATCAATCCATTGTCGCATATTTCATTGTTCATGCGTTTTCATTAACACTTGTATTCCGTTCCCGTTCTTTCCTCATCGACCTTCTACTGAAATACATTCTATGACTGACCGTCGTTATATACTACTTGTGTGGATATAAGTAATCCACACTGCAATATATCCTTGGTTCGAATCTCGCGGGATCGTGGATGCTCACTGCTGAGAAGTCACACAATAGGACGATATGGCCGTCCAGTGCTTCCAGGTTTTCCATGGTGGTCTAGCTTCAATTTAACTCGTGATTTCAACTATTGAAATAAGCTATTGTGACGAGATTATAATTTATGGACGAGTCAATCAGAAGGGTTTGTGAGAGTTCAAGGTTACGACGCCCATTTCAGTTCCTAATGCTCATGTACGATCAGTTTAGAGTGGATCTTATAGAAGACGTGATCATTGAGTGGCTATAACAAATGGGACTACTTAGAATTTTCTTTATTTGTGACTTGTACCATGTGCAGACTACCGTGATGAGATTGTCTTTCGATATTATTCATGTTCGACGAAGAAGTTTGCCCGAAAAGGAACTTCCTTCGCTCGATCCCAATTGAGACTAAGGAAAGTCATGATGATTGTTGCAAATTGGATAATAAAATCACCAGTAACACTGGCTGCAACATTTGCAGATGTTATTGAAGCTTCAGTTGTATGAGTATTGTAGATATATATGCGCAGTAAAAATGAAAAGTTTGGAGGAGTTCGCAGAATCGTTGAAACAGTAGTGAGGAGGCGAAGATTTAACAGAGGACGTACTATTAAGGAAGACTGGGTAAGTAGTACTTCCATAAATATACCTCACAAGTACTTGGAATTTACGACAGATCAACCCAAAAGGGACACTTCCAAAGGGTCAGAAACCGACAATAATACCAACTATACAGGAATACGTGCAGCCGGCTACTACAATACATTCGGATGATTGAAGAGCCTACCAATGCGTGCATAGACTTGGTTATATGCATCATGTCATTGTCCACAATCACCATTTTGTGGACTCTACAACAAGAGTGCACACTAACAATGTTGAAGCTATGTTGTCGAGGCTAAAGTAGTTTCTACGGCCCTATCATGGAGACATATGGATGAATTCCTTTACCTTATGCAATACGATTTCAGAACCGCTTTTAAACTTTGATAAGTCTTTGAATCGTGTAAAAGAAGTACATCCACTTTAATTCTTTGGTTCTTTATAATGTATCTCATTTCGTATTAATTGTCTTCTGATTGCCTAATGTTTTCCAAGGTCACTTAAGGTTGGCCATAAATGATAGCCTCGCCTATCACTTATTAGTTTGCAAATATCAGGTTGTAGTAATTACCCAATCTACGTCAATCTGTTATTGTTTTATTAACAATATTTACAATAAGAAATTCGTAACACAAAATGATGTAAAAAAACATTAACATGGTTGCTGTCCACTTAGTTGGAACTTTTATATCAGAATTGGCTTGCATAGAAACTGAACCGCGATATAGATAACATATGATAGATCAATATAATGTAAACTCAGATTAATAATACAAGATTAACGAGGAATCTTTTGTTTTCCGTCCAATGTTATACTATTCGAATTACAAAATAAAGCGTTTAATCAACTTGCAAGTCTTATCTCAGTTACGGATTTCTCCTAACTAATGCGGTGATAGGACAAATTCTTTTATCATACAATTGAACCGAACAGTAATTATTTTATATCATACGAAGACTTGAATTTAATGTGTATTGTACAATTTCTGATAGAATTCAACGAAGTATTTATTTCCCTGTCACTTAGTAAGTGATGAACACTGCTATCAATGATCCTTAAAACCTGTTCATAAAATAAATAATCAATAGAAGTTTACAAATTGATCTAAACACTAGTTCATTAAATTGCTTAATCCTATAGAACAGATGTTGAAACAAATATAGTAATTCAGTAATACTTATGGATAGAATACAGATGGCATCAGACTCGAATGCGTCTCCCCCGACTGGCTAACTTTATACATGTGTAGGAGTTAAAATGGCTTTGTAAAATAAAATATCCCCTGAGTCATGCATATTAAAACTTAGTTCATTTAATTCTTTATTTAGCTTGTCAATTTTTTTTATCAGTCAGTCAGTCATCAAAAACGTAGAACTTCGTACGTATGTACATCAGTTCGAGTTGCCATACCACATTGTCAATTCAAATCCCATTGTGGTAGAGGTAGTAAGATTATAAGCAGTAATCGGAAAGATTAGGGTTTGAATATGTTATTCAAGCAGTATAATCCAATGAAATAAGTTTGGAGAGTGGAAAAAAGGAGCATGAAGAATTCAGATTAGAATTTGGGAGAACACAAAGAGTGGATGCACCTGCACCATTGCAAACGATTTTAAGTCATGTCATTTAAGGTCTCTAACCATCGGTTTCTATCGCCTCGCGGATCACAACCAGGTAGTCTACACCTACCAACATGACTGTCCACTTGTCTGTGAGTTCATGGATTTGTGCCATGTTTTGGTCTGGCCGCCCCTAGCTTTCTTCCATCCTACTCCTACACCATGAAACATCGCATGCCGGGTCAGTCGGTCGTTGGGCATACGTAACACGTGTCCCAGTCATCTCAACTGATGAAGTTTCACTACTTCATCGGTTGATTTGCCATCCTTACCTAATACTCGTTTCGTAGCAACTACAGTACTTACTGGTTGGTCCCAGGATATACAAGCAATGCTTCGAAGACACCTATGATCAAATACTATTAGCCTACGAATATCCTCTACTCTTACCGGCCATGCTTCACTCCCATAAAGTAGTACGGAACGAACTGCTGCGCAGTAAACCCGTCCTTTGGTTGGTAGACGGATATCTCGCCTACGCCATAAATGACGCAAGTTGTCAGAAGCTAGTCGAGCCCTCTATATCCGTCCTGAGATTTTGTCACATACCAGACCACAAAGGCTGATGAGACTCCCAAGATAAGTGAAGCGGTCGACACACTCAACTACTTCACTCCCTATCATTAATTCAGGTGTCGATGCAACCCGATCCTGAAGCAACATTTTGCATTTCGAGGGGGAGAATAGCATCCTAAACATGCTTGCATTGTTGCTTATAGTGGTCAGAAAGGCTCTGCATTTTGTCAGCGTTTTCACCAAATAGAACTATGTCATCGGCTTATCCTAAATAATTTCCAAATTAACTGATACTATGAAATGGTGGAGGGGTACCTAGCTTGTCGTATGCCCTGATGGTGTTCTTGTAAGTTTGGGGTTGCCTGATCTGCCAAGGGCGATTGGATAGTACATGATATTATTGTTATGTACTAGGCTGAAAAAGAATTGTATACTTTATGCATACAAATCCGCTCCATTATTGTTCCTTGAGATGGTGGAGATCCACGACCAAACAATCTAGTTCAGAGAACAAAACCCCATCAAAATAACTAATACTATTCATTTCATTGAATTTCTTTTGTTGTGGGAATTGATTGAGAGATTAAACATACATATACATACAATAACAACATGGTAAACTAATTGTACCAGAAGAAATAGTCAGTAAAACTATTCACCCAAACAAAAAATGATTCGAAATATTCGGTCATTATATGATATGAATTACAGCTGATTATCATAGAAGTTGTTCATGACAATATTTTATACATTATTGACCATGTTATTTTAAGTTATATTTGTATTTAACCAGGTTTAATAAATACTTTCGGTTTACTGAATATTTCAATAGCTTGTTCTAATTCACTGAGACGACTTTCAATTTCTGCACGTCTAGAACGAATTCTCAATGTATCCATACGTACTGGGAGGTGAGAAAATTCCTCTGACAACTGAGTATGAGCTATAGAGAAAATCAAAGTGTAATTAATGTATCGTAAATAATTAAATTTTTAATTATTAATATCATAATGAGATGGTGGAGGAGATTTGTAGGAGGTTGTGTTCACGACTAAATCATCCAGGTCAGAGAACAAAACTTCATCAAAATTGTTAATATCATTTATTTAGTTAAACACATAAACATCGGTACAAGGAGGCACTAAAAATATATGCGTCACATAAATCATTCGATTTGTGTGAGGGCTGGGATACTGCCCGGGTGCCCAAACAGAAGTAGGTGGTTTTTCTTAGGGTGCCACAATCGAAGTCTTTGACATAAAAGGTCTGATTCACAAGACAGTGGAGCAACGTCAGGAGATGTAGTCCCATGGTATCATTATTTAGTGCTGGAGAAAAAGTCAATTTTCATCTGACCATTAATTAGCCATTTTAAAATAACAATATGACTGGCTATTTCTCACATTTTACGGAATTGAGATCAAAAAAATGTAGAAGAAGGGTTCTATTTGGCAGAAGAGATTCATTTTAGCTGGTGCAACAACCTTGATAATGTTCAGAACCGTGAAAATAAATCTCAGAAATCTTAATTTTACAGAAGTCAAGTTCCAACAACATTTTACGTTATAATTAAAATTATATTGTTGAATTTCACTATTTAAAGAGGATGTTACTATAAATTTCCTAAGGTCTCCTGTTTAAAATTATTCTAGAATTAGTTAAGCATTATTAAAAAATATTTAGATCAGCGAAACTTACCATCATTTCCACGTGAAGCCCCCAAATGCTCTGGTATGGCCGAGAGTGGGGAAAGTCAGCTCTCCCCTCGAAATGTTCTCATATGGCCACGTGCATACAACCACTGTCATACAAGTCCTACTCACTGCTCCTTCGCAGCGTGGATGTTTTTTTACGAAATTGAGAGGACGAAAAGCAAATGTCCGGCGCTTTAACCGGGTTGGTGGATATGTAGGATCCACCTACGGAAGTTGGAAAACCCTGATTCCAAACAAATGATACAAATAGACTACAGGATCCTGAAGGAAAAAATGGCGTATGAACCGATCGTTGGTCACCGGCAACCATGGGGCTGCATCTCCTTACCATGCTCCACTACCTTGGGAATCAGATCTTTAGGTCGACGGCTCCAGGTGTGTCCTCCTAAGGAAACCACCTACTTCAGTTTGGGCACCCGGGAAGTATCTCAGCCCTCACACAAATCGAATGATTTATTTGGCGCATACCTGTTTGGTGCCTCCTTGTGCCAAAGTTTATGTGTTTAAATAATAAAATAATAATAATAGTGTGAAGCAGGTACTGATTTGGTGTCCAGAACGGCAAAATAAAATCACCATTAAACCATCTATCTTAAAAACGCATTGACAAAAACCTACCAGTATTAGTTTTCGAAAAATATTTACCCTTAAGCACTACTGAGAAAGAGAATAAAAGGAAATTTAAAACAATTAGTCCCTTTGATAAATTTCGATAATGATATTAGAAGACGAAGATTATCAGAACTATAGTTCTGATAATCTTCGTCTTCTAATATCATTATCGAAATAAAAGGAAAGTTAATATCTATTCCCTTGTCATTTCATTCAACATAATTTGTAAACTGATATAACGGATGGTTCGAAACACTCTTTTTTCTCAAGTACACTACGATAATACGTTAATACGATAATGAGACTAATCACGTTAGATTAGACCCAGGATTCAAGACCCAGAATAGAGAACTATATTAACAATAGATAATACTTTAGTCAATACAGTTACAAACAATTAAACTCAGTGAATCTGAAGTAGAAATAAATAGGAGGAAAGGTAATTACATATATAATATTCAGTAGGCTAGGTGCCTGTTTGTACACTGCCGGTCTCTAGCCCGGATAAAGAAGAAGGGTTGGACGTTGGGTCAGCATCTCAATCCTGTAGAAAAACAAGCTTGATGGAGAAAACGCTGAGCAGAATAAACAACTTAAACTCTGAGCTGGGAGTTGAAGGATCTTCATTTACAAGAACTATGACACCGCATGGTAAAAGCCGAGATTCTTCAAAATCATGAGGCTAATGGCCCCTCTAACAACCAAAGCAACAATTATTACAGGCACATGAAATATCCGTACAATGTGGCATACTGGAAGAACTAATCAAATAGTCACGAATGGATCTCTATCACAACCCTGGACATGATTCGAGAAATGAAGAACAAGACAGCAATTAACAACAGCTAAATAAGCGAGTGAAGATCTGCATTAGAACTGATAAACGGAAGTATGTGGAACACCTAGCAACGACAGTGAAGGGAGTAGCAAGAGAAGGGAAATATGAAACAACTGTATGACACAATGAATAAACTAACAAGGATATTTAGTAAACCAGATCTAGCGGCCAATAACAAACAAGGAAAGCCAACCACTGAAACTGACAAACGGTGGAACAGGTGGGTAGAGCACTTTAAAGAACTCTTGAACAGACCAATACCACTGAACCCACCAGACATCGAAGCAGCACACACGCACATCCCTATGGTTGCCACTCCATCAACAATAGAAAAAATCAGGATGGCAGACAGATCAACTGTGGGAAAGCAGTAGAACCTGACAATATACCAGCTGTAGCACTGAAGTCAGATATTGAAGTAACTGAAAACATGCTTCACATCCTATTCTGAAAGATTTAGGAGGAGCAACAAATGCCGACAGAATGGAAAGAAGAATACCTCATCAAGATACCAAAGAAAGAAAACCTCAGTAAATGTGAGAACCACAGAGGCATCCTACTACCATTCGAGCCAGCAAACGTTTCCAACAGTGTTGCTGAATCAGATGAATGATTCAGTGGACACTTAGCTTCGAGATCAACAGGTCGGATTCCGTAAGGATCGGTCGTCCACGAACCAAATCGCAAAACTACGGATCATCTTTCAACAATCCATTGAATGGAATTTGTCACTATACATCAAATTAATTGACTATGAGAAAGCGTTTGACGGTGTGGATAGGAGAATATTATGGAACCTACTTCGACTTTATGGTGTAACCAGTTATCTCATCAACACCATCCGGAATTCATACGACGGACTACACTGCGAACTTGTGCATGGAGGACAGTTGACAGATACATTTCAAGTGACGACCGGAGTCAGACGAGTGTGCTTACTTTCCCACTTACTCTTTCTACTGGTGGTTGACTGGACTATAAAGACTTCCATATCTGAGGGGAAGCACGGAATACGGTAGGCAGTTTGGATGCAGCTAGACGATTCGGGCTTCTCATATGACCTAGCTCTTCTATAGAGAACAAACCAGCTTCCGGATTAAGAGGAAATTAGGAAAAGATGTTGGAAGTGGACAAGACATACATTGAGAAAATCATCAGATTGCATCACGAGGCAAGAGCCCACTTGAAATCCTGAAGGAAAAACAAAAATAGGAAGAACAAGGGACAGCTTGCATCGCGAATCAGAAGCAGATATGAAAAGGATGAATAACGACTGGGAAGGATTTTGCAAGACAGATTTCGATGGACAATCCTGGTGGGCGGTTTATATTTCTCCTCGAGGTGTAACAGGAGTAAGCAAGTACGACATATCATATACTGTTTACATATTATTCTGAATAAAATATCTGATTTCATTTATATTTGGATGAAAATCACATCTATGAATTAATACCTTTGTTAAGCAATTCTAATGTATTTAAACGTTCTTCTTCTGGCATTCTCTGATGTCCTGGAGGTTGATCTGGATCAGGCTGGTTTTCCAATTCTTTTTGAATCCGTTCTTTTTCTTTTTGTTTCATTTTGATTAGGCTAGAGAGAAATGACGATACATTCATGTACATTACTTGTTATTTTATTGTAGACAATCAGTTTATATATTAAATAGCTTTATTAGGTTTTTACTCTTTTATCATGCATAAATAACTCAATATTTGACTAATTCAATGTTTTAATGAGGTGTTTGTATAAATATGTTTAATTTGAATAATAGGTTTGTGTATTATAATGCGACGTCATGAAGTTTTGATGGGAATTCATGACTCATAAAATTAACTAGATCAACAGGGATCCGGGTACCAATGATGACAGTGAATAACTAGTGAGTTTCAAATATCTAAACAATAGCTTTACATTACAGTGAATGAACAGTAGTGTTTCATGCGAAACTTAATGATCCTTGGGCTACATACAATAGAACAGCATATGTATTCACTACGAAATTAAAATGAAATACCCATATATTTTTGCAGGCATTCTGTCATTTTTGATGTTGTCTTGTCCTAAGTACCTTACCAACTTCAAACAATATCAAACATCAGAAAAGACAGTAACTGGGAAGGTTATCACGTAGTCAAGTCAACCAGATGTATACAGATTCCTCACTTTACTAAGTGTCTTCTTCTCTTTGGCTCATCAAGTTATCTTGTTATGGACAAGACATGTTTTAAAAAGCAATCGAATAACTGAAATTCTCCTTAATCGTCTATCCACAATAGCGATGTCCTAAACTAGAGTAAACAAGTCCATTTATAACCATTCGGATCTCCTAATGGTGACAAGCTATGCAAGTTATCATATTAGAGATTATACAATATTCCAACTATGAGATACTAAAAACTCAATCAACTACCTCACTAATCATTCTCATAGTTCATTCATACGTATATATACAGTATAATTTGATTGATTTTTATCACACTCAAATACAACGTTTTAAAGAAAAGAGTAATAGTTGACTATTCGAATTTATATAATTCAGTACAAACTGATGGTATTACTAAGCCGAATTCTATTTAATTAATGCGGATAACTTTCTTAACACATTAGAAATCCTTATAGGATAAATTGTTGTGTAATATTTTTTCCTAAATGAGATGAAAAAAGCACCCAACTACGTCACAAGGCATGACCTCACATGGAATCCTCAAGGTCAAAGGGAAAAAAAAGTAAGATCAAAGTACACATTACGCCGGGAAATGGAGATAGACATGAGAAAAATCAACAAAAATTGTATAGAACTGGGAAGGTCCAGGACAGAATAGGTTAGAGAATGCTGGTCGACGGCCTATGCTCCATTGGGAGTAACAAATGTAAGTAAGTAAATAATATTTTTTGGTCCAGATAATTGATTAATTAAATATGATGTAACATGGATAGACTAATAAAACTTACTAAGGTGGGATAACCCCACTTTTTAATCGTCTTTCAGGCCACATTCTTGATGTATGTGATATTTGTGACTTTGTTATATTGAATCCGTTAGATGAGATTTATCATTTAACGATAAAGAATTCATACTTGCTATCCGTCGAATTCCAGTTCTTTTTACACTTGGTGCTGTTGCCATATGAGCATTAGCACGAACAAAATTAATATCACGTCTGATAAATTCAACCTATTAATATAGAAAATAATTCAAATCATAAAACTGTCTATTTTTTAGGAAGCAAAAAATGCTTATGATATTATTGAGATCTCGAAATGATCAGAGTTAGACAACCACTGAGAATCTGGAACCACAACGTCTGCTTCTTCTTAGCATGAAACTCTTCAACAATGAGCACCCACGACCTTGCCATCAGGGACCTTCAGTCTTGCCCCTGAATACCTAAGCTTCGAACCACTGAACAGGAATCCAATCATGTGCAAGTTGAACTCCATTCAATCTGCTGTATTACTCAACAGCCTCCAATTGTCTTAATAAAATACTACAGGTGTGCAATAGACCCCACTAGCCGACTACATTCATACTTGAGTCAGAAATAAACGCAGAATTTGAGTTTCTAGATGTTTAGCTAAGAAAAAAACCGTACATCTATTCATAAAGGTCTATACATAGAAAGTCAATATGGAGCGCGCAAAGTTCAATTACATTTACTACAAAGAGAAAATTATCTTTATTCTTGAGAGCTAGAATAATGTACTGAAGACATGATCGACAAAACAATTGAAAAATATCAGGAAGTGGATTTTCTCCCTGCTTCAGTGGCAGTAGCCTAAAACCAAAACACCTAGTTGAAGGAACTCCTACTCTACGAAAAATATTTCTTATGGACATTTAGTTCAAAGAGGATGCGACTGCATAGATGTTAAGAAACTAATTATCGAAATTCCCAGTTTTTTATTCAAATGAGTTCTTTTTCAGTATATGCCTGACTCAAGGATGTGTCGAGGATTAACTCTCGTTTTGGAGCACTTCAGTGTCCATCCATCAGTTAACCTGCCGCTGTGGAGTATATTATATTGGCTGCATAAAGCATTCTGTTTTCAAACGCATATCCGAACACCTTCTAGCACAGGTAATAAAGGTGAATCTAAATCCGTCGATAACTCGATTACTGAACATCTAGTTAATTTGATCATCTATCTCCACCAAAATCTTTATTCGCAATTATTGATAAAGTCAGACAAACTAGTTCTAATGGAAGCTGGATAGGAAAATGTTACATAGTAAAGGCATTGGAAACCCATTAATTCAAGCCAGATCTCGGAGTTCAGAAGCGGTTATCTAATCCTTCAGTCTGCCAACTCGTTTTATTTTTTGAGCTGTTTTATGGCACATGTTCGCTCTCTTATCTATCCTACCTAAATCTCGATAGTGTAATAAGAAAACGTAGATTATCAGAACTATAAATATAGTTCTGATAATCTTATACTGATTAATAATAGAATTTTTATGGTGGACTGTCGTTACATATAAAACTACTAAAAATCAATGCTAACTCCATACCTGGTTTACCCATGGAGGAAAAATTTTGACGAGCTGAAAGTTAAAATGGGACACTTGTTCACCGGCTTTTTCGTTCTCGGTGGTCCTATAGATGACATTACTTAGCACTGAAAATTAATATTGATTTTAGTGAAATACGTTTACTTATATTTTTATCACTATGACCATGAATTCGTTATTTGTAAGTCAGTCAGTCAACTACAACGTAGGACCAGGCACATATATGCATCGGTCCAAGTTTCCATACCTCATTAACACAACGAGATGAAAATCAAGTCCATTAAAGTAGTCATTTCAATCGTGGTAATATGTAAAAGAAAGATTGCATATCACGATATAGTACAGGAAGAAAGAATTAGTTCGTAGAAAGAAAGATATGAGACGATTTTAATCTCATAGTTTAAATGAAGACAGAGATTGTATAAACTACACCATTGTGATCGGTTCTGAGCCACGTCATCCAGAATCACCAACCACTGGTTACAATAGTCACACGGACACCAGCAAAATAGTGTGTATCTACCAACATGAATCACATCAGAAGTTAATGACTTCAAGCACTGATGCCACGTTTTGGTTTGGCCTCCCCTACCTTTCTTCCAACCATCCCCAACACTAGTCAGCATTGCGCGTCGTGGTAATCGGTGTTCAGGTATACGTAACACGTGGCCCAATCATCTCAGTCGATGAAGATTCACAACCTCATCAAATGATTTACCATCATTCCCTAATACCCTGCGTTTAACCTCACTATTACTTATCTGGTGATCCTAGCAGATGCGAGAAATATTTCTAACACATCTGTGGTCAAGTACTAGTAACTTACGATTATCTTCTACTCTTAATGGCCACGTTTCGCAGCCGTAAAGTAGAACAGAACGAACTGTCACGCAGTATACTCATCCTCTATTTGACAATCGAATATCTCGTCTTCGTTATTTTAGATAACATAGATTAGATTTAATAAATAAACTTACATTTTTAGCTGATTCAGCTTTGGTACAGATGTTTTAGCTGAATTTAAATGTTTATGTATAGGTGAAATAGGTATACTACTTAAATATTTTAGATCAACTTCATCATCAATATCACGAGAATGTGCACGTAAATATTCTGTTTTTTTAGTTGGTTGAATTGGTGTTAATGTTGTTCGTTGTATTTTTTTATCAGATTTATTTGTTCTTAGTGATAAAGATTGATGAGATTGTCCCTTATTTTTGGAAGAAACACTATGTGAATTAGGCATATGTGGGGGAATAGTTTGCTTCGATTGATCTATATAATTATCAGTTTGTGTAGATATTGATGAGTTATTTGACTGTAGATATTTGGGATTATCAGTTTTGTTTAAATCAATATTATATTTATTTTGTTTACTAGATTTGATTGGGACAGTTCTTGATAATGACTGAATTGATGTATTAAATCCAGTCTAATAAGCAAATAGAAAATCATTGTTGAACACAATTATTTAACAGTAATCAGTTTATTATATGATAAAAATAATTCAATAGTTGAAATCATAAGTCGATTGAAGCTAGACCTGGAAGCACTGGACGGTCGTTTCGTCATATTGTAGGACTTCTCAGCAGTGCACATCCACGATCACGCCTTGCGAGATTTCAATTCATGACCTATCGGTCTCGTGCGTGAACACTTAACCTCTAGACTACTGAGCCGGCATCCAATGGTGTTAATGCCTAACTTCAACTAATTCGCGAAATCGAACGACACATCCAACATTGTCATCAGTGAGTTACTATCTCACAACAGACCTGGTTGAACTCCACTGGCCACTGCTTCCCACTAGAACTCTAGGAAATACTTGTTGAAGCTAGTCACTAATGAGTATATGCTGATAACTTTCTTAAATTAACTTTAAAGCATTAACTGACTGCTGAGTGATATACACATGTAATTAAATTTATTAAGATTTAAGTCATATATTTAACTATTAAAGATAACGACAGATAAACAGGAATTCAACAAACATTTAAACAATCTTAATGTAAGGTAATTGAAATGAAGGCTACTTTACTACTCATATCAGTGATACGATTAAAGGTGTATTGTTTCAAAGTCTTAATGAGAAGTTATAACTTCAGTGATGAGAGTTTTAATGGAAAATAGTCGAAATTTTCGAATAATTTTTTCTGGTTAGCGTTTTTTAGCGAGTTAGTTTTCTATATGATGTGGTTGCTAACCCCATACCCAACCCTCTTCCTTTATCCAGGCTTGAGACCAGCAGCATTCTCAGAGAGGACGAACTTCGAGACCAACAGGCAGGATTCCATGAGGGTCGATCGCGTACAGACCAAATCGCAACATTACGGATCATTGTGGAACAATCAATTGAATGGAATTCGTCACTCTACATCAACTTCACTGACGACGAGAAAGCATTTGATAGAGTGGACAGGACAACACTATGGAAGCTCCTTCCATACTACGGCGTACCTGAGAAGATTGTTGATATCATACGGAATTCATATGGCAGATTAAACTGCAAAATCGTGCATGGAGGACAATTGGCAGACTAGTTTGTGGTAAAGACCGGTGTCAGGCAAGGTTGCTTACTCTCACCCTTTCTCTTTCTCCTGGTGATCGACTGGATCATGAAGATGTAAGCATCTGAGGGGAAGCATGGGATACAGTGGACAGCTAGGACGCAGTTGGACGATCTAGACTTCGCAGATGATCTGGCTCTTCTATCTTACACGCAACAACAAATGCAGGAGAAGACGACCAGTATAGCAGCAACCTCAGCAGCAGTAGGTCCCAGCATACACAAAGAGAAAAGCAAAATTCTCCGATACAAAACAGCATGCAACAACCAAAACATACTTGACGGAGAAGAT
This sequence comes from Schistosoma mattheei, assembly GCA_944470405.2. NCBI lineage: Eukaryota > Metazoa > Platyhelminthes > Trematoda > Strigeidida > Schistosomatidae > Schistosoma > Schistosoma mattheei. The sequence goes on along the minus strand of OX103948.1, from coordinate 5,846,213 downwards.
TTGGAAGATGTAAAAACCTCAACATATCTGGGCAGTATCATTGATGAACATGGTGGATCTGATGCAGATGTGAAGGCGCGGATCGGCAAAGCAGGAGCAGCATATTTAAAACTGAAGAACATCTAGAACTCAAAGATCTGTCAACCAACGCCAAGGTCAGAATTTTTAATACAAATGTCAAGACAGTTCTGCTGTATGGGGCGGAATCTTGGAGAACTACGAGAGCAACCATCCAGAAGATACAAGTGTTTACTAACAGTTGTCTACGCAAAATACTTCGCATCCGTTGGCTAGACACTGTTAGCAACAACCTACCATGGGAGGAATTCATCAGGAAGTAGCGATGGGAGTGAATAGGATACACATTGAGAAAAGCACACAAATACGTCGCAAGGCATGCTCTCACATAGAATCCTCAAGGTCAAAGGAAAAAATGAAGATCAAAGTACACATTACGTCGAGAAATGGAGACAGACATGTGATAAATCAACAAACATTGGATAGAATTGAGAAGGCCCAGGACAGAGTGGGTTGGAGAATGCTGTTTGTCGGCCTACGCTCCATTGGGAGTAACAGGCGTAAGTAAGTAAGTCGAAATTTCTACCATACAAACATTATATTAAGTAAAAAATCTCTAGTTGTTTTTATTACCTCCGAAGATATAAGATTTTCATTTGGTTGGAACTGTCTAGTTTGTGCATGATGACATGTAATAAATCTGTTACATGTATTGTTTTGTGTACGATCTGTTGAGAGAACTGATCTACCACATTGTTCTGCAACACGTTTTTTAAATGTTATACTGTCTTCTAATTGTCGTAGTTGGCGAATATTTTCACGAATATAATCTTTTCGACGATTATCTGATAATTTACATGAAAAATAGATACAGTTTTCCAGAATACAGTTGTAAATAAAATGAAATTTATTTAGAAAGCTCACTTGATATTACTATCTCTCAGTATGGGACTAAGTTGTGAAGAATTCCAGAAATAACTTTTTAATCAATTTTAAATCAATATGCAAAACAACTGGATGACTATTTGCTAGTTAGCGTCTTTTTTTAGTACAGTTTCTTTTCTGCGGGATGCGGTTGGGGATCCAATTCCCAACCACCCTCCTTTATCCGGGCTTGAGACTGGCAGTAACCCTGAAAGACTTACAGACAGCTATTTACAGATAGCTTTTAATCACTGGATACCACGTACAATGCATTATAATAAAAAATGACTAGTCAGTTTATTAGCGTAAATGGGAGGAATGCATAATATGATCCTCAGCGTCAAATAAGGTTGGATTTAATCGAAGTGTTTAAGCAAGTTAGTCGGAAATTCCAGCGTCTTGGATCCATAGATGTGTATTCACTTATTCAGCACCATCTATATTTTCAGTACAATAAAAACTCAAATTATACTTATTCATGCTTAAACCCATGAACATTAAGGCTTTATATCTAATCATGAAAATTGAATCAACAAAGTAGCTCACCCACTGAAGGTTTTCATTATAATGGACGCTTTTATGAAGCCACCTGACTAGATAGCTACGAAATATGATTTTTGTTCCATCATTTGAAACTTTTATTCTCAATAAAGTGTTCTCCCGAAAGCATATTCATTCTTGAAACAATTAAGATATTAATACTTCAACTCAAATTCAAATACAATAAACTTATCTGTGTGGTTGTAACGCATCATTATAGTTAATAAGAAGTCATTCCTGATTTATTGTTATTCATACAAAAAATATGCACTACCTAATCAACTGTCGTTGAATGTTAATAATCCTGAAATGAAACTAAAAATCGGGGACTATTTCCTTCTAACTTCAGCTGATAAGCTTCGAAATACACCAAAAAGAAAACCCAACGTGTTTTACTGCCAACATTTCTAAGCGTTGCATATTTATGTCAGTACTTCATACCATCTATGATTTCTTGATGATTGAACTTAGGAAGACTGATGTAGTCCAGTTGATATGCACAACGTAGATCATAACTTCTCTGTAAACTATAGTTTAAATACTCAACGATAATTATGAGTCATGAAGTAGTTTTTAAAAGTTTTCCAAACAATTCAATTTATATCAGAAGGGTTCTTGCGGATATTATAGTAATTTCAATGGTTGAGATCATGAGTCAATTATAGCTAGATCCAGTGCTTCCAGGTTCTTCATGGTGGTCTAGCTTCAACTGACCCATCATCTCAACCATTGCAATTTAATTTATCATAAAATAATGGCATAAAATATCATATTTGTTCGAGAAAATTACTAAAAACAAACTTAACATTCAATTATGACAGAAAATTACCATAACCTAATGAATTACAAGTCTGAATCCATTGAGACATGTTCAACATAAAAAATATAGAATCGAGAGCTACTCCCTTGTAAGTCGTTCTCGTATGACAAAAAATCGGTCAGAAATTTAACCAGCATGTTAAACATTAAACTCAAATAACAAAAGATTTAGTATGTCAACGTTTTTGTAACCCAGTCAAAGTTCCTGTCCTTTTTTAGAGTCACACAAATTGTGATATTTTTATCTACATCCACTGTATATCTACTTTTTGTTTGAATAATAGGCTATCCACCTCCTTTAGTTTAAAGGAGATCATTTAAGCCGATTAAGATTCAAAATACTCCTTCAATTTAAAACCGTCCTAGCTAAAATAAAGACATTAAAATTAGTTCTTATCTTTTGTTAAAATTAGAAAACAGAAGTTCAATTTTGAAAATGAAACTGATACTTACTGCGCAATCGTAACCGATCCAATGAACTGCTTGATGTGTTCGCTTGCCATTGTAATAAATCAACATTGTACGTTGGACCATTTGTACATTTGAAGTTGGTTTCATCAGTTGATTTCAGATTATGGTTTATTAGATTTGGTTTGTACAGATTTGTATAGTTATTAACAAATACAGGATGATGGGATAATATTGACGTCATACTGAGATACTCTTTGGCGTTTGTGTAAAAAAATTACTATGATTGATAAGCTGAATAATAATAATAATAATAAATGAAATTGAAAGATAACTTATTATAACTCCAACCATAACTGTCAAATTTTTTCAGTTAGATCTAATGTACTCTAAAGTCTATTTGCTGATCATAATCTACTTTTTGTCAGGTAACAGATTTTATACCCAATTATTGTTAGAGTGACAAACTTTTATTCGTCAAGTTATTATTTATTTATTTTTGTTTATTTAAACACATAAATATTGGTACAAACGGGCACCAAATACATATGCGTTACACAAACCACTTGATTCATGTAAGGGTTGGGATACTGACCGGGTACCCAAGCCAAAGCAGGTGGTTTTCTTAGTGGCCCATCCCCCGGACCTTTGACCCAGAGGTCTAATCCACAAGGCAGCGTAGCAACATCAGGAGATACAGTCCTATGGTAGCCGGTGACCAACAATACGCCATTTGTTTCCTTAGGATCCTGGATCTCATGTACACCGTTGGCTTGGAACCAGGGTTTTCAAGCTCCCCTATGTGAACTTCCCGTGTCCACCAACCAGGTTAAATCGCCAGACATTCGCTTTTCGTCCTCATGATTTCGTAAACAATACCCGTGGTGCGAGAAGGCAGTGAGTAAGACTTTTCTGTTAGTGGCTGTATACGCGTGGCCATGTTAAGGCACTTCGAGAGGGAGAGTTGACTCTTCCCACCCTCATCCCTACCACGGCATTTGGGGTTATTTCTCTCTCATAAGCAAAGTTAACCAAATTTAAAAAATCAGAAACACTGGTCGATAATTCTTTAGACCACCACTATACTATTGCGAAAAAACGATTAAGGTTAACTAACTTCTAAAACAATATAGATCGTTGATACCTAAATAGGTAGACTAAATAATAATAATCTATTGATAAACGTTAACCACTACGGCAGCATCCGAGAAAAAGCACGAAAAGTCGAGTCACATGCCGAATATACAGAAGCGAACAAAGTAGTAGAGAAAAGCAGCAGAGTTGTAAAGTGGAAGCTCGTAGACTCGACAATAACAGCAGAAAAGGTGCAAGAGGAAATTGAAAAAGCTGCATGGTACAACCTAAATGCTACCATGGAAATATAGTAGATTTATGGAAGAGCCTATTTGTTGACGTTATCCACGACGAACGGTAATCAGTAGGGAGGATAGTTTAACGAAGCCTTGGCTGATAGAACTCACCAAGACTTTTAAAGTCTGTCTACATGACTCTACTTACTGATTAACTCATCAGTACATAAGAGCTTCGGCCTCCGCCTGCACTACGATTATCGTAGTATTTTTGGGCCAATTATGTGGAAGAAATCAGAATTGAAATATAAAACTTTACTATTTTTAATAGTGAGTATTGTTTCTCAGTGTTCTGTTGTTTGATATGTCGCTTGTCATGCATTATAATTGGTTTCTATAAGGTAAAGCTGGATCGGATTAAAAGCCGATCAGTCACGATTAAATTAGACTGTGTCACAAATTTGATCTAAAAAACGTGATACATCACATTAGTGTGACGAGATAGAATCAACAAGATGATTATTAAGAGTCGAAACAATCTAGTAACATTATCAATTAAAAAAAGACTAAAAAGCGAATATAGTTTGAAAGGATAATGAAAATGTAATCATAAATGAATGGTAGAACTGTAGATCTAGAGAAAAAAAGAGTGAATTCATCTGAACCATTGAGATGGATTTCGAACTTATTGTCAGACGAACGTGTTGAACCACTGATCATGATCATCACACTGACCCGAACAAGATGATAGTCTGCATGGCTCAACAATGATCATAATATAAGTCAACAAATTTACAAAAAGATGCCACTTTTAGATTAACTAACCACTAGCTTTCTTTCAACTAGGTCCCAAAGCAGCCAACCCAGGTAATTAAGTGATCAAAAACGCGCCAAAAGGTCTGCTTTTTCGTCTGCTATTCGGAAATAAAGTGAAATTTCCACTTTTTTTCGCTTTAGATTTCGATGTGCAAATGACAAACTGATAATCCGGATTCTAGCTGAAGCGATTGTTTCAAGAGTAAACAAATAATTTACCCGATTCGTAACGTGTAAGAAGAATGAATCAAAAGGATAAAAGCGGGAACGGAAATGATAATAAGAGAGGTAGGAAGTAGTTACTGGTATGTGGTAATGATAGCCGTGGTAATTTACGAGACATGCATCAGACACAAATGGTCAAAGAGGAGAATGGTAATCTGTGAATAGGCAGTTGTTTATCAAGTTCGCTCTTAAAGCTATCGACTGATGTGGCCATGGTCACCCCGGCTGGGAGAGCATTCTGAACGGGAGAAACCTTTGATGAGAAAAAGTATAAGCGTATCTGGGTATCTGTTCTTTGGTGTGCAGTCTTTTGAAGGTTGCCTTGAGGAGCGTGTTAATGATATTATGGTACTATGTTAGTGTTGGGGTGGCTCGGTGCACTTAATATATTTTCGGCCACTATCAGGTCACTTCTCATTCCCTTGTAACTCAACCAGAATCATCCCGGATGTTGGGGTCTGTCCCGAAAGGTTTTTGTTTTGGACCTTTTATCCAATTGAGTTCCTGCCTCTGAAATTACTTCGAGAAACATATTATTTTGTAGTTTAAGCTGGTGTCCTAATTCTCCGTGGTTGTAAGCCCGAGAACGTTCAAAAGAGACAATTGGGAGAGGATTCGCGCGCAGGATGAGAGTGCTTTGTGTTAAATGAGGAAGAATGTTCATGACGTGATATTTCGACAGGTTATGTTTGAACTGTTTATCTATTGCCGATTTTTCTATTGTAGGGTACTTTTTAAACTCAAGTGAATACTTTTCGCTCTTTGTAGATCTTTAAATCTTTTCGTCATCTGCAGAGATTAGTGCTGCTAATTTATTTTCATCTAACACGTTAATATGGAACAAGAGAAAGGAATGATCTAAGACATCTTAGGTCAATACTGACATATATATTATCCATTATTAAACTGCTGATGTATAATCATCTGAAATCGTTTCGACAAGCAAATTATAGAAAGCTAGTAACTCAATTGAATTCAAATACTAACACAGAATTCCTCTAATTCTTGAGAATGTTTTCAGAAACATGAGAGTTACTCGGAATGAGAATTTTCGTTACAAGCGCTGATACATTGTTACCAAAAGCGTAAACAGTCGTTTATTAAAACAATAATTGATCAGGTGGTTATTCCTAACAGCTACTTGAAAATTTTCTGTCAAAAGCTTCATTCTCACTTATAGTTTTGTATCTCTGACTTAAAAAATGCTATAGCATGTTTCTTATATGAGGACCTTTAAATATATGTTCGTGTGATAAAGTAATATAGTACTTCTATGTCCAAATGATCTTATACATAATAGTGCATAGCACAAGAATCATATTAGACTTCAATTTACATAAGAGGGACGGAATAAGCCATAACGTATATAACGAGTTTCACTACAATAGTAAAGATCTATGAAGTTCATCATATTTGTATTAGCGTCAGCCCCGCATACTAGAACTGTTTTGACATTCTTATTGAAGATTCCGACTTTGAAACTGGTTGGCAGGCAGTTATTGTGAGTTCCATGTGTTCTTCAACTGTAGGAATGTTGCCCTTTCGTTACCAATCCTTACCTTCATACTCGGATTAGATCCTCCTTGTTTATTGATGATGCTGACCAGGTACGTGAACGTTTCCACACCTTCCAGAGTTTCGTCATCGAATGTGATTGAGTTGGTGTTCTGCACGTTGTATTTGAGGATGTTGCTTTTTCCTTTGTGTATGTTGAGGCCTACTGCTACAGTGGTTGGTGCTACACCTGCTGTATCCACCTGCAATTGTTGGTGTGTATTGGATAGAAGAGCTGGGTCATAGGAGAAGTCCGAGTCGTCTAGCTGCCTCCAAACTGCCTACCGTATTCCGTGCTTCCCCTCAGATATGGAAGTCTTTATAATCCAGTCAACCACCAGTAGAAAGAGTAAGTGGGAAAGTAAGCACACTCGTCTGACTCCGGTTGTCACTTGAAATGTATCTGTCAACTGTCCTCCATGCACAAGTTCGCAGTGTAGTCCGTCGTATGAATTCCGGATGGTGTTGATGAGATAACTGGTTACACCATAAAGTCGAAGTAGGTTCCATAATATTCTCCTATCCACACCGTCAAACGCTTTCTCATAGTCAATTAATTTGATGTATAGTGACAAATTCCATTCAATGGATTGTTGAAAGATGATCCGTAGTTTTGCGATTTGGTTCGTGGACGACCGATCCTTACGGAATCCGACCTGTTGATCTCGAAGCTAAGTGTCCACTGAATCATTCATCTGATTCAGCAACACTGTTGGAAACGTTTGCTGGCTCGAATGGTAGTAGGATGCCTCTGTGGTTCTCACATTTACTGAGGTTTTCTTTCTTTGGTATCTTGATGAGGTATTCTTCTTTCCATTCTGTCGGCATTTGTTGCTCCTCCTAAATCTTTCAGAATAGGATGTGAAGCATGTTTTCAGTTACTTCAATATCTGACTTCAGTGCTGCAGCCGATATGTTGTCAGGTTCTACTGCTTTCCCACAGTTGATCTGTTTGCCATCCTGATTTTTTCTATTGTTGATGGAGTGGCAACCATAGGGATGTGCGTGTGTGCTGCTTCGATGTCTGGTGGGTTCAGTGGTATTGGTCTGTTCAAGAGTTCTTTAAAGTGCTCTACCCACCTGTTCCACCGTTCGTCAGTTTCACTAGTGGGCCTGGCTTGTTGATTATTGACTTCTAGTTCTGTGCTGTGTGCTACTTACCTCGACAGATTTAAGTAGTATGTATCATCGGTCTAAGATGTGCCTGAAGGCAGAAGTTTAATGAGATCAGGAAAAGGGGAACGATAACATAGAGTGATCGGTGTGGAATCGAATGACCACTGGAGTGCGAAATGATTAATTGACACTTGCAGAAGGAATAGTCAAGTTTGAGACAAGTGGTTAACATTTTGCAAATGAAGCATTTATTGTAGGGCTATCACGTATTTCTGCTTGTCAGCTCTAATGCTCTTCATCGTTTGCTGGTTTGCTAATGAGTATTTCGTATGATGATGCCTGTTCGACCCAGCACTCTCTTATACGTTGAGGTTAGTGCTTCGTTTATCCCTTTTCACTTGTTGTCTATTGTAATTTCGTCTTCTTCCAGTAGAAGTTGCAAGACTTGGGACCTTTGGTTGGGAGTTATTTTGTATTCGTTGAATTCGTCAGTATCTCGAATGAGGGCTGTATTGAAGCTTTTTACTGCTGTTTGTCCAATTGCCTAGTGCTTCTTTAGCTTCAGTGTATTCTTGGCCACGACTAGGTGTTGATCTGAAGCTATAAGCGCTCCTCTCTTGATTCTCATGTTTTCCATCGATCTACTGAACTTTTTAGTGATACACATATGATCGATCTGATTATCTGTAGTGTGACGTAGTGAGACCCATGTAGCTTTGTGTATGCGTCTGTGTGCGAATATTGTCCCGCCTACAACCACTTAGTTGAATGCACATGGGTTTACACGTCTGTCACCATTCTCTTTCCTATCTCTCAATACATATCATTTCATGATATCTTCATGACAGGTGTTGTCCATTCCGACTTTGGCGTTTAGGTTGTAGGATTACGGTCAACTTCGTTATATGTACTGCTCTAATAATAGACCTCATCCTAAAATATTAGATTTGCCATCATATAACTGCCTAATCTATGAGATCTTACGTGGAGGTCTCATCATCATCTACGCCAACTCATTGCACCGTAACAAGTACCAATATATAATGGAGAACACATCCAGGCTGGAGAGAGAACAATATGTTTAATGTGAGTAAAAGTATGTTGTACAGAGCGACCATGCCTGCGAGGTTGAGTCATGCCATCCGACCAACTCGATTTAATTCGATTCATTGTTGCCGTCTTCCCCATCGTTCGGTTTTCTCCGCGTTAAATGATGAATATCTATCTCCAAAATTATCTCGTGTTCAGCTTTGAGGATTGTGGAGTTAGGGCCAAATACCACTACAAGGTCTCTCATCAGGATGGTCAGGTTATTTCCTGAGCACTTCTTTGTGATCGATTGCCGCCTCTCATAATACTGGTCTTTATTGTCGTCATTTGTGGTCGCATAACACTGGATAATATTTATTGTAATTCCCTCCTCCCTCGCAAATGAAAGATGTTTTGATAATCCTGGATCCATGAGATTTTCATTGCATAAGAGTTTTAGGTGCATCTTTGGACAGAACCAGAGCAACTTCCTGAGTATGTGGAGCATTTTCTTCTTCGTGAGCAGTGCACAGCAAGACCCCTTTGAAATCTGTCTTCTTCTGTCCCACTTTGATCCAGTGAGTTTCACTTATTCCGAGCACCGTCATTTGTATTTCCTCCACTGCGCAGCTAATTGGTTAGTCTTCTTACACTTTTACTTTGTTTGAACATTCCCTGTATTTATACTAATTGTTCTTCTTGATTTAAGTGGGGTCATCGGCCTCATGATTTTCAAAAATCCCGGCTTTCAACATGAGATGTCGTAATTTTTCCTACAAATCCCAAGTCAGAGTCTGAATAGTTTAATTTAGATGTTCCAGTTGTCGTTCTCTTGCAAGTTTTTTCCACGGGATGAGGATGTCGACCCCATGCCCGACCTCTCGCTTTTACCAGGGCTTGACACCGGCGTAGCCCACTCACAGTACAGAATACAGATACCACGGTTTCGTTGATGGGATATGCTATACAAGCGAGGGAACTAAATATATCAGTTCGCACTGAACTGGCTAACACACTTGGGATGAAAACCGAATAAAATTCAGGAGACGAAAGATCCTGTAACGGAACACCAGGTGATGAATATAACCACCAAGTACCTGTGTGCCAATATAGAGGACTTAAAGATAACCTAGAAGGAATCGGAAGCGTGTTTTCAATTAGATATGAAGATCATAGTCCTCACTAAAATATGGCTATCATCCTACATGTTGGATTGAGAAGTAAGCTTGCAAGACAGGACATTTTTCAGATACGACAGAGTGCACAAAACATGAGGCGGAGGAAAAATATTGATGATGTCACAGGTATTCAGTGTTTCACAACGCTTCTACCAGTAACACCTTCTAATGTGTTTCGTTCCCACCAAGAGAAATCAAAAGACAGAGTCGAGGAGATCGGAAGAGTATATTTGGCGATGACCAATATACCGGGATTCTCTGATCTAATCTGGCTAGCGATTGTGGTTGATGTTGAGCACGGCGTTACTACACGTGATCTGGTGCGGATGCCCGACCGAGCGCCTTCAGCTAGATGAGTCCACTAAAACATATGGTCAGCATCCAAAGTCGAAAACTTAGTGCTATTTATTTTGGGGATTTATTTACCGCTACAATATACACCAACAGTCACTTCAAAACCACAACATTACACATTACCGAATTAACCGGGGTGACAGAATCATTTTGGAGTCGTACCAGTGTAAAAGGCACGACATATTGGATTGAAGGAATATGCTGGCCCTCCTCACAGGTTCCAACACCCAAAAAAATGAGACATTACAGGCTATACTAACGCTATTTTACCTGAGCTTGACAAAATTCTACTAGCTGGAAGTATCAACACTCCACTCGTACATCTCCGCAAGTAGGATACTGCCCTTACAGGGCGGTTCCATAGGCAGCTTGTCAGAGTCATTAGAAGTTTAGGACGGAATAAAAATTCAGGTGACATCACGAAATGGGAACGGAACGGAAAAACATCAAGCTTATTTGTTGGCAAATAATCACCTTCTGGTTGATGATGTCAATGTCTGCGCAACAAAAGGAAATATTGACCATAGTTCAATATTACTTACCATAGTCTCACTCAACACTGAGAAGAAAAAAGAATTTTCTTCACCTCACTACAAGATATACAAACCCACATACTAATACTACGTTGACTAGAATTAATGCAGTGGAATGGCTTGACTACCATACACTAGACATTACCGAATACCCGCAACTGTACCGAAACATAAGTGAGGGCAAAGGAGTCTTTTAGTTTAATCAAACTCGTGACAATGTTATTGAGTCGCCGCGAAAGTTTAAAGTTTCGCCACAACTGTGCAGTTGTACTAGGAAAATGACTATTGGGGTTATGGAAGAGCGTAATCAAGACGCCACAATATATGTTGGTGGATTGGACGAAAAAGTTAACGAATCAATCCTTTGGGAACTTTTTCTTCAGGCGGGACCAGTAGTTAACGTTCACATGCCTAAAGACCGAATAAACATGCAGCATCAGGGGTACGTTTGTCAGTGAATTTATGCCCAGTTTTATTGGTTTATATGTAACTAACAGGTTTACGAACTGATAATAACAGTTGAAAAATGACTTCTAATCACTAGCATTTCGTTTTCACAAAATCTTTAAGTGGTTAGCATCCATTTGAATTGGTAAGTACTAGAGAATAATCCATATATTTACCATTAGGCATAACTGCAACTCATTTCCAGCTACTCTTTTCATCACGCAGTAAATGACTTAGGCTACAGTTGTTTTTTAATAAGTATGAAAGATATGTGTTTGGCTAACTTTATTACAACAAATATCCTGTCTGGTTGTGGGATGGTCTACTTTATACCTTTTCGACCACTGCAGTTCAGTTGTTCTTTTCGAGCTTAATATTTTCCATCACTCATGTGTAAAACATGATTGTGATTATTCATCCACATCAATGATCATTCTTATATTGTCGACTTATATATGCACCATTTCTTGATTACAGCTAGTTACTGAGTATGGTAACATACTAAAGCGTTCCTAATCTTTATGCATAAGTAATTTTTCTGTCTACTCTCAAGTGATATTTTTGTGATTCGTGTCTTAACTTTTGATAAAGATGGATCGTCAAAATATCTTTGTCAGTACATTATCTTGGTTAAAGCTCAAACAAGAAGCATATTAATTCACTTAAGTATCAGTATTCTGAGTCCTATTCATACTTTTGTTGGTGTTAATGACCAGTTGAATAGTAACTTTAATTTAGATTATACCATTTAAGTCTTTGCGACATTGTTTACAAAACAAGGCTAAAAGTCTATGTTAGCTCTTTTCGGCGAGACTCTAATTTAAGGACGACCTTTGAACGAATCTCAAGTGACCTTGACAATTATTAGCCAATCAGAAGAAAGTATAAAGTAAAAATATATTATATAAAAGTAATGAATTACAGTGGGTATTCTCCTTTTACATGATTTAAAAACTTGTTAAAGTTTGATTAAGGTTCAGAGGTTCTGAATTCACGATGCATATGGAATAGAAACTCGTCCATTGGGTTAGGGTTAGGTTTACGGGTAAGGTTAGGGTTTAAGGTTAGAGTTAGAGTTAGTTGAGGGTTTAGGTTTAGGGTTAAGGTTAGGGCTAGGGTTAAGGTTAGTGTTAGTTGAGGGTTAAGGTTTAGGGTTAAGGTTAGGGCTAGGGTTAAGGTTAGTGTTAGTTGAGGGTTAAGGTTAGGGTTAGGATGCTAACATACGAGTCTTCAAATCATGTAAAAGAAGAATATCCACTGTAATTCATTACTTTCTTTTAATATATTTTTACTTTATGCTGTCTTCTTATTGACTAATAATTGAAATTGCTCAAACGCTTCTGATTGGCTCGTCCCTAAATTAGAGTCTGGCCCTCTTTTCTAGTATACTGTGGGTGTCGAATTAGCTAGCTGATTGTAGGGACATCATTTTCGGTAGTGGGTTTCAAGAGTTGATTACTCGATAGGAAAATCCGTATGTCACAGGCATTTTGTTCATTCTTTTAAATTCTAAGACATCTACTGATTGTGCCAGCCTGTTTGAAAGAAAATATCAGATCTAAAATCAGTCAGTCAGCTACAACCCACGACCAGGCACATATGCGTATCGGTCCAAGTCGTCATATCTCATTAGCACAGCAAGATGGACAAATTCATAGAAGCAGTTACTTCAGTGGTAGTACAAATGATTTCATACAGGGAAGAAGAATTAGTTCGTAGAAAGAAAGATATAAAGTAATTTTAGTCTCACGGTTTAAGAGAAGACTAAGAGTGTGTACACTTACTCTATTATGATCGGTTCTGAGCCGTCACACAGTCTTCAATCATTGGCTACGATAGTCGCGCTGACTTCAGGAAAGTAAACTGCATCTACCAACACGAATCACACCAGAAGTTGGTGGATTTGTGGATTGATGCCACGCTTTAGTTTGGCTGCCCCTAATTCCCTTCTATCCGTTTCCAAAACTAGTCAGCATTGCGTGTCGTGCTAATCGGTGGTTGAGCATGCGTTATACGTGGCCCAACCATCTCAGTCGATGTAGATTCACAACCTCATCAACTGATTTACCAGAATCCAAAATCACCTCACAGTATCTCATACATCAGAATTAGATTTACGAAAAAAATGATATAGATCCTTATAAGGTTATAGATGAGTTAAAGTTATCAGCAGGTGAGACATAAACAGCCTTATAACTTACAAATAATAATCAATCAAGTTAACAGTAGAAGCAGACATAAAGTTCTAAAATTTTGAAGACCAGAAGTAGAGTATTCATGGTTATGTCACTTCGATGTACGATCATAGACGTTGGTATTATTAGTGTTAAGTGGTGTGTATCAGCATTAAAATCGTTTTCATATTGCTATCTAGATTCTATCAGTTTGGTCCATCAGTGCTTTGATTCATTTAACTTGTACCTAATTAGCATATACTTCTTTAAAATTCCGTATAGTCCACTCTCCCTCTCGAAATGCTCTCACATGGCCACGCGTATATAGCCTCTGCCATGGAAGTCCTACTCACTGCCTTCTCGTGGCAGGGAATGTTGTTTATGGAATTGAGAGGACGAAAAGCGAAAGTCCTGTTCTTTAGTTAGGTCGGTGGACACGGACGGTAACCCTGATTCCGAACCAATGGTGCACATGGGCTCCAGTACCCTGAAGGAACAAATGGCGTATGAACCAATCGTTGGTCACCGGCTACCATGGGACTGTATCTCTTTACGATGCTCCACTGCCTTGTGGATCAGACCTTTAGGTCAAAGACTCCGGGAGTGGCCCTTTAAGAAAGCCACCTGCTTCGGTTTGGGCACCCGTGCAGTATCACATCCCTCACACAAGTCAAATGAGATTTGTGTGGCGCATATGTATCTGGTGCCCTTATGTACCAGTATTTGTGTTCAAATAATAATAATAATACCCTGAAAAAGTCCAGACAAATTAGCTGGACGAAACGTTGGAATTAGTTATATTTCAATCGCTGAGAATATTTCAAATATAATTTTCACATATAATGACTTCTCTATACTCGGCGCTCAATTACTGTCAAACTATTCGTTCTAATCTTGACGAATATTCGTATAAATAATAATAATAGTTCGTACTTAATAACATTACTCGGTCATCAAATCTATCGTACATTTTTTGTTTGCAATTAACTGATAGTTATCAATTATTTACCCACCATGTTAATCGTAACAGATTTCTTATGGTAATCAGACTATGGCTGATTGTAATGAATAAGATTAGTTCGTCTTCATTCTTACCAGCAAAAGTAATTTCACGTCATTTTTACCCTCTAACCAATTATCAGCACAACCTATCCTACCAATTAATAATAACTTTCATCTCTTTATTCGCATTGCAACCTAGTGGTTTAGGTTGTCAACTTTCAACTACCGGGACTCTGGGTAGCGGCTTCAGACCATCCCTAATAAACTTCAGTGTATACAGTGTTGTAGAGCGGTGGCTGAGAAGTTCAACTTTTAACCACCAAGCCTTCGATTTAAACCCGTTGTATCTACTTTGGTTTGAGCAACCAGATAGTATCATTAGCCCTTACACTTGAAGTTTGGCTCATACCCAAGTACCTGGTGAATAGGTTAATTTATTCTACACATTGTTACTAACTTACTAATGACATTACTTTCGTCATCCTTATGCAACTTTCAGATTTAATGCTATACCCACATTGGGATCACTTGTACATCTAAAGCAGAAACACTTCTATTGAATGTCTCTAAGGTCCCCGTTACTAGAAAATTTGCTTCAAACCTCGCTTTATTTCTCACCAAAACAATCTCACATTATTGCATCAGTAATATATTTCTATCCAACAAAACTTTAGGAGTTACATCATTTAATGCACATAAAGTAGCCAGTATCCAAGTTGATCTACTACTCTCTAATGGGCTTGTATCCAGTTGTATAAGGATACTAATCGTCTGTAAAAATAGCGCTCTCGGCTACTCATTGACTTATTTTCAGGTTATCAATAGTGTAGAAATAACAAACAATCAACACTGCTCTTCAATACCTATTTTGGACCAGCTGTTTTTCATAATACACTAGTGGTACATATTTGAGGTGGTGTAACTTATTTATTTTTGATATTTACTATCGACCGACTCCTGATAATGAAAGGTTTCTGTCAGATATTTTCATTGGTTCGTATAGTTTACGTTGTTTACCCCCTCCATATCTTGTTATCCGTTTTAGTTACGGATTTGTAGAGTTTATGACGGAAGAAGATGCCGACTATGCTATGCGTATTATGAACATGATTAAATTGTATGGGAAGCCTATTCGCGTAAATAAAGCATCAGCGAATCAGAAAAATCTTGATATAGGTGCTAATATTTTCATTGGCAACTTAGATCCTGAGGTAGATGAAAAGCTACTGTACGATACTTTCAGTGCATTTGGTGTTATACTGCAAACTCCAAAAATTATGCGTGACCCTGAAACAGGAAATTCTAAAGGGTACGCATTTATCAATTTTGCAAGTTTTGAAGCTAGTGATGCAGCGATTGAAGCGATGAACGGACAGTATCTTTGTAATCGAGCCATCACTATCTCATATGCATTCAAAAAAGACAGTAAAGGTGAACGCCATGGCTCAGCTGCTGAACGTTTGTTAGCTGCCCAAAGTCCTCTTTCTCAAGTAAGTGAAATTGATCAGACTGAATTGACGTGGTTATTTGTACTATTTTTACAATATGTACATTATTAGACCTACAATACAATATGAGCTAAAACAGTTGTTTAACCTTTCACTAGCTTTTAATTAACACAAAATGATTCCTCATCTGAAGGTTGCAGTTGTTAGTGACACATACTGACTGTGAAAGTTGTCTGATTATGTAGCTAATTGTTGCAGTTAGACGCATATATTAGTCTTTAACGCTTACTAATTTACAAAAGCAGAAGTATTACTTTTCAAGGTTCTGCGTTACGTCTGATTGACTGACTAATCACTTTTCAAGGGGATGCAGATTTCTCGTTTATATTTTAACACAACGTTCGTTTGTCGCTTTACTTACTTCATTTGATGTAACTGGATAGTTTCTTATCCTCTGTTAATTCGTGTTTAAATTCGAGATAAAGAAAATCCAATAAATCAAGCAGTTAAGTTAGTAATATTTTGACTGAAACTCTAACTTTTACACTCTCATTAATTCATTTATTTTCCTTTTTTTAAATTTCGTACCTGAAATTCTCAATAATTATTCATGACCAATGCTTCCTTTATGAGTGATGGTAACAACCATTACTTTTCAATACGTTTGTATTAACCGACAGCGTAACATGAGTGATATGTAAATGATCAAAATATGGATGAAATACACTAAATACTCCTTAATACTTTGTAGGTAATTTACAAATGCAAACCAAAAATATAATGACATTGCGTATATAACGTCACTCTGTTACAGTGTAGTACTATTTTACGCTTCCGAAAATAATTGATCAGTACATAAAAATACGAAATAAAAAGTAGCTTTACGATTAATTAAGTTCCAAATTTCGAAAATTGGTGAATGAGGAATAAAATCTTTCCATAACCTGAAAATTCCATATCAGAGTCGCTTCGAGTAACAGCCAACAACTCACTGTATAGAAACTATTCCAGTCCTTCATCACATTACTTTTTTTATCTTGATTGTTCTTTTTAAAATGATTAATAATATGGTAATTGAGTGAAATTACGTTAGAAATCAACACAAAACGCATGGAAACAGTATACAGATTTCTGTATTGCAGTGACTTGTCGAGTTGCCCGAGTTCGTTTGGTAAATGCCAATTACATTTCTTATCTCTAAATCCCTGCAGAAATTATGTAATTTCATTGATAATATTCATAGAAACACATCAGCTATTAGATCAGTTTCGTAATACTAAATACTTACAGGTAATTTATTAACAACTTCACTGATAATAACTGAGTGGCGAATTCACTTCTTGTAGTTAAAAGCTGTTTAATTTGCCACTAACAGTTCGATTAAAATTAGTAACTTATTGTTAGGCACAATCAATGTGAAATAGAATTTGCTGATCGACGGTTTCCTACAACCTTTTTCTATACACTTATTTATTTTAATAAAATAATGTAACTCAGTCACCGAGTATATGTTTTGATCCCGCTTGCTTGTGTGAGCGCTAGTGGTACTATCCAGCTGTCCAAAGCAAAATAACTAGAGGACTCTAGTTTGTAACTTTCTGGTTAAAAACCGAGTGCCGTAAACACCAAGTCAATTCTTCTGCTTATGAATTACATAAAATTTCAAGTTAACTCATATTTCAAATTTTTTTCCTAGGCTGAGCGCCCACATCAGCTGTTTGCAGATGCTCCACCACCTCCTCCTCCTCCGCCCCCACCCGCTCTGCTTGCAGGGACTATGGCCCATTCAGTTCCAACCATGACATCTATCACAATACCTGCTGGATCTCTAGTCATGCCGCCGCCCCCACCTCCGCCAATTCAAACCGCCTTGGTGGGATTCGGGCAGTCTATGGTTCATGGTGCCATGCCACCTCCTCCCCCGCCTCCCCCACCACCTGTTCTGCCGATCCCTGTTGCTTCCGCCGCTCCGACATCCTTCCCACCTCCGCCGCCGCCTCCTCCGTCTAACTTTTCTGCACCTCCACCACCACCGTTTCAAGGGTTTCCACTCCAAGCCCCAGACCAGCAGTGGCAAACGACAGGATCTACAGCTCCTGGACCTACACAAGTTGCATAACAATAACAGTATTTCTGATGTTTCCAGTTTCCTCTATAAAATATAGTGTAAAATATTAAGAGTGCTTTTTTTATAACATCGATGACATAATCAAAATGCTTTGTTGATAGAAACAACTAAGTGATACTGAATAATTCTGCTTTCAAGGATCTGACTATCAAAGGTAGAAATGAGTTGATCTTTGTAATATAGAGAATTTTGAAAGCGACTAGCATTTACATGTAAATTGTAGTCAATCCGGCAAAATATTTTGACACAGTTATATGTTGTTTTATCTAACTCTAATTGCGAAGCTTGTTATCACATAATCTTTATTGTTTTTAAATCTCACATTCTTTTGTAAGTACGATTGGGAAGGTGATATTCCAACCAATTTCTACTTAAAGCTAATTTCGTACTGTATCCGAACATCCACCATGTGTACCCTACCTACTCCCACCGTTTTTTTCCTAACTTCTTCCTCAGCTAGGTTGCTGTTTGTTGGAGTAGCTTTATTGCTGTTGGTCTCTGCCCAAAATATTTGGAGTATCTTTCAAGTACGCAAAGGAGATTTCACCATGTTTTTATCCATATGTCGAATGCTTTCTCACGATCCAAGAAGTTGACAGACAGAAATGACCTTCATTCAACTGATTTTCCAAAAGTCATAGGCAGTTTCGCAATTTTGTCGGTATATGATTGATCCCTAAGGAATCCAGCTAGATCTCTAAGTTGGTGGTCTGCCGGATCTTTTATTCGGTTCAGCAACATTGTTAAAAGCTTTACCTGCTTCCGACAATAGTGTGTTCCTTTGTATTTCTCATACTTATTAAGATCTGCTTTCTTCGATGTCTTGATGAGATGTCCTTCCTTACAGTCCATTGTTTCTTCTTCCTTCCAACCTTTCCGAAGAGAACATAGGATATCTATAAGGTTGCCTCCATACCTGAATCCAACGCTTCATCTGGTATTCTGTTTGGTTCTGGCGCTTCACCATTCCTGATTTGTCTGATGCGCTTGCAGATCTCTATTATGGTCAGTAGAGTGTTATCAACGGAGAGTTCTGTGAATGCTGCTCCGACGTTTAGTGGGTTCATTGAGCCTGATCTATTCAAGAGCTTTCTGAAAAGTACTCTACTCTTCATATTCAATGATTGCTTTTCCTTATTTGTCTTGGTTTCCTATATCTCTTTGCTAGCCTTTTGGTTGTATCATATAGGTCTTTCATGTTTCTTTCTCTTGTATTTTGTCCAGTTGTAGTTACCAGGTCTTCCATATATTACGGCTTGTCAGCTATAATGTTCTTCTTGACCCAGTTTGTTTCTGTATACTGAATATATGGCTTGAGCTTCTCTGATTTGTTTGGCTGTTGTTGACTTCTGTCTTCCTGTCTTTTATTTCCTGACCCTTTTCCAGGTTGTCTTTGGAGATCCATCCTTTAGGATAACACTTCTTGAGTTTTTAGACACGGTGAACGATTCGTCTAAGAGTACACTTAAATTGTAAGTGAATGTGAACTAATATTCTCGCAAAAACATAAAGATGAAAAAACTAATCAAATGATATCCGGGTCATCTAAAAAATATCCACTATCAAACATATTCGTATCAGTGTAAGTAGACTGGAATGAGAGAGTAAATCCGTCAAACCAACGTAATTTAGAACGTGGCACTAGTACATCGGTCCAAGTTTCCATATTTAATTAGCACAAGTGAAATCGTCAGGGCAAATTCCAGGGTAGCAGAAGTAGTAACAGTATTAGTGGAAACAAGAAAAACCTGGAAACAGAGTTCGAGAGGAAGTTTAAATTGGTCAAATGAAAATAAATTTTTAAGGTAATTTAGAAACTTAGGATTTAAAGATGAGAAGTGGATACTCCTCTGCCTTTGCGAACGGTTCTAAGCCATGTCTATGACCATTGATTACGACATAATATACGCACCCCTACCGGATAGTCTGGACCTATCCACACTGCTCAGTCTAACAATCAGTGTCTTCATGGATTTATGCCATGTTTGGCTACCCTTAGCTTCCTACCAACCCACTCCTACACCAGCCATCATCGGGCGTAAAGGTGGTCAGTCGATAGGCATATGTAGTACATGTCCTAACAATCTCAATTAGTGAAGATTCACTACAGCATCAATTGGTTTGACATACGTACCGTGTATCCAAGGTCTAAACTCAGAATCGCTAACCCGACGATCTCAATGGTTCGGAGAAACCTATAGTCGAATACTAGTAATCTACTAAAATCTTTTATTCATAATTATCGACAGTTCATCATACTTGTGTGTGGACTGTGATACTGCCTGGGTGCCCAGACCGAAACAGGTGGTCTTCTTAGGGGGCCACACCCCGAGCCTTCGACCTGAAGGTCCGATCCACAAGGCAGTGGAGCATCGTCAGGAGATGCAATCCCATGGAAACCGGTGACCAACGATTGGTTCATACGTCATTTGTTCTCTCAGGATACTGGAGCCCATGTGCATCATTGGTTTGGGATCCGGTTAAAGCGCCGGACATTCGCTTTTCGTCCTCATTTTCGTAAACAACACTCGTGGTGAGAGAAGGCAGTGAGTAGGACTTCCATGACAGAGGCTGTGCACGCGTGGCCATGCGAGAGCATTTCGAGGGGGAGGGCGGGCCCACCCCACTCTCGGCCATACCAGGGCATTTAAATAAATAATGATTTATTCATAATTAGCATGATTCAGATCCTTGGTGTAGGACGAAGTGAACTGCTGCATAGTATACTCTCCCTTTAGTTAGCAGACAGAAAGTTTCCCTACTCCATAAATTTCTAAAAGCAATCCGAACTCCGTGAACTGGCGTTGAGACTTCGTCAGACACCAATCGACCGCGACTGATGAGACTTCCGAGACAAAGTGGTCGATATAGACTAGTCCTAAAGTGACATTTTGCCTTTAGAGAGGGAGGAACTCGTCTCAAACATACTATCATTAATGCTTTAGATTGTCAGAAGGCTACATTTTTTCTGAGTCTTCACCAGGCGAGGCTATACCATCTGCATATTCTAAGCCAGCAGAGGAATCTCCTGGTAGAAGATCGACTCCTGATAAGTCATACAGTGGAAGTGTTTTATCCAAAAGAATGCATATGATAAAGTTTTATTAAAGTAGGAAAAATGGACAACTATGGGAAACACCACTTGAAGTTATCAATTACAATAACAGTTTTCCATAAGCTCCGACTCAAGTAGTATTGTTTGAGTAGAGAGCCTGTACACGGTTGATATACTTTGGTTCCTCTTTCGATAGCCTACATTTACATAAAACATATCGATCTATGGAATCAAACGTTTCTTTAAGGTAAAGAAATACGACTATGATTGAAAGTTGGTAAGTATGTTTGTGTTCGAGGACCTGACGGAAGGCAATATTTGGTCTGCAGGCCCATACCCAGGCCTGAAAACTGCCTGGTTTTCCCAAGTTTGCTCTTCGTGAGCTCTAGTTAAGCATCGGGTGATTATTGAGGCTAATTTTTTAAACAACGTTAGCAAAACTGGTTCTCTTGTGGTTATCACAAGAAGAGTTTTGTCTTTTTTTTATAGACTTTAACGATTAGCGATCGAGACCAGTCAGAGGAGAATACATTTATTTTCCAGACTATAGCCAAGATCTCAGTTAACCTAACAATTAAAACTAGACTATGATCTTTGAAGACCTCAAAGACTTATCCATCAGGGCCTACTGTTCTCCATCTTTTCAGTTTTGCTGTGGCTTTCTCTACTTTAAGAGTCGGAGGTTTTATATTGACATCTCATTCAGGTAAAAGCATACAGATGAAGAATAGATGGAGAGCTACTAAACTGTCCTTGAAATTACTTTACTCATTTTTCCAGTCTACTGAGTTGCGAGTGAATCATTGACCCATGTTTTTCAAAAATAGTCCGACTAACTACTGAATATTTAATACCTGTTTCTTTGATAAGTCTGGAAGTTGTCTACTGTTGTCCATCACCACCTCTTCTTTTGCATCTACCCTATCTGCTCATCACTGAGGTTTACTAGATTTCTGGAACATGTCCCAAATAATTTACACTATATCCAGTGCTCAGGATTGGATGGTGAATCCTGGTAGGCGGTCTATGCTTCTCCACGAGAGGTAAGAGGAGTAAATAAGTATGTCTAGTTCTCATTGAATAATTCAATGACAAATTTCTCTAACCGTGACTTTGAATACCTAAGAGAACATAATTATCTCAGTGCTGCAACTTTACCCTAATGATTAATAGCATAAGGTATGGTACTTAGAATCAAGATTTCAGTTTAATTGCCTCTGATCATCTAATAGAAAATGGATTATTACGCAGTCATTTTCTTTTTAGTGACTGTAACTGTTATTCAGCAACTTTGAAAATTAACAATTTTAATTCACTTCAGTTTTGTTTTCAAGTCATTACCGTTTCTTTATTTCTATAAATTATTAAAACGAAATTATGTCTGATAGGGGAATGCAGTACGTTTATTTCATTTTATATAGGATTGATCAGACGGACTTGTCTAGATTCCAATATTAATGCAGACAAGGAGAATTGAATTATGCACAGACAGTACCTAGCCTGTCGTATGCACTGATGGTGTTCTCGTAACTTTCGGGTTGCATGATCTACCAAGAGCTATGGGACAGTGCATGATGTTATTATTATGTGCTAGGTTCAAAGAGTATTATATGCTATATGCATGCAAATCCGCCCCGTTATTGTTCTAAACTCCGCCTGTAGCTCTTCTAGAGTTACTGCCGGTTCCAAGCCTGGGTAAAGGAGGAGGGTTAGGCATAGGGTTAGCGTAGAAAACTAACTCGCTAAAAAACAGACAGTACGTCATTCACTAAATCACTAGGTACAGTTAACGACTAATTCGTTCAACGAGTGTATAATTACTAAGTGTTTATATTATCCCGTATTCAAGACGGAATTTTTATTAATGACTTTTGTAAGCTAATAAAAACAATTGGTTATTTTTCTGCTTCTTATAACTAAACACAGAATGACATGGCTCGACTTAAGAGTGAGAGTAAGACTTTAACTGAAGGTTTATTATGGAGTGAAAATAAATAGAAAAGTATATCCGAATACACGTAGTTTTACATGATCTACTTGTCTAGGCTAATGGTTTAATTTGTTTAATCTGGTTAGCGTTTTTTTTAGCAAGATTTTTTTCTAGTTGTCTACGCAAGATACTCAACATCCATTGGCAGGATACTATCAGCAACAGTCTATTTTGACAGAGAACAAACCAGCTTCCAAATGAAGAGGAAATTAGGAAAAGACGTTGGAAGTGGATAGGACATACATTGAGGAAATCATCAAACTGCATCAGGAGGCAATCCTTAACTTGGAATTCTGAAGGGAAGAGGAAAAGAGGAAAGCCAAAGAACATATTACGTCGGGAAATAGATGCAGATATGAAAAGGATGAATAACAACTGGAAGGAGCTGGAAAGGATTGTCCAGGACAGGGTTGGATGAAGAGTGCTGTTGGGAGGCCTATTCTCCTTCACGAGGAGTAACAGGCGTAAGTCTGTAAGTAAGTACTTATCTAGTCAGTGGTCATATTTGAATACATTGAACTAGCCAGTAAATGTTTCATGGCTCATTGTTTACTTCGAATAAATAATAACAATAACTGGTGGTACTAATGAAACATGTATCCTTATTTACTCTGTATATACCCTATTAACTAATCAGTTTAACAAGTAATATAGATAATAAAAGTCGAATACAAGTTGTATCTAGTAAACGTCTATTTCATACATGCAAATAATAAACGACATATTAGCAATAATTGGTACAGAGAATGCGTAAAGTATTGCAGTTCGGTAATGCACAGACTCAGAGAATATTGAGATGATTTAATTTTTATAAGCATGTAAGAAACATAGGAAGTAACCAGACATATACGTACCCCCAAGTATACATCTATAAAAATACTGAACGATCTAGGTGACTTATTAACAAAGCCAAGTGTCCAAAATAACTGACAAGATAAAAAGGAGTAGTCTGTTCAGAAATTAGAATGATTCACGTGGGAGTTAGAATGAGTTCGGCATAGCTACTATGACTAGCATACTAAGTTAAATATTTGTTCATGGATTCACACTTCTAAGGTGTCACATACAAGGATGAGACAACAGTCTAGTTCATCCTGGTTTTCATTGGTTTGTAGTGCGACGTCGAGTCGCGGTTGACTATGATTACCACTACAGAAAGAATACATGCCAGTTAACCGATAAGATCCCCCGTAAGCCAATATCAGAAGGCAGTTGATGGCTGTAGTCGAGATGTATTTGTTAGCGATCTCGTGGTATCGAAAGAATACCGAGATCGTGCCAGGTTACAAGTGTGGTTACTGAGCGTA
This sequence comes from Schistosoma mattheei, assembly GCA_944470405.2. Classification (NCBI taxonomy): domain Eukaryota; kingdom Metazoa; phylum Platyhelminthes; class Trematoda; order Strigeidida; family Schistosomatidae; genus Schistosoma; species Schistosoma mattheei. Next base: position 5,821,838 of record OX103948.1, on the reverse strand, counting down.
ACGGAATTCGTGCAAGGTCACAATCAACGAAATAATGTATGTATTTTGGTACAGTTAAACAAACAAATACGGTAAAACAATCCTTGGTACAATTGGTTATAATAATAATTGTTTCCATAACACCAATCGCGTTCTCTTGATAAACGTAGGTCACTACAGGTTGTTCACCTAAAATCAGTCGATGATGTAAACTATAAAATCCAACATGCTCCTTAAATCCCCCACTCCAAACCTACTGCATTCTTTTATCATTTAGAAGTAACTTTACGTTTTATATTCGATTGTAGGATCTTTCTTAAATGTTTGTTACTGATCAAACTATTATATACTATAAACCTTCATTGAATTATCCTCAATTAGTCATATAACAGTATTGACCATATGTCTTACATTTTCTGAAACAATATAATCATAATGAGCCTCGTGATCATCTAACATATTCGCATAGTGATAACTCTATAATACACATGTACATGCCCTGTAGGGTTATTCACTTTGGTAAATTGTAAGAACAAATAATAAACTATAACACTTAGTGATAATAGTAGATATATATATTTTTTCTAAAAAGTATCCAATGTCCATAATCGTTAACAGAATATAAAAAAATATTTCGTTTTATAAAAAAACACGCTTAAATTACATTATTTGATTTCTTTCTTTCTTTATTTTTAAAACAAAAAAAACACAGTCCACCTTGGCAACTAAATATTGATTTATTGATTTATAGTATTCTAAAATGTTTTACAGATTTATCTAGGAGCAATGAAACATATGGTTTAACACGAAAAAAATTAATAAATTGATTCATCATTTTAAAATGTTTAAATGGACGTAACCATGAGAGATTCATTCAAAACATAATGCAGTTAGAATTATTTTTGTGTAAGTATAACACTGCCTGGAGCGCTCCCCCCCCCCGCACTCCTGAGGTTTGTGACGGTTTGAAACTCGGATAAAGGAGGAGGGTTAGACATGAGGTTAACGACTTCATCTCATAGCAAAATTAACTCGATAGAAAACAAAAACGTTAACCAGAAAAAAGTATAAAATGTTATGTGTTGATGATCTATTAATTGACTGTGTAGTGACTAATGTTGTGTAGATGTGTAAAGTCTTTCTGAGTGTAGATTTAACATTATCGAACAAGTTGCAATGTGGCTAAATCGCGTGCGGTATGTTGAGATTTTGTTAATCCTATATCTGACTCTAGAACGATCGTATGAATGATTGTTATTGAAATATATATGTCGGTTATCCTTGTGTATAATTATCGACTTAATCCGTGTTGATGAATAACGGAATCAAATACGAAAATGGATTGCGAATATGTATATTTTGCACAAACAATCAGAGTGACGCAGCAATGAAAGCGAAGAAGAAGAGAGAGAAGTGAAACAAAATGGCGCGCAAAGGAGAAGGCCAACTAGATTTAGTCAAACGTTAATCGATATTTATAGCCGAACAAAACTAAGTTACAGACATGTGATGAGTAAGATAGGAAATGAACACTTATATGTTTACATAAAAGCAGTCAAGGTTGATAAGTGAATAGTTAACATGGTCAAAACGTGATTCAAATAGAATGGATAAACTGGCTTGTCTAGAAGCTAGAATAAGTTATGCGGGCTTAACATAGCAACGGACAATACAAGATGAGGTGATGCTTGGAAGTAGTCGGCTGGATACCCTAAATCTAGGTTTCGTGTTATTCGGCACTTTGTTATTCAGTAGTATTGTAAAATCCAGTCTTTAACCACTTTTGTTTGGAAAGAATTTCTTTCGCCTAGGACCATCTAAACAAAATTCAGTTTACGGTGCAAAAATATTAACTCCAAAGTTTTAAAAATGAATTTCGACAAATTTATTATTATCAGAATGGGTTTTGTGAAGATTTTTAAAAATTTCACTGCTGAGGAGTCCCATACTAGGACGAAACGGCCGTCCAGTGCTTCCAGGTTTTCCATGATGGTCTAGCTTCAATTGACTCATGATTTCAACCTGTGAAATTTATTATTACCAGAAGGGGTTTTGTGGATATTATAGTAATTTTAATGGTTGAGATCAATTAAGTCAATTGAAGCTAGACCACCACGGAAAATCTGAAAGCACTGTATAGCTGTTTCGTCCTATTGTGGAAATCCTCAACAATGCACATCCACGATCCCGCCTCACGAGATCCGAACCCAGGATCTATCAGTCTTGCGTGCGAACGCTTAACCTCTAGACCGCTGAGCCGGCCTCCAGAAGCGTTAATATCTAACTTTTCGTTACTTTATTAACGTAAATCAGAAAGTACCCTTTGGTATGTTACGAAATGCTCAAGAATAAACAACCTATGCAGTTTGCTTCAAAATAAGCATGTAATCAAGAATCTGTACATCGAACCGGTTTTTTTCCAGGTATTTAATACTTCGGACACAAATGTATCAGAATACCTACATGGATATTGCAATATGTTTTTCTTGGTGACTTAAAAGGACGATCATTACTGAACTCCAGAATATTAAATATTTTCGTTATATGTTTAGTAGTTACATTAAATGAAATCTGAGTTGTTTAGTACTTACCTCAATTAATTGAATGTCAAATATCAGACACAACAGTCAGTTTCTAAGATGATCTAGGAGTATACGTCTCCCCATCTATACTCAAACTAAATCCAAAGAAAAAGATCTAATTCAAATGAAAGTGAGATGATCTGCTGAAGAAGACCAGAAAGATAATATGATACCACATGGACAAAAGGATAAATAAGAAATCTATGTATTAGTAGGTTTACTATGTATGAAGGGATTTTTTATTTGAATAAGTTTATTGCCAATAAATTCCTATCTGGACCAGTCTAGTATTAGATATATGTGTATATACATAATTTGTGTACATGTTCATCTTCAGGATGGCAAAAACCCTATTCAAAAAACACAAATCTATATATTCTTCATTGAAACTCATATTTACACATCAAATTTACCCTTTCTTTGTTGTTTGTAATGTTATTTACATGTTTTACTTTTAGTCATCACTTAACTACCACAGATTGAAAAAAGCACCTTCAGAATTACTTTTTCTGGTTAGCGTTTTTTTAGAGAGTTAGTTTTCTACGGGATGGGTCACTAACCACATACCCAACCCTCCTTCTTTACCCGGGCTTGAGATCGGCAGTAGCTCCAGAGGGGCTTCAGGCAGAGGGTACAAACCAGCGCTTCTTACTGCGCTGGAAGTGGATAGAACACACATTGGGAAAAGCGCCCAACTACCTCACAAGACAAGCCCTCACTTCGAATCCTCAAGGCCGAAGGAGGAGAGAAAAACCAAATAACACATTACGCCGAGAAGTGGAGAAATACATTAGAAGAATGAACAGCTATTGGATAGAACTTGAAAGGAGTGCCCAGGACAGAGTGGGCTGAAGAATGTTGGTCGGCGGCCTATGCTCCATTTGGGGGGGGCAAGAGGTGGAAGTAAGTTAGTGATTTTTGTAGGCAAATATTTGTGATTATCAAACAAGTGATATTCTAATTCCTCACTTCCTCTTTTTCCACTGACCATGTATGTATATGATAAAAAATCGATCCATTTTAATTAAGGAATTAATGAAAATATCTTCTATCGAACCACTTGGATAGGGCTATCAAAGTTAAGGAAGTAATTTTTTGATTGAGATCATGAATTGATTGATGCTATATCACCATGGAAAACCTGGAGTCACTAGACGGCCGTTTCGTACTATTGTAGGACTCCTCAGTAGTGAGCATCCACGACCCCGCCGCCTCGCGGAATTCGAACCCAGGACGCAACAGTCTCGCGCGCGAACGCTTAACATGTAGACCAATGAACCGGCATCCAACGGTGTTAATGTCTAACTTCAACCAATCCACGAAATTGCGCGACCATCTTCCATTGTATTGAGGCAGAAACCTGTCTCTACCCGACACAGATTAACTCCACTGGTCACAACTTCTCACTAGAACTCCGAGAATTTCTTCATGAAGCTAGTCACTAGTGAGCACAAGGTATTGATACTTTTTAAAGAAATAACTTTATACATGTAAAGTCTGTTTATTTAAAAATCGACTAATTTAACATAATAAACATTTTAATATTCATTCAATAAGAAATAGTCTTACATGTGTTGTACATTTGAAAATTATTCTCTGAAGGTGAAGAAGAAGAAGAAGAAATATGGTAAACATTACTGATTCCTATACATATTTACATATTATATAGTATGTTGAGATGATGAGTAAATACTTGATGAAGGTATAAAATTTAATCTAAATATTGAATTTAATTGAGGATCTATTAAGTGATTATTCATTGTATTGAATGGAATGAATTTTTCTATAGATAAATAATTAGATAAAATAGTATGAGAAGGTGAATCAAAATGCTTGAAATGTGTACTTTGATTGTCAAGTATTAAATCATTATGATTGTTGCTACATGGATTGTTACTAAGATGATTATCAAAGAGAATGGTATTGTTTTTATTATAAGAATAATCATTTATTAAATTATTCATTAAATTAGGATCAAGAAATGAAAATAATGGTTTTAGTGATGAATAAATAGAATTGCTGGATACAATATTAATTTTATCATTATCATCTTGTATAGGCATAGAAATCTGACCAGTTTGTTCATCACTTTTGTGTCTGTACTGATGATTCCTAGATGGTACAAACAAAGATGAATTGGTTACTGACTGTAACATTGAAATAGTTGATGTTGGATAAATGAATGAAGTTGAAGAACAAGGCGACAAAGTAGTTGATTTTGCTACTGATGACGAGAGGATTGGTGATGATAATGAAAATAGTGAGGAGTTTACTGAAGATACTATCGGTAAATATTTTATTGAATCAGTAGAAACAGTTGGCTTTGGATATTCAGTAGGATTAGTTGGTTTTATGGATTCATATTGACATACTGAAGGGCTTTTCGATAGAATATCTAACTTTTCTTGTAGTTCATTTAAGCTTTTTGTAAGAAGAAGGATGTAATTCCTTGCCAACAATAATGTTGCAATCTTAGATAATTTTCTCATAGATGAATTTTGTGTGTATGGTAACACAGACCTAGAAATAAAAGAATAACCGTTTAAATCAATGTATATAATCTACTTACTGAAAAACAATTAGGAAAAGCATAAAACATGGCGCTTGAAAGACAAGTGGTTACATAATGGTTAATAAAGGAATTTTACTGCATACTCGTTAAATAAGATCGCCTAGAAACCAAAGAATCTCTTATAACTAATCGTTTATTGATGGTATTTTTGATAGTCACTTTTGAATGTTAAGACTCGTCATGAAATCTACCTAATTTTAGTGATCTATTCAGCAAAGAGTAAACAAAAATTTAGTACTATTTAAAAACTGATTAAGCAAATTTTTAAGCAAAGATGGATAGTGTCTATGCAGTAGAATTCAGGATGCGCGTTTCATCATATTTGGGACTCCTTAGCTGGGAGTACCTGAATACCAGAGTTAATGTTCACTCCGAGACTCGAGCCTAGTACCGTTCTCTTCAAACGCCATCGCGTTATCCACTTAGCTACTGAATCCTGATAGCCACCTGCTTGGGCAATGGGTGAAGTTTAAATTCCCTTGGTGTTGTTTTACTTGTATCTTCTCATTGTTATTTAGGATGCAGTTGATCAGTTTCTTGTTGACATATGTGCATCCTGCGCGGATCGCCTCGATATAGCCTAAAGTCACAAGTTCTTTTTAGTTAAACCTAGAACAATGATCGTAGCAGAACAGTGTGTATGTTCTGGGTTCGAGTCGCAGAGTGAACATCAACTCTGCGATGCAGGTACATCCAGCTGACTAGTCCCAAATAGGATGAAACGCGCGTCAAACTGGATTCCACTGTTAGCCACTATTAATCATTGCTTAAATAGCTTATGATTTAAGTCTATATTGAGGCAATCATCACAGAATATACAAATGCAAACAAGACACTGATCAACTGCACTCCTAAATAACAATGGAAATATACAAGTAAAACAACACCAATTGATTCAGTATAGTCCAGTGGGAAAACATCAAAGTCTTTTAAGTTCTATTTCAAAATGACTAATAGAATGTGTAAACAAGCAGAAGGATTTTTATCATGCAATCCTTTGTGTTATCTGCATAAAACAATAGTACGCTCACTTATCATGATTTAATAATCACTCAGAATTAAGATTGAATTAAAATTAGTTTATTCTTAGAGTGAGATTCCAGAAAGTATTCTCCACCTTCTTGAAAACAAACTTGGGCCTCTGAAGTATCTGAAATAACATGTTTGTACATCAAGATATTTAGCTAATGTTTATTGTTTAGTTGTACTTAAATAAGGATATTTCTTTATGAATGTCAAACACAAATATTATCCAGTAACTGCCTTCAAGGTAGGAAGTATTCTAGTTTCTTCTTACCTGATATTATGACAATCAATAATTGATTGACTTATTTCAAACTGAATCAAAAAAATTAATATTTTAAGGATTTAGATCTTCCCGTTGTTGATAATCATAACTTATACTGCCCAATTCCTATAAGCATAAGGGGTTAATCTTACGAATGACGGCAATGTCTGTCATTTTACATTGACTCTGCAATTAAGGAGTCGTTATAGTAAATTAATTAAAATAAGTAATATCAAATAAATTACAGTTTCCACATACCTCAATCCATCCATGGCTAAATTTAAATCATGCATTCTTTGTCTTTCACGCTGATTAATATTTAAACGTAACTCTTGTAATTCTTCATCTGTAACTGGAGGTAATATATCAGTAGTAATTGTATGGTTCTCTGAATTATGAGTATCGTACATATTCGAATCCACACCCAAGAAATCTGAATGACCAGTTTTTGTTTTATTATTAGTTTTCTTTCTAGGATTACGTAACTGCATGGTTTCACGTTTCCTTTTATTGATTAATTTATTCAATAAACGAGATTTGGATCTTATTGGAGTAGTTCTCTTTGAAATTAAATTTAATGAATCAGTATTGATGTTATCAAAATTGACATTTTTATATAAATCGTTATCAGAATCTTTAAGTTGCATGGAATTTCTTTGTGTATTTCCTAAATTATTTACAGTGTAATTCATAGAGAGAAACGTAAACTAGTCCGTTTTGTAAATCTTAAATGATATTTTAGTGACTGTTTCCTGTTCATTTATATACAAATAAGCTTATGTTGATTCGTTATATGATTGGTTTATATTTACTTGTCTAGTATTGGCCAATTGAAATTATCCAATAGGTGCAGTTGGCGTACGAACCAATCAAAATGGAAGAAAATTGTCTTAAAATAATTCGAATAAACAGGAAATTTTCAAGTACTTTTATTAACAAGAGTGGAGATATTATGTACTGGTTAACATCATATTATAAAAGAAACATAACTTTGCAACCAGTGAACTTCGATCTATAAAAAAGTGAGCATAATAACAATCAATTACCCCTTAACTCCCTGATCATTGCCCTCCGTGTTCCTTTTATAAACAAAACAGCAAACATACATTACACACTAGTCGCGGATTGCCGGCTTTTCAGTATTAGGTTTACTTTCATGTACGACGTAGTGAGTACAACTCATCTATTACTGCTATATGGTATGTTTTTAATATCAAACCCTTCTATGACTTCGTCTATGGTTGTCAAGTTTCTGGGTCCTTTCGAAAACATTACTGATATCCCCTACGGTTGAGCACTCAGTATTAATTTGACTCGTTGATGGGATAGGGCTGTCCATAATACTGAAGGAAATTAAAAACCAGAGATCGTTTTCTTTTATTGCTCCTGATAACACCATAAATGACAGCTAGGAACGAACACGTGGACAGTTAAAATCCCAGGTGGCAGCAACACTTATTTTAGCTAAAAAAAGCTTTGATTTTCATCATCTACAATACAATACTCAAAACAAAATGGACTAACTTTTTATAACATAAAACAAGCGAGCGTGCCTGAAGAAATGCATTGACTTGAGTAGCCGCAACAAAAACCGAGAAAACCAAAACTGATTCAATGAGAATTTGCGACAACATTTGGAGTATTACATTAACCGCGTAATTTCAGCACACTGAAACACTAAATTATGCAGCTACACAAAAAAAACAGAGGATAATAACAGGACAAGGAAAGCTGACCGCCATTGCTTACAAAGATGACAGATATAAAACAATTGATAAGTGTGTATCGAATTATGTTGAATATTTACTCACTTTATTGAATATGGGATTTAGTTCGATTTAATTAGTGGTCGTGAATAGATGGTTAAAATTGCAATTAAAACTATAGGAACAATAAGACAAGTAGTATGTTAACTTGAACTTTAAAGTTTATTGATACTAATCATGAAAAGGATCTTGATTTGGTTACTAGTTACTAGTCATTTTCATGTTTTCTAGGGTCTATTGCCAATTTAATTTGGTTGAAAGAGTTTCGAATGTTACTAAAAATTAACCTTTAGAAATTGTTCAACATTAAGAATCAGATGTTATGGCATTTTTGATTCAAATACCATTTTACAGGAGGTCAGTTAATGTCTTAACATAAGTTTAATAACCTTTGATAATTTTCCGTTCAAAATAAACTAAGTTTATACTTGTGAATCGAATTAAATGTCCAGTTCAAGATGATAACATTTTGGATTCGATTTGTTAAATGGCCACTGTTTCAGTCTACTAAACTCATTAAGATGAGTTTGAAAGAGCTACTTTGTTGTGACTTTAAATCAGGCTAATTATCACGTGATTTGTCCGCCAATCGAAATACAATTTATACACTCTTAGCACTGTGTCAAGCCAATGACGTTTGACCAGTATGAGTGACCTAGCGTCCTTATTGGTCCTACATTCGCCTAGGTTGTCCACTTTAGTCTTGAACGTCAATAACAGCTTCTACTACGCGAATCATTTATTTAAACATAATTGGTTTATATACCAGGCGAACAGACCACATCACACTATAAAATAGGAAATAACATGTGTACAAGAACTAGCCAAAAAGTGGCTGTGAATATGGGAGACTGTAATCAATAAGCTGAGTACAATTTAAGAATAGTAAATCTTATAATAATAATCTATAGGTCAAAACGAAGCTTATATTCAGAGGAATGTAGATATACATAATCTAGTTACTGAGCAGTTATACAATAGGAATATATATATAATATTAGTTCATTAATAGATCTAGGGAGTTACTCGTAATTTGATCTTGACTAGGATATAACACTACTCAATGCGCTATTTAGGCATTTTAATATACCATCAACATATACAACTATGAAAAAGATGACAAGATCAAATTAAAACATGTTTATCTTTTTACCTAATTGAATTTCTAGGGTAATACATTGATGAATAAAAGTTTGTTATTTATTTATTTCAATACATAAACATTGATACAAGAAGGCAGCAAATAAATATGCGCCGCATAAATCATTCGATTTGTGTGAGGGATAGGATACTGCACGAGTGCACAATCCGAAGCTTCGACCTAAATGTCTAATCCACAAGGCAGTGGAGAAACGTCAGGAGATGCAGTCTCATGGTAGCCGGTGGCCAGTAATAAGTTCATACGTCATTTATTTCCTTAGGGTCCTGTAGTCCATGTGCACCATCGGTTTGTAATGAAGGTTTTCCAACTTCCCTAGGTGAATTATCCGTATCCACCAACCTGGTTAAAATGCCGGAAATTCGCTTTTCATCCTCTCAATTTCGTAACCAACAGTAATGCCATGAGAATTCAGTGAGTTGGACTTGTGTGGCAGTGGTTGTATGCACGTGGCTGCGTGGAAGCATTTGGAGAGGGAGAGCTGATCCTCCCCACCCTTGACCGTGTCAAGGCATTTTGTGGCAATTCAGTTACAATTCAAGTTTACTTATCACTATTGTAGAAATAAGAACAGTATTCGACAACCAAAAATGTGTCCTAGACAATATAAATGTTTATTAGTTGTCAACATTCGATTATCTCTACACTGAAAGAGAATTTTCTCTTGTTAATTACATTAGTTTTTAAATAAAATAACTTACTTTGAAACATGAATGAATGAAGTCAATAGATTTGTTTTCTTTACAATTCCATCCATCTGTTCCATTTATTTGTACATACACACACACACATTTCAATGAATCCCATTCATCCACTGAACTGAACTGAACTATGAAAGTTACTCATAAAGATTCGTCTGATATTTTCACATGATCATCATCTCTTTTTGTCAAAGTAACATGCACATATCATTTAGCTTATGTAGAAAAAAATGTCAAATCAATAAGATGTAGATATATAATTAGAATCGTTTCAATGATAGTTACCCCGTTCTTCATCTTCTAATTTATTCGACATTTCATTGAGTTATGATTATATAATAAGCCTAAAGGCAAATACAATATGATCACAACCACGTGATCAATCTTCAACATAATGGAATTTCAATTCAATATGGTTAATATTCAATCATCAATAGTGTTTCACCTGTTGTCTATTCAGATCATAGAATATCATGTTTGTTTATTACAATCTAACATCATTGTTGTTTAAATGTGTTTGTTTTTAATGTATTTGATTTATGCCTTTAGGCAATCTAAGTTACATTGTCAAGTTGAATTTGTTTATTAAAGTGATTAGTAATAATAGAACGTAACAACCGTCCAATGCTTCCAAGTTTTCAATGATGGTCTAACATCACTCGGTTTATGATCTCAATCATAAACTTAACAATTTCCACAACCCCTATACTGATAATTTCCTTTTCTCTTTTTTTTTCTTTTTTTTTTGTTTTTTGATGTAAAGTCATAAAGGTTAAATAAGCCCATAATTAATTACCACCTAGTGAGTAATTGAAAGGTGTTATCTAATGAATAAACTTCAATAGAAAAAAGATTCATACACCAACCCAATTAGAAAAAAAAACAAAACAAAAACGAATAATCATTAATTGAATTAATAAAAGATAAGAAGTTAATAAACAGATGGTTTAAAGAAGGGAAAGGAGAATAGATCGTTCATTGAAACATTGAACCATGATATAATTTTTTTTTGTCTCTCTCTTTGACCATCTCATTTCATCTATTTACTTATTTATTCAAAGTGAATAATTCAGATGGTAGTGAATATGATGATTTATTAAGATGAACTATTAAAGAGTGAACATATTGAAGATCTATAAAAGTTATTCATTGAATAGACATTTGGTTTTGTCACTTTCTAGTTTATACAAATAAGTAATGATGACTGATTATACCCTGTGGTTGAGAGTTATTTTTATTGTCATCATATGACATGTATGATAAATAAATCAGTAATTGAAAAGTTTTTCGATTGAATCACAGTGATAAGTAGTTTATTTGGGAATATGTTTAATAACCATATAGTAGAAATTTTTTCCTTTGGTTAGAAGTATTCATTCGATGGATTCGATCCAGGCTGGATTCTGTAAGGATCGTTCGTGCACAGACCAAATCACAATACTTCGGATCAACGTTGAACAATCGATTGAATAGAACTCGTCACTAAACATCAACTTCATTAACCATGAGAAAGCATTTCACAATGTGGACAAGAGAACATTATGGAAACTTCTTCGACGCTATGGAGTCTCTGAGAAGATTGACAATATTATCCGGAACTCATAAGACGGACGATACTGGCAAGTCAAGCATGGATCCATTTCAAGTAAAGACCGGAGTCAGACAAGGCTGTCTATTCTTCCCCTTCCTCTTTCTTCTAGTGGTTGACTGAATTATCAAGACCTCGACATCTGAGGGAGAGCACGGAATACAATGGATAGATCAGAATCAATTAAAGATTTGGATTTCGCAGATGATCTAGCCCTTCTATCCCAAATTCAGATAAACACACTTACTGCAGCAGCAGCCTCTGCGTCAGTAGGCCTCATTATACATCAAAGAAAAAGCAAGGTCCTCAAATACAATAGGGAGAACATCAACCTAATCACACTCGATGGAGAAGCTCCGAAAAATATGGAATTCTTTATGTACCTGTTGAACAAGGAGGACCGGATACAGACGTAAATGCTCTTTACTCGAACACTAACAGTCAAGTCAGGGCTTATGGCGAACTGTCATCTGATTTTGCAACCTCAAGTGGTGTCCGTCAAAGCTGTCCACTTCCTCCATTTTTGTTCAATTTCATCAGAGACCTACTAATGCCAATAACGCTCTCATCCACTGAATTTTCGGGCATTGATCTCATACCACGAGGCCCAATCATCGACTTGGAATACGCAGATGACGTAGACCTGTTTGATGAAGACGCTGATAAAATGCAGAGTGTTTTGGTAGCACTGAGCAACAATGCCAGAATGTTTGGGATGCGCTTCTCCCCCTCTAAATGCAAGTTGTTACTTCAAGACTGACTGGCCTGCGTCTACACCTGAATTAAGGATAGGGAGTGAAGTGGTCGAATGCGTCAACAACTTCACTTATCTATCTTGGAAGTCTGATCATCCCTAATGTGTTGATGTCTTACGAAATCTGTGCACGGATTCAAAAATCTCGTTTGGTTTTTGCCAAGTTACATCACCTGTGGCGGAGAAAAATCTGTCTGTCAAATAGAGGGGAGTTTACTACGCGGCAGTTCGTTCTGTTGTCCTACTACACGGTTGCGAACTGTGGCCATTAATGGTAGAGGATGCTCGTAATTTACTAGTATTTAACCACAGATATTCCAGAAATATTGCTCGCATCTGTTGTGATCACCGGGTGAGTAATAGTGAGGTGAGACGCATGGTATAAGGGAATGATGTTAAATCAGTTGATGAGGTTGTGAATTCTCATCGACTGAAATGGTTGGGCGACGTGTTACGTGTGCCTGAACACCGATTACCACAACGCTCAATGCTGACTAGTGTTGTAGACGAATGGGAGAAAGTTAGGGGCGGCCAAACTAAAAGGTGGCATCCATCCACTTCTGGTGTGAGCCACGTTCGTGGATGCAGACTACTTTGCTGATGTCCACGCGAATATCATTAACAGTGCTTGGTGACTGTGGATGACATGTTTCAGGATCGATCACAATGGCGTAAGTGTATATACACTCTCTGTTTTCCCTTAAAGCATGAGATTAAAATCACTTCATATCTTTCTTTCTACGAACTTTCTGTTATTCATTACTACGATTGAAGTGACTACTTCTACGAATTCGGTGTTCATCTTGTTGTGCGACTTGGACCGATACATATATGTGGCTGATCCTACGTTGTAGCTAATGTTTACTTTTAGGAAGTGTTCACCTTGAATACTGTATTAAGTTTTTCTACTAGAAATTGTTATTACATAGAGATGAATAATTGATTTATGAAGTTAGTCCCTGTTTACTTTGATCATATAATACACTGTATGAATTGGTAGATTCAATTGCAAAGACAACAAAAATTGTTGATTGAAGTAAAACAATTTTAAATTGGCGCTAGTTTAAAACAGTGATATATATTCATTATTTCTGATCATTTGAAAGTCTAATATTCATTCAATGATTTACTAAGTATAACGAATGTATTCTATAATTGTTATAATGAATTATTCTTGCATAGAAACTGAACATAGTAAAACATACTTTTTCTAGTAATCACTCATTAGATTAGATGGACGGATGTATGAATGAATAACACAATAGTTAATTTGTAAATTGTTTTAATTATCATCAAATCATAATTGGTTTGTATTAGAGTCACTTTTGAAGAAGAAGAAGAAGAGGAAGAAGAAGAAGAAGAAGAAGTATTTCAGTTGAATAATGTACATGTCTAAAAGAAAGGGAAACAGTCGACAAAATATTACAAACATACAACATTATCATTGTAATGATAATAATATTCATAATGTACAGATGAAACAGTCAATTGAATAAACTGTACAATATAAAAGCTGAAATAGACGAATTATGTGTAAGAATAAGGAATTGGTCTAAGATATTTATTCCATTTCTCCTTTATATTGTCAATTTCATTAGTTTCTTGATTATTTGTTTGAATATTACTATTTTGATTGTCATTCTGATCAATGTTTTGATGATTATTGTTTATTTGAGGTGAAATCCAACTTTTTGGCAATTGTGAACTAGTTAAACTATCCAATACATTTTCATTAGTAGGAATATCCATCTTAAGATATTTATCCCAAGCATATCTATAAAAGAGTGAAGATATTAAATTATGTAATATTATACAAATTGTGTATCACGTAACAGTTCAAAGTACCTGATGACATACAGTTGTTGACACATAGAACACTGAGCCAGAAATTACTACAATTTATAAATATCAAACGATAAATAACAGGAACATTGCCTCCAAACGCCTCAGTATGGTCGAGAGTGAGGAGAATCAGCTCTTCCTCTCCAAATGTTCTCACATGGCCACGTCCGTACAACCACAGCCACACAAGTCCGACTCACTGAATTCTCATGGCATTACTGTTGGTTACGAAATTGAGAGGATGAAAAGCGAATTTCCGGCACCTTAACCGGTTTGGTGGATACGAAGGATTCACCTAGGGAAGTTGGAAAACCTTCATTACAAATCGATGGTGCACATGGACTACAAGATCCTAAGGAAATAAATGACGTATGAACTTATTACTGGCCACCGGCTACCATGAGACTGCATCTTATAACGTTTCTCTACTGCCTTGTAGATTAGACCTTTAAGTCAAAGGTTCGTGGTGTGGTCGCCTAAGAAAACCACCTGCTTCTGTTTGGGCACCCAGGCAGTATATCAGCCCTCATATAAATCAAATGATTTAACTGGTGTATTTCTGTTTGGTGCCTCCTTGTACCAATGTTTATGTGTTTAAATAAATGAATAAATAATCTCTGATAATGCATAGTTATTCAGTAGAATATGCTATCTGAAAATCGTTCTTGCTAATAGCCATTGGGGAAAGTGAACTTTTAACCTAAGAAATTAATCATTTCTTACATGATATAAGACTACACCGACAACTCGAGATTGGTCGTACACACGTTAGTATATACCAATAGAAAGTACAATGCGTGGGGTAGATGGTTAAGGAGATCGAAGAGAATGAGAACGAAAACAGAGAATGATTAGTATGGAAACTAAAGAACAATCAAGTCTGAGATAATTGACTGGCATTTAACAAATGAAACATTTACTATATGGATCTCAGATTTTACTACGAGATTTTGTAATTTTGTATTCAAATACGTTTGGTTGTCCCGCATTTGTGTTCTTGTTCACTACACAACGATAATTTTCAGACATTATTAACTCCCATATGTGACGACGAAGTTGAGAAGAACCAAAGTAATTAAAACACGTCAATCAATTTACAAAGAAATGAATTTAGATCCTCAGTACAAAACATACATTTATACCAGCGACTATAAGTGATATATATGTATGCAAAGGTAATGATGAGATCATTACACTGACAAAACTTTGGAACCTAGACCCAATGACTGAAAATCAGGTGTCTAAAACAAATAACCACTATTCCATATTTTACTGTACATATATTTACTTAAAAGATATCTGTTTATTATCAGTATTACCATTAGTTTTGAAGAAACAAATAAAAATGTAAAACCTGCCTGATTCGTATGAAATCACAGAAATTATAATCAGCTTGATGGTAAAAACGTTCCCAACGTTGTGAAATCTCTATTTTACAAAAAAAAACACATTAAACTTATGCATAGTTCGAGCCAAGTATACGTAATGAAATAATAATCCAACTTGAAATTTGAACAATAGGTTCAAAACTACCAGATTACAACAAAAAAAATTCATGTTGGGTGTGGTGGATTAGTTGAAGCTGGACACTGACACTGTTGGACCCTGGCCGGCTCAGTAGTCTAGAGGTTAAGTGCTCATGCGCGAGACCGATAAGTTCTGGGTCCGAATTTCGAGAGGCTGTAGGATCGTGGATGCGCACTGCTAAGGAGTCCCATAGTAGAACGAAACGGCTGTCTAGCGCTTTCAGTTTTTCCATGGTGATCTAGCCTCAATTAACTCATGATCTCATCTATTAAAATTACTATAATATCCACAAAACCCCTTCTGTTGTTAAATTTATAAAATTTAATTATACTACTTAAGTAGACAAATACTGAACAAGATAATTTGTAATAGTATGATTGTTTTTATTTACAATAGTAAACAAATACACTGAATAAATGGATTTGTTTACCAATTAATAAAAACGTATACGATTAACAAATGTATTATTTTTCTAGATTTTCAACAATAGATTTAAAATCTATTCATTACTGGAAGAACCTTCTATAATAGTTGAATTGAAAAAGAGATAGGTGATTTTTGTAGGCAATGATGGATAGTGGCTGGCAGTGGAAACAAGGATGCGCGTTTCGTCCTATTTGGGACTCGTCAGCTGGATCTACCTGCATCCCAGAGTTGATGTTCACTCTGGGACTCGAACCCAGTACCATTCGCTTCAAACGCCATCGCGTTATCCACTTAGCTACTGAGTCCTGATAGCCAATGGGAAGATACAAGTCAAACAATACCAAGTGAATTTGCTTTCAAGTGTTTACAATTACTTCACTCAGTTACATTTTGCATGTATACGATTTCACTAGTATTTACTTAATTAAAAGAAAGAGAAAATTATAATTCTATTTGGCCAATGTATTATCATCTAAATGATTATTTTTCTAGTTGAACTTTTAGTGAAGTATCCTACCAATAATAAGCCACAATAAGTGGAATATTAATATTGTGAAGAAAAACAAAGGTCATGCAATCAATCAATAAATGAGTAAATTAAAGTAGTAATTAATGAAAGATATAACTCAACTGGAAATACAAATCACAACTTCATTCATTGATATGAGTTTGTTTTATATTTAACTAGGATTCAATGAAAGATTACAACAGCATCCACTACCGGTTTATGATTGCTAACTTTGCATGTCACTAAATTCCACGATGTGTAGGATACCAACAGAGTTGTCTTGACAAACAAATATATGCTAGGCCTATACAACTAGATTTCCTACCACAGTGTCACACCATATACTAACCACTTGTCGTCATTTCTATCCAGTCCCAGCACTGGCATATGATGACAAGTAATGTAGAACTTGCTATGACTTTTTAAATATAATCTAAAATACCTTTGCGTACTGATCAAAACATTGAAAAATTATTTTTCGCAGTCATAGAATAAAAATTACAGTGTTGAATGTATCAAGCGCTTAGTTCTATCTCTTGATATGCAAATATACACTATCCCTAATTCCTAACCCTAAACTATTGATTATGAAACAAACCTTAACTTGATGGCACTACATTTTATGGATGAGTTAATCAGACAGTGTCTCTTACATTTTTGGCTGAAATTCATTCATCCATGTGACTACAATGCTTAGAAACTGTAATCCTAAACCACTAGCCCTTACCCTAATTACCTAAACCAAACTAGGAATAATGGAGGCACCGAATACATATGCGCCACACAGATCTCAATTGATATGTGTGAGGGCTGTGATACTGCCCGGGTGCCCAACCCGAAGCAGGTAAAGGTAATAATGTGGGTCCTTTTTAACCGTTCAGTAAAAATAGATAATAAATGTACATTAAGATAAGTTTATATGTCATTGTATTTTTAGATATACAGGCACAGTAACCTGTAGAAAACATTAATTGATTCATAAATTATGTAAAATCGGTTTATAGTTGGCACTATTATTTTAATTTCTATAAACTATTAAACTATTAAAAAGGCTGTTTTCTGATCATTAGAAGACGGAATTAGATAAGTATTTTTACTAATACCCAACAAACACTGTACCATATATATATATCACTAGTATTTTGAAATTAGCATTTTCAAGAACACACTTACTGGCAGTTCGTCACATAATACGCTACGACTATTTCATAGGGCCTATTAATACTACATACACAACTGTTTGTATAGTGTAAAATGTAAACCATTTTGAGTCAATTGTTCTATAATCATTTACAAGAAACATTTTACAACGATCTTTCTCGTTGTGTTGCTCTCTTCAATACTGAATCACTTTATTGAATTAGTGATCATTGTTATAATCGAGTGATACCGATAAATATATTTAAAAATCATTCTGATGAATTATGCATAGGAAAGTAAACAAAATACTTACTGGAAGAATTATTGGTAGAATAATTTCCAAAAAGTTCCATTTTTATTGATTTTGGTAAATTGGGCACATGAATACAATAATTACCTTCAGTTCGAGATACTGTATTATAGTTGCTTTTGGATTGACGATTTACAATATTTCTTATTGCATCCTTTAAGAAAGAAATATCAAACATAAACAAATTATAGATCATATGAACCATGAAGAAAAAAACAATTCACTTATGGACATTTCTTCAACTTTCTACTTTCAAATTCATATAGATTTAGTCAATGTAAACTTTAGAAAAATTCAGTCCAGTTACTCAGCTTTAATTTAATCCATGTAGAAAACAACACAGTATGTTAGAGGTTATTGAATTATTAGTAATGTTACATAATTGTGAAATCTAAGTGATCACAATGACGAAAAGAACACTCATAATGGTAAAACCAATTACTTATCAAATACCCACCTTTCACTCTTCTAGTAAGTCATCTACAATGTAGGACCAGGCACATATGTGCATCGGTCTAAGTTGTCATACCAAGTTAGCATAACAAAATGGACACAAGATTCATAAAAGCAGTTACTTCAATGGTAGTGTCCTGAACAAGAAAACCAGTGGAACCAATCGAATGTATTTAACACAAAATTACAGGACGTGTTAATAAAATCTAACAATCATAAAATAAATGCCTAATTTGCAAAATGTCCATCAATTGTCTCAAAATGACTCAGACTTCATTGTTCTTGCATTTTCATACAAATTGCATTCTGTTTCCATTCTTTACTGTTCGATTCTTTAGTCTCTCTGCTGCCAGACCTTCTGTTCACGACTAACATCACATACTACTTATGTCAATATAAGTAGCACACATCACAGGAGTAATATATATAAATAAAGATTCCATATAAGGATATCATACTGAGAGAAAGAAGTAGTTCGTAGAAAGAAAAGAATAAAGTGATTTTAATCTCATGCTTTAAGAAAAAAAACAGAGAGTGTATACACCTACGCCATTGTGATCGATCCTGAGACATTCCGTCCAGAGTCACCAACCACTGTTAATGATATTCGCGTGGACATCAGCAAAATAGTCTGCATCCACGAACGCGGCTCACAACACAAGTTGGTGACTGCATGGATTGATGCCACCTTTTGTTTCGGCAGCCCCTAACTTTCTCCCATTCGTCTACAACACTAGTCAGCCTTGCGCGTCGTGGTAGTCGGTGTGCAGGGATACGTGACACGTGGCCCAACCATCTCGTCGATGAAGATTCACAACCTCATCAACTGATTTAACATCATTCCCTTATACCATGCGTCTCACCTCACTATTACTCACCCGGTGATCACAACAGATGCGAGCAATATTTCTGGAATATCTGTGGTTAAATACTAGTAAATTACGAGCATCCTCTACCATTAATGGCCACAGTTCGCAACCGTGAAGTAGGACAACAGAACGAACTGCCGCGTAGTAAACTCCCCTCTATTTGACAGACGAATATCTCTCCTTCGCCACAGGTGATGTAACTTGGCAAAAACCAAACGAGATTTTTGAATCCGTGCACAGATTTCGTAAGACATCAACACATTAGGGATGATCAGACTTCCAAGATAGATAAGTGAAGTTGTTGACGCATTCGACCACTTCACTCCCTATCCTTAATTCAGGTGTAGACGCAGGCCAGTCAGTCCTGAAGTAACAAGTTGCATTTAGAGGGGGAGAAGCGCATCCCAAACATTCTGGCATTGTTGCTCAGTGCTACCAAAACACTCTGCATTTTATCAGCGTCTTCATCAAACAGGTCTACGTCATCTGCGTATTCCAAGTCGATAATTGGGCCTCGTGGTATGAGATCAATGCCCGAAAATTCAGTGGATGAGAGTGCTATTTGCATTAGTAGGTTTATGATGATGACGGACACCACTTGAGGTTGCAAAATCAGATGACAGTTCGCCATAAGCTCTGACTCGACTGTTAGTGTTCGAGTAAAAAGCCATCACAAGGTTTATTTACTTCAGAGGTACACTTTGCAATGACAGACACTGCCACAGAACCTCTCGGTCTACAAAGTCAAATTCTGCTTTTAAGTCAGAAAGACCAACACTGTCGGACGCCGATAAACATGCCTGTGTTCTAGAACCTAACGAATGGTGAATATGTGGTCGATGCAGCCACGACCAGGTCTGAAGCCGGTCTGATTTTCTCGTGTTTGCAGTTCACAACTCCTTGTTAGGCTCCCGACAATTATTGAGTATTTTAGACATTATATTAGACAAACTAATCCCTCTGTGGATATCATGGGAGAATTTTGATCCATTATTATATATTGGGATGACCAGTGATTGCGGCCAGTCACATGGGATCACGTCTAGTCCCCAGATTTTAGCTGAAATATTAGTTAATTTAATCGCTAAAACTAAACCATCATCCTTAAAGACCTCTCAAGTTATTCCATCTGGACCAGCTGCTCCTCCTCGTCTCAGATTAGCTATAGCTTTCTTTACCTCAATTAGAGTGGCGAGAAGTCCCTTTCAATGTTCCATTCAGGGTGTTTGGAAATGGTGGGTAGGTGTAAAGAAGCTGAAGGCCAGCTGAACTTCTCCTTAAAATGTTTCACCCATCGTCCTAAGCGTCTAGACTGAGAGCAGGTAGTGCCATTTTTTGAGATTGTCTGAGTTACACTTGACCTTTTAATTCCGGTTTCTTTTATTAGCTCGAAAAGCTGTCTCATGTTACCTACAGGTGTTACCTTTTCCATCTCTTTTATTGTTGTTGCTCACCACTGCTCACGATCGTTCCTCAGAATTTGGTTAGCCTAGGTCTGATTTGTTTCCGCTCTTCATCGTGTTCGGATCCTGATAAGTTTACGAGAGTCTACCAGTGCAATAGATGTAGCAGAAATTCACTGTTTTTTCGTAACCCATTGGTTCAAATCACTAATAGATGTCGCTGCTGTTTCTACAGCTGTTCGTATATCTTTCCAATCAACATCTGGTTCAGCTTCGTTTTCAGAGCTACCTAAGTGTGGCCTCAGTTGCTCATGGAATTTACCTTTGGCTTTCTCATCGCTGAGTTCAAATCTAATGTACCTTTTTTGAGTCCAGTGAGGCGCAAGCAAATTAGTGATCGTATTAGAACAAGATCAGAGCCTAAACATGTACTTCAGAACGAACGTTAGTCTTCTACTGGGCTTCTCCAACGATGACTGATGGCAATATGGTCTATCTGAGTCTATCGTTGGTTTGGTGCAGGCGGTCGCCATGTTAGACGGTGTCTCCTTATGCTTAAAATTAGTGCTTGCTAAAAGCAAGCGATTGTCTGAGCACAGTTGCAGCAGACGGTCACCATTACCTGTTCGTTTAACCGGAATAATAAAATACCCACCTAAGTATTTCTGTTTGATTTAATCTACCTACTTGGGCGTTAAAGTCACCTGCTACGAGTATAATGTTTGAGTGCTTAGCTTTTTAAGAAGTTCAGAAAGCTTTCTGCAAAACTCATCTTTCACTTCATCCGGGCTGCAGTCAGTAGGAGTGTAGGCAGAAATGATCAAAAGGCAAAGACGTGTATCCCTATCCTTCGAGTTCTTACGGAGCCGTCTAACCGAATAGCACATAGGCGACTATTAACAGGGAACCATTCTAAAACTGTTCTGACCCCATACTTAGTGCTATGCGTACACCCACCAGTCCATAAGAATTCGCCTTGGAGTCATTAGATAAACGGAAAGTGTATCTCGTCGACACTAAATTTTGGTTAGGATGCTGTATGTGTACTTCGGAGACACAGCGTACATCAATCGTACGAGAATCTAGGGTCTTAGCCAAGAAGGCCTGTTAGCCGATTTGACATAGGGTACGTACGTTGAAGGCTCCAATGCGTAGTTTGGAGCGAGGTTTCAGTAGACCTGTGACAGCAATTAACACACTAGAATCGTTGGCCATGGTGACACTCGAGGAGGAAGTTTAGAGTTGATAGTCGAGGTAAGAGGAATAATAGAACTAAAGAGAAAAATTGATTATCAATACAGTTGTCTTGAGTGCTGCTAAGGGTATGAGGGTGGTTATCAATTTCCGGTCGCACACACCGTGGAAGGATTCTTTTAGAGGTGCCTGAAAAAAAATCGGGTTAAAGGTGGTGTTAGTGACCTGAGAGCGTGACCGAAGTTCCCAAGGGACGACTGTTTGAGACCGGTCACACATGACCTGTTTGTGGGTAATTTTTGTGTTAGCTCCGTACTTGTTGAAGCCTTACTACCGGAGACGGATATCCGTGGGATAAGGTGGTGTGCATTCTTAAGGTCGACCTGTTCCCACCCTTCTTTTGTGAGAAGGCAGGATCGGTGTCATGATGGTTGTCTGAGGGAAACACCTTACTGCCTTCACACCTTTGTACAGTCAGCAGTACGACTTCGCCCTCGGACCTTGGGTTTGTTGCTTACAGTCTTACCGCTCATCAACCGACCTGTATGGCATGGTGTGATCGTGAGGAACGATTGTTCCAGTCGGTATAGCTCGGTTGGTTCATCACGATAGGCAAGCACCATCACCACATCAATGTAACAACAACGGTCGGTCACTCTTGTAAGTTACAATTGAAAAATACTATTAAATTCAAAAAAACAATTAAGTAATTCTCCGTTATAGCTAACTATTACTTAAGAAAGCGCACAGAAGGGGGTATTTTCATAATAAAACAAAACTAACGAAATAATAGGACTGAAAAAATTGAACTGTTATTTGAAAACATCAAGTG
Source organism: Schistosoma mattheei (assembly GCA_944470405.2). Classification (NCBI taxonomy): domain Eukaryota; kingdom Metazoa; phylum Platyhelminthes; class Trematoda; order Strigeidida; family Schistosomatidae; genus Schistosoma; species Schistosoma mattheei. Next base: position 5,798,945 of record OX103948.1, on the reverse strand, counting down.
ATTTACTAGATATAAAAAGGGGTAATATCTCTAAACTTAAAGTACAAATAATCATTGATTGAATAGTTTATATTCATGTATCTGATCTTTTGTATATATGATTATCTTCATTTTTTATGTGGATCCTATTGGGATTGACATATCTAACCAACAGCATTTGCATTATGAACTGACAAAACAAGAACTTCTACTACCAAGTTTATAGGAGAGGTTTATTATGGTTTGTGCACTGAAAATGGAGCTCTGTAACACGAAAGTTGTCTTCACAAATAGGTGGTCATCAGTCAGTCAGTCAGTCAGTCAGCTACAACGTAGGACCAGGCACATGTATGCATCGGCCCAGGTTGCCATACCTCATTAGCACAGCAAGATGAACACCGGATTCATAGGAGTGGTTAGGTCAAAGGTGGTAATATATAGGAGAAAGATTGCAATAAGGATATAGTATAGGAAGAAAGAATTAGTTCGTAGAAAGAAAGATGTGAAGTGATCTTAATCTCTTAGTTTAAGGGAAGACAGGGAGTGTATACACCGACGCCATTGTGATCGATTCTGAGCCATGTCACCAAGAGTCTCCAACCATTGGTTACCATAGTCACGCGGACCCCAACCAAGTAGTCTGCATCTACCAACATGGCTCAGACTAGAAGTTAGTGACTTCAGGCACTGATGTCACGTTTTGGTTTGGCCTCCCCTAACTTTCTTCCAACCATCCCCTACATCGGTTAGCATTGCACGTCGCGGTAATCGGTGTTCAGGCATACGTAATACGTGGCCAAACCATCTCAGTCGATGAAGATTCATAACCTCATCAACTGATTTACCATCATTCCCTAATACCCTGCGTCTAAGGATGTAGATGTTTTCCTCCCTACCTCTTTATCTTCGAGTGACAAATTAAACTAACATGAATTATGAAGTGTTATGTTAGGTCATGACAGTTAGCTTATAGTTTCATAATCCAATTGAATTGTGTGATAATAAGCGTAAATATCCAATATGAATATTTAGTTTCAATATCGTTAAATTTTAAACTTAGAAATTGAATAATAATAGACACTACTTCACAATTGATGGATCACTGGGTGGTGATAAATGTCATGTGCGTCAAGTCCTTCTTAGTGCAGATCGAATGATATCGACCACGTTGCAATGTGGCTACTAGTCTAGGTGACTCGACACTGTGTGCACTATGTTGAAATAAGATGATAGTTAGAGGTAGTCAACAGGAAACCCTGGACCCGGGTTTCGTGCTATTTGACACTTGTCAGCAAGGTGTAGCTGTCATCTTGAGGGAACTGGTACTCCTTGACGGATTCGATCTCGTGTCACCCAGCTTCATAGTCAGAGACGTTACCACTGGGCTATCCGGGCCGCGACCAACCTCCTGTAGGACTGAGATGTATTCACAATTGGCCATGACTTACATAGTATGAGTGTATATACAGTATATGCGAATTTACATTTAAGTGTATTACATCAGGATGGAGATAAAGTTAGTCAAAATTGAAATAATATTTCTGAGATGAAATATATTCTAATACTCCTTTTTTGTTATTCTTACAAATATTTCAATTTGATTAGAATAGTCGTAAATGATACAACTGATTACTCCTCTCTGCAATCAAGCCAAATTGTGATGATGTAACTACACAATAATATACACTAGACAATGACTCACTTTAACCTTTGAATATAATGACTCCAATTTCTGGATTTGAACAGATAATTGATCTTTTAGTTCATTTACATCTGAGTTGAATTTTTCATTGAGTTGATAAGGAAAAAGTCCACCTGAAAGATGAAATGTTTTTTAAAAAATGAATTTTGTACTTCAATTTAATTATTAGCTAGTTACTTTCTAACTATTATCAGTATCGACATCAGAATTAGATTAAACTGATTCTATACTACTGATTTTTTCATATGAACATACAAATCTAATTGATCAGTATAGGGCTTGTGTAGATTGTTAAGTTTTTGATTGAGATTTTGAACCGATTGGTGTTAGACCACCATTGAACACCCAGAATCACTGGACGGCCGTTTCGTCCTATTGTGGGACTCCTCAGCAGTGCACATCCACGATCCCGCCACCTCGAGGGATTCGAACCCAGTGCCTTCAGTCTCGTGCGCGAGCGCCTAACCTACTTGATCACTGAGTTGGCATGCAACGGTGTTAATGTCTAACCTCAACCAATCCACCTGTCGCGCAGGTCGACCTGTCTCTAGCTGACACGGAATAACTCCAATCACAATCTATAAGAAATAGTCATCTGGACATTGAGATTTTGATTAGACTACAAATCTTAACATACATGAGTTCCATCTGGTTAAGAAAAACCAACAAAGGTTGTATATTTGAAATTTCAATACAAATATCCATTAGATTGTTATGAGGAGTCAATTATCATTTTAAAGCACAAAGTCAATTACCTTAAACTTGTTGATAACGTATTTTAATAAGTATTACACTTGGAATTAAAATATCAAGCTTAAAATATACATTAAACGAATGAATATAATAATAAACTTAAGGAAAATTGATTTTATTAATCCAACAAACATGTAGACTGTGGATATTTTGGTGAAACTACAATTTATGGATGACCTTTAGAGATGCTAAAGTGTCCTTGAGAGTATTCACCTACTGACTAGGAGTAAATGAGGATTTTAAACCTGTATGAAGGATAAGGATTGTGATTTACGGTTGATGGTTAGGGATAGGGATTAGATTTAAAGTTTTCATCACGAACTGATATTAGTTAAAATGCCAAGACGCTATTTGGTCAAATGGGTGAGTGAATTTCGCGCTAAAATCCAAGATCTGTAATCGTAAATCTGATTGATTCGTTCATAAATTATAATCTCCCCTGTTAGCATTTAGTTAATCTAAGTCTTATTTAACGAATTATAATTCCATTCAATTGACAAATAGTATAATTCACCTAAACTCTTCCATCTAAATACACGTATAAATTATTTGATATAAATTACCTTGTTGTTCAGCTTGTGTTAATCGTGCTGAACGTAATTTTTCCAAATTATCCAAAAGTCTTAAACGTGTTTGACATTCATCAATAGATTTATGTAATATTGTTTTCATTTGGCTTAAATGATGATTGTTATTTTCTTGATTAAGATTAAACCTGAAAAATGAATTGAAAAAAAAATTCATAATTGAATAAATTCTAATTACTGAGTTAGTCAATCAGCTACAACGTAAGACTAGGCACATATATGCATCGGTTCAAGGTGCCATACTTCATTAGCACAACAAGATGAACACCAAGTTAATAGAAGTAGTTCATTTGATAGTGGTAATATATAAAAGAAAGATTTTATGTAAGGATATAGTACAAGAAGAAAGGATTAGTTCGTAGGAAGAAAGACATAAATATATGATTTCATAGTTTAAAGAAAGACAAAGTGTGTATACACCTACACCATTGTGATCAATTCTGAGCTATGTCAGCCAGAGTCACCAACCATTGGTTACGATAGTCACGTGGACCCCAACCAAGTAGTCTGCATCTACCGACATGGCTCAGATTAGAAGTTAGTGACTTCAAAGGCCATGTTTTGGTTTCGCCGCCCCCAACTTTCTTCGATCTGTCTCCAACACTAGTTAGCATTGCGCGTCGTGGTAATCGATGTTCAGGCATACGCAACACGTAACCCAACTATCTCAGTTGATGAAGATTCACTGAATTACTGACGACTGAATTTTATTTCTAATGAGCCAAACTATTTTGGAAAGAAATTTCACCGTTTTCTTTTTTGTTTTGAATACTAAGTGTGATCGTTTGATCTATTTAAGAAAGGTTTTAATGACCCAGGGATCTGACTCCAATTAGATCGTATGATTGATTGCTGTCAAAATACACATCCCGGCTATCCTCGTATAAAATTATCGACTTAAATCGAATTACTGAATAACGGAATCGAATAATTCAAATACGAGAATGGATATAGATATATTTTGTACAATCATTGACCTGGACAGATAATCAGAGAGGTAGAGAAGAAAAGAGAGCGAAGCGAAATGACGCGCGGTTGAAAAGGAGTGTGAGCCAACTTAATCAAGCGTTAATCAATATTTATAGTCACACAAAATGGCATGTGATGAGTAGGATAAGATGTGCACACACACACACACGCTCATATAAAAACAGTCAAGGGTGATAAGTGAATAATTAACAAGGTTAAAACATGACTCAAGAAGAATGGATAAATTGACCTGTCTAGAAGCTAGAATAAGGTATATGGGCTTAGCATATCAACCTACACTACAAGTTGAATAGATGTAAATTTGGTTTAGAAAATAAGTTTTTATTAAAAGTCCTATTCTGTTGAATAGACAAATAGTATCAGTACAAAACAAGATGAAAAAATACAAATGAAACATCAAATGAATTGGAATTGGCTATGCTATGGATCACGGTACCCTGGCTTACTGGTATTTACTCTAGGCTTCAGTGGCTATTATTTACTTGACCAGGGTATCTAGCCTGTCCCATGCCCTGATGGTGTTCTCGGAACTTTCAGGTTGCCTGATCTACCAAGGGCGATGGGACAGTGTATGATGTTATTGTTGTGTGTTGTTCAAAGAGAATTATATGTTATATACATGCAAATCCGCCCCATTATTGTTTCTATTTCTGGTTCATCAGGGTGCTTAGTACCTGTGTGGTTGCGCCACAGGACTGAGTTATACTATTCAGATTGTAGCGTTAAAGCTTATATGGTGTCTGGTTCTCCTGTGAAGCGGGACTGAGCTGTACTGTTTGGGTTGTCACATCAAAGTCAGGATGGTATCTGGTTCTCCTAAAAACCAATGTAAAACTACCCTGACCCGCAGCGGTATATTATATAACTATGAATAACTATATATGAATTAAAACAAATAATGTTCTCTAACCAAAAAGCTTTTAGGTATTTACATGACTGAAAAAAGAACTTACATCAAACCTTAATTCCAGGACCTTGAATATTATTAATAATCTAGTTATCTTCATTTGATGGATACATCTAAAACTAGTTTTTGTGATTTTATTCAAAGACAGGAAGTAAAATCTTTATAAATTGCTAATGTATCATCAACAGATCATATCACAAATATGTCTTTTTTCTCTCTTTTAACAGTAACTTACATTTAGATAAGATAACCTTCAAACTACACAAAATCTCAATAGAAACTAAAGTAGACACAGGTACTTTTTCTATTAGAAAAGAACATAGGTGTATGTGTAGGTCAAAAAATGTGTTGCATGAAACAATGTGATATACAAAAACAACAACAGAGAAGTGTAGTATAATGATAATGGTAAAACAATAATAATTAACAGGAAGAAATTAATCACATGATAATGATATACATATTTGTCAATTTGAAATCGATAGTAGAATGATTCCATTAGATTTAGCTTTAAAACAGTTATAGCCTATTTCATCAATTACGATTTATTAAGAAACACAATTACATCCTGTTCTATTCATATCATTAGAAAATAAGATAAAATATAATGATTATTCTTTATTTAAACACATAAACATTGGTACAAGAAGGCACCAAATAGATATGCGCCACATAAACCATTCGATTTGTGTGAGGGCTGGGATACTGCCGGAGTGCCCAGACCGAATCACGTGGTTTCCTTAGGGGGCCATATCCTGAGCCTTCGATCGGAAGGTATGATCCACAAAGCAGTGGAGCAACGTCAGGAGATGCAGTTCCATGGTAGCCGATGACCAACAATAGATTTATATGTCATTTGTTTCCTTAGGATCCTGTAGTTCATGTGCACCATCGATTTGTAATGAAGGTTTTCCAACTTCCCTAGGTGAATCCTTCGTATCCACCAAACCGGTTAAGGTGCCGGACATTCGCTTTTCATCCTCTCAATTTCGTAACCAACAGTAATGCCATGAGAATTCAGTGAGTCGGACTTGTGTGGCTGTGGTTGTACGGACGTGGCCATGTGAGAGCATTTGGAGAGGAAGAGCTGATTCTCCTCACTCTCGACCATACTGAGGCGTTTGGAGGCAATCTTCCTGTTATTTATCGTTTGATATTTATAAATTGTAGTAATTTCTGGCTCAGTGTTCTATGTGTCAACAACTGTATGTCATCAGGTACTTTGAACTGTTACGTGATACACAATTTGTATAATATTACATAATTTAATATCTTCACTCTTTTATAGATATGCTTGGGATAAATATCTTAAGATGGATATTCCTACTAATGAAAATGTATTGGATAGTTTAACTAGTTCACAATTGCCAAAAAGTTGGATTTCACCTCAAATAAACAATAATCATCAAAACATTGATCAGAATGACAATCAAAATAGTAATATTCAAACAAATAATCAAGAAACTAATGAAATTGACAATATAAAGGAGAAATGGAATAAATATCTTAGACCAATTCCTTATTCTTACACATAATTCGTCTATTTCAGCTTTTATATTGTACAGTTTATTCAATTGACTGTTTCATCTGTACATTATGAATATTATTATCATTACAATGATAATGTTGTATGTTTGTAATATTTTGTCGACTGTTTCCCTTTCTTTTAGACATGTACATTATTCAACTGAAATGAGATTTCGCATTATCCAAAGTGGAATTTAAAGATATGCGAATGGCATTAGTCAATCAGTCATACTCAAGGTACATCTTGCCACGTATATGGATCAGTCCAAGTTTTCACACCATATCAACATATCAAGATGAAATTGTCAGCAGAAATCCTAACGTACTAGGAAGTAGTATCAGTAGTAAAAATAGTCATTTACGCTTTTGTGAAAAATTGGAGATTTATAGTGAATGAAACACTATCCACGTGAGTTGTTTTCCTACAAAAACTGACTCAATACAGCTAAATCAAACTTGTCAAGGAACCTGATTTTAAAAAGCAAAGGTTTAAAGTAGTGTAGTGAACGAGAACACAGTTGGGACAACGAAATGAACATAAAATTACAGAATCTCGTAGTAAAATCTGAGATCCATACAATAAATATTTCATTTGCAAAATGTCAATCAATTATCTCATACTTGATTGTGCTTTACTTTCTCGTTTTCATTCTCTTAGATCTTCTTAACTATCTACCGCCAGACATTTTACTTTCATTTGGTGATAACATACTACTTATATCTGTCAACATTAGTAGCACACACCACAATAATACTAATCTATTTATTTAACTGGGAGCAATCGATTAAATACATCTCTCTTCTAGAGGAAAAATCACCATTTTAAGGGAAGACTAAACAATAAATTAGAAATCAACCGACAATAAGAAGGGACTAACACTACCAATCAGTTTATTGAGTTTCAGTTATATATTAAATAACATATTTACAAGATTGTTGACGATTTCATAACTGAGATATTATGAATATACCGCTCAATAACTAATCTTATTATTAAAACATTAAATTCAATGGTGTAAAACATGTGTGCATATTAGAAGAAGCCGTTAATCAAATTCAAAAGAATTAATGTAATTTCTTTTTTAAAAAAAAGGAGAAACTACTTACAGTTTATGTTTTGATTCATTGTCAATAATATTGTTTGTATGGTTATCTACATTGATCGGTTGTTCATCATGAACACCTGATTGTTCAATAGTCAATGATATATCTGATTTTAATCGTTCAAGTATACTACCAGTTGTAGATTGTACAATTACAGAACAAGTTGATGATTTTAATTGTGAATTTTGTCTACGATCACGTATACGTTTAAGATAACGCTGAAAAGAAATTAATCGATTAGAATAAATGAAAATATTTTTCTTCACCTTAGTCAATTAGTAGATTATGATGAATGAGGCGGTGAAATATTGTCTATTTAACTTAGATTACATAACATAAATTCCAAATTGATTAACATTAAACTAGAATTCAGAAATCATGATAAGAAAAAACGAGAAAGATTGAAAGAACAATTGATTTTAAGTTTCAAAATGGCTTGTAGGGAAAATGTATGTATCTTCAAGTTGTTACTCGTTTTTATATGACCCTCAGTAATATAGAAAATAGATTGCTGAAAGTATAGTTGATGGTTACTGCAATGTCATAATACATGGACTTTTCCCATAAGTATTTTCATCTGTTTTCAATATGAGTTACTTAATGTAACTACGCAGTATAAATCAAGTCATTGATTTATACCAAATGATGTAGACTGAGTAATAAAATGTTTAAGTAACAAATGACCCCTAAGCCTGGGTTAGTCGAATAGAAAAAACACGATGTTTAATATCTCTCTAATGTTTAGTGAATATGGATTTATGTTCAACGAGTTAAATAATAATAATTTTTTTAGAAACAACCAATTTGTTGTACTCAGTTTTAAAAAGCATTCGTTATGTAAGAGCGAGAGATACTTTCTTACTGGTCAAAAAGAAGTGAAGCAGCTTGGTCAATGTGTAAATCAATGGTTAGGAGTTGAGTACTTTAAATATTGTATCCCAAAACGCCCTGGTACGGTCGAGGGTGAGGAGTGTCAGCTCTCCCTCTCCAAATGCTTTCAAAAGGCCACAAGTATACAGCCACTGACAGGAAAGTCTTACTCACTGCCTTCTCGCAATACGGGTGTTGTTTACGAAATCAAGAGGACGGAAAGCGAACGTCTAACGCTTTAACCGGATTGATAGATACGAAAGGTCAACCCAGGGGAGCTGAAAAAATACTGATCCCAAACCAATGGTGCACATAGGCTCCAGCATTCTGAAGGAACAAATGGCGTATGAACTAATTGTTGGGCATCGGCTACCATGCGACTGCATCTCCTGACGTTGTTGCACTGCTTTGTGGATTAGACCTCTAGGTCAAAGGCTTAGGAAGAGGCCTCTTTATAAAATCACTGGCTTCGGTTTGGGCACCGAGGCAGCATCCAAACCCTCACACAAATCGAATGACGAAGTGTGGCGCATATCTATTTGGTGCCTCCTTCTACCAATGTTTATGTGTTCAAATAAAATAAAAATAATAAGCATTGACAACAAGACCAGTATTATAAATGGTTACAGTATCATGACTGTTTAGTCTACATTATCTTTAAATTAAACAAGTCTATTTTCATATAAAGTATCACAATAGTATACAATTCTTTAGTGAATGTCAAATTATTGCGTGATGGAGACTAAGCAACACTTATAAAATACTCTGCACTAAATTTATAGATCCTCTGAATGAAACAAAACAAATATATAAAGTGTATGATGACTTTAAACTATTTAATATTTTAAACGTTATAGTGATACAGTTTTATTGAGATTATTAAGTAGAATTAATTAATACCAGTGAATTGAATTAACTATTAGATAATGGAACTTGAAACAATAGTAAAATGCAAAGATGGATAGTGGCCAGCAGTGCAATATAGTTTGACGCTCGTTTCGTCCTATTTGGGACTCGTCAGTTAGGTGTACCTGCATCTTAGAGTTGATGTTCACTCTTGGACTCGAACCCAGTACCATTCGCTTCAAACGCCATCGTGTTATCCACTCAGCTACTGAGTCCTGATAGTCACTGGGTTCGAATCGCAAAGTGAACATCAACTCTGAGATGCAGGTACATCCAGCTGACGAGTCCCAAATAGGACAAAACGCTCGTCCTGGATTCCACTGCTAGCCACTATCCATCACTGCTTACAAAAAGCTTGTGAATTAAGGCAATATCGAGGCATACGCATAGTATGCACATATGCCAATAACAGACTGATCAATTGCAGTAATAAACATCAATCAGAAGATTCAATGAAACAATACCAAGTGAATAGTGAAATGCTTTGAATTTCAAGAATATGTAAAAAGGATGCCAAAAAATGCCAAGAAACTAAAAAATGATAAAAAAAAATATTGTTTAGTTATAAATTACAATTAACAAAGATTCATTAAACAAATTGAATAAATGTCTATGATTTGTAAGTATGATTTTGAACTATACTTTTACATTGATAAGACTTGACTAGTCAGATAGAAAAGTGTAGTTAATCATCAAGATATTTATAATAGGTTAATGTTTATATAATTTTTGAATTGTATAAACTTAAAGAAACTAGCCCGAAATCGATTATCATTTCAGAGTACCTTTCATTTTCTTGATCATTACTTTAAATTTCATAATCTATACTAATAATAATGAAAATTGTTAATCAGGTTTAAATAAAGTAAAATGAACTTCCTTGAATCATATTTATTGCAGAAATGATGGATATACTACGTTTTTGTGATTAGATCAAGACAAGTTTAACTGAATTAATAGTGTTTTTTTCTTTTAAATATTTATTCATTTAAACACATAAACATAGGTATAAGAAGGCACCAAATAGATATGCGAAATACAAATCATTCAATTTGTGTGAGAGCTGGGATACTGCACGAGTGCCGAAATCAAGACAGGTGATTTCCTTAGGGGGGCCACACCGAGAGTCTTTGACCTAAAGGTCTAATCCACAAGGCAGTGGAGCAACGTTAAGAGATGCAGTCCCATGGTAACCGGTGATAATATTGTATTTGAAGATCTCGAGATAAATGTACTTATGTCTCATATAAATGTATAATAATGATATCAATTCACAAAATACTACTTTACATTAATTTTTTTCTAAGCAGCTGAATGGTATATCAATCATTCATTATCAGGCAAATAAGTATGATGCATTTCCAGATAAATCCATTTCTAACTAAGAAAACTTCACATTAATTGATAACTATGCAACAATAATTATCTATTGAAAAGACTCTTATGACGGTGAAATGTAACTCTACGTACAATCAACAAATCATATATATCATAAAGAATAACGTGAACAACAACAATAAAAAGAACAAAAAAGATGTTAGTTAGTTCTAAAGACATTTCCTATCGCATAGATATGTAATGTATGTGCAAAGTGCTTAATATTCATTTTTTTCATAGAATAGGGAGATTAAGAAACAAACAAAATACACTATAGGGAAGGCAAGATTAAAATCACTTCATATCCTTCTTTCTACGAAATAATTCTTTCTTCCTGTACGTACTATGTCCTTGTATGCAATTTTTCTTTTATATATTACCACCATAGAATTAACTATTTCTATGAATCCAGTGTTCATCATATTGTGCTAATGAGGTATGGCAACTTTCACCGATGTACATACGTGCCTGGTCTTACTTTATGACAAACTGACTAATTATTTATCAAAAGAAAAGCAACTATTGACCTATTTTAATGAACCATTAAATTATTATGTCCACTTGAGGGATTATATTTAAAACAAAAACCGATTGACAACTGTGTTATTATCATCATAATCAGAATATATATATAAATATGGAAATTTTATATCAGATTGCTTGTTGTAAAATAAATAAATCAGAACATAGTAACTAAAACTCTATAACACTAATTAAAAGTACAGCCTTATTGTCCTGCGAGCGGGATCGTGAATGAGCACTACTGAGGAGCCTCACAATAGGACGAAACGGCCGTCCAGTGTTTTCAGGTTCTCAATGGTGGTTCAGCATCAATTGATTCATGATCTCAATCAAAAATTATTGTAAGAGAGTTGTAAAGATTGACGGAGAAATAGATAATTTAAAAGTTGAGATTCAAACATTCTTGATATTTCTGTTTCATATCCATCATTTAACTAAAATGGCTTCCACCGTATATTGTATGCCAACGTCATAGGATTAGGATTTTTAAAAAATGCATTCTAAACTGTTTAATGGAAACAATTATTATGGTGGGTCAACATGAAATCAATTATATTCATTATGAACCAGCAGTAGCAACAAAATTATTGAAAACTACAATGTATTGTATAAATGTATCACTTAAGTTAGGAACCACGGACCACTACCATATGCTTCTGTTGTTAATATAACTGATTAGCAATACTAAACTGTAGTGATTAGAAATAATCAGTACCAATATTATGTCTATAGGTCAAATATTCTGCTTAATTATTAATTCATTTGTCATATGATCTGAAAATACTTATTTAGCTATTTACTTTTTGAATATACTTTGCTAAATTTGGAAATGATGTATGAAGTCAAAGTCGTATATACACACAAATGACTGGCTTCAAGAGGTATTTCCTGGAGTTCTAGTGAGAAACAGTGCCCAGTGGAGTCCAACTAGATCTATTGTGAGATAGTAAGTTACTGAAAACAATGGTGAATGTGTCGCTCAAATTCGTGGATCGGTTGAATTTAGACATTAACACTGTCGGATGCCGGCTCAGTGGTCTATTAGTTAGGCGTTCGCGCGCGCGAGACTGATAGATCCTGGGTTCGAATCTTGCGAGGCGGGACCGTGGATGAGCACTGCTGAGGAGTCCCACAATGCGACGAAACGGTTGTCCAGTGCTCCCAGGTTTTCCATGGTGATCTAGCTGCAATTGACTCATGGTCTCAACCATTGAAATAAGTATTTACAAAAAATATCTGCAACAGGCATTATTATAGTCGTGAACTGCCTATGAATTCACACACACTTTAAGTTAAATTGATTTCAAGGAATACATTTCAATTTAATAAAATGTAAAACTGATAACTATTATCATCAGTATGGAGGGTTATAGAGATAGTTGAAATTTATTGAAATCACGATCTCATGCAAGTTAAACAACCATTGAGAACGTGGAAGTAGTGAAACGCTGTTTTGTCCTAGTATGGAACTCCTCAGTAGTGAGCATTTAACACCCCGCAACAGATAATCAAATCCATCATCATCGAACCTTTCTTCGTGGTATAATTGATGTATAAAATCAATTAATACATCGCATTGAAACTAAATAAAACTATATACATGAGATTCATAACAAATTAATAAGCATAGATCCATATTGGCTAATGTAGTGGGAAAACCATTTCTAGATAGTATGTGGTGATCATATGTTATGTATGGCAACAAAGATTCTGGTATAATGATTAAGAAAGAGAGAACAACTGGGATATCATGATACAGTTGTAATCCTCACACTTCAGACGAATTCAACCTAAGGAAGTGAACAAGATGACAGACAAAAGTATGAACATAATGGTATTAACAGCAGTAAAAAAAATCGAATACAACACAAGGGAACAGGTGAAAACAAAGTACAGAATAAGAAAATAAGTAAAAGAAAAATGGAGACGATGAGAAGTAAAGCCATATAACCTATGTGAAGCCAAGTTCGCCTAAAGCTTTCAAGCAGAGATTATGACCATATTATGAACTCCATATATTTGTATCATTATAATTTTTTAACGCGTTTTTCGTTCTTCGGTCATGAGTGGAGATGGCTTAAAATGAAAACTTAACAATAAACAATTTAAATCTCTTGTGTTAATCTGAACTTTTTAGTTTACAAAATAAGCCAATAATCTCACTTGATCATTGATAACTTCGACCACAATTAATGTACTGATGTTAGGTGTGAATACAGATTTTTGACTAACTTAAAGAGTGATATTACTAGAAGCAACGAAACTGGAAATTGATAATTTGTAATTTTCAATCTGGTTGATTGTTCGCTTCTGTATTTGATTTTATGTTATGAATATTCATTATTCCTAAGATTTAAGCAATGGTAAGGATTTCTTATAAGCTATTTACTATTGATGATAAAGTCTACATGAAAATTACAAATTAACAAACAACAATAATGAAATGATAAATTTTTGACGTACTCTTTTCTTGTGGATTAAACGAAGTTTCTTTTTCACTAAATTGACAATATGTGGATTTGTACAATATTGTTGAACAGCATTCAGTTCATTCTGGATAATAAAACAGAATTACAAAATAAGCTACAAAAATCAGTCAAGTTGATATATGTTAACTGTTAGGTACAGTTATTAATACTATACCCAACCATCCCCCTTTACCCGAACTTTAAATAACCACTTACTCTAGAAGAGTGGTACCTAGAAGAGTTTCCAAATATTATAGCGTTAAATAAACATCAGAACTCAAAACCATTTCACATGCTGGAATAAATTCACCAAACGATATCACTGTAAAACATATCTAGTAGCACTGGATAAGGTAAGAATTTGCTTGAAATAATCGAGAAACTGGAGTATTGGATCAGTTTAAGCCAAATGAATTACAAAACTATTGAGATGAAAATAATGAGGATATGATGAACATGTCTGACACATTCTATAACAAATACATATGTTCGTTCAATCAAGATTAGTTTAATCCATCTATTATCATCAGGTCAAGTTATTTATTATTTCTAACAAACTATTTCTTTTATTTAACAAACTTTAACCACCAAAGATAAATTGTGCAATACAACTATAAAAAACCCATATCAACAACGTTGCTAAGATTTTAATCTATCTACTTATTAGCGATAGACTTGAAACATTTTATTATGTTTTAAGAAAACAGTAAAATTTTAATCAGTTTGATAATTATCGATTTCTACTTATTAGTAAGCACAGTATTAATATTCAAGAGTAGACAGTGAAAGATCATGGTTACTTCCTCAATAATAACTAAGATACAGTTGGCGCAAATTTTTCAGGTTTTAATTTCCACAATTTCGAAAAAAAATTTCGTACTCCATTTGAAGATGATATTGTATTGATAGTGTACATTGAAAGGAATTGGTCTAAATGTTATCAGATTACAATGTACATAAATTATACTGATGTATTAGGAATATCAACTTTTTCCCACTGAGAAACACTTTAAGAGACAGTAATTTACAACTGAATGCTAATGAAAATCAATAAACGTTAGACGTTTAGCCGTAAGCAGTAATATTTAGATAAATGTGGTGAAGGAAGTTTAATACTCGCAGACATGATACATCTCTACTAATCAGACTGACTATCCACCACACGATAACAACCATGGACAAAATACAACCCATTTCTCCTTTGCTGAGCCCTGGATAATCTAAACGTAGAAGGTAAACCTTAAGTAAGAGATTCGCTTGATCTATAAAAGGAGATTTATACAGAAGTACGGCTGTCGCATATAATTATATTTATTGTCTTTTTGAATCAACATAGTCAACCAAAGACAATTCAATAGGGACACGACAGCATTAAAACCAATAAAGATTAAACATATAGTGTAATATTTGGTGGGAAAGAAAGTTACATTTAAATTTGTACAAGTAAATTATAAAAAAGTAGGCCTTAGAAATTATTTTCTGGGGCCTGGAAATTTATTTTTTTAAAAAAAGCTTTTAGTAAAGGGTTAACTATAGTTAGTGTGATATAGAAAAGAAGTTAAGGGGTTTAGTAAAATTATCGTTAGCGTGTTATACCAACTAATTCATTAAAAATCCTTCTCCTGATTGACTGGTAATGTTGGTATGAATCAATGCATCCTAAATATTCACTCTGGTGGTTCAATTACATTTATTCGGGTTTCAAATTATTATACACACTTACTATGGTTGACAAAGTTTGTCCGTGTGTATCAGTAGGATTAGTGTTTCGCTTTAACATTGAAGTGACTATATTCTATCATAGACATATAGTTCCTAATTGAACCTTAGAAACACGGAATTCAGTGAAGGAACTTCTTCCCAGCGAATTTATTATCAAGCTGTACTATCGTATTTTTTCGTGAGAAGATATAAACAAAGAATAAACACGGTGATGTAATAGGAAGGTCATATTACAAGATTACGTAATGTAAATAGTAACAATAAAAGATTGTCTGTGTGCAAATAAAAAGCCTTGTATAATTTATAAATTCGCAGTGGATCATAGTGTGAATAGGGTAAGATAATTAAAAGGTTTTTGTTAAGATAATTGGTTATAGAGGGGTTAAATGAAATGGAATGATATCAGAAACAATAATGAATAGAATCATGTGTATATGAAAAAATAATTAGAGAGAGGGATACTTTCAAATGCAAAATATAATAAAATGTACTTCTTTTGTACGGACAGTTCTGGCTTCAGTTCATGGACAGAAAGTCTGTTGTTTTAAGGAATTGGATAGGAAGAAACCTAGGTTGATCTGGACAGAATGTATAAACAACATCTGAATCAGTGGAGTGATTAGAATTCAAGAACAGAACTTCTAACTGCTTCCCTCTCACTCTTGTAGAACCACACTGAAACATGTTCTCATATCCGAGCTGAAAACAAGAGTAGGCTACAGTCCACGTACCTTGGTCCATAAGGGCAGGTGAACTGGTAGAAGCATACAGAGGCAACCAGACTGGGGAGCTCATCCTTTACGGATACAAAAAACAAGTTTATACTAATGAACTTCAGTTGCAAATTTTCTGAACGGAACGTTCTTTTTACCGCTGCCGTTAATCGACTTTTGATTGGATCAGAAATTTGGTCACTCTTAAATTCTAGATTCATATAAAGATTCTTCTTTGAAACGGAATTATCAGATTCCTTATTTCAACTTCTTTTCATGCTCTTCCCTACGAAGCAGCTTGGATAGCCATTTCCAGCCGAAGTTTTTCTGAAGAACACAAGTTCTTCCTCAATGTATTCAGCACTAAATCTTTGATCGATTTGGTAACATAAAGAGTGAATAAGACTCCTCTTTCTGCCCAGTGGAACCCCGCTATAGGAGTTTATCAGTTGGCTGTTCCATGTCCTTCTGTAAATGCACCTTTTTAAGGATCAACTACTCCTTATCAGACGCACATAGAAAAAAGAGATTGAATGACCAATCTCATTTTTTAACGTGAAATCTATGGAAGGATGGCATGTACTGAAAAAATGTAAAATTCCAAAGAAATCAGCATTCTCGTCACAAGTACAATAAATGGATAGCTAGTAGGTTTTATGTAGTACATGAAAATTCCATGTTGCACATTCAGATAAGTTATAAATACTTATCTCTAAGTAAGTCAGGGGATATGACAGTAAAGATACTAAGTATATTATACTTCATGAGTATTTTCGAAGTATTCCTCTTGTATCCAATAGCTTAGAAAGGAGATAAAAATGTCAGTGAGCTTGTAAACAATCATCCACCGAGTTGCATATTGACTTCCAACCTCAACAAAGGATGTTGGCTAGAGAATTAGACTGTCAAAAGAATAAATGTGACTAGAAAAAGATATGAAATCAGTTCATAAAGTCAAAACTTATTGATTTGAGTTGCGTGCATAAGTCTAAACTTCTTTGCTGTGGTCATTAAGACACTACCCAATCTTCACTATTACCAAGTATTTGTTGACTCATAATCAACTAGAAAGAGATCAAGGTAATCGACCCAAAAATATATATACAGCTGAAAATAAAAGACAACTTACCTGTAATGAAAATGGAGAAGACATTTCATTTTGTTTACAAGTTGATTGCATTTTCTGAATTAATTCTGACCATTTAACCAACATATTTCTATACATCGGTAGTTGTATATTATTCTGTTCTTTACATTGTCTTCTTCGCTCGGTAAATATTGGTTCATAATAACTTAACCATGAATTTAAAATTGACTCAAAATTAACAACAGATTTTATAATTTCATAAGTTGGGATTTGATTTTGTTGTGGGATAGACAAATAATCGAGAGGAGCAGGAGGAGGATAGTGAATAGGTGGGAAACGTCCAGCATTCGACCAACAGGATGGTATTATTGGCTGCAAGGGAAGCGATGACTGATGATTTAGAACCGGTGCAAATATTTGCTCACCAGTTGATGTTGACACTGTTGGTCTATATACAGGCATTACTTGTAATGCTTGAGTATTCCATGAAGAATGTTTATGTTCAGGTAACGATGACAGTGATCTACCTCCTAGAAATGGTGATGAACGAAGAATTGGCGGCATAGATCTGATTGGTGGTGGTCTATTATAATCGCCCATTTTCTTTAAAAAATAAGCACTAATAAATGAAAAGCATGAAAATTTATATTACTATTATTAAATTTTTTTAATTGCAAAATCTAAATCAAATGATGGCGTTTCTCATGTCAATGCTAATTAACCTTAACTGAATTAATATTAGCCAAGAAACCTAGTATGAAAGGTGATATTTCAAAGCATTTATTTGATTCACTTCCATAATACACTTCGCAAAACCTTTTAAATCAATCCTTAGAAGTTCACAATCTACGTTCAGGGTGTTTTGTAGATTTTTTCTAATCACTTAACAAGAAAAATAATTATATACGGTATCATAACGGAATTTCAGTTCCAAGCCAATAAAACTCGACTAATGTATAATAGTGAATATATATTTATTATTAACTCTCCACCCAATGCTCAATTTATTTGAAACCAAAAAGTCCAACCTTGGCATTGATACCTATAAATGTACAATAAGGTTTATACAGCAGTAAAAATGTTGTATGGTGTAGCCCCGATGTAGTGTTCCTCACGATTGGAACAGTTTATATTGCAGATGATGTTCAGTTCTTCTTTTATTTCATTCTTTGGTTAGTATAAGACTGATTGGAGTGATTTTCTGGTTTATGTGCTATACCAATTCTAAACGGCTTTAATAATCTCGTAATTTCTGATGCTTTTTATATATGATAAAATAATCTGTCTGTTGGTTTCTGTATTTGATTTCACTATTGCTGAGGATTTGGATTGATATCTTTTGACGAGCATTTGTGGATAGCCGTTCTTTTGAAAGATGTTCATTTATCGAAGACGTTGATCAAATTGTAGGTGTTTTTCAGCTCATCTTTTCTGATGACGAATGAGTCATCCAAACAACGAATCTGCGAATCACTAGTGAAAACGATGCTTACAGTCTCTGTATCACTGCTTATATAATAAGTCCCTATATTGGTGATCCAATTGACGTTCCTTCCGTCCATTTGTAGGTTTTATTGTTAAATTGGAAATATACGTTGATTAGTGGTAAATATCATTTGTCCATTCCTTAGAGTTGACTGTTTTCAGTCGATCAAGTTGCAACGTGGTCACCAGTTTGAGTGACTCGACTACATGTACACTCCATTTTGGAGTTAGGGGGGTTGAAAGTAGTCAGGAGGAAATTGATCTTATAGGGGGATCAGTTCACTTAAAATGAAATCAATAAACAGAAAGGTAACCAAATTAGTGTAGGTAACAAGTCCTCTTACACAAAAAATTTGCTTCATTTAACGACAGGAGTATCACAAAACATCCACGGTAATGAACAATCATCACTCAATAAAAATACGAACAAGGATAAAAAGATAAAAATAGAATCAAAAACTCGTAAAACCAAATCATAAAATACGAGAGACACCTTGATTTGTACCACTAAAATTCTCTAACCACTGATTTCCTCTAGTGAAACCATTCTACTTCGTTAATTATAGTTTTTTGAGCGATCATGAAATTAAGTTTGCCTTACAATTTGAAATGGGTAACAATCCATGATTTCGTTAATCTCCTCCTTATTCTAGCTATCACAGTGAATTGAGATCACTACAACGCTAATACTGGATTCGTAAGCGTGATTTCTGGGGTCTGAATAACTCGTCAATGATGTGTTTAACATTCCAAGAGAATATGTTCATCTAAAATACTGCTGACAAGTAAATAGTTTAAGTTGTCTAGAAATACTTCTAGATTATTATCAAACATCCAGAACAGATTAAATAAACCTATATCAATACATCCTCATAGTCAGTTTTCATTGAAATCTAATTCAAAAACTGGCCTCGATTTATGTACCTGCAAATACCCATTAAAAACAATCTACCGATTTCAAGTAGTATAACATGTTTTGTGATGAGAAAAGTAAAAGAAGCGGTATGAGGCTTGTCTATAATCCTGGAAGAATTCTATAAAGTGAAAGGCTAGATTATCAAGTTACAAGACAAAACATGTTT
Source organism: Schistosoma mattheei (assembly GCA_944470405.2). Lineage (NCBI taxonomy): Eukaryota > Metazoa > Platyhelminthes > Trematoda > Strigeidida > Schistosomatidae > Schistosoma > Schistosoma mattheei. The sequence continues at coordinate 5,779,164 of OX103948.1, read as the reverse complement.
GAACCGACTTTAATGATTACACTTTTTTAGTTCAAACTGATGTCAAACTTCACAATTTTAATTTGAAGTTAATAATCTAACAACAGTGAGTAAAAGTAGTTGTTACTATGATGACTAGCATGAGTATTAGCTTTTTTTACTAATATTTGCTAGAATCTATCACTACCGAATTACTATCGTTATAGCAAGCTAAGTTAACATATTTTGCAAAATCAATAGAAAAAGGACTAATTAAATATCATGCAACGTGAAACACGATAATTACACCAACTTATTTTTTATTCAAAAATACATGTATTTCACACTGATTGCTTATCCCTTCACAATACTCAACATGGGATTTTTTGAAATTTCAGTGAGTGCTTTAAAAAAATGGAAATTAGTTTCCTTTTGTGACTACTCATTACCCAGAAGCAATTTATTTTGCCAAAAGAAATACGAAGTATAATATATGTTTAACAAACCAAACATCTTCCAATCATATGTTTTACAGTGAACCTTTGACAAAACACTTTATCATATCGGTAGAAAGTGTTTCACCTAAAAACTGCTCACAAATATAACCCAACTAGAATGCGAAATTCGGCAAAATAATCAAAGTAATCCATTTAGAACCAGTCTTGTACAAACACAATGAATTAGTAATCACTTTTAAACAAACTACGAAAGGCAAGTAGAAGTAATATTAAGACACAAAGTTGTTTAATTTGCAATGATGGGAACCATAAACCGATTTTTATTACTGCACCGTAATTTACAATATTTAATTAAATGTCTTTAATCATCAAGTCCAGGCACATTTTAATTCCTAAATAGTACATATATATTAATTCTAATGGATTGATTTTGATTAGGTTTGATCCGTGTTCGTATTCCAAATAGTGACTCAGAAATGAGTGATATAACCTCTAATTATCACGAACAATAAAGCCCCTCGCCTTCGCAACTGAGAACCTCTACTGACTTATAGTGTTCATACAACTGCGCAGTACCATATTGAATTGACTTATAACTGACAACTACATTCCTCAGGCGTAAGGTACAAGTTTTATCAATATGGTATGTACGGGAGCGCTTTTACTTAATTACACTAATTAAAACTATAAATAATTAGTTCAGTGTACACCGACTACGTTACTTATATATCAACACCTCCGAAAATCAGAACTGATTTAACTGTATGGATAAATGGGGACGTTAGTTTAATCAGGAACTCAAATTAACAGATAAAAATCACAAACCAAGATGAAAACCTAAATCCAACGGGAAACAATTTGCAAATAAACGAAAATACCACAAAATGAACACAAGAAAAATACAATTTATTTGGTATTAATCAGAAAGTAATATGTACAGATTATACAGGGAAATTTTGTTGTATATAAGGAAGCCTTGGAAAATAAAGTACATGTTCTTATAGTGCGAACATTAAATGTAATCAGTAATGAGTGAATATCTGAATTCGATTGATAATTATCTATAGATGTTATAATTATTTTGAATGTAAATATGGTTATAAACAACTCGGCTATTATTAACCTAGGACAAGTATAAACAAGAAATTAACATTTGAACATAGATAAAAAGATGCTGAAATGAAATCACAGAAGTGAATAACAGTAAAGCTACAGTATAAACAGCATAAAGCATCCAAGTAATGATGAAACAGTCTACATAGATAAGGAAAGTGAAGAACATATATAGTGAGCATGTCAAGAAAATAAGCAAATAGATACATTAACACTGAAGAAACAAGTAGGAAAAAAAATTTTGACAATAAGAAAAGTAAATACATTATGTGAATAGATATTCTAATGGTCAGTAAGTTATGTGCCAACACGCATACGCAAACACATAGAAAGACCGCTGGTGAAATAAAACAAATAGTAGTACTAGTAAAATACAAGCTTTACTCCCATAAGGCAGCGACATTCCCATGAAATGTGGAAGCGATTGGACCACCTGCTGTGAACAAACGTGTACCTGAAGGGTCATATTCATGTGTATAAACAGCCAGCATTCGACGTTGGTTGAAAAATGTAGGAAAAGATACAAAATCAGAATGAATATTGCCAAAATAATTCATTCCTAAAAAAATGGGTCCTAAATGTGGATCACGGATTTGTAAACGTGGTAAACCAAAGGGCATTACTACATGTGTAGAAGGTGTATCAATTTCATTTGCTTGACTTGAACTTTGATTATTACCATCCAGAGAATCCACCGTCGCAGTCTCATTATTTGTGGTTGACTGGAGGTCATCGACTGGGAAGTATGATTCAGATAATGAAGAATCATTACCATCCTCTGTAGTGGTATTCTGTTGATATGTATCACTTCGAATATTAGCATAACTCGACCTGTCAGACACCGACGCCTCGACAACTGGGTAGGTGTTTAAAGCTCCAGCCACTGCCATGCTACGCCGACTACGTAAACTTGACAAACGATGTTGGATTCTGTCTAAACGAACACGTATATTGTTAACAACTTCAGCCCTAAGTTGTGATGAACGAACAGTATTTAGAGACCGTGTCAAAAGAGCTGGATGTGCAGGGGAGGGTGGTGGAGAAGGTGCATTCCAGTTAGAAGAACTTTGAACTATTGCTTGAGGTTGTGAAACCGGTCTGGAAATAGGGGCAACTGAAGAGGACACAACAGACGGTATCTCGAATTCATCACATGTTTGTGGTTTCAACCAACCAGGACCAACGTCCAACTGTATTGGCAGATGATGATCACTTCTAAGGTCATAAAAGTGCACTTGACCACTGGAAGTGCCATAAGACAAAACTGATTCAGCAAAGTTCAAAGATCGGACACCTGATACATCTAAAGGAGGAAGTATACAGCGTGCTGCAGCTCCAACCTTGACTGTAGAACATCGAATATCGAACAAAAGTACACAATGATGAGTTGCAAGTGCTATGCAATTAGGTTCAGATGGCCAACGTCGAAGAGCTACAGCTTCCTAAAATGAGATTTAAAATAGAAGAACCAATAAATTTCAGCGACTTGAAGTGAACTGAAATTACCATTACTGATAGTTTTTACAATTGAGGTAGCTTTTAAAAAAGCATTACAACCTGAAACAAATGATGAAAATAGCAGTAAGGCGCAATGAGGCAGAGCAGTTTCGCATTAGGTTTGTTTAGTTTGTTTTCATTATATTCGATCATCACGTCGTTTGCAAGAAAAGAATAAGATTATTTGGCTGAGATCAACAGTTGGACGAAGAAAAACCACAACTTAGAAAAATTTAGTAGTCGTATAAGTTTTTATTATCTGATTGTTTACATGATTATCATTTATTAACGAATGTCTGTATTACATGCATCTTACTTCTACATGAGATATGAGTCATTCAGAATTATTCGCAATGGTGTTGACAGACTTAATAGTTATTTTGTGTTTAGTAGACAAAGTATTCTCAATTATTGACTCACATTGGGTTTTTTTATATCTACTTTAATCTTATCATACTTTTAGTATTCTTTCCTTTCTGTATTCTTTTATTGAAAAGTGAATCAACGTGAATCATAACCACCAAAATGTAAATACAGTAAAACTGCGGAACGCTCTAAAACACGTCTGCTGCCCACGACTGTAAAAGATAGGTAACACAAAACTGCAGACAAGTGAACATTTGTGATTTGAAAGTGCTTTCAAAATAATGTGGTTGAGCTGAATCTTGATGGTGCCTAGAAAGTTCCGATTTGTGCCCACTAAATATTAAATACACTTGCCAAAGATAAGTAAAAGTAAAGATTTTTAAAGCTTATATTGAACCCTAATAGTTTAGTTTTTTGGTAGGTGTATTTTAAATGTTGGGGGATTTAATCAACAGTCGATATTTTCAAATAAGTGAATACATCTTAAAACGAATAAACATGAATACTTTAAGTTTTGCAGAAAGTGCGTATTTGATTATTATGTTCGTTTAATGAAGCCACACTCGAAACTAGAAAACTTGTCTAACCTAACAGTTATACTACAAAAGGGGATTAACTGAAAACTATTCATGTTATTTTACCGTTATACCGGATCATGCAAAAGTGTTGTTCCAGCATGGCTATCTCTTCTCTTCAATAAAATTGAAAAACGTCGAAGTTACAAAAGCTTGAGCATCAAAGATTATACATTTGAAGAATGTTGGCAATTTATTATTTGCATGGCAGCGCAATAACTTAGAATGACCAGGTGAAACCTATGGAAGTTAGACATTCTACATCTGTACATATACTTACTCCATGACGATTTAATAAATTTCACACAATAACTAACATTATTCGATACGATACGATCAGCGTCAGTGGCTTCTATTAAAAACGTGACACAAAGTTCTATACACCAAAGAGGTTGTTTTCCATAACTCATGATTCTTAATAAATTTCACAACCCTTGAATGTTATTCTCTCTAAGTATGCAACACGGTCATTTAATATTCAAGTGAACTGACGTTCAAACAGTATTGCTACTTACAATGTACGTTAATAATAAACATTACGGTAAGTTTACAATATAGGTATAAACCAACCTGATAAGCATCTCTCAAAACTAAAGTGTAAATCGGACGTGTCCGTTTATCCAGACCCATTCGAACAGCATCATATAAGTACAGGCGACGCGACATTGATACAACTGCAAGGCTTGTCTGAGTCGGAAGATACTCCAAAGCACGAAAACGATCATCAGGTGTAGATGACATGGCGTATGCGATAGGACGTCGGATATGGAATACAGATGAAGCTGGTGCGGCGTCGGCACTTCGGCATATTCTGTTGTCATTGTTAGGGTATTGTTCAGAAGACGGAATCCGCCATAAAGCTAACGATGAGTCTCGCGAACATGACGCTAAACAGGTATCATCAAGCCACCGTAAGTCAAAAACCCAATCATTATGGCAATCCTAAAAATTAGATTTAGGGAATGAAAACTAACTCAAACGCCTGCAGTAGGTTATAAAAAATTAATATTGATTTTTTGTGTAATAATTGGTCAAAATGATTTATAAAATAACTATATATGCGAAATTTGAAGACAAATGTTTCAAACCTTTATTTTGAGCAGATACACAGTATATGAGTACTGTTAAGTACAACATAGTGACAATGTAAAAGTTTGAATGTCCAGTTTTGAAGTACGTTTAGTGTAAAGATGAATGGTGCTAACGGTTAAAATGAAGTACTTTGAAAATTATAACTTGATGAACTGGAACAAATTTCTAAACTGGAACTCCACCCAAACACAAGAAGCCTTCAACTAGAAGCTACTCTTGAAAGCTCGGTGGAAAGCTTTAGTGTACCGTTTATTACCGACATCTGATTAGGTGCACTAGATGACGAATCCCTTATTTTATTTCTAAGGTATAATCATAAGAGCGTGAAGACTATTTGTCACCTTCGGTTATTTACCATTGCCATGTTAACTATTGATTGTTATACCTATAGTGTTTGCGAATGTATAGGAATGTACCGGCATACTGATTGATTTAGGAGACGCACATGCAAATGAAGCGACGAAGAACACTGTACTGATGTGCACTATTCCTGTGTAATTCGAACACTTCTGGCTTGTAAAAACCTTTGAGTTCTTAGTTAGAAAGGTCAGCTTACCTTGGTAGTTTCATAAAATAAAGGCATTGCGTTCACGGTGAGACCTTTAACGTCAAACCGAAGAGTTGATGGAGAGGACATAATGGTAGATTCGTTCGGATTCCAACCACCAGGATGGAACTTCAACTCCTGTTTCACCTAATTTCCTCAGTAGCAGCGTATTAATGACCAACCTCCACATATAAAGCGTGTCTCAAGGTTGAGTACAAAAGCCCGTTAGTCAATAAAGTTAATAGTATCTTAGAAAAATTCAAATGGATAGCGAATGAGTCTCCCTCATCTTAACTGATCACCTGCTACGTAATATGACGTTTATCACCACGTTTGTCACGGTGAAGATAGCTCAGTAAGTCTGCATCTAGTCTAAAACGACCAGAATTCATCAATGTGAACTCACATATAATCATATCACTGTTCAAAACAAGAGACCTACCCAAGCATACATTTTACGAAATCTAACCATACCGTACTTTGACTTACGCAAAGTAAACAGTGAGGAGAAAATTCCGACAATCTATAGACTCCGATATGATTGACATTATCTCCCCTGTAGCTACAAACGTTTTCGATGTATTGAGTTGAATGGAATGAATACCACAAGCACAAGGATTAATTTGATTTGCATATCTAAAATATTAACACATTAAGAATATAATTTCCATACGGAGTATCTGATTTTATCAAAGGAATGTCAAAGCTTTCATTTGAGGTGCAGTCATATAGAACTAAATTGTTACATTTTGTACCATAGACAACATGGTTATTGGTAATCCACTGACAGGCGAAGATTTTATTTCTATGGCCAGGATCCAGACTGCGTCTTTGCCACACGAATGGAAACTTAGATGAAGACTCTGGTATCTGACCCGTACCAATGTACTGACTCGTGCCTAATTCACGAGAACGCAATAACTTTATGATTGGTTTAAGTTTCTAAAGTGGAGACCAACTGCTGGTGAATCTAAAAATCTTACCTGTCCATTAAAAACCTTACGTTTAGTAGGAGGTACCATATAAAATCTTGGAACTTATCACGGGAAAACAAGCAAGTTGTGACTAGCGCCCGAATTGATGAATTAAACGCCTCAAGGTCGTATAGTAAAACTAACTTTAAAGACTGAAGAAGTAATCTGTATACATTCAGTTTTACCACTAACTTTATGGTGAGCTAGTGCAAACTGGTTGTGTTTTCTGCAATTCTCAACTGTCAAAAGATGGGTAAATTTTTGCTGCATTTCACCCATGTGTTTTTGTGTTCATTCGTGTTCTACATTAAAGTAATCTCGGGTGCAATTTGGTGCTGAAGCATGTAGGATCAGTGAAATGTCACTGAGATCTAGCCAAATCATCCATTAAGTTGGATGCTATGTTGGACGACAGAACACTGAGCGTTGAACATCTTCAAGTTCAACCAACCAACTTTCAATAATTATTCTAACACTGTGGACCAAGCGATAAACCAGCATTAGAATTTATAGTGAAATGCATAGTCAGTGATTTTCTGTAACGACAAGATAAAAACCACATTTTTTCTATTTTGTTACACTTTATGTTACCACATTTATATTAAATATCTAATGTTTCTCTGTATCAGTGATAAAGAAACAGATATAATTGTTTGGATATACATATACTGATATACTACCGCGTTGGTCGAAATATAAACGCTATCTCCGCCAACAGTTCTTCTGCTTTATTAGACACGGCCTGTGATTGAAGACTAATATAGTGTTATAACATTCTTTTAGGCATTTCTACACTACGTTGGATTTTTGGCCAGGATTGTTATTGAATAGTACTATTAGATTCAATCTTGCTAATTATGCTATTGGTGCCACCACGTGTAGAGGAATCTTTTTTAATCAAGTGGACTCATTTGTGGTTGTTATTTCAGAGAGCAGCTTATACCACCGTAAACCTGGTAATGGTATCTAGCATATAAGTACACTTAAAGAGTCACTAAATCTCATGCACATGGTTCACCTTATCTTCTTGTAGAAAGCAAGAACAATAATTTGAGCAGAATAGCACGAATTTACTTTATTTCGTTTGGTTCTCGTCAGCTGCTGACAACCTGTGATGTCTAAAATGTATATTCACAAAATTTATTTAAATTACTCTAGTGATAGATTTTAACTGGAAGTTGCTTTAGAGGAACATCGACATAGCATAGTAAGTATGTAAATAAATTTTATAAACTGAATAAAATATCCTATGTATTTACCCTATATAAAAGAACATTCAAAAATATTGATTGTAATCAAGATCTAAAGGGCTAGAAACCAGTAGTTAAGTAATGAGTAAACGCTGATAAGACTAAAAAATGAGTAAAGCTCAGGTAATAAAATAAGATTACTGGTCAACATGAGAGTCGAAATGAAAATGCGTAATGATGTAATTAAAGGAAAGAGTTTCAAATAGTTTTCACGGTGCATTGAAGGAATATTTGTCACCAGGACAAGGAAATAATAATAACCATCACCCTTAGAACACACAAAGTAGGTTTTTGAAGCAAACGTCAGAACACTGGGTCTGGGATGTTTATTAATCATTCTGAAAGATCATAAGGCATCGGGCTAATGTTTTGTACCCAGGAGATGTTTAGTAAGTGTGTAGAACTATGGTCTACTATGATATTAGTGCTGCTCTAATAATAGACCTAATCCTAAATTTGTAGATTTGTCATGATATAACTGCCTAATCTATAAGATCTTACGTGGAAGTCACACCATCGACTACGCCAACTCACTGTATCGTATCAATTACCAATACATGATGTAGAACAACGTTAAGCTAGAGAAGGAACAATATATTTAATATGAATAGAAGATATAAGATAACATTCAGATGGACCACGCCTGCATGGCCGAGCCATGCCATCCGATCAACTCCAGTCCATTCAGTTCATTGTTCGCGCCTTCTCCATTGTTGGGTATTTGTCCGCGTTAAATGTTGAATATCTATTTTCTGAGTAGTCTCGTGTTCACAGCTTTGTGGATTGTGTGGCTATTGTCCAATGCCACTACAAGTGCACCGTTTAAAGTCCTTATTTCGCAGAATTATGGTCTACTTTGGTATAATACTGCATATTTAAGTGTAAGGGGAACGATAACTCTGCCATCAAATCACGAAAACTCTCAGGGTGTATTGATGTGCCTCCTCTCTTGTAAAACCCAAGAAACCTATGGTTGCACTGAATTTTCCTACTTATTTTCACCGCTTTTATAAGTACTAGTGTATATCACAAGTTTTAATACACACACAGGTAATAGTTGAACCAGTATACAATAACCTTCGTTAAATAGTCTTTCCGAAAAAATCCGTGATATATAATCTGCTGAATCAGTGCTTAGCGGTGGAGTCATGAGCACTCAACTCTGAATTTGATCACAAGTTCATGACTGCAGATGACCGGTAGAGTGACTGGGTTGAATAGTAAATAAACGTCAACTCCTAATGACCAGCTACGACGTACAATTTTACACTAGATAAGTGTTTATGCAGTTTTTACTCCCCATACACCATCTAAAGCCTCTTTTACGGTTTGAGAAGGTCCTTGTTCAAATTGGATTAATTGCCTCAAAGCAAAAATAACAGGTTTCTCATTCTATTCCAAAACCACACCTAACCCCAAATGAGATGCATCTGTAATATTGATAAAATTTTCGGTTGGTGGAAGCAGTGTGAGGAAAGCCTCACCATTTATAACCGTGCTGAGAATTCTATATTGCACCAAAATATAATATTCAATAAAGCCACTAACAATAATAATAATAAAGTCTTCCCAAGTATATCATAATGTTTTTGTTGCCCTAAAATTTTTTCTAGGACTGGGGATGAAAAGTGAAGTTTATACTTTTGTAAAGTCAAAAATAATTACGGAGCATCGACCCACGATCCCACTGCTGACAAATTCGTGGTTGAAGGTGCTTAGATCAATGTAGCTTGGCGAATCATATCAAGTTTGAAACATCAAGCGTCTACAGTTTAGTCTAAGCAGTTGATTGAATTTAGTTTGAACTGACGCCTGTAAAGATTTACGGCCATATTCGTCAAACAATCGTTCGGATGACTTTAAAAAATCTTCATTATGTAACTTATTGACTTCGTTATAAACTACAATATCATCCTGATACGTTTCAGCACCACCTAGACTGATCATATTCTGATTTATTATCTTTTGGAACATTGTGATGGAAAAATTTAATCAGAACGGTAAGAACTTGTATCTGGACAGTCCAAATAATGCATTAATAGTAGTTAGTACATTAGAGGTTTTATCCGATAGAATGCCTTGACCCCAATAGTTTATACAAAATATCTTGGGTGTATTTGTAGAATCATGGTCTACTTATTTATTAGCATTGCTCTAGTAATTAACCTAATCCTAAAATTGTAAATTTGTCATGATGTGGCTGCTTAATCTAAAAAATCTTACATGGAAGTTACATCACTGTCTACACTGATTCATTGTACGTATGAACTTTGTAAGAAACACATTAAGGCTAAAGATAGAATAATATGTTTAGTTTGAGTAAAGACAAGTTACACAGAATGACCACGTCTGCCGTGCTGAGCCATGCCAACCAATTTATTGAATTAATGATCCCGCGTTATCCATTATTAACTACTCTTCGTGTAGATTGTTGAATACAAATCGTCTTAGTAATTATATGAAGGACTTTAAAGGTACGACCTTGTCGAAAAAGCCAAGTATTTAGTGTCATGTTGCAATCAGTACGAATTATAGATGTTTTTCTGTTCATTTTGATAGAATCACAATGGAAGTATCTCGCCTGGACTATTGAGCTGAGATTTTTATCCTTTTTTCAATCAATTTATCTAGCTTATCATTTACAGCCTTATTAAGACCATAGCAAAATAGCCTACGTTTCAAAATTATGGGCACATCCTTCACTTCTAAGAGTTTAAAAGCCTCGTATATGAAGAAATGCATACGTCTGGTAAACTTAGGCCATTGAACCCAAGCACTAATGGACCGTATCAATTAACTACTAATGGAATACTGACACAACTGCCCTCTACTTTCCTCGATGGAATATTAAATGTAACAATAATGGGTAAATAATGGCTAGTCAGGCCAGTAACTTCATAGCCGGTAAACTTAAACGGGACATCATTATGAAAAGCAACCGATTTCTATTACAAATTACTGGTTGTATGCTGCCGGAATCAACAATAAATGAATGAGACTTACCTGTGTTATCAATTAATTTTTGCACTAAATGGGAAGTACTGCTGCAGACGGTAGTGAACGACAACAAATCCATTCTTCTGACCTAATGCGTTGGTCATGATCCATCATCATTCAGTGTCCAAGTAGTAAACGACTTGAAACTTTTGCGTACCTTCGCATATGTCTAAGCTATTCTAAGGAACAACAATCTGCATAACGAAACTGATATAAACTACAAAGACGCAGCTAACTACATGAAAGACAGACTTAATACCAAAAGACAAACTAGTGTGCCTTACGAGTTGTTTACATTTCTGGATGAATCCAAACTGTTGTTCTTAGGAGTCGGAAGTTTCGGCAATACAGCAAATTTATTCGCATTCGCCAACAACACTTCATGTTTAAATAAAATTACAAGGACAATATGTATCTATACTAGGGTTGGACTTCATAGTTCCAAATAAATTGAGTGTTCAGTCGGGAGATAACAATAAATTCAATTTGTTTCATCCCAACGGGTGAAGAAATTTTGCTTCTGACGCTTCGTGACTCAATGTAAGCCACTTCTTCAGAGTATATAAATAACCGAAATTAAAGTAACAAGAGTTTAAAACGTCAGAAACCATTTTTTTACTCATTGGGATATAACAAAGTATATATATTATTAAAAAAATATAATATTTGCAGAGCGAACTGAATTCACTACATTTCAAGGCTTGCTGTCAGCCGCGAACGGCCAGAATTTGCAACTAAAATGTTAGTACAAAAATGTTATTGCACACTATAATTTTTATATCCTAGTGAAGGTTAAACTACGAGTACCTTCTGAAAGCTATTAATGAACTAATATGATATATATGTATATTCATATTGTATGACTATTCAGTGACTAGACTGTATACATCTATATTCATCTTATTATAAGCTTCATTTTGACCCGTTGACTATTATTATACTATTTACTAATCTTCAGTTATGTTCAGTTTAATGATTGCATTCTCCCACGTTCACAGCTACGTTTTGAATTGATCTTGTATAAATGTTATCTCCTATCTTATGGAGTGATGTGGTCTGTACGGCTTGTACATAATCCAGGTATGTTTGAAATAAATGGTTTGCATAATGGAAGCTGGTATTAGTGTTCTGAACTCAACTAGAAGGGTTAGGAGGTAAAAGAACCAACAGGGACGCTAGGTTGTTCATACCGGTCGAACATCATGGGTTTAGCACGGTACTAAGAATAAAGAAGTCGTATTTCAATTGGCGAATGAATCATATGGTAAAAAGCCGGCCTTAAAGTCACAACAATAATCAATGAAGTTTAGCTAGAAACGACATTTGAAAAAGTGGGACAATACATTTAAGAAAATGGTTTGGGTTGTTTAGTATTTATATGTTGAAGACAAAATAATAAGTAATGTGAGAAAGGGTTGAACATGTTAGAGACATTGGATAAGTACAAACTGTCAACAAAGAAATGATGGTCAAGGCACCTATCCGACATAAGATTAAAGTCAACTTCTTGAGTAAACGTCAGTGGGAAGTTTCACCGTGCTTTACGGACCATATTAGAGAGATAATGTGACTGACATGCGTTAAAATAATATAACTATCATACCATAGCAACGACAGGTGTATCGCACTTTTTTTGGTATACAAAGGTCAATTCCAAAGCTTTAATGGTATTGGCCATTGAAAAAAAGTAAAATTAGTGTTCGTTGTCTGTTAATCATTTCAAACGTTTTTGAGACACCCACGTTGTGTACACTACTTATTAAGGGCTCGGTAGTCACACGCGTGAATACTTGATATACGTCCAGACACAACTTACGGGGAATATGTCGCGAAAACCTTGTAGATATCCTTTTTTCAGTTCTTTTTGTAAATTTGCTTCAATAAGTACATATAAATTCGTAAACGCATTTGAGTGACCCCAAAAGGGCATTGATCCACTATTGGTCGATTTAGTAAACATCCGGTGTTACAAGCCGAAAAGAATTTAGCATCAGGTAAGCTTATTTAATCCTTTAATCAATGCTCCTATCTTTGAATGCAAGCCGAATAAAGATAGGTTTTCTGTTAATGGTTGTTGATTTAGAAATTTCCGTACTTTAGGAACAACTTGTTTGGATAATCATATTTTACAAGACACCCTTCGAAGCATTCTATTTCTTCCTGTGTTTTTCCAGTTGAGCGCAACCTTCTAGCCCGATATGCAGGGTTTGGCTAAACGATTTCATAACCACTGGATCTGAAACTATTATGATTTGAGTGTTTCTCTATCGATGTTTCTTTTCCAAATGTAGTTTCCTCCGTTGTCTCATAACTTCTTTATTGTATTTTTATGTCTACGTATTTATATTGATTATTATGATGTTCCGTTGTAAACTTGATGTTAACGTGTTTTGTTAGTTAAGTCAGTAGAGCAACTGTGAGGCATGATCAATATTATCAAAAATAATGAATGTATCTTAAACACATTTTCTGTACAAACTTATATCTTTGATTTCTTGCTCAAGTTTCGTTTGTTCAAGATCAGCTACAAAGCTGTCGGTGAAAGTAAGCCCTAGTGGTGATCTCGTGGTCAGCCGATTAGTAAGACCAAGTAAGTGATCAATAACAAGTTTGTAGGTACCAATGCCAGGATTGGACGAAATTTAACCACATGCCGAAAACCGACTAATTCAAATCGGTATATCATTTCTAACCCTGCACATCCATTCAGCGCAAAATTTTCCATAGCCCTGAATTGTTCTGGAAGAGCAGACAGGCTGGAAGAAAAAGAGAACATAATAAGCACCATATTTACACTTGGATTTGGCCAACCACGGCGAAATTCTAATTTATGGATGAGCCAATCAGAAGCGTTTGAGAGATTGCAAGGTCACGGTGTCAACTTCAGTGCTTAATGCTAACGTACGATCGGTTCACAGGGACTTTGCGCAAAATGTGATAGTTGAGCGGCTATAACAAATAAAACGGTGAGACTATAATTTGTGAACGAATCAATCAGTTATAAGTTAACAGATCTCGGATTTTGGCGTGAAAGCCTTTCATCCATTTGACTTAATAGATTTCTGGCGTTGTAGCTGATGTCAGTTCGTGATTAAAACCCTATATATAATCCCCAACTAAGGCAAATTATGACAATTATTGCGAACTGTATAATGAAGGCATCAATAACACTGGTTTCAGCCAGGTACTACGATACATACGGATGTTTGGAGAGCGTACAGACTCCTACATAGGCTTGGTTATGTGCATCGTGTCGTTATCCACAAGTGGCATTTTGTGTAATCAACAACCGGAAAACACGCAAACAGTATCGGAGTTATGTAGTCGAGGCTGAAAGAGTTTTTGAGACTTTATCATGGCCCCCGAGGCCGACTATTCTGTAGCCATATGGATGATCTCCTCTACTGCACGCATTACGATTTTAGAACCTCTGAACCTCTTTTTAACCTTGACAAGTTTCTGAACCACGTATAAGAAGTGTGTACACTTTATTTCTTTGATTTTGTACAATATATTTTTATACTGACTCCTTGCTGATTGGCTAATATTTACCAGGGTCACCTGAGGTTCGTTCAAAGGTCGTCCATAAATTATAGTTTCGCCCCAACCATTACTAGCCGACATTTCCACCACCTCATCCATAGGTTTCAACAGACAGGATTCCACTCTTAAATGGTGGTCCCATAAGCGACTTGTCAGTGTCATTCAAAGTTCGGGGTTGACTGAAAATACTTTGGCATCGCGAAGTGGAAAAGGGACGGAAAACCATTAAACATTGTTTGTTTGTTGACAGGTAACCAGCTTCTGGTTGAAGATGTCTATATCCACACACCAATAGGGGGTGGTGACCATGACGAACATTTAGGAGATTAATGAATGTTCTCTATTTTAGCTGCACTAGAGCGGACTATATAACGATGAGGAATAATCCTCAATGCGCCTCGTGGTAGTAAGTGACGGAGCCGAAAATATGATTACCTTTTGAAGTTAGTGAAAGACGTAACTTAGGATGCAACCGAATACAATATAGTTATTCACCCGGAAATCCCAAATCCTGGGATGGAGAACTTGACTCAGAAGGAAAGTTTCACTACGTGATTCTGATAGCAGCTCTTACTGGGCACTAAGAAACAGGTGGAACGTCAAATCCCGCAGTGATATGTGTGCTCAGGCAAGGCTAGCAGCCAAAATTCAAGCTAACCCCGAAAATCTCCTCAGATTCATGACCACAAGAAAACCCACTAACCAGGGTATCTGTACCCGCAAAGAGTCCAATGGCAAAGATCTCACTAGATCAGAGATGCCAGAGATCTTCGTCCCCAACATCATGAACCAACTGAACTAGGAGCTTGCAAACGTCAAACGCCTCTCAACTCTGGTACCGGTTGAGGGCTGGTGTGATATCCAACAAACTTTCGGGTTAGTAGTAGTGAAATCGAAATCCCTGAGCCTAGGAAAGCCACCAGAATGTGATGGCATCCGACCGATAATCTTGAAACAATGCGTTGAAGCCATTAGTATACTCACTATATTCACACCAACTTTGAAGAGGATGGAAGCAAACCACTCTCGCTCCAATATTCAAAGGGGGAGATAGAAAAGTCTCGGCCTGTTACATATCAGTCACAATACTCTGAATACTATCGAAGGCAATGGAAGGACTAGCCAATGAACGAATGAAGGAACATATGAATAGAAACAACATCCTCCGTGAAGCTCAACACAGGTTAAGAAAGGTAGGTCCTGTAAGTTTAGTCGGCTCATAGCACTTGAGAGCTTGGCGGCCAACTGTTCACGTGATATTCTCGGAGTTCACAAAATTATTTGACACATTACCTCATGTACTTCTCATAGCAAAGGTTACTAGGATGAGTTCTACTGACCTTCTGTCGTTGCTTCAAAACAACCTAGAGAGCAAGATTTTCTGTACCAAGGCGAGTTGAAAGGTCCTACCGCCGGGAATTTCACAAGGAACAATCCTAGGTCCTCTCTTGTTCTTGATCTATATTAACGACCTGAAGGATAAGATTACCTTAGCAGCACTAATCTACGCAGATGATGCAAAGATCTAGAGATCCATAAAGGGCGAAAAGGATTCACTTCAGATTAAAAGAGACCCTACAATAGAGGACTGAGCAGTAGGGAATGGGGTTAAACTCAATCTGTTGAAATATCATGCCATGAACACTCTTCCTCACTCGACACAAAACACTTACATCCTCTGCACAACTCTCTCAGTTGTCTCTTTTGGACGTGTTCTCGGGCTTGTAAAGACGGGGAATTAGGACACTGGCTTGAACTACAAAATGATATGTCTTTTGGACTAAGTACAGAGACAGACGACCAAGTGGATGATAATCCTAAAACAAGAACCTACAATATATTAAGTACACCGAGCCACCCTAACATGACCACGTTGCCAGAAAATGATCTACACGCTTCTCAAGGCAACCCTCAAGAGAAAAAAACATCAAAGAACAAACATCCAGACAAGCTATTACGTTTTTCATTAAGAGTTTCTCCCATTTGGTATGCTCCCAACCGGAGTGAGCACAGCTCTCTCAGTGGATAGCTTTAAGAGGAGACTTGACAAAAAAGTACTTGTAGAATTATGGCCTACTATGATATTAGTACGGCTGTAACAATAGACTTAATCCTAAAATTGTAGATTTATTATGATGTAACTGCCTACTCTATAAGATCTTACGTGGAAGTCACATTATTATCTACACCAACTCATCGTGTCGTAACAACCATCAATATATGGTTGAAAACACATTCAAGCTGGAGATAGAACAATATATTTTATATGAACATTCAAGGATAGCCACACCTGCAAGGCCGAGTCATGCCGTCCGATCATTTCGAATTAACTGATTTACCTCTTCCCGCTTCCTCCCTCGTTGGGATTTTCTCCGCATTATGTATTAAATATTTACTTTCCCAGTTTTCTCGTGTTCAGCTCTGAGGATTATGTGATTAAGGCCCAGTGCCACTACATAGTCATTCATGGGTTGCCATCTTCCTCTTGGACCAGCTGTATCTGATGCATGTCTCGTAAATTACCGGTTATCATTACCGTGTGTTATTAATTACTCCATATCTCTCTTATTATTACCTCCATTTCCACCATTATCCTTTTGATTCTATCTTCTTACATGTTACCAGTTAAGCTAATAGCTTATTTTTCTACCAAAATAAGCCCATTCACTTAGAACACGAATATAATGGTCAATAAATTGAATTAATTGTAGTGTATTGAAGTTCAGAGTGTGTAGTGAACGACTTCCTCCGAAATAAACCTAGACTGTAGTCAAACAATTGTAAAATACATATGGTGAGTGACTTCAATGCATACTCTATAAATCCGAAAAACTTAGATAAAAGATAATCTAAAACATCGTTTGATCACCAACCGTTAGAAACTATAGTCGCCCTAGCTTTACTCCAGCACATTAGAGATCCCACCGGATATGACATACAAAAGCCCCGTCTATCTTACATTACGTTTTCATATATGGTGATGATGTCCATCAAATAACGTTCCTTTACCTTTAGGAAGAAGTGGTCATACAGTAATCTAATTGAAGTTCATGGGTGAGATGGCCTGCCAAATATTTGTACCTGCCCGTCTTAACATGTGGAAGGCAGTCATAAAGGCGATACACTCTGCAACCTCGGTTGAGAACTGGAACATTGACTCCTTAGCATCAGTTGAAGAGGCGTGAACTTAGTTCCAACAGTTATACAATCAAATATACCCTAGACAATCCCAAAGAAAGAAAGACATTGATATCCGTGTATGGACTAGGATATTCGACGTTTACTAAGACAAGAAAAACTTCTGAAACATCGCAATCAGACTTGGCACAACAAGTACAATGGAACGCTTCAGGTCGGACAGAAATAAGTGTATTATTACAATCCAGGAAGCCCAGAGAAAATATGAAATGTAGTTAGCCTAGTCTTTAATCAAGAATCCTAAAAGACCTCTCGTACATAAATTACAGAACAAGGACGCAGAATTGGATTTCCAGCCTGATAACGGGGGAGGGAGTGGATCTGAAATGATAGAGGATGATCAGGAAAAAACAGGGGCTGTTGCAATCTATTTCGAGGTATTTTTCACTCAGGAGCCTCCTCATGACGAAGAACTAGACCCAAATACGAAGTCAACAAACCGTCTGCTCACCGTGGACTTTGATCAAGACTATGTACTTAAGGCTCCTGGCACTTAAGGCACGGAAAAATCAACCGGACCAGATGAACAACATCCCAAAATCCTGAGACAAACAATATATTGCACCCCCACTGATTGTAATATTCAGTGGGTCGCTTAGCCAAGGTGTGTTACCTACGAACTAGAAGGATGCTTATGTCACTCCGATACATAGAACAGGACCAAGACAACTTCCATCAAATTACAGACCTGTCATTTTCACCAGTGTCATAGTTAAAATACTGGGAAGAATGGTCAAAATGACCACAATGACATCCGTGGAAACCAACATCTTGTTAAACGGTGAACAACTTGGTTTCAGAAAAAGTTGTTATTGTACACCAAACCTCCTTATAACAAGGGAGCAATGGATAGAGGCTCTAGACAATGGAGAATCAGTGGATGTTGTCTACATAGATTTCAGCACGGCATCTGATAAGGTGAGAATAAATAGACTGCTTTTGAAGCTGGAAAATCTCCCAAAATGGATTAAGGATTTCCCAGTAGATCGAAGACAGAAAGTAAGAGTAAATTTAAAGTGCTTCATCTAGAGACCGGTACTTAGTGTAATGTCACAGTGCTCGCTACCAGGTCCTCTATTTTTTACACTGTATATAAATGAACTCTTAAGTGTAGTTGAGTCCCCGATGCTGTTATACTCTGGTGATGTAAAACATTTGGCGAGAAATAACAGGAAACACAGACGCATGAGCATTTCAGGCAGACTTAGATATTCTGATTAGCCGGTCTGAAGAGTAGCTAATGTCTACGAACGCACCCAAGTATGTCTACATGTAATTTGAGGATACAAAGGTAAATGGGTACAGTATAAGGGAAGTACCTGTACCCGTGGTTCGGTCTCACAAGGACCTTAGGGTAACAGTGAGTCATGATCTTGAGACCACAGCCCGCTACCGGGAGGTTGCAGCTAAGGGGTTTAGAACCCTATGGGCTTTAGGACGGACATTCACTAAGTTAGATACTACCATGTTAACTACAGTGCACAAAACCTTAGTGAGAACTAACCTTGAAAACTGCGTTAAGGCTGCAAGCCCTGTTTAAAAGGTGACTCAGATATCCTGGAGGAAGTACAGATGGCAGCTAGTGTGCACTTCTAAAACTCTGGGGTTTACCAAACGAAGGGTGGCTTGAGAAGCTAGACCGCTTTACTCTGTCCTGTCGCAGATTAAGGGGTCATCTGATTTTGATGTATAGAACACTAAGAGATGATTTCGGACCTTCCATATCCTCTCTTTTTCTTCCCACTCGATCAAAACATCTCAGAGGACGTAGTGGGCGAGTAGAAAAGCCAAAAACGAACAAAATACCCGTGGCATACAGGTTTTCACACCGAGTCAACAATTCTTGGAACCTGTTACCCGAATCAGTGGTTTCCGCACCTTCAATTGACTTATTCAAAAGAAGACTAGACGCTCGCAAAAGCATACTAGAAAAAGAATAACATAGGCCGTAGACCTTCTGTCTTCACTACACAAATCTGAATTCTGAATCTGAAAATTGGTGACCTTCACGATTACGAAATATTCTGAGTGCGGTTTATAGACCTTTCTACGGAACTTTGTTAATAGATTATCTGGTGAAAAGAAGCGAGTTATGGATCAGAATGCCTTGTGGAGTATATTCAGAAGGTAATCAGTGGTATGATATATGTTGAAATACCTTCAGAATTGACAAAAATGGAAGTGGAAATATAACTGCTGACGAGTTGCAATCTTGTCTATCGAACGGTGAGTTAATTTAATTGTTGTTATTTAAATGGCGTTGTTTTTAGAGTAAAACTTACATCACGTTAGTTCTATGTTGTAGTTTTGCTTGGAACCAACAGTTAATTGCTATTCTTATAAACTTTCTGACGTCGCAACAGGATGTCCCCTTGATTTCCCCTTTTTCGGTTGCTTCGGTACAATTACACATTTATAAATGTTATAATGACGGATATATTCGTCGTCGATCTAGTCGAAATCAGATTTGTTTACATATCTTCGTTATTGACATCCGATCTCAGTTTTCCTGTCATATATAAGACAGTGCACATGCACTTCAAAATCGGTCATTTAGCTTGAATTCAATGATAAAAATAAGTCAGCTACTGTTTATTGTTTTGTGCTTACTTACTTCACCTACTTATTGCGTATTCTGGTCACATTCCAAGGTGATCCTGAAGGTGAATCTATTTGCATTCATTTGCCGGTTCACTGACATGAGATATAAGTCTTGAAGATTAAGATTTTAAAGTGGTTCACCTGGTTCTCGCTGTCTACAAAAATTAGTCTTCATACAGAGAACTTCATCACTAGGTTCCGCCTATACAAGAACTAGACCTAATTAGTGTATTTAAATAACTACAACACAGACCTATCCCGTTTCGCTAGTGGCACTATATTAATGAGATGTCGCTCTGCTAATGTAGTATGGCGGCCTAAACATATGCACACATACGCAAGTTCCGCATTACGCTTTGACTAATTTACTGGTGTCATCCAACTGAGCTTGGGGGGTTCCCTACTAAAATGAATAATTTGATAATTCACACAGCTCATGAGAATACTTTTGCTCCTTAAGATCATAATTAATCTCTTACAGCTGTTTCATACAACTATATTTCTCGTGAAATATGTAGCCAGTAATCATGTATTCTGAATGTTTGTGGTCAAGATTTAATTCCATAGAATGAATCTATTATTATTATTTAGACAAACATTGTTACAAGAAGGCACCAAATAGATATGCGCCACATAAACCATTCGATTTGTGTGAGGGCTGTGATACTGCCGGAGTGCCCAAGCCGAAGCATGTGGTTTCCTTACGGGACCATACCCTGGGCCTTCAACCTAAGGGTATGAACCACAAGACAGTGGAGCAACGTCAGGAGATGCACTCTCATGTAGCCGGTGACCAACGATTGGTTCATACGCCATTTGTTCCCTCAACGTACTGGTACCCATGTACACCATTGAAATCAGGGTTTTCCAACTCCCCTAGGTGGACCATCCGTATCCACCAAACCAGTTAAAGCATCGGACATTCGCTTTTCGTCCTTTCAATTTCGTAAACAACAGTAACGCCATGAGAAAGCAGTGAGTAGGACTTGTGTGGTAGTGGTTTTATGCACGTATCCATGTGAGAGTATTTGGAGAGGGAGAGTTGACTTTCCTCACTGTCGCCGTACCAGGGCATTTGGGGGCATAGAATGAATGAAGGAATGCTGAAATTAAGATTGCAGGAAAGATAAACGGTGCATGCGGCTACTCCATTGCGAATGATCTTGAGCCATGTCCCTTAAATCTCTAAACATTGATTGTTATTATAGCATGCACTGTTTATCTTTTCTTCAATCTTAATTCTAGTATTCCTTCATTCATTCTATTTTCTCTAGTCTTATCGAATCATATTTTTAATATCCAGTTCTAATGCTGCTATGTTTGGTTTCTTCCTCATCCTCTTAGCTTAATCTTGTCGTGCTAATGTCGTGTGGTACTTTCAACCACTGGGTTACAGGTTAGAAACCTTCATAAACTGAATAGGATAGGATGGCGGTGGAAAATACCTGAGTGATCAAATTCAGACCTTACTTCGATCGAAACGATCATTTAATATACTTCAGTAAATGTCGATTTCCTAATTAGGGTTAGAGGGATGGTAGTAGTCAATTGAAGGAGACATTATCTGTCATTTCTCAAAACAAATACAACATGCGGAATGTTTACTGTTTTTAAATTATCTTATTATTAATACTCCTCTGATTACTTTAGTGCCTCACTGTTTCACCATTTAGTTAGAACTATGAGAAAAAGTATTGCTTAGTTTCACAATACAAATATTTCTCAATGTCAACCGTATTTATGCTCTTCCAAAGAATATGACTGGTTTTTTGGAACTTTTCGTTTGCAATAAAGGTTTGGGAACGATGTTCAACATAAGAACAGTACAGTTAATGATTACAATGTTTGATTGTGATATGAATGGAACAATTAGTTTCGATGAATTTGGTAAACTTTTTAAGTATGTAAATGATTGGCAAAATTGTTTCCGACAATTTGATCGAGATAACTCCGGTTCAATTGACCGTCAAGAACTCAGTACTGCTTTGATGAGGTTTGGTTATAGTTTATCGCCACAATTTATAAATTTTATGGTTCGTCGATTTGGTCATAATCGTCGAGAATCTATTTCATTTGATGATTTCATTTATGCATGTGTCTGTTTACAAGTGAGTGTTATTGATGTGTTAATTATTATTGTTTGTTTATTTTAAAGAAAGCCAACTATTGTTTTATCAAATATTTACAAGTTCGCTAATGTAGGAGAAAACTGGTATTTATAGAAGTATTTATTTTTATTTATTTATTTGAACACATAAATACTGGTACAAGAGGGCACCAAATATATATGCGCCACACAAAACAATGAGAATTTGAGAGAAGAAGGAAAAAAAGGTAAGGGGCGTTAAAAAAGAACAATAACGAACATATTAGTGTAAGGTAGTGTAATAATAATAATAATGGGGGAAACGGAAACGTGCAATCAGAAGAGATCTTTCAATTAAGGAAGAAGCAACCATTTTTTTTATGAAGAAAGTAAAAGAAGGTTACAGCAGGATCTCCACTGGCTCCTATTCTGAGCCACCTCTCCGCTTTTTTCAACCAGTCCCAGAGTCGGCAAATAATGCACGACGTGGACGACATTCGTAGAACATGTCCAAGCCACCGAAGTCGGTGTTTCAAGATGGTGACACCAATTGATTATCATCTCTGTGCCCGAACACACGATGCCGAACCTCTGCATTACTGACATGGTGTTGCCACTGAATGTCAGCAATCCTTCGGAGACAGCGATGATCGAACACAGAGAGTCGTCTAACGTCCTCAACTCGGAGAGGCCAGGTTTCACAAGCATAGAGCAAAACTGCTCTCACCGACGCGTTGTAGATCCGACCTTTTACAGCCAGACTAACATCACGAAGGCGCCAAAGGTGGCCCAGATTGGCATAAGCCGCTCTGGCTTTCACTATACGTGCATTGATCTCATCACTCACACCCCCACCAGCACTTATGCAGCTACCCAGATACACGAACTTCTCGACTACGTCTATCTGCTCACCATCCAGGGTGAGTACAGGATTAGAATCCTGCCAGTCTTGTAGAAGTACTTTGCACTTCGAAGGTGCAAAGCACATACCATACCTACGGACACTGATTGCCAACTGATTAAGTGCGGATTGCATGCCTTGGGCATTATCGCACAGTAAGACAATATCGTCCGCATACTCAAGGTCGAGAAGTCTTTCTCCAGGCAACAGATCCACACCACCATTACTTACATTCATCAGAGCTGTTTCCAGAATGTCATCGATGGCAAAGTTGAAGAGGAATGGTGAGATTGGGCAACCCTGCCTAACCCCACTGCTCGAATGGAACAATGGAGAGAGGTGGTTGTATGCCCTCACTCTGCCTGAGGTGTTTTATATAGGGCTTTTAGGATGTTAATAAACTTCTCAGGCACACCCTTCTTCAATAGACAATCCCAGAGAACAGTCCTGTCCAACGAATCGAAGGCAGCCCTGATGTCAAGAAACACTACGATTGTTGGCCTTTGATAAGTATGGCGGTGTTCTAACATTTGGCGGAGGGTGAAGATATGATCAATACATCCTCGACCAGAACGAAACCCAGCCTGCTCCTCGCGAGTCAATCTTTCTCGGGTTTTGAACAACCTACGAAGTATGACGGAAGCCAATAGCTTGGACGCAATCGGAAGTAGACTTATCCCCCGATAGTTGTTACAGGAACGACGTGAACCCTTTTTAAAGATAGGGACAACTATCGACTCATTCCATGACGTTGGTACACTCTCTAGTTCCCAAACCTTTGTAAACAACGTCGTCAATTCCTTAGTCAAAAAGTCACCACCATCTTTAAAAAGAGCCGGAGGTAAGTCATCTGGGCCAGGTGATTTGTAACGCTTCAAGAGTTGGAGTTCCTTGCGGACTTCCTCCTCGTTTGGTGGATCAGTCGTCACCGGCCATGGAGGGCAGGACAGTCTGACCGATGTTGCCGGAGCAGCAGGCCAGTTGAACTGCCCTTCGAAAAATTCTGCCCATCGTCCAAGACGTCGATGGATGTTAGTGATTGGCATCCCATCATCCTCGCAGATTGTTTCACTCACACCAGACTTCTTGCTGCCAGTGGCTCGGATGAGTTGGAAGAGCTTCCGGTAGTTACCAGATGCAGCTGCTGCTTCCAGCTCATTAGCACGCTCGACCACCAGGCTTCTCGGTCCTTACGCAAGCTTTGCCCAATTTCCTTACGTAACATCC
This sequence comes from Schistosoma mattheei, assembly GCA_944470405.2. NCBI lineage: Eukaryota > Metazoa > Platyhelminthes > Trematoda > Strigeidida > Schistosomatidae > Schistosoma > Schistosoma mattheei. The sequence continues at coordinate 5,754,781 of OX103948.1, read as the reverse complement.
TTCGTTTATGGTCAAACTCACGGTCACCCGGAGTAGACCGACGGGCTTCAATGAGTTGTAAGGAACCAGAAGAAACCCAGTGCTTAAAGCGGGACGTTTCGCAAACCCACAACTGACTGTTCCCGCCATTTTCATGGCGTCATGCAATTGCAACCAATGCTCATCTATACTTTTCGGTGGAGTGGTAGCTAGCCTAGCTCGGTTCGATACTTACTTGCAACAGAAGTTGCAACCAGCTTGCTAACATCAATCTTTTGGTGGCGGTCACTTCGTTGTCCACTGAAAAGTAAGGCAAGATTGGCGCAGACCAAGGCATGGTCAGAGTCCAGATAGGTACTCCAAAAGGAGCGGCAGTCTTGTACACAACCACGCCAGCGGTAGCTGATCGCGATGTGATCAATCTGAGTCCAGGCTTGAGATGCAGAGGGAGGACGCCAGGTGGCACATCGGCGATGACTGTGCCGAAAGTTAGTGCTAGCCAGAAACAGGTTGTGGTCTGTGACAGTTGCAGTAGACGGTCCCCGTTATCTGACCTGCGACCAACGAGTCCCCATCGGCCACCTAAACGACTCTCTTCTGTGCCTAGACGCCCGACCTGAGCATTCAAGTCTCCGGCTAGTACTACAATATCTGTCGAACGCACTTTCTGGAGAACAGATAACTGGTGGTAAAACTCATCCTTGATTGCATCCGGGCTGCAATCTGTCGGGGCATAGGCGGAGATGACGAAAAGACATCGTTTCTCACGCCGATTTCTTCTCACTTTGATGGAACTTTCTAATCTAACAGCACATAACCGACTGTTAATGGGGATCCAATCGACTAGTGCTGCCTCAGCTCTAGCGCTTAGTGCGACACCAACGCCAGCAAGACCAGACGAAGATGCCACAGGGTCCCCGGATAAGCGCACGTAAAACAAGCTTTTCGAAGCGACAGATGGAGATCGAATTTGTAGTACTTCGCCAGAGTCTTGAATACGGGTCTCGGATAGACAACACATCGATATTAAGACTTTCCAAAGACATAGCCAGCCCTATCTGTTGTCCGACCTGCATAAATGTGCGAACGTTGAAGGCAGCCAGTTTGAATGGTGCACGTGGTTTCAGAAAAACTGCTTCAGTATTCGTATTCGGTGGTAACATACAATTTTCAACCGGACAGTGACTCGAGAACGTTTAGATAGAACCTAATTTCCACCACAGGCAAGCTGCTGTATAAGTCGAAAAGTAAGGATAGACAGAGTGCGAATAAAAGAGTGAATAAATGACGTAGTAAATAATAATAATAATAATAATAATAATAATAATAATAATAATGATAATGATAATAATAATAATAATAATAATAATGTGAATCGTTTGATTATTAATCGAAGCAAGAAAAGTATTTTCCATAATTATCGACAGTTCATCATATTTGTGTGAGGGCTGTGATACTGCCCGGGTGCCTAGACCGAAGCAGGTGGTTATCTTAGGGGGCCACACCCCGAGCCTTCGACCTGAAGGTCTGGTCTACAAGGCAGTGGAACATCGTAAGGAGATGCAGTCCCATGGAAGCCGGTGACCGAAAATTGGTTCATACGCCATTTGTTACTGCAGGACACTGGATCCCACGTGCACCATTGGTTTGGGATCCGGTTAAAGCATCGGACATTCGCTTTTCGTCCTCTGATTTTCGTAAACAACACCCCGGTGAGAGAAGGCAGTGAGTAGGATTTTCCTGGCAGAGGCTGTGTACGCGTGGCCATGTGAGAGCATTTCGAGGGGGAGGGCGAACCCACCCCACTCTCGGCCATACCAAGGCATTTGGGGGCTCATGAAATCGAAACATCTTTAGAAGACAGTATCGACGATCTCCGTAAATGTACTTCTAAAAGTAACCTCCAGAATTTTCTCGGAAATACAAGTTATACAACTTATCTTAAGAAAATTAAATCCAATATCTAAAAAGCGAAATAAATCAACCATATATCAAATATTTCCAGCAATAATTTATCACTTAAAAATGAATGTACTTTTAAATCTAGCACCCTAGTCTTTTACCCAGTGAGTAAGACAGTTTAATAACCCATCTATTCAAAAGTAGCTGATGTATGTTAGTGAAAGTAAAATGTGATTGATCATGGAGCGTGGGCAAACAGGCACTTAGCCTACTGACTATTAAATATGTAATTTCCTTTCCTCTCATCGATTTCTACTCCGAGTTCGCTGAGTTTGACTGCTTGTAGCTGCGTTGAATAAAGTGTTATCTAGTGTTAATCTTTTTCTCTATTCTGGGTCGTAAATCCTGTATCTGATATAACGTGATCGAGTCTCTGTGTTGTGTACCGTTCAAGTATCCGATCTAGCAGTATTGTAAACTCGATCGCTCAGAAGATTAGTCTCATTTTTGTGTTAACATATTATTTTAGTATATCACAGAGAGAGGAGAATATTTTGAACCACCCGCTATATCAGTAACTAATTAAACATGACTCTGGGTAACCTAATTAGTTAGATATCACTCAACTGAAGAGAATATTTTACCAGTTGTTTTATTCTTCTCGTTTTTTGATCGTGTCAAACTATTACCTTTCACTTGACTTGATGCAAATACGAACAAGAATAAGCTAGAAACGATGTTTTTTTACAAGAGAAACAGGAACCGAATGTATTTAGGTAAACACAAAAGTTGACATAAAAATTACAGGAGAAAATTCTACCACTTTCTTGATTCATTCATCTGTGTCCATTAATTGAAACTGGACGGATAAATATATATTCGATTTAGTGTTTTGTAGATAAGTCGACCCAGATAAGTAAATACTACTTAAGTGACCTAAAACGCATCAGTGAAACTACAAAGTATCTAATTTCCAGTTGTTTAACAAGAAACCCATCGATGTATCAGGAATTCGTTAGGTTATTCACCTGAATAATTGGTACTGAGGAGTCCCACGATAGGAGGAAACGGCCGTCCAGTGCTTCCAGGTTTTTATGATGGTCTGGCTTCAATTGACTCATGATCTCAACTATTAAAATCACTATAATATCCACGAAAAACCCTTATGATACTAATTAGTACTGTGTTTGAAACTTGTTTTTATTTCAGATTCTCACGGGAGCATTCAGGCGATATGACTATAGAATGATTGGTCAAGCTCAGTTTTCATTTGAACAGTTTCTTACAGCAGCATTTTCAGTTGTTATATAAACTTTAAGTTCAGAAGGATTAGACTTACATTTTTCTATAACCACTGACTCTGAATTTTGTAACTTCATTACCTACGTTTTCAAAAAGTGTTATGTTAGCCTATGTAATTTGTGATTTTGCACCATTCGTGGATATATATTAAACTTACTCTGATTATATGCTTTGTTCATCTTTTTTTTTTACACTGTACCTTGTAATCTAAAGTTGCTTTATTTCATTCGTATTGGCATTTTGTTGTTTGTATTGCATACCCTGAGAAAAAACCCACCACAATAATATAAGTACATTCAGAATAATATACATCCATTATTTACAATGCACTTTTTCTACTGGTGTCTTTTCAAAAAAATTCTAAACAGTATTTAAAGAGTACCCCTAAATAAATATTATCTTTTTGTTATATTCAGTTTTGATTATTTATAATAGTTCGCATTTAACACATATGAAATCAACTATTCTTACAAAACTTCAATTCGATTAACCACTAGGCACTAGTGTTCCTCCTAGTTCAACACTTTATTTTCGTAATTGATACCAATCCTTCTTTACATATTATCCTTAAAATGCTTTCTTTATGTTTTACGAATTGGTGCCCACAAATGCCCTGGTACGGCCGAAAGTGAGGAAAGTCAACTCTCCCTCTCCAAATACTCTCACATGGATACGTGCATAAAACCACTACCACACAAGTCCTACTCACTGCTTTCTCATGGCATTACTGTTGTTTACGAAATTGAGAGGACGAAAATCGAATGTCCGATGCTTTAACTGGTTTGGTGGATACGGATGGTCCACCTAGGGGAGTTGGAAAACACTGATTTCAATGGTGTACATGGGTACCAGTACGTTGAGGGAACAAATGGCGTATGGACCAATCGTTGGTCACCGGCTATCATGAGAATGCATTTCCTGACGTTGCACCACTGTCTTGTGGTTCATACCCTTAGGTTGAAGGCCCAGGGTATGGTCCTGTAAGGAAACCACGTGGTTCGGTTTGGGCACTCCGGCAGTATCACAGCCCTCACACAAATCAAATAAGATTTGTGTGGAGCATATGTATCTGGTGTCCCCTTGTACCGGTATTAATGTGTTCAAATAAATAACGAATTGGTGCACAGAAGAGAATAAGATGGAAATAATACGGTATCTAACAAGGTATCATGTTATACTTTATTTGGTTTCTTTTGATAGCAGATACCATTTATGTCTGTTGACTAAGGAGCATGTGACTGAAGAGAATGGTTAGATGAATGTCCACAGATGAAAGCTAATCTTAAATGGAGCAATATCAGACTGCTGAAACCTACTAGATTCCTCTCATATGAAGAAAGCTGTCGCATGTTTACAGAAATTCAACCGATGTAACATGGTTAAACTCTTTATCGGAAAGCAATTTATTCATGAAAATTAAAGTGAAGGTCTTCTTTCCCGCAGTTAAAATTCGAATCATTTTGACTGTATTGTGGCTAGTATTTAGTAGTGCAATATGATGGGCAGAAAAATCCCCAACTAATAAAGAAGACTCATCGGGTTATGACGAAAACAAGTTATGTTGACGGTTGAATTTAGGTTACTTCGTAAGGCAACTGGAAGGCATACTGTAGAACTATTCCTAATTGTCTCACTTCTACCAAATGTACATGAGAGACTCATTTCATTTTTTGGCGATCGACTTTTTACCAGTGCGTGACTTACGAAAATTAACACCTACGAATAGTAAAAAAATAAGATTAATTTAAAGACATGAAGTTATGTTTTGTACACTTACTTACGTCTGTTACTCCTCGTGAAGGAACATAGGCCACTCACCAGCATTCGCCATCCAACACTGTCCTGGGCAATCCTTTCCAGCTCCTTCCAGTTGTTATTCATTCTTTCCATATCTGCTTTTATTTCCCGACGTAATGTATTTTTTGGCCTTCCTCTTTTCCGCTTCCCTTCAGGATTCCAAGTTAGGGCTTGTCTCGTGATGCAGTTTGACGATTTGTGTAGTGTATGTCCTATCCATTTCCATCGTCTTTTCCTAATTTCTTCTTCAGCTGGAAGTTGGTTTGTTCTCTCCCACAGAAGGCTATTGCTGATGATATCCGGCCAATGGATGTTGAGTATCTTGTGTAGGCAGCTATTTATAAATACTTGTACTTTCTTGATGGTGGTTGTTGTAGTTCTCCAAGTTTCAGCTCTGTACAGTAGAACTGCCTTGACGTTGGTATTGAAGATTCTCACTTTGATATTGGTTGAAAGTTGTTTTGAGTTCCATATATTCTTCAATTGTAGGAATGCGACCCTTGCTTTGCCGATCCTCGCCTTTACGTCTGCATCTGAACCTCCTTGTTCATCGATGATGCTTCCTAGGTATGTGAAGGATTCTACATCTTCCAGAGTTTCGTTATCAATAGTGATTGGATTGCTGTTCTCCACTTTGAATTTGAGGACCTTGGTTTTCTTTTTGTGTATACTGAGGTCTACTGATGCAGAGACTGCTGCTAATTTTTTGTACAGTTGGATGTTAACTGTTCATTTGAATAGGAACTGTTAGGATAACTTTTTAAATAGGCAAAAGCTTTTGTATTTAAGGAAAAGTTTGTCAGCAGTGTATTGGGTTTGAGCTTCATTTACTCTACAAGGAATTCTATCATTGATAGATTCACTTAACTAAATAAACAATCAAATTTCTTTTACACTTGCCAGTAGTTTTTATCATGTATTAATATCAACTAGAAACTTATCGAAAATTAGATAGACCTGAATAGTTGACTTATTGTAGTTTGGGAAATACAGATCATTGGACTTCAACTCATTTTGTTGTTAACCTTCAAACTAGAATATACTGAATTCAATTCTGTATTCAGTGGCATCTACCCAGTGATGTGAAGTCTCAAACTTCAATAATTCATTTGTTCAACTCTCTTCAGCCATTGTCAGTCTGTTGCGAAAATGGTTTACAATTTGGCCAAATCATGATTAAATTATGGTGCTTAATTAACAAAGTTTGGGAAAACGATTTCTAGATGTAAAGTACAAAAGGTGACATTAACTGTCAATCGCTCAATAGTTGAATTTGGCGATCCTTTTCTTCAGTGTCTGATAGAGAATAGATTAATTGGCCTGTCTTTTTGTCAGGGAGTGAAAGGTTATCGTTTAAATAAACCGTAAAACTAGATAACTGGTGATCAGCATCAAAGTTTTTTCCGGCAGCGATTGTCAATAAAGACTGGCTCTTTTTTATATTCTTCAGGATTATCTGGATAGATAGTGAGTCTCTACCAAGTGTACTTTGACAAATCCATAAGCAATGTAAAGACATTACACGTTAGAGTTCCATCACTTTTTAAGCAATATATATATATCACTTAACCCGTTTGCTTGATGACTAATAAGTCGGATACAAGATCTTAACGGTCTTTAACTCGCCCAATTAGTATAACTAAACAAATCTCGATAAGCCATTTTATTGAACAATTTTTAAACGTATTCTTCAGAATTCGATTTGAATGAACTGATTGTGTGAAGTTTACGCAGCATCTTAACACATACAGTGAAGTCGTTCAAATGAAATAGGATTATCATGATCATAAAGTATTTGGAACTTAAAGTGGATTCATTACTTGTGATTGATGTTTAAAATACTCCTTGCATTTTATATCGTTGGTATCAATTGATTTCTCTAATTCAGTAATAACTTCCAGTTTGTGTAGGCTGTTTATTATTATAACCTCCACCATGTTGAGACAAAATTGGCTACTGTTATCGTATGACTAATAAGATTGTTTATTTTTATGAAACAAGAGCCAAGTCAATAAAAATTTTTAGGAAAATATGAGTCGCTTTTTATTTACTATCATGAACTCGTATCAATGACTCCGCCTCCAGTATGTGACTAAGATGATAAAATATAGTCGAAAGTGGTCTGATAGAAATTCAGATCATGTCTTTCTATTTATTTATTTATTTATTTAAACACATAAAAATTGGTACAAGAAGGCACCAAATAGATATGCGCCATATAAATCATTCGATTTGTGTGAGGGCTGGGATACTACCCGGGTGCCCAAGCCGAACCACGTGGTTTGCTTACGGGGCCACACCCTGAGCCTTCGACCTGCAGGTCTAATCTACAAGACAGTGTAGCAACGTCAGGAGATGCAGTCTCATGATAGCCGGTGATCAAAGATTGGTTCATACGCCATGTGTTCCCTCAACGTACTGGTACCCATGTGTACCATTGGTTTGAAATCAGGGTTTTCCAACTTCCCTAGATGGACCATCCGTATCCACCAAACCGGTTAACGCATCGGACATTCCATTTTCGTCCTTTCAATTTCGTAAACAACAGTAATGCCAGGAGAAACAGTGAGTAGGACTTGTGTGGTAGTGGTTTTATGCCCGTGTCCATGTGAGAGTATTTGGAGAGGAAGAGTTGACTCTCCCCACTTTCAACCGTACCAAGGCGTTTGGAGGCAATATCTCGGCTATGTATCGTCTGATATTTATAAACTGTAGTAATTTCTGGCTCGGTGTTCTATGTGTTAAATCACAGGGATTCTGAATTGAAATGATTAAAGTAATTATAATCATTCCTCTGGACTTCTATTATTCTGATTGGTATACTTGACAGTGTAGGCTATCTGAACAAATTAGTTTACTCTGATCAATGGTGCACTTGTTCTAAATCAGTTTCCGTACTTTCCTAATCAGTTTTCAATAGCTTTCATTTCTGGTACTGGTGTTTTTTTTTAAAATCTGGTATATCAACATGTCACACTTTTCGTCAGTTATAAGCGATCCGGAAAAATGTCCGAACTAAAGACGTCCATTTTATGTTTAGGGATGAAACTTTAGGACAAAAAAATATTAAAAGAAGTTCAACTGTTATCAGACCCACATTTCTGTTATGGGAATGAATATGTAACTTTTACATGATGTACCCTAATAAATGAGGGGGTGTGAAGTCAATAAGCTTATATTGGATTAAGGTATTAGCTTATCAAAAGCTTAATGTTAATATCTTTGTACCACGCCATATTACCTCAAGGAATATACATATAAATGATTGCATAACTTGACGATAATCTTGTTGAAAAGTGAACAATTTTGAATTTTGTATTTTAATGTCTCAATGAAAATTATCAGTATAAACTATTCAATGGTTGAGAGGATGAATCAATTGAAGCTAGATCACCATGGAAAACCTAGAAGCACTTGACGACCGTTTCGTCCTATTGTCCTAGGTTCGAATCTCGCGAGGTGGAGGGATCATGGATACGCACTACTGAGGAGTCCCACAATAGGACGAAACGACCGTCCAGTGCTCACAGGTTTTCCCATGATGGTCTAGCTTCAACTGACCTATGATCTCAACTATTGAAATTACTTTAATATCTACAAAAAACCTTTTTGATATTAATAAACTATTCAATCAACCTATTATAATTTTAATTTCAATGGTTAAGATCATGATTCAGTTGAGGCTAGACCACCATGGAAAACCTGGAAGCACTGAACAGTCGTTTCGTCCTATTGTGGGACTTCTTAGCAGTGCGCATCCACGACCTTATTATTTTGCAATTTTAAACTCTATTCAATTATCATTATTATTATTATTACTTTATACAAGTTTCTTTAAATAAAATCTCATTGGTTAAATGAGATTCAAGGTCATCCGTCCATGATGATTCATAAACCAATGATGAAGATACTATTTTTAGTTGAGATTTCAATTAATTTATAGATAAGACTTATTTATAAATTAATTAGATTTTATATTGAATTGCCAATTAATTAATGTAACTACTTACTTTTTATAGAATGTATGATAAGGTAGGTACATTGTGTGAACATTTTAATGTTCAATTGTTTACGTATGATGGACTAGTAATAGTATTCCGATATCAGACAATGGGTTTTAAGCGTTCTTTAAGCTTGAACACTTCAGGTTGGGCTATTTGGTTCCCTATCTTACATATGTGTTATATGCAGTATAAGCTATGTAGAGCTGAAGGTCTCATATGAAACTGGAGGTTCGCCATTGATATTGTGGATGGTTTGGCATTACTTTGGTAAGTTTTACTGACTGTTCATGCGCAAAATTGGTTTGCTGGTTAACCGATTTCATTCATAATGGTGGTTGCTTTTCAATGTTCTCAAGGGCCATTGTCATTGGGACATTGCAAGGCGTGTCACCATTGCTAACATTAATGAGTTTGACTGTTGTGTAAGCGGAATAGGTCAACTTTGGCCTGTTCGTGCTGTGCATAATTGATTCACACGATCACTGATCGAAATAATTATACACGTGATGTGAATGTGTATATGAATGATCCATCAGGATGCTTGATACCCGTGTGGTTGCACCACAGGATTGAGCTGTACTATTCATATTGTAGCGTTCAAGTTTATATGGTGTCTGGTTCTCTTGTGAAGCGGGATTGAGCTGTACTGCTCGGGTTATAAAGTTTAGTCCTGGGCGGTGTCTGGAGTTCCTGTTAAACGGGATTGAGCTGTACTGTTTGGGTTGTCACATAAAAGTCTGCATGGTGTCTGGTTCTCCTGAAAATCAATGTAAAACTACTCTGGCCCACAAGGTTATATTATATAACTAACTATAATTGCCAAACATCTTTTGAATACAGGACATCAGATCTATATCTTGAAATTTAGCTTAATGATTGATAAACAACCAAGTTCCTATCTTCTGAAGTTTGCCAGGTCTCTCACTGTTAGGTATTAGAAACCTGATTTATGTGTTCAAAATGAGATGGTTGTTAATTTATCACTGACTTGATCACATAAATTTATCTTCATTACGTCATAAAATTTTGTTTAGTTGTTTTTTTTCGGCTAATTACATTATCAGGTTTTGTTATTCCATTTATTTTCTGAATTAGTAACTTCATTTTAACTAACTGAGCTACTAGAAGGGGTTTTGTGGATATTATAGTAATGTTAATGGTTGAGATCATGAGTTAATTGAAGCTAGACCACCATGGGAAACCTGGAAGCACTGGACGGCCGTTTCATCCTATTATGGGACTGAGTTATGCTTATTGTATTTTCACTTATTATTACCGTATGTTCATTGAGTAACCATTTATAATCTAGTTCTTTGGGTTTTTTGTTACGACCAGTGTTGTAGAATAATCATTCACATAAGATATCTACTTACAATTTTTTATTATCTAGTCTTAAATTTATTTACATCCTTGCTACACTATATTGATATGTAATCATGGCAACTTCCGAACATTAACTCCACCTGAGGCCCTATTGGAGTGCTGCCATTCCCAAGCCTGGTAAAAGAGGAGAGTCTGGCGTTGGGTTAAAAACCATAGGTCTTAAAAATGAACCTAATGACAAAAACGCTATTCAGAATAGACCAGTAAAACAATTCAAGATGTCCTGTGAGTTGAAGGATATTCACACAAAAGAGTTGCGACGCTTCATGTAGAAAGCCTAGATTCTTCAAGAGTCAGTATGCCGATGCCCTTTCTGACGACTGGGGCGATAATTTATCCAGGTATGTGGAGTGTTCAAACAATGTAGGAAACTGGAAGAGTTATTCGAAAAGACACAAAAATGAGATGATAAAAAGTGGATGTGCTTGGAATAAGTGAAACTCACTGAGCGCAATCTGGGCAGGAATGACTAACTTCAAGAAAACTTTTCTTGTAGTATGGTCATGAAAAAGAAACTGCCTCACACATATAGTGAGTTGCTCTCAGAAACTTCAAAGAAGAATGAAAAGCGTTTATAGGATTAAAAATCTATGCCTCTGGTGTGTAGTAGTAAGATTAAAATGTGACTGGACACTGAACGTGGGAAAACAGGCACTTAGCCTACTGACTATTAAATATGTAATTTCCTTTCCTCTCATCGATTTCTACTCCGAGTTCGCTGAGTTTGACTGCTTGTAGCTGCGTTGAATAAAGTGTTATCTAGTGTTAATCTTTTTCTCTATTCTGGGTCGTAAATCCTGTATTTGATATAACGTGATTGATCTCATTTTCATATTAACGTATTATCGTAGTATACCACAGAGAAGGCAGCATTTCAAACCACCCGTTATATCAGCCTTCAAAACAATCAAAACATCCGTCAAAAGAAAGAAGGAAAGGTAGGTATCATTACCAAGGTTTGACTTGGGGATTTCGAATAAATTTAGCATTAGGTACATTTTTATAGATAAATTAATATATATGCAATATCCCAATGAGTAGAAAATTTGATTTTTCTACTCATTGGGATATTAAAAATATCTGACACCGATTGTGTCGGAGAAGGAACCAGCTACTAAGTGAGAAGGAAATGAAGAAAACACGTCGCAGGTAGATAGAGTGAACCTTATGGAAACCACTAAACTCCATCGCAAAGCATGCCTCAAATTGGCATCCTCAAGGCGAAAAGAAAATATGCAAATCAAAGACCTTATGTTCGTAGAACTTTAGGCAGATCTAAATACCACGAACATTACGTGAAAACATCTAAATAGTTAATACAAGACAGAGTTTTTTTTAGGTTCCCAACATATGTTGAAATAAAGCTAGACAAAAAAAATACAAGCGATATCCGACAAGGAGGACAAGAATTTAAATATTTAATTTAAAACAGGATTTTGTGGTGTGTGCTACTGATGTCGACAGATATAAGTAGTAGGTATCATCAGATGAAAGTGAAATGCCTGATAGTAGAAAGTTAAGATCGAAGAGAAGAGAATGATTTCTGTGGAAATGAAGGAATGGAGGAACCATGAAGTCTGAGACGATTAACTGATATTTTGCAAATGAATTATTTACTGTATGATTCTCAGATTTTACTAAGATGTTCGGTAATTTTATGATTGAATATGTTCGATTGTCCCCACATGTGTTCTCATTCACTACAATTTGTCTACATAAAAAGTTCAAGCGAATTATCAAAATAAAGTATCAATCAATCTATTTAGTACTACATAATAATTAATATATACGTATACGTATACCAATGGTGAACTTTAAACAACTGAGATTTTGTTCATTTGTTTTCTTTATTGCTGACGAAATCTCGTGGATGTTAATTTCGACGCGCTTATGTTGATAATTTTGAGTTATCTAGCAGCGCACCACTCAACTGTTATAACTTGTGGCCTGTGTGCCCTGTTAATGTATAACGTGAGGATATCGCCAATTAGAGTACAGTGAATTAACGACCGGACTAATGACGCATAAAACATGTACAAGCAGTCTAGAGTCCTTATCGGTCATGCCTCCCACCTAGCCCAGCCTATTAAGTCCAGAAGTCCAGCCTCTGCGATATGAATCATTTATTTCAAACATACTGGGTCTATATGCCAACCAAACAGACCACATCCTACCATAAAATAGAAAATAACATTTGTACAAGGTTTAGCCGAATGTAGCTGTGAATAAGGGAGATAGTAATTGATAAACAGGGCATAACTCAAGAATGGTAAATCGTATAATAGTAGTTCATAGGTCAAAATAAAGCTCATAATGAGAGGAACACGAATATGAATAATTTAGTCACTTAACAATTATACGATAAAAATATGCTAATAGTATCAGTCCATAAATGGGTCCCAAAAGTTACCATTCATTATTTTCATAGGGATATAACAAACTGAAAACACATGATACTACTATGCTTTCTTACTTCTGAATATTTCAAAAGTTTAATGTCGCATTCGCTCATCAAAGGACTGCGACAGAAATCCAATTATTTGATTATTAATCTGTTATTACTTCTTGGGATAGATACTAAGCACATAGAATATCATTAAGTTTTATGAATGCTACTATATATCCCAGATTCTGGAAAGAAGTATAACTGTAGAATGTGGTACTCATGTGACAATTTTAGTTGACAGAATACATAGAATAACAGATTACACGATGTTGTAAACGGTAAGTTTTACAATGGAATACTCGTTACTAACTAACTAGATGCTTCCTATAACCCTAAACTACTACTTTTGAACTCGAATAATAGAGGAAAGGTTCAGTATTATACAGTCATTTAATTTCAAGTGATGATTAATCATGATTTCCTTTATTTTGAAGTTATATAAAATCAAATAACAGAAGAATTCAGACCCGTTCCCTCTTACAGTAAACCTACTTATGTGTATTTTGATTTCCAAGAACTAACTAAAAACTTTATTTTTTTGACTTATGACCAATAAAAAGCAATAGGTGAACCTGTAAAAAGAAAACAATGTCAAGTAATAAACTTTGACAGTTATTCATCTGTATGATAGTACAAGATATCGATTTCTATTTTTCGTGGAAATAATTAATCAGGAGAAGAGTTCATCTAAATGTGGAATGTTACTGTTTACTAGACTAAAAATAGAGCTTGAATGTGAATGCTTAATCTCTAAACCACTGAGACGGTGTAACACTGACTCAGTTTATTTAGAGTCTGCTATTTAAAAAATAATTACTGGAAAGCTCTTGACACTGATCAAAATATCCTGTGTATAACCTGAAGTCAACCTTGTGGACGTTTCATTGTTCTTCTGAACAACATTATCAGCACAAACTTCAGGTGAAAGTGAAATGCTCGAATCTTTCATATGTAGAGAAATCCGAACACTTCACTTCTATCTGAAGTTTGTGCTGATGATGTCGTTCAGAAGAACGATGAAAGGTTCACGATCAAACCATCCATCTCGGAGAACAAAACTCCACTAAAATAAGCAGCAAGAATGAAGAAGACTAATACTCAATGCCTGAAAATTGGCCCAATCCTAACTAGCCCCGAACAAAGAGAAAGAATACAAGACTAATGTTCACCAGTCTGAGATTGTTATCATATTTCAGATATTCATTTGTATACTTACAAGACTAGATCGCTTTGTAGACTAATTGAGTAACAGTATTAACTAGAAAAAAGAACATAAATAATGAGAAAACAGAATACTGGGTACACAAATAATCGACTCTAGTTTATAAGTGGAAAATGATAATAGTAACAAATTGTAGTTAAAATGAAAGCTTAGGATTAGGACAGTACGAGCATTACTTACTTATTTACGTCTGTTACTCCTCGTGAAGGAACATAGGCCACTCACCAGCATTCGCCATCCAACACTGTCCTGGGCAATCCTTTCCAGCTCCTTCTAGTTGTTATTCATCCTTTCCATATCTGATTCTATTTCCCGACGCAATGTGTTTTTTGGCCTTCCTCTTTTCCGCTTCCCTTCAGGATTCCAAGTTAGGGCTTGTCTCGTGATGCAGTTTGACGATTTGTGTAGTGTATGTCCTATCCATTTCCATCGTCTTTTCCTAATTTCTTCTTCAGCTGGAAGTTGGTTTGTTCTCTCCATCGTCTTTTCCTAATTTCTTCTTCAGCTGGAAGTTGGTTTGTTCTCTCCAACAGAAGGCTATTGCTGATGGTATCCGGCCAATGGATGTTGAGTATCTTGCGTAGGCAGCTATTTATAAATACTTGTACTTTCTTGATGGTGGTTGTTGTAGTTCTCCAAGTTTCAGCTCCATACAGTAGAACTGCCTTGACGTTCGTATTGAAGATTCTCACTTTGATATTGGTTGAAAGTTGTTTTGAGTTCCATATGTTCTTCAATTGTAGGAATGCGACCCTTGCTTTGCCGATCCTCGCCTTTACGTCTGCATCTGAACCTCCTTGTTCATCGATGATGCTTCCTAGGTATGTGAAGGACTCTACATCTTCCAGAGTTTCGCCATCAAGAGTGATTGGATTGCTGTTTTCCGCTTTGAATTTGAGGACCTTGGTTTTCCCTTTGTGTATGCTGAGGCCTACTGATGCAGAGACTGCTGCTACACTGGCTGTCTTCATCTGCATCTGTTCGTGTGTACGTGATAGGAGGGCTAGGTCACCTGCGAAGTCCAAATCGTCTAATTGATTCTGAGCTGTCCATTGTATTTTTTCCCTCAGATGTCGAGGTCTTCATAATCCAGTCGACCACCAGAAGAAAGAGGAAGGGAGAGAGTAAACAGCCTTGTCTGACTCCGGTCCTTACTTGGAATGCATCTGTCAGCTGTCCTCCATGCACTACTTTGCACTGTAGTCCGTCGTATGAGTTCCGGATAATGTTGACAATCTTCTCAGGAACTCCGTAGTGTCGAAGAAGTTTCCATAATGTCCTCCTATCTACACTGTCGAATGCCTTTTCATAATCAATGAAGTTGATGTATAGTGATGAGTTCCACTCAACTGATTGTTCGACGATGATCCGTAGTGTTGCAATTTGGTCTGTGCACGACCGATCCTTACGGAATCCAGCTTGTTGATCTCGAAGTTGGGCGTCTACTGCATCCTTCATCCGGTTCAGCAACACTCTGTTGAAGACTTTCCCTGGTATTGACAGTAGTGTAATGCCTCTGTAGTTTTCACATTTGCTCAGATCTCCTTTCTTTGGAATCTTGACGAGGTGTCCTTCTTTCCAGTCCATCGGCACTTGTTCCTCCTCCCAAATCTTTTTGAATAGAAGGTAAGCATGCTTGTGGTTGCTTCGATGTCTGATTTCAGTGCTTCAGCTGGTATGTTGTCGGGTCCTGCTGCTTTCCCGTTCTTGATTTGTCTGACGGCCATTCTAATTTCTTCCGTCGTTGGTGGGTTGACATCTATAGGAAGATCTATGTGTGCTGCTTCGATGTCCGGTGGATTCATTGGAGCCGGCCTATTCAGGAGTTCCTCGAAGTATTCCACCCATCTGTTACGCTGTTGTTGAATTTCGGTGATTGGCTTGCCTTCTTTGTCTTTGACCGGCCTCTCTGGTTTACTGTATTTCCCTGCTAGTTTCTTCGTTGTATCGTAAAGCTGTTTCATATTTCCTTCTCTAGCAGCTTTTTCTGCCGTCGTTGCTAGTTCTTCCACGTATTTCTTCTTGTCGGCTCTAATGCTCCTCTTCACTTGTTTGTTTGCTTCTATGTATTCAGCTTGTGCTTGGACTTTCTCTGCTCGTGTTCGGCTGTTGTTAATTGCTGCCTTCTTGTTCTTCCTTTCTTTGATCTTGTCCAGTGTTTCTATAGAGATCCATTCCTTATGATGGTGTTTCTTTAGGCCCAGAACCTCTTGACACGTTGAAGTTAATGCTTCCTTGATGCCTTTCCAGTTGTCCTCCA
This sequence comes from Schistosoma mattheei, assembly GCA_944470405.2. Classification (NCBI taxonomy): domain Eukaryota; kingdom Metazoa; phylum Platyhelminthes; class Trematoda; order Strigeidida; family Schistosomatidae; genus Schistosoma; species Schistosoma mattheei. The sequence goes on along the minus strand of OX103948.1, from coordinate 5,738,486 downwards.
TAGTAGTTTCTTCTTCTTCAGTAGATCTTGTAAGGCTTGGAACCTGTTGTTGAGAGCTATCTTGAATTCATTGAGTTTGTCAGTATCTCGAAGGAAGGCTGTATTGAACCTTTGTAGTGCTGTTTGTCCACTTGTCCAGTTCTTTTTTAGCTTCAGTTTTAAATTGGCTACAACTAGGTGGTGATCTGAAGCTACGTCAGCACCTCTCCTGGTTCTCACATCTTCCATTGTCCTTCGGAATTTTTTGTTGATGCAAATATGATCTATTTGGTTCTCTGTAGTGTGGTCCGGTGAGATCCATGTAGCCTTGTGTATACGCTTGTGTGGAAATATTGTGCCTCCTATGACCAATTTGTTGAATGCACACAAATTTGCAAATCTTTCTCCATTTTCGTTTCTTTCCCAGTCCATGTCGTCCCATAATATCTTCATATCCAGTGTTGTCTATTCCGACTTTGGCATTTAGATCTCCCATCAGAATAGTTAGGTCCTTTCTTGGCATTTCTCAATGATTGACTGCAGCCGCTCGTAGAACTGATCTTTAATGTCGTCGTTGCTATCATTGGTGGGTGCATAACATTGGATAATATTCATTAAGATCCCCTCCTTCTTTGTTTTGAATGATGCTTTGATGATTCTGGATCCGTGAGACTCCCATCCTACAAGTGCATTTCGTGCTACTTTGGACAGCATAAGAGCGACTCCCTGAGTGTGTGGAGCATTTTCCTCTTCGTGACCGGAGTATAGCAGCATCTCTCCCGTAGCTAGCCTTTTCTGTCCAGCTTGGGTCCAGTGGGTTTCGCTGATTCCCAGTACTGCTAAGTTGTATCTCCTCATTTCCATTGCTATTTGACTGGTCTTCCCGGTTTCCCACATTGTTCGAACGTTCCATGTACCTATAAAAATTTTTGCTCTGGTTGTTAGAAGGGGCATCGGCCTCGTGGCTTCCGAAGGAACTCGGCTTTCACCATGAAGCGTCATAATTCTTCTAACTGAAGACCTTCTAACTCCCAGGGCAGAGTTTAAATGGTTTGAATAATTTTTTCTGGTAAGCGTTTTTTTAGCGAGTTAGTTTTCTACGGGATGGGGACGCTAACCCCATGCCCAACCCTCCTCCTTTACCCGGGCTTTGGACCGGCAGTAACTCTGGAAGAGCTACAGGCGGAGTTTGGCTCCTCGACAGGGAATCGAACCCGGGCCTTCCACGTGACAGGCGGAGATACTCACCACTATACGAACATAATGAAGCCAAAATATTGAATACACATATAATCGATATACATAAATAAAAGTGTAGTGGGAAAATAACTTCGAATGTTTTCACCCCATAGCTAATACAAAGGGGGTGAAAAAGGAAGTAAATAAGAGATTTATAAATTTGTTTATTACCTCTTCAATAATTTGTAGTTATGTCAGTAACTAACCTACCAACTTGCTGCTTAGCGCCCACCACGTCAAACTGGTCTGATATGTCTGTAGTCTAACCCTGCTGCATGTGACTTGCTAATTGAAGGACATTATTATCCTGTTATATTAGTGTGACCTATAATTTTCTATTCATTTCAATAAGACACGCAATACTGGTCGGTATGTTTGTGCATTTCTTTAGTTATTTTCTTAGTCATACTGTTATTTTTACGTTTAGGAACAGATAGAGTTTAGAGCAGAATTATCCTTGTTCCGACTCGATAGCTTTCACATAGACTCTGAGGTCGGCAGTATTGCGTTTAGAGTTCTAGTAGAATATCTGTAGGATAAATTAAATCCTACAATAATTACTCGGCGAATGAAAGTACTTCAAACATTCTCTTTCGATTACGGGGAGAAAACGCATCTCTTTGACTCGAATCCTTGCAGTTGGAGTTATTTGACTCCATTTTGATTAGCTCATCAATTCTATCAATCGATACGTGAAAATATATTTTCTTAGTATTCGTTTAATTCTATTAATTTTAGAAGAAGGGTATTGCTCAGTAATTTTATTCACTAATTGAATATTTTGATGGAGACAGTATGTTAGTTGAACGTTGTTGATAATGAGCCAGAATTTTGTGATAGTAATCCGTGGCACTTCCTTCGAATAATTTTACTCGTACGGTTTAGTTGTGGAAACAAGTGTGGTTTGGATTTGATGATGATTTATGGATATTTATTTATTTATTTATTTAAACACATAAACATTGGTACAAGGAGGCACCAAGTAGATATGTGCCATATAAATCACTTGATCAATGTGATGGCTGTGATACTATCCGGGTGCCCAAACCAAACCACATGGTTTTCCTAAGAGGTCACACCAGGAGCCTTTGACCTAAAGGTCTAATCCACTAAGCAGTGGAGCAAAGTTAGAAGATGCAGTCCCATTGTAGACGGTGACTAACAATTGGTTCACACGCCATTTGTTCCTTCAGTATACTGGAGCACATGTGCACCATTTGTTTGGAATTAGGGTTTTCCAACTTCCCTAGGTGGACTCTATATATCTGTCAACCCGGTTAAAGCTCCGAATATTCTCTTTTCATCCTCTCAATTTCGTAAACAACAGTAATGCCACGAGAAGGCAGTGAGTAGGACTTATGTGGCAGTGGTTGTATGCACGTGTCCATGTGAGAGTATTTGTAGAGGGAGCGCTGACTCTCCCCACTCTCGACCGTACCAGGGCATTTGGGGGCGATTCATGTATCACCAAGTTTAGAATAGTAAAATACTGAAGAGCGTTATCTAGATGGCCCTGATAAACTTTATATTAGCATCATTCAAACTTATGGATAGTAAAATTCAAATTTGTGACTTAAACTACATGATAAAATAAACCGCATTTTAGAATTTGGCCTGAAAAGCCATTCATCTATATAAAACTAATCTGGATTGGAATATCTAAAGACTTCAATTAACTGATAAATTTAAACGAAAAAGCAATTCCATTCTTTTAACAGACTTTATAAACTGGGGAATCTATTCTAGGGATTGATTTAAAAGAGATTCTTCATCTGGATTACTAGAGGACCATCTATTATAATTGGTAATTTTATTTTTACCTTGATCACAATCCAGAATTTCTAATTTAACAACTGATTTGTCAGCAAAAATTATTGTTTGTATTAACTATATCCGTCTGCTAGTTCATTCACTTTTGTGAAGTTGACTCCACTGAATAATATAAACAGGTCCGGTGAGACCATAATTTATGGACGACCTTTGAGCGATGCTGAAGTGACCTTGAGAGTGTCTACCTACTTACTGGGGTTAAATGAGAGTTATAAACCAGTGTGAGGAATTAGAGTTATGATTTACAGTTGATGGTTAGGGTTAGGAATTAGATTTACGGTTTATCATCACGAAGTGACATCAGCTATAATGCCAAGACTCTATTTAGCCAAATGGGTGAATGAATTTCGCGCCAAAATCTAAGACCTGTTATCGTGAATCGGATTGGTTCGTCCGTAAATTATAGTCTCGCCACAGGTCCTTGTTTATGTGTAATCGAACATAAACACGTTTAATTGTTGAAAAGTGAAGATAGAAGATGTATACAACTACTCACAGGTTTTTTTTGGTTATCTCATAATAACTAAGGTGTTAAACGGACGTATGATCGAAAGCTCAAACTATATGGCTGGAGCTGTATATTTCTATGAATAACGTTGGAAATTCCATCAGAGTTTTGATCTCATTAAACGTTATCAGTGGATTTCGGAGTTGAAAAAAATATGTTTTCTTTTTATCTACAAGCTATTGGATTTACCATCTAATAATTTGACCAGTGAAATTACTTTGCACAGACTGGATTATTCAACTTTAGGAATATTTACTTTCTATGTGAATCAGTGTATATATATGCGCACCCACGACCCCGCCTCGCAGGATTCGAACCCGGGACGTGTCAGTTTCGTGCATGAGTACTTAACCACTAGACTACTGAAAAGTCCCACAATAGGACGAAACGGTCGTCCAGTGCTTCCAGGTTTTCCTTGATGATCTAGCTTCAACTGACTCGATCTCAACTGTTGAAATTACTATAGTATCCACAAAAACCCCTTCTGATATTAAAAATGTCTACTTTCTGTGCAAATCAGAGTATATCTTACGGGAAAGAATAGAAACACAACCGTAATATTTGAATATCCCCATATAATAGATGAACAGAATCGCATTTCCATAGACTAGGAATATAGATGGACGAACCAATCGCGTATAGGAAGACAGGTTTTGGATTTAGGCACGAAATTCACTCATCCATTTGGATATATAGAGTTTTGGCATTATAGCTGACATCGTTTCGTGATGAAATCCGAAATCTAGTTCCTAGTTTTAATAATCAATCGTAAATTATAATTTTAATTTCTTACACTGGTTTATGGCCCTCATTTGGTTCTGGTTATTAAGTTGACACTCTTAAGGTCAGTCTAGCGTCGCTCAAAGGTCATCCATAAATTACAATCTCACCACATAGATTTTAAGTTGAAATATATTTTAGAATACAGTTATAAATGAATACATTAGATCTCTCTTTCACTCTATGTCCAACATGGTCAACTGATTACGAAATCTAAATACATCACAGTAATCTCGAAATTCTTTAAAAAAAAATAATCCATAGAATAATCTGTCAGTTAACGAGACTGATAGGTCCTGGGTTCGAATCTTGCGAGGCGGGTTTGGGGATGCACATTGTTGAGGAGTCCCACAATAGGATGAAACGGTCGTCCAATGCTTCCAGGTTTTCTATGATGTTCTAGATTCGATTGACTCTTGATCTCAACTATTGAAAAACAAAAACTTCTGTTACTAACATATATGTAGTCAGAATGGGTTTTGTGGAGAGTTTTAAAAATTTCACAGGTTGAAATCATGAGTCGATTGAAGCTAGACCACCATGGAAAACCTGGAAGCACTGGACGGCCGTTTCGTCCTAGTATGGGACTCCTCAGCAGTGCGCATCCACGACATTAACACCGTTGGATGCCGGCTCAGTGGTCTAGTGGTTAAGTGCTCGCGCGCGAAGCCAGTAGGTCCTGGGTTCGAGCCCCGCGTGGTGCGGGATCGTGGATGCGCACTGCTGAGGAGTCCCATACTAGGACGAAACGGCCGTCCAGTGCTTCCATGGTGGTCTAGCTTCAATCGACTCATGATTTCAACCTGTGAAATATATGTAGTCATATATATTTCAACGTTATTCAGATTTCTATGCTTTTCTAAAACGAATAGGTTTTAATTTGACTAAAAGTTGATCATATTCAGCTATTTTTCTTAGAATATTTAATTAGTAAGAATCACGTTCTCATACATCACAGTACTTCCGGATTTAGACATTATCAATGTAAGAATTTAATTGTATCTGAATTAAGAAGTTGAATGTGACATATAAAACAGAACAGAAAAAAAGAGATTAGTTTTTACCAATGAAATAATAAGAATAGTTGTTTAACTCTATTCACATGATCTCATTATAAAACAACTTCTAATTACCAATGAATAATGATAGACCAATGATTAGCACAATGATGGTGTTGTATGTAATATTATTGATTTACGTGTACAAGCCTGTCTTGTATATGATTTGTAGTTTGGAGTGTTTGGTGATGATGCTACTATTCGTTACTGTACTGAAATCCAAGCATTCACACCTTAGAAGGGAATATGAATTTCATCAGGTTTATAAACACACCATAGTGAAGTGGGTTAAATAACAACAAATATATCTGAGGAACATTTCGTCAATTGAATTCATGAACCTCACCTATTACACGTCAAAATACACATCGGCTTTTTAAGTTATAAAAATGTGAAGGGGTTTTGTGAATATTATAGTAATTTTAGTACTTGAGATCATGAGTCAATTGAAGCTAGACCACCATGGATGCGCAATGCTGAGGAGTCCCACAACAGAAAGAAACGGCCGTCTAGTGCTTCCAGGTTTTCCATGGTGATCTAGCTTCGATTGATTCATGATCTCAACTATTCAAATTACAAAAATCTGCTTGAAAATTCTCTAGCCGAGCATGGAACTGTCAATATTTAACTGAGATTTTAATTATATGAAACATTCCATCCTCAGATTTATAATATGACATATTTATATAATACTTACAGTACTGGATTACTAGGGCGAACATTTCTAGATATTCTTAACAGTTAAGCAACCTAATAAAATTTTCGTGAAATTCTAATTTATAGATTTTAATTTACTGAATGATATTTAAAAATGAAGAATATTTGAACAAACGATTGTTTTCAAAAACTTCATCATCAGGCTCTACACGTAAACATTAATACAAAGAGTTACAAAATAGATATGTGCCACATATGTCATTAAACTTATGTGAGAGCTGAAATACTGCCCGGCTGCCCCAACCGAGACAGGTGGTTTCCTTAAGGGGCCGCATCCCGAGCCTTTGACCTGAGAGTCTAATCCACAAGGTGATGGAACAACGTTAGGAGATGCAGTCCCATTGTAGCCGGTGGGTCATACGCCATTTATTTCCTTAGAATCCTGGAGTTCATGTGTATCATTAGTTTGGAATTAAGGTTTTCCAACTCCTCTATGTAAACCCTCCGTACCCACTAAACCGGTTAAAGTGCCGGATATTTGCTTTTCGTCCTCTCAATTTTGTAAACACCAGTGATGACACGAGAAGGCAGTAAGTAGGACTTCCCTGTCAGTGGTTGTATGCACGTGGCCATATGAGAGCATTCGGAGAAGGAGCTCTGACTTTCCTCACTCTCGGCCATACAAGGGCATTTGGGAGCTCAGACTCTACAGTTACAAGTCCATAATTGTGATATTTTACAGAGGCCGAAAATGGTGAACCTTCGCATCTGCTACGACATATATACTTCAAGACTGTATTATTTTTAAACTAGAAAGGTTACTTAATAAAGGTCAGAATGATTTGGAGTAGTGTAGATAGTGGAATAGATACACTAAAGAACACATTACAAAATAACGGATATTCAGATAATTTCGTCAGAAAACTCCTAGTAGAAGGTAATAAAAAAGGAATTGTGACTCAGTTTGTAGGAAAACCCTATACCTGAAACTGGACTTTAAAGGGTACAAAGCAGGTGATATTTGAACACGTCGACTCAAAAGGTCTGTTGAAAGAACTTTTCACACTGCCAAGCTACATATAATTTTCTCAACTAAACCAGTACTTACACAATAAATCAAGCATAGGTTACCAATGATGGGCTCTTCCATATGTGTATACCAATTCAACTGCTCGTGTGGAGTTAGTTACATAGGCCATACTCAAAGGGCTTTATCCTTACGTGTTCGTGAATATGTACCAGTATGATCGATAAAAGGAGTTCCTAAATCGATCAACAATACTGTTCTTTCTCACTTGGTAAATAGTGAACATCATATCAAAGATAGAGGAAGCTTTCTCTGTTTTATATCAAGTTCCTAATTCATTAACACATACCTTATTTTAGCCTTTGTAAAATATCATAATTATAGACTTATAACTGTAGAGCCTGATGGTGATGTTATTGAAAACAATTGTTCGCTCAAATATTCTCCAGTTTGGAATATTCAGTGGGAATTCTTAAACTGCTGAATGATATTTTTTGAAGAATTGAACGTTATAACCTCAATACTTATTAGTATTAAACCAACGTACCCTAAGAGTTCTGTTAAGGCTTTAGAGAATTAAGTGAGTCACTCTATAAATGAACGAACACAAGATTTTCATATTATTCATTGGTGTCAGTTGATCAATTTACTGCGGTTGTGCGCTACTGAAAAGTCATAAGCTAAAGTCAAATAATCATAGGTTTAATTTCTTGGTCATCTGAGATGATGAACACCGTCAGTTTCTTGTCTTTGCATTTTGCGACTATTACTCATTACATCTCAAATATTTAAACTATCGAAGCACTTCAGTGATGCTGGTAGAGTAATATATGTCAAATTATAGGATATTTCGTATGTGGTTAATTATTCTAGATAAGTGCCAAATAGATCGGATATCCAATTAGGTGTTAAAGATTACTAGCACGTGACACATTATATACTTACTTGTTCGTTTTATCCATTACAATGGGAGTATAAAAATATTAAATTTCCTACAACTTATTAAATTGTTATTAAGACTGTTTTGTCTAAAAGCTATGTTGACTTATAAGCAAATATGGATAGTGGCTAGCAGTGGAATCTAGGACGGGCGTTCCGTCGTATTTGGGACTCGTCAGCTGGATGTAGCTACATCCCACAGTTGATACTCGTCCCGGGACTCGAACCCAGTACCGTTTGCTTCGAACTCTGTCGCGTTATCCACACGCGTCATGGATTCCATTGCCAGACACTATCCATCTTTGCTTATAAAGCTTGTGACTTGAGGCAATATCGAGGCAGTCCGCACAGGATGCAAATATGACAACAAGAGATTGATATTTTGCAGTCCTAAATAATAATGGGAAGATACAAGCAAACGATACCAAGTGGCTTATGTTTACATTGCACAAATGCAAATGTTTAGCTCAAAGTATTGAATATACTTTAATATTAAGTGTTATGGTAATATGTAGGTCACTGAATTCGAAATTTTATGTTGTTCTAGTATGTTTACTGACCTTGGATGACTTTTAATGTGATCATCTAAGGTAACAATCATGTATCAAATTCCGATAGTAAAGAAAACATCTTTTTCTCTATTGAGATCAAATGATCACAGTTCCTTTTATTTTAATAAACAATCCACAATATCAAGTAAATAACCCCGATTTGATACAAGAGAAAAACTGAAATGAGAGTTGTGGTAATTCGTAGAACCAGTCATTTCATCTGTAAACAGATTTATTTGTATGAAACACCATCACGATAATTTAACATTAAACTGCACACTCACGATCCCGCACGCGGGATCCCAACCCAGGACCTTCTCATTGATGAGGAGTCCCACATTAGGACGAAACGACCGTCCAGTGCTCCCAGGTTTTCAGTGGTGTACTAACATTGACCCATTCATGATCTGAATTAAAACTCAGCAATCTCCATAATCCTATACTGATAATTTATTTGTTATACAGAATGAAAGTTTTCTATTTCTTCCTAAAATAAAAATGATTCTATTTTAAACTAATTGAGAAAAACAGTAGTTTAGGTATAACTATATATTGATGATACATTTGTAATTTCCCAATGAGAAGAAATTCGAATTTCTTACATTTTGCCACTTCTGTCAGTTACTTCCTTCAGCGAATAAATCTTATCCGCTGAAGACAGTTACGCTCAGCCAAAAAAATGTCGGGAATTCAATTTTCTATGAAATGGACATAATATCTGATATCATTTTTTCATGATCAGCCTACTTTTTATAAATAATTTACAGAATATGGATAGAAACCTTCTTACCAACTGTCATTAAAAAAAAGTACCTAAAACTCGTGAAACCAATCAACCATTATTTTACCTTAACAAATTCTAAAACTAATTGATCCAACCATTCATCGTTACTCTTCGTTTTAGTAACTATCTGATTTATGAAAGCTTCTTGAATATTTAGTGACATTAGGTGGCTGATGACACGTCGAATGACATGAGTTTGCATAAAGCTTACCTGATTCGACAGAGAACTTTATTGGATCAAACTAATATGATAGCAGTGATCATTGATTGACAGAAACTGTTGTTCCTACTATACAGTTTACTTTAGGATTTTTTCCGAAGGAAGGTAGATGGACAATATCTAATATTTGAGCATTTGTCTTTAATATTTGTATGTAACATAATCATTCAGAGGAATACAGTTATGATGGTAATAAACCATTCTATTCAAGCTCTTGTTTATGATTATTCTCATTGTTGATATTTTATATGTAATTGAGATAGTCTTAGTTGATATATATGCATCTTACGCGGACTGCTTTCCATGGTGGAAACATAAGATTACTGACGACCATAGTTTACCTTGGGAACTAGTATTGCACACAAAATTAATCATTAAAAGTTGTCAAAGATAATATTATTTCAAGAGGTATTTCCTGGAGTTCTAGTGAGAAGCAGTGACCAGTGGGGTTCAACCGGGTCTGTTGTGAGATAGTAACTCACTGAAGACAATGGTGGATGTGTCACTCAATTTCGTGGATTATTTGAAGTTAGACATTAACACCGTTGGATGCCGGCCGGCTCAGTGGTCTAGAGGTTAGGCGCTCGGACGCGAGGCTGATAGATTCTGGGTTCGAATCTCGCAAGGCAGAGGGATGGTGGATGCACACTGCCAAGGAAGAGTCCCACAATAGAATGAGACGGCCATCCACTATTTCCAGGTTTTCCATAATGGTTTAGCTTCAACTGATTCATGATCTCGACTATTGAAATAAAATTATTTGTTTAATATTATATCGATTTTGTAATCCGGACTTTAAATACTGAAAAACAAAGTGTAAATAATTTCAATCTTATTGGCAAATGATAAATTTGATATTTATGAATTTTAAAGCCATATAGCCATAGTAAGAATGTTAATGATCTTTCATTGAAGAATCATATGATCTGTTTATTGATAAAATGCTTTGTTTACTAAACAAATTCAAATGAAGGTCAACTGATTATAATTGGCTGGCTGTATAAGCTGGTTGACAATTTATTAATTTAGAATAACATATATAAGCGAACAATATTGTTTTCGATTAGATCCTCATCAGGCTTTACTCTAATATACAGTAATATTTATATGCATAAACGAAATTATTAAACCAATCAAGGTAGTTTATAAGACAATGATAACAATGGAAACAATCACATAATAAGGGAAAAGTACAAATCGATAGTTTGATGACAGGTTTACTAGTTGTCATAAGAATAATAAAGACTTGAATCAATGTCAAATAATCGGAAATAGGTCAATGATTAGAAAAAATATTGACACAAATAAAATTCATAGAAAGATTATAAGATTACGCAATAAGAGGTGTTCAGATAATTGGACCATGAAGCGTCAGTCAGTAACAACGTAAAACTTCGTACGTACGTACATCAGTCCGAGTTGCCGTACCACATTAGCATAGAGATGCAGTTGTCGATTCAAATCCCGTAGTGGTAGAGATAGTATGAGTATAAGCAGTAAACGAACAAAGAGTATGGAAAATAATAAATAAAATCACTTATTAGGGCCAAGGGAGAGATAAGGATGTTTCACAGATTTCTTATGAGCACGAAGACTCGGATTGTTGGCACGAATTCCTATATCTTATACTATCTGTAAGAGACAAGATCGAACATCATAAGGAAAACTAGTGGGAATACGATAAATAACTTTAAGTGACTTGTTCCTGTCGACTACCGATCAAGTGTGATAGAACCGAGGTGCGTATTGTCTTGACATTACCTTTTCCTAACCACGAAGGGAGGTGTTCACTAACTCTTTGGTTCAGTTGTCTGGTAGTGCGCCCAATACAGCTTTCTCCGCAGAAGCAGCTGAATTTGTAGATACACATAGAAGCGGCATAACCTGGTAACTTATCCTCGGTAGGTTTATAATATGTAATGTATGGTTAGTTTCACAAACTGTAAACAGAGTTAACCACTTTTGCATTGGCTCGAAAGAATTATAGTCTTTCAATTCACGAATGCATGATCATTTTCTTCAAGAATATTCATAGTTAGTGAAATATAAGTATTTGTTCAATTTACCACTTCATAATTCTTGTCATTATTCTATCTATCTGCATTAATATGGAATAAAGTATGTCCATTGGTTGTGAATAAGAATTATTGATATTCGTAAGTTCTAAGCAGCTGATGAAAATCCACGAAATAAACAAATTAGTCTTGCTCTGCTAAGCTTATTGATAATGATTTACTAGAAATTATCAATGAGGAAAATTGTATGAAATTTATAGATAATATTTTGTCATAAGTTCTCATTGTACAGCTAATAATACCATGTCTTGCCAATCTAGATAGTTATGTGAGGACGGCCTACGGGTGAATTCGAGGAAGCTCAGAAAGAGCCGAAGATATTCCATTCAATCATCTTTTGGAAGGATGTTCCAGAATCCCTAAATGTAGCTTCCCTATTAGACAAATGCTAATAACCTGTATGAGGATTAGAGGACTAATATGATTTCGTTTTTACTAAAAACTATAAATACCTGAGAGTTTTGTATCATAATTGACACTGTTTTGGAATAGCATTCCTTTCACTTGTCTTCTCATTTGCGACTTGGGAGGGTTCTAGCGTTCGAGTGCTCCAGTTGTACGCAGTATAATAAGAATTTGAGCTCTAGATATAACATTTGGAGCTCGCTAATATAGCGCTTTAGCTGTCACTCGTTAGTTCCAAGAAACAAAACATTTTATGAAAATTTTTCTCGGGTCAAAGTCGGTTGTATATCCTTATTTACTGAGTATAAAGCTTACATCATAAAGTTTTCAAGAATCCTGGTGTCATTTGAAGGTTTAAGAATACACTTGAAGTAAAGTTAACATTCCTTCGCGGACATATCGAGTTGTCGTGATGTCTTGCCTATAACATTACAGTCAGTATACTTGGTTTTAGAGACATAATTCTGTTGCTTCTCCTCTAGTACTCCACTCTTTACATTTAAAATTATTGTCATTCTGGAGAACACTTATATCCTTGTGGTCTAGGATCCTTCTAATTTCTTCTGAATTTCCTTGGCGGTATGGAATTACCATCGAGTTCATCCATTCTTTACGTTGACCGATCATTTTTCCCAACTCGATGTCTTTGTCCTTCAGTTATGACTGGTTGGTAAACTCAACTATTCAGATACTTAGTGATTATTATCTTTTTTTTGATAGAACGTGTGCTGATCTGTAATCTAGATATTTCACAGAATATTTGGACTTAAGGAATACACTAATTTTGAAACAACTGTTTTCTTTCAAACAAATAGTCGAGAAATGAAAGTTTGAGGTCAAGAAATGCGGTCTCTTTATGAACTTAGTGCTATATGGTATAGTGTTAGAATGCTCAAAAGTTTCTAATCCATCTCGTTTTGTAATAACACGGTTGCTATCTGCGCTCCCCAAACAGACTGTTGGTCAACAAGTAAATTAGTTCCCAGTCAGTAATAATAGTGGAAAATGATGATCCCATAGTTAAAACTCCTGTTGACCTGTCAGTGACTAGACAAGAAAGGTTATCTGATCAGTAATTATACATATTGTTCTGTCCACGTGATTAACTACGTCCTGGATAAGCTATGTTGAGTTTAAGTAAACAAGAAATCCAGTTCCTGTGTGCTGTATTCATATGACGCGTTTATGAAAAATAAACTGTCATAAACCACACTTCACCACGTTAATTAAAGCACTTATTTACTTCTTAGCCTTATTGTCACTCAATTGAATGATAAAAGATGCAATCAAAATATATATGATTTAACAACGTAAATTTAAAGTACACATTACTTATATGCAGCGTTTTGAAAAAGGATTGATTAAATTTAGATCAATTGACACTAATCAGGGTGATTATTTGTCGCATGCACTTCATGAGACCAAGCGATATGGTGAGTTAATCTTGGTACTAAACCTGAATTACAAGGGATACTTGGGTTCGAATAAGTACGTCTATGGGTGCTTCGTATTCCCCAAGTAATTTTGTGTATTGGAGTGATAACTGGTATGTTGATAAACCGGATTTCCTATATTAACTCAGTAAAGATTCTTATATCTAACTTTGCTAACAGATGTATAATAGTACAATCCACACTAATTTCCAAAACGTTTTGCCAGTAAGGCTTCATTCTAAGGGGTTACCAATTAGTTTCTAAACTCACCAATTCATACTTTATGTATTGGATGTTTGTAAAACAAACCCTTAAAATATTTTAGTCTGATGAGCTTTTGAGGATTTACCAAAAGTTATCAGTCGCATGCGAAAATCTTAGGCGATACATCAAACTACTTTGAGTGATTTTATACACTCAACCTAAGTACCTTGTATCCTGGATTTTATGAACTGTGCAACATACTGTTCTCCGTGGTGAAGTTCTCCTCCTCAATTCACAACTCTTAGTAGTGAAAATCTCCATTTGGACCGATAGGTTCTACCAGCCTAGCATATGTTGTAGAGTAAATAAAAAGTCTGCACCCAAATGCTCTGGTACAGCCGAGTCGGGAGTGTCAACTATTCCCTCTCCAAATGCTCTCATATGGACACGTGCATACAACCATGGCCAAATAAGTCCTACTCATTGCCTTTTCGTGGCATTACTGCTATTTACGAAATCGAGAAGACGAAAAGCGAATGACCGGCGCTTTGACCAGGATGATGGACACGGAGAGTCCACCTAAGGGAGTTGGAAAACCCTCATTCCCAATCAATAATGCACATGGGCTCCAGTATCCTGAAGGAACCAATGGCGTATGAACCAAGCACTAGTCGCCAGTTACAATGGGACTGCATCTCCTTACGATACTCCACTGCCTTGTGGATTAGACCATTAAGTCGAAGGCTTGAGGTGTAGCCCCCTAAGCAAACCACGTGGTTTGGTTTGGGCACCCGGGTAGGATTCCAGCCCTCACATAAACCGAATGATTTATGTGGCGCATATCTATTTGATGCCTCCTTGTACCAATGTTTATGCATTTAAATAAATAATAAATAAAAAGTTTAAAGAAACCATTAGAAAGGGTAAAACTTGTTGGACTATAATTCAAAAGAAATCTTTAGTTATTAATTAACTCATATCTCTAACAAACTTGTATATTGTATACGAAATTACGATCATATTTGTAAGCGACACATATGCACTGTGTTTTTATTTAACTATAAATCAGCTATAAATTGAATGGTTCATATCAATTATAAACTCCTATCATCAAGTGAATGAAAAAGTAAGTGGTTTATGCAATGATTTTAGATATTCACAAAAAGTAAACAAAAAGACAACCAAGTAAAAAACAATATCAGTTTTTTCTCCAAACAAAAACAACAGAAAATAGCTGAATAGAAAAAAAAAGTAATCAAAAATTGAAGCAAGTACAAAAATCCAACTCAAAATTGTGTCATAATGATAAGCTTAAAAAAAGTTTACATAACAGAAACAATCGAAGAGTTTTACGGAATTCCTTAGCGTAAAGCAATGCAATAAAACTAAAGTTAATTTAGATTTAACTAAAGAAATTCTAATCATGTTTATTTCTTTCGTTTGTTCAATAAAAGGAGGAAGACTAAATAAAATAAACAAATTTAACAAACAAACAAAAACAATTACCATATAGAAGTGAAGTTATTGATAATGACCATCTGTATTTTTCTTTTGTACAGTAACCATTTGATTTGTTTTCCTTTTTATAAATATATTTTATCAAATAATTATAGACATAGCAGAAGATAAAAATTCTTCAAAACTGAATTGTGCATATCCATTACGATTTATATCATATCGTCTAAAAGAGTTTGTGAGAATCTACGAGAAAAGAAGACAAAAGATTGATTTAGAAAGAAGGAACATTTAGAATTAAGAACTAGATGTTTATATTTACACATGTTAATTCTATAAACAATTTGAATGAAAAATTAGTCTGGAAAGGATGTCAAGAAACAGTATGATTGTTGGCCTCTGATAAGTATGACGGTGTTCTGACATTTGACGATGACAATATTTACTGGAAATTCTATTCACAAGCATAGAGAAAAACTGTTCCCACCGACAAGCTATAAACCTGACCTTTTACAACCAGACTGACATCACACAGACTCAGATTGGCATAAATCGCTAAGACTTGCTGTAAGTAAGTTGGTGCCATTTGTCACGCCAACATTAGGACTCATACAATAACCAAGATACATAGGCTTTCCAACTATTCCTAACGGATCTCCACAGAGCGAGTGGGTCCACATGCTGTTGTCGGTCACATAGAAGTAGTTTCCACTTAGAAGATGGAAAGTGCATGCCAAACTTACGGACACTGATTGTTAACTGATTCAGTTGGTTGTAAGACAACGCAGAACCTGGAAAATATGAGGACTGGTTCATATTGTCACAACATATCAACAAAATGATGAAGTCGTTAAGTACCGGAGTATTAGAAGCAGCAACAATATCAGTGGTAGTAGAAAACATTAGCCGTAGACAATATGATTCAAGAAGAAGGAATATGAAGGACAAAACAGAAGCGTAAGATATTTTTAGGAACTGGGGTTTAAGGGAGGACAAAGAGTGGATAGAATCAAATCAGTGCGATTGATTCTGGACCATATCACATAACGTATCTAACCATTGGTTACAGTGACCGCGCGAACCTAAACCAAGTAATTTGCACCTACCAGGTGACTGCATTAGATGAGGAATTCCATTTTCGCAGCATCGTGTATTTTACAGTAAACCCTCAATATTTTAATGTTAAACTAAATAAACCTAACCGCATCGTTTAATGTTACGTCAATAAAGCTAAACCATACTTGAATAGTGTTTCAGTCAGAATCCTGGTAATAGTTTCTCCACCTCGTGTGTAGTATGTTGCCTATAACTTATGGTCCTAATCTTTGACTAATGATACGATTCTATTGGCAAGATTAACATTGAATTGAGGCTGAGATAATCTTGACTCTTTTTGGTTCACATCTATGGTTAGTCTTATGTTCGAAAAAGAGAACAGAGTGGGAAAACTTGTCATATTTCAGGCACCCAATCTACATACTTTTTACACCAAATATTCGCTAGTTTATATGAGTTAACTATCAGAACGTGACGTGCCTCAAACAAGAAATCAAACTTTAGAGACAATTTCACCATACGTGGCAGAGGACGGGTTAAAAGGTGAGTAAATAATCAACAAAAATTACGGAACAATAAAAAAGATAATAACCAATAAGTTCAAAGAAAGCTCACGATACAAGGAATATAGGAGTACAATAAACCAGTTGTCTAATAATCATACAATAAAAAATATCAACAGTAACAATCCAAAAATCAGTGTTCAAAACTCGCTCTGTTATAACACTAAATGACAAGTAAAGTCACTTATTATCATCTGATCATGCAAAATTCAGTGGTGGTAGCCATTATCGTGAGTGAAAATATACTAAAATCGAACCTCCCTAATTGAACGCATCTAATTTCGAGATGAAGATTCAATATGGATTTTCGCCTTAATCTTAAACAGTTTACCTATTTATATTTTAACTACTGGACTTAAAAAAGGTTCATTTTCAGTGACCTAGTTCACTTAAGTACTATGTATGTACTTACTTGAAGACATACACAAGCAAAAATAAAGTCATCGAAGGCGATCTGTCCTTGTTTATTACGGTCGAAACGACCGATCATCATTTTTATAAAACAAGGAGAGAGTCGGTAACCAAAACAGGACAATGCACTTTGGAACTCTCTAGCATCGAGTAATCCAGATCTATCCTGATCATATTGACGAAAACACCGTTGCCAATCCTGAACATATTTGAATAAATAGGCGAACTCTCTTAAATCAATGGTTCCATTTCTGTCTTGGTCAAACATTGAAATCATCAGCTGAACAGTTCTAGTGTTGAACGGTGTACCTATACCTTTAAAAATGAGCAGAATAATTGTTAACTGAGAAATGTTTCTAATTCTGAAATATTGACTAAGTTGATAAAATACGAGAATTGCCAAAATATAATTAAAAGGAAGTTTTTGTAGTGAAAAAACTGTGCAAACTAACGTGATTACAACAAACTTGATTTCGCTGTTTAGCTACTTAATTAGCCACTGTAAAACTTCACGATAAAAGAACTCGGAAAAATCATAGGATCTTTATAACATTTAATAGCAACTAACAAACTCAATTATATGGACCTAAAACTTAAAAGTAGCAGATTCTTGTAATTCCTAGGGAAATAAACAGCAACAGTAAATAACCAAGCCGATGTCCTAAAAAGATGCGATATTTATGAGACGATAAAAAGGAACCGAACAGTGAGTAGGCGAAAATCCAGGAGTACGAAGAGGAAAACTGACTGATATTATAAGGTAGTCAGATCTTGGAGGTGAATTCTATCAGGGAATATACAGATATATCGTATAAACGAAAAGCTTTGTTTGTGAACGACAGAAGTCCTGGAAGTAAGTTGAGTGAAGTAGAAGGTTTAGAGTGTGAACAAAGTCAATTCACATTTGTCACCGATGAAAGATTTGAGCACTGCTTACATATAGTTGGGTTAGAGGTTTCTATGAATTGATAGAGAATGCTGTAAAGTGGGGCATTGCTTTGCATAAAAACTCTAGACAACATTTTAACTTTTAAACCTCACTGTACCAAGACTTGGCGGTGGGTAGCCAGTTATTAACCCACTCTTGACAATTGTACATCTCCCAGGTGGTATGTCATATTCTGTCCTACTCTGTTCATCTAAATGCTTTGCGTTAAGACACACTGAATCCGACAGTGAAAGTCGGCTGTTGATTGCATAGGACTTTAACACATCTACCTTAAATTTCGTAGACATTACGGACTCCATCACACTTACGAAGTGCCCAACTGATATGAAGAAATTTTACATATCCGAGAGTTGAGTCGACACTTGAAGTTGGTGTATACCGACTCTTAAATGGCTCAAGATTCTTGGAGTTAAAAGGAAAGTTTGGAAGAATAGACTACTTCATACTACTTTTTCCCAAGTACTTACAAGGAGACAAAACAATAAAATTGCTGATAATAAGCAACACGTTTGCATACCATTTGATAGTGCCGACTGTAGCTCCGTGTGATCAATATTTCCGTCTCTGTTCCTGTCTACACTGAAATAGACGTCACTGAAGTAATTTTAGCATTTACGTTTCAAAAATCCTCCTGACTGCTTGTTCGTCTTGCATATGTCTAATAAAATACTAAGAAAACGACTATTATGTCCTTGTCTTTTTAAATAACCGCATTCAATACCCAATGCCTTACTGATAAGCTTTCATAAAACAGTTGACTTCTCTGCGCTCGCTTCTTGTTTTTTCAAAACGGGTATAAGTTTTTTGTAATATCTCTTAGACGGTAATTTGGACACTCAACTGTATTAGTTTTCAGTAATAAGGAGAGTAGGTTGATGAACCTGTGTCAATCCTGACAGATTGCCTTCCATTGAAGGTCCAGCTTCTCCTTGAGAATATTCACTGGTGAGACTGATGTTACTTGTTCAAGCAAGGTGTTTCAGTCATTGACCACTCGATGAGAAATGCGGGACTCCATTTTTAAGTTTATTAGATCGCAGTTTGTGAACCTTCTTGCCATGGCCTCGGAGATTATTAGTGCTGGAAGGGGTTAAAAGATAAGACATTAACACACAAGTCACAATTGAAGATGCGAAATGCCAGTGTAAGTTCACCTCGCGTCCTGCGATACAACAAGGGGGAAAGGTTTAGACGCTTTAAGCGTTCATCGTAAGGGAGTTTAGAAAGACTTTTCATTAATTTTGTTCCCACACGGTGAACACGCTCAAGTGAGTTGGTATCCTTTATCAGACATGGGCTGTCTGTTTGGATACAGTACTCTAAGTGTGGTCTTACATAGGTGGGGTAAAGAATTTGAAAATTTTCTTCGTCAAAGCACTTGAATGCTCGGTGAAGTGACCATAACTCACTAAAACCTTTGACAGCAGCTGCGTTGCAATGCGTAATTGTTTTCAAGTCATGGCTTATTATGACTCCTGAGCTTTTATGCTCTTGAACAATTATTTATGATGAAAAGCCAGATAGTAATCAGTCAGTGGTGTATGATGATAGTAATGTTAGGTCAATTAAGAGATATCCTTCAGATTTGGCTCGCCCAAGCGGGAGGTAGTTCTCCGTGGATCGGTACGTGTTTGTCATGGTAACTCTTGAGGCTACCCACCTTTTTTATGGTATATTCTATCTGAAAATCAATGATCAAGACAAAAGAGTGACTTGGAGTTAGTTTGAAGGCAACTTGGTGATTTGTATGCATGGATAATTTAGTGTCATCTGTCCCTAGCAAACTCATCCTTCAGGCAGGTCACTGAACGTCAAGCGGTTTGCCGACCTTTGTCAAGCTCAAGGACGCACAACACGCACCAATCAACTGCTTTCCATGGACAGTTACATGAGTAGTGGTTTTGCCTTGTGTTTCTTCTGAACTGGAGGGAAACGACAAGAACCGAGCGCCAAAGAATTAGTCAATTTATATAAGCTTGTGATAAAGTTATTGGGTATGCTATTGCGTATTAGGAGGCTGGTTGGTTGTAATGCAGTGTTGTGTCATGTCTAGGTAATTCGTGTAAAGTCCTCACAGTTTCTGACATTCATGAGTAATGAGCGCAGGACTCAGGTGTAGTGATTTGTGATGGGCGGGGAGGTCAGAAAGTACTAATGGCTTTTATTTTGTGTATGTTTTGCCTGCTGTTATGTTGGGTAAAGATGATCCTAATAATGTTAATGGATTCTTGATAAGTTGTTTCACAAGTGTGGGACAGAAACCTAGTAACCCACCCTAGGATGTCATAGAGGATGGGTACTCAGACTCCATGACTATGTATATGAGAGCTTGAGTGGAGATCTAGCATGTTGATTTATTTTTGTTTGAAAACTAGGTGTTTCCACCTAATTAGGGAATGTCAGAAGAAATGCAGTTGATGTATAAATAAGGTTACCTATAGAAGTAGCTGCCGACCCTACTCAATTTTTTAAGATTTTGATTACTCATTTGGCCACTTAAAGGTTTGGGGGATATTGAAAAACCCTGTTGAAGACAATCTGTGGTAGATTGTTAATTTTTTGAGGCATAGAGGGATAACAGTCTGTTACATAAGGGACGACATGTAATATCGCACTAGATTTCTAAACACTGTTCAAGTCTAGGAATACCTGATTATTCGTGAATATGGGATAGGAAATAAACCCCATGTACTGGTCGAACATTATAGTTAAACGATTCTATAGTGATTTGAGACGAAGTGGATTAAGTCTAGTCCAAACATGGATGAAGAATTGGAGCATACGTTTGTAGAAATATTATATATAATTTATTATAATATCAGCAATTCTTTGAGGGGATTCTTTGTGTCAGTACAACCGACTTTAGAAACACATAAACTTATCTCTTCCACAGCACGACCGAATGATCTCAGTTCAGCTCAACTACTGGACGGAATAAAGAAATGCGTTTTTTTCATTGAAGTCACTGAGGTGTTAAAAAATTTTTTAAAGCTCTCGGTACAGAAGAGAATGGGCATTATAAAATAAACTCTCACGTTTTTATTGTTTGAAAAATGGACATCAGACACCTACAAGCAAAATACTGTTCATTATTGAAAATTAAGAAATGAAACACCAGTGAATTTCTAGCCAACTATTTGAGAAATAAGAAATGTTTTAGTGACACATTTCAGGAAACCTTCCGTTAATAATTGGGACTCTTTACTTATTATCCACCCCCGTCAGCGTCTAATCTTTGACACTCGCCTTTTCGCTAACTAATATAGAATTTGCCTAATGACAAGGCAATCAAGGAAGACTCGATGCTTCATGCTGAAGCTAAGAGAGCAGCGGAAATGTTTGAGTCTTTGAAGGTTTCAAGTAAAGCTGATCCAATCAAGTGGCTTTAGTAGTCCTGCAAAATACAAATACTGTCGAGAGCTTTAACTCAGCAGTGTTGTGTTTTATATGGTATGTTGTCTAATTGTTAAAATTTTGTCTCTATTACTCAAGTCATTTCCCGAACCCATTTTGTGTTTTTCAGTGTATTGATCGTAGAAGAATGTGGTTGCTGGAATTAAGGTGTGATTTAAAAATGTTCACTTTCCATTTGATTTATCAAGTCAGACTATCAAAAAAGTTGGAGTGTGCTGTGTTGTTCAATCCCATTAAGATCACTGCGTAGGTCCTTGGGTTCGGCCTAACGCTCAAGTATGTCGAAAATATAATCTTAAAACAATCGGTGTCCAACGTTTTTGTTTCTCATTTTTAACACTGTTTGTTAGGTAATCTAAGCGGTTTAAGAAAACTCACCGGATTAGTTTGAAGACTATAATGTCAGAGCCACATTTTACTCACGGAAATTTCCTGTTTAAAACTGACTTCCTAACACTGCACACCGATTAGGACCAATATTAAATTCACAATGAGCAAGTATTGCTTATTCTATCTAAGTGAGCATAAGACGATTAGAGAATCTCAGCATCATATATGATGATGTGGCTATAGCCACATAACTTTTGGCATTTTTCGAGATTCTACTTGGAAGAAGTAATTCTCTATGCTCTAAATATTTTTTGACTATGCTGATTCCCAGCATTTGATAAAATCTGAATTGATCAGAATCAGGAAACAGGAAATTTCACACTGCTAGTACCTCTTTATAGCGTACCCTACTTTACTGATACTTTGTATGACAATTATAACCATTTTCCTGATCTCTTATATTTTTATTGTACTTTTTCCAAACGCTCATCAGTAGAAAAGTCAAAAACAAACCATTCAACCATTATGTTCTAAAGATATGCTGTGCATGATAGAATCAAACCGTACTGGTACCCACGTACTTTTTGAAGAGGCGACTTAAAGAAAAGAAGGGAGAGAAGAGTGAACGATGGTAGGAAATTAATATTTGACTATATACAGAAGTAGAGGAACGTGAAGCTTGCTATCTGGCTACTTATAGTAAGAGAGGGTTTATGCGTTCAGTTGAACCATGGACTGGTAGTTATGCCTGACCGAGTGGGTTTAACTTTTCATCATTCTTCTCACAATGCGCTGATGGGTCTTATAAATTTACGTCCAAGGAGCTCGAAGCTGGTCAGTGCCCTTCCGATAACCAGTTACATTTGGAAGTATATGAGTGTCCACTCTTCAACTATGAAGTTGCGTGGTGGACGAGTAATTGCATGATTCCTTCGTTTTATTTTTATTATTTTTACATCTAGTACTGGTTTGGGTAGTGAACCAGGGTCATGAGGGCTTGGGTTAAAAAACCTATCCAGAGTGTGAGTTTTCGATAAAATCAGAAAGTGCACAATGAATGACACTAAAATCTCCTACGAAAATGTTGAACTTCGGCTACAGACAGCATTTTCATCTTATGGATAAGTGTATTTTTTTCAAGTGAATGTGGTTGAATATATGTAACGTTGGTAACCCTGGAAATCGATGATGTTATCACAATGTACCAATTTTTCCTGTTTGTTGAGTTACTTAGTTATCTTTGCGATTGCTGGCCATTAAGTATTATATGGTGGCTTTCATCATCTCAGGACCTGTCGATGTAATGCGAGGATCAATAAGATCCTTACTTCTTAGACATGCTGTTTCCGAAAACGTGATACAGACATTTTAGTCATTCATATTCCAACATTAACAAGATTAGAATCATCCATAATAGGACATCTATCTAACGTCGAATCATCAAGTCCGACCCATTTTATGCACTGAAAAAAGTCACATGATTGCCACACCACAGTCCTTCCCCTCCCAAAGTCGAAAGCACATGAAGTACGACTGCTAGTCCATGGATCAGAACAGTACATAAAACAGCAACAACTATTCCTTTCGAGCCCAAATGCTCGTCTCATTTTGGATTTCAATTTAATTACGATCATTTATTGCCCCATAATTTCCCGGGGGACACCTACAAAATTCTGGAGACCCAGCTTAACAAATGTCCCTCTATAAATCCCGCTATAGACCATAACCATTCGATCACCAAACTACAGAAGGACATTAAATCCTATGAACAGTCTTACAGATAGTTCAAAGCCCTTAGCCCACAACATGTAGCTGTCCACAGCAGTAAAAGATCCTGCTTGCGGTTCTAGAGGGTTTGGTGTTGCACTAAACCCTAGAGCCGAGACTAAACCAGTCGACTGGATTCCTTCTCCCAGTCGATCATACGCTATTAGGTTAGAAAGAGCCATTAGTGCAAGTAGAAACCGTAGCTAGAAACGATGTCTTCCTGTCATCTTCACCCACAGAATGCAGCCCTGACGCGACTAAGGATGAGTTCTACCACCGTTTAGGTGATCTTCCACAGAATGTGGTTCGACAGGACAGGCCAAAGGCGTTGGTTGGGCTTTGAAAGCATGAGAAAGTCGTTCGAGTGGCAATACAGACCATTCGACTCCAGGGCAGATACCATTGAACGTCTACTGTGAATTCGTAGAGGATGCGAGATGTTTTTGGTCAACACTAACTATTGCTACAGTGATCGTTGATGTACTACTTGACGTCCTCCCTCTGAATCTCAAGTCTAGACTCAGACTGCTCACATTGTGATGAGTCACGCTGGCGAGACTGCCGCCATTTTCGGAGTACTTATCTGGATTCTAATAATGTTCTTGTGTGCACTAACATTATTACACGTTTCAGTGTCCAAACAATTCATCGCCTTAGACGAAGTGATTTCAGAAAATTGGTTACAGCTTCTGTTACAACCAAATGTCAAACCGAGCTAGGTTCAAGGCTAGCCATCAGCTCACCCAGAAGTATAGATGGGCATTGGCTGCAGTTGTGTGATGCCATGAAAATGACTGTCGAATTCGCCTGCGGCTTCACGAAACGTGCTGCTTACGAGAACTGGGTGTCTACAAGCCTCTGAAGCACTCCGGTGTACCTCGGGTAACTGCGAGTTTGACGGTATACCAAGATCGCTACGTTATGAAATCGCGTACGGTTTGCTCAAGGAATGAGAGTCCTGAATCGTGCTAACGATTTGGAATAAGCAACCCACTTCTGATAACTGCCAGAATGTCCTTCAACTTATCTGAGTCACTAGATGCACAAAGTCTGGTGTGAGTGAAGCAAAATGTGGGATATGTGGGATATCATTCAAAATCATCTACCGACGTCTTGGAAGACGGAGCAGTTCAGCTAGTCTGCCTCACCGGCAACTATTAAGTGATATCAGTGTCTATAGGTATGGCATCTAGTTTATACCTTCTAAGTGCAAACTGCCCTAACAAGACTGGCAGGACCCTGAATCTACACTCACTGTTGGTAGTGAGCAGACAGAAGTAGTACAGAAGTCAGTGTATCTGGGTAGCTGAATAAGTTCTGGTAGTGGTGTGAGTGACGACATCAATTCAGGCGTAATGGAAACCAGAGCGGATTTAGCTGGCTTGAACCATCTTCGGCACCCTCATGATGTCAGTCTAACTGTCCAAGGTCGGGTCGGTGATAGCAGTTTTTCTATACGCTTGCAAAACATGACTTCTATGAGTTGAGGTTTTTAGTTGACCACCTGCGTTTGATTATCGCTGTCCCTGGATGTTCGCTGATAATCCGCGGCAAAACTATTTTATTATGCAGAGGTCCAGCAGCGTGTTCGGATCACCTTCCATACAATGTATGACAGGACCAGCCTCTGTTAATCTTTCACGACTCACTGGTCGGAGGTCTAGAGATAATGCAACACAGTAGCCTGAGATATTAGCAGACATGGCCCAAGGTTGAAGCTAGTAGTGATCCTGCAGTAAATTTCCCCATAAAAATGAAAATAACTTCTTTAACTGAAAAAGTTCTTTCGAATTGTACTTTTCCCAACTAAAATCGCTTTTTCCAGTATTATTTTCTCACTCTCGTACATTAATCCCCATTTACAGTCGTCCTTCTTTTTACTATACTCACTTTACTATCTGTATTTCTTCACAACCCTATTATTTGGTGTGACGCATATATATTTAGTGCCCCCTTGTACCAGTATTTATGGGCTTAAAAAAAAACTAAATGTCTAACACCACACACACTAAAATTAGTGGACTTTATGAGTAAGCCTGAAACGTTTTGAGATCCAGAACAGATTAACACGCAACAGGAACACCTTTATTGGCAATAATCAAAGGAATTCTTTATTTTTAACCTAAAACACAGGACTTCCGAAACTACACAACAAAGCTAGAATGCCACATGGCACACAAAAAGATCACAGTTTTGAACAAAATGAACACGTGCCTAACCTTTGCAGATGCTACCCGAGCCAAACTACCTTACTGGACTCTTGGGTCGTCACTGCGTCGACACAAACTCCACCTCATCCTTTTCTGCTTCTCTACATCGACCGTTTTCTACTCGGTCTCCAACTGTTAATGGAGATATTCTCACTCTTTTAAGGCTATCTTCTATATACTCTGATTTAATAGGGAGTGATGGGCCTTTATCCTCAATGACAATTGTTTAAACCCAAAAACGTTACTGACTGACTCACCTGGCCACTCAAAAATTACACCACTTATCTATTTAATTCCCTACTTTACTCGTTTCACCCAAACATTCTAGTTCTTTAGCCAAACTATCGTCTGACTAGTTCTCTCCTGTTAGACATACTGATAGTGGACCAAATCAGCATGAATATAAGACCGATAGTCCTTTTTCTTCAGGCGGCGAAACAAATGACCCACTAGGTTTACTTCACGCCTCTATGAATAATCATCGTACCTGGCACTAATTTTAACCACTACTAAATATGTACCAAATAGGATTACCCACCTATAAACTCTGATGCTTTAAAGCATCCCTTCACTTGCCTTGATAACCGAAACTTGGTTGTCCTCCGATATAACAGACTCATACCTTCAAATTGACACCTGTGAACGAGCATCTAAAATTAGTGGTTATTGTCTTACATATGCCTCCAGAAACACAACAGCGGAAACCTATAGTGACTCTATCTTCAGTAAAGTACCTGATTCCATATGGCTTACTGTGCATGAACAATGAAATCTGAGATGATGAACTGTTATTTACAAAAGGAATGGTCAAGTTTCAGACAATTGACTGATATTTTGCAAATTAGCTACTGTTCTCAGATTATAGTGAGATGTTCTGTAATTTCGTGCTCGACTACATTTGATTTCCCCCATTCGTGTTCTTGTTCAGTAAACGCTATACTCCACTAATTTTTACATTTGCCGTATAATTTCTCCTTTTTATTGTATATTATTCCAGGTTTAGACATTGGTGCTTTATATTCTGATAGAGTTCATTATTTTACGTTACTAGTTAGCTAAAAAACCTTAATATTTTTGTGTGAATTGACTTTAAACTATATCGTGAATAGGTTATTTTGATGTAATGGCTTATGGTGGTCGGTATTCGATGTATTTCTTAAAATTCGTATACAATTAGTCCTGTTAACCATCACTAGATAATGTCGCAGCAGTGTAATAATCAGAAGGCGAATATGAAGTGTTGATCAAGTTTATTATTGCATCACACACAGATAACCAAATTTACAGGTATGTTAAACAAGCATGATAAAGTAATGTCGAAAAACAAGCAAACAAGAGAGCAAGTTGAATGAGTGAGTCGGCGAGTTCATGAACAGGATGAAAATGTACATATATATACATAGGGAAATGAATGAATCATCGAGTCAATTAAGCAACTAATAGTAAGCTTAGAAGAATGAATATATGAGTAGGCAGTACGCAATGCTCAAGCATACATAATTATATATTAACAACAATAATAAAGCGCAGATCGGTAAAGCAAGAGCAGTATATTTACAACTGAGGGAAATCTGGGACTCAAAACAACTCTCAATAAACACTAAGGTCAGGATTTTCAATATAAATGTCAAGACAGTTCTACTGTATGGAACTGGAACTTGGAGAACTACGAAAGCAATCATCAAGAAGATACAAGTGTTTATTAACAGTTGTCTACGCAAAATACTTCGGATCCGTTGGTCAGACACTATCAGCATCAATCTACTATGGGAGAGAACAAACCAGATCCCAGTGGAGGGAGAAATTATGAAGAAGCGTTGAAAGTGAATAGGACACATATTGAGGGAAGCACCGAACTGCGTCACAAGGCAAACCCCCACATAGAACCATCGAGGTCAAAGGAGGAGAGGAAGACCAAAGAACACATTACGCCGGGAAACGGAGATAGACATGAGAAAAATGAACAAGAATTGGATGGAACTAGAAAAGAAGGCCCAAGACCGAGTGGGTTGGAGAATGTTGGTCGGCGGCCTATGCTCCATTAGGAGTAACAGGCGTAAGTAAGTAATTAACGATAATAAAGGTACAATGGTATAGATAAGTTGTTATTGTACGAATGATGCTTTCCGTTAAGTAAGATAACAAAACGGCTTGATAAAATTAAATGTGAACAAACTCAATTGCACACGAGCTACTATAAGCTGAATAAAGCTCTTAGTCGTTGAGACAAAAATCAAATTTTATATGCACTCGAGTTATACTTTTTCTTTCATTACAGTAATAACTTGAAAGTTGATAGTTTTGTGGGGCCCGTTATTTAATCGTCATTTAGATCGAACGATGTTGTCGAGAGGGCTCTCCACTTTGGTGGCCCGAGATCTGACTCCAGTTATATCGTAATGAATGTTTGTTATCGCCTATCCTCGTATATAATCATCGACTTAAATCGCGTTAGTCAATAACGGAATTAAATAAGTCGAATAACGAGAATGGACTTTTGAATACATATATTTCATATATGAAGCGAATGGAATAGAGAGAAGAGAAATAACGTGCAGTGGAGATGGCGGTTAAGCCAACTACTATTTAACCAAGCGTTAATCAATATTTATAGTTACACAAAACTAAGTTACAGACATGTGATGAGTAATGAGATAAGAAATGCGCACACACCTACACGCTCATATAAAAACAGTCAAGATTGATAAGCGAATAATTGACAAGGGCAGAATGTGACTCAAGTAGAGTGAATAGAATAGGCTGTCCGAAAGCTAGAATAAGGCATATGGACTTAACATAGTAACTGACACTACAGTTTGATGAAAGTAACCTTTTCTTACGTAATAAAGACTGTACAGTCATGTTTTGTCTTAAAATGAAATAAACATAAACATTTACAACTCATATGAGGTTGGTTATGAATTTATTTTAAAAAAAAATGATATTTTTATTAGTAGTGTAGTGAATGAGAACAAAATTGGGAACAACCAAAAGTATTAGGATATCCAATTACAGACTTATCTGGTAAAATTTAAATAACATACATTTAATACTTCATTTGCAAAATATCCATCAATTGTTTCAAACTTTGTTAGTCCTTCATTTTCATACCAATCACTACTTGTTTCTGTTCTTTTCTATTCGATCTTCATAACTTTCTACCACCAGTTATTCCAGTATTTCTTTCTGATTTCTTCCTACGTTGCAATCTGGTTTGTTCTATCCCACCGTAGGTCGTTGCATGTAGTGTGTGGCTAATGGATCGGAAGTATTTTGCGTAGACAACTGTTAATAAACACTTGTATCTTCTTGATGATTGCTTGCATAGTTCTCCAAGTTCCAGTTCCATACAGTAGAACTGTCTTGACATTTATATTGAAAATCCTGACCTTGGTGTTTATTGAGAGTTGTTTTGAGTTCCAGATATGCTGCTTTAGTTTCGCCGATTCGCACCCATAGAAAAGTAACTCATCAAAAAACGCTAACCAGAAAAAATCCAAACCATTTAAACTCTGCTCTTAGAGTTGGAAGGTCTTCATTTAGAAGAGTTATAACGTTTCATGATAAAAGCCGAATTCTTTCAGAAGTCACTAGGTTGATGCCTCTTCTGACAACCAGAGCCACCATTCAATTAATATTACATACTACTTACTGCGCAGCTGTTCGTTCTGTTTTAATTTACGGATGCGAAGCGTGGCCTCTATTCGTAGGCTACTGACATTTGATCACAGATCCCTTAGAAATATTGCTCGCATCTGCTGGGATCACCGTATAAGTAATAGTGAAGTGAGACGCAGGGTATTAGGGAATGATGGTAAATCAGTTGATGAGGTTGTGAAGCTGAGATGGTTGGGCCACGTGTCATGTATGCCTGAACATCGATTACCACAACACGCAATGTTGACTAGTGTTGGGGATGGTTAGAAGAAAGTTAGGAACGGCCAAACCAAAACGTGGCATCAGTGCATGGAGTCACTAACTTCTAGTCTTAGCCATGTTGATAGATACAGACTACGTGGTTGGGGTCCGCGTGACTATCGTAACCAATGGTTGGTGACTCTGAGTGATATGACTCAGAATCGATCACAATGGTGTAGGTGTATACACTCTCTGTCTTCCTTTAAACTAAGAAATTAAAATCGCTTTATATCTTTCTTCCTGTACTATATCGTTATATGCAATCCTTCTTTTACATATTACCACCACTGAATTAACTAATTATATGAATTCCATGTTCGTCTTGTTGTGCTAATGAAGTATGGCAACTTGAACCGATGTATATATGTGCCTGGTCCTACGTAGTAACTGACTGACTGACTGATATACTACTTATATCTGTCGACATAAGTAGTACACACTACAGTATAACAATATGAAAGATATAAAATATTCAGAACAGATTATAATAAACAATGATTGACATTTAAAAAAAATATAATAATCCTTTGAAATGTTCTAATTTATGATAAATTACCTTGAAATGATTATTACAATTCATTGGTCATTAATTATCTTTTAATATAAAATGACATGGATCTATCTAATGAATGAGTTTAATCAAGTATAATGAAATCATTATTCATTTTAATTTAACACTAATGACCTTACTTAATTTAATGAATAGTAGTTATGGACTGTACTTCATTCATAATTTATTTCATTTGAAAACTCCTTGATATGAAGTAATGAAATCCAGGCTAATAGTATAGTTTATATTCATTTTGTATTATTGTTTTACTTGATGCTTCTCCTATTGATGTTTAGGATGATAATTGATCATTTTGTTGTTGACATCATGTGTGCATTCTGTAAGGACAGCTTCGATATTACTTTAGGTCATAAGCATTATAAGCGAAGATGGATAATGGCTAGCAGTGGAATCCAGAACTCACGTTTCGTTCTATTTAGGACTTGTCGGATGAACGTACCTGTATCTCAAAGTTGATGTTCGCTCTGGGATTCGAAGCGTTTTAATGCTCTTTTCAAACGCCATCGCGTTATCCATTTAGTTACTGAGTTTTGGTAGTCACTTGCTTGTGTAATGGGATAAACTTTTAAATTCACTTGGTGTTGTTTTACTCGTATCTTCCCATTGTTATTTAGGACTGTACTAGATCAGTCTCTTATTATTGACATATATACATACTGTGCGGCCTACCTCGATATTACTATGCTCATAATATTTGAATATGTTTCATTTTTAATGATCAATGTTATTATTTATAGGTTGTTAGCAATTGAAGAGAATCTGTGCAATAAACAAATAAATACTGTTCTACTACGATCACTGTTCTAGGTGTTACTACGAAAACTGATCGATTAGCTTAAGAAAAAGAAAAAGAGTGAAAATCGTATAAACATGTCATTTCTGTAATGCAATGAGAAAACGAAGGTTATTAGGATTATGTAATATATTTGAGCAATACATTTCGAACTATCTGATAACACATAATATACTTGTTAAGACATTTTTATATAATCAGAAAGGGTTGTGCGGAGATTTTAGTAATTTTACAGTTGAATTCATAAGTCAGTTAAAGCTAGACCACCATGGAATACCTGGAAGCACTGGATGGCCGTTTCGTCCCATTACAGGACTCCTCAGCAATGCACAACCACGATCCCTACTCTTGGGATTCAAATCCAGGACCTATCAGTCTCGCACCTGAGCGCTTAACCACTAAACTACTGAGCCGGTTGGCATCTAACTTCAACCAGTTCACGAAATTGAGCCACCCTCCACCATTGTCTTGAGTGAGTTACTATCCCACAACAGACACAGTTGAACATTTTCATATGAAGAATAATAAGTAAGTCATAACGAAGAAAAAAATAAAGTACACAAAAACAATGTGATAACCATTCTGAATAATAAGTGAGTATTACTAAGGTAAGAACAAACTGTTTTCTTTGACACATAAAAGGGGGTTCCATTTTCCATATAGATAAAATTTCAATAAACCTTAGTATATATCCTTGAAAACTTTGGTATAAAATTACAAAGGCTGACTTGATATCAATGGGCAAGATTATAATTTATGAACGAACCAATCAGATTTAAGATAACAGGTCATGGATTTTAGCGCGAAATTTACTCACTTATTCATTCAACTAACATTTTGACATTTTAACTGATATCAGTTTGTGATAAAAACCACGAATTGTAAATCATTATCTTTATTCCTCAAATTATTTTATCATCTTCATTGAGCTTTATTAAGTAATTAGACACACACAACGGTCACTTTGGCGCCATTCAAAGGTCGTTCATAAACTATAATCTCACCTATCAATCCTATGATCAGTCTTAACCAAATTTGTTTCACAATAGAAGTAGATGTCTATTTATCTTATGATCTTCTCATTATTAAAAAAATAATCGACCATCTTATTTTATTTACTTAAAAGGGTTAGATTTAATTAACATGATTAACTGTATACTTAGTTTTAATGGAACTAAAAGAAATACATTGATTAGTTTCATATTTGAATAATGGAATTATTTGGTTAGGAGGAAATGTAATGAACTATTTCTTCACATAGATACTAAATATATTTTTTTTCTGTTTTTTTCTTTGCGAATTGAATGAAAATCTACTTATATTATTTATCAGTAGGAGAAAAAAATTGTCATAATTTTAGTCTGAAAAGTAGGACAGCACCACCATCACCACCATTAACACCACCTCCACCAGCACCAACGACAACAACAACAAACCCCCCTTTTTAGCTTTATATTCTATGTATATGATTTTTAGGTGGATATACGTTTAAATGATTTGTAATAAGTCTATATATATTTAAATGAACTAAATACAATAGTTTCCCATGAGAATCTGCTGAATTCTCCCTTGTTTTTTGGTTTGTTTTGTTCATGTTCTATGGTAAAACAAAGTGATTTAACTTGCTTGATTAAAGAAAAAAAATTCATTGAATCACTGTACTAATCAGGTAAAATCAATTTTTGATTATACTTAAATTATCATTTATATATTGAATGATGTTATCTTATGTATTTGAGTTATTTTTGAATAAGGAAAATTCAATTTAGAATATCAATTTGTGGTTATATGGTTGTTAATGATCAATTTTAGTCTCAAACAACCGTAGAAAGATCGTCACGAACAATAAAAAATGAATTTAAGTTTCACTCCATTGCACAATCAAGTGGCTATAAGAATTCAGTGAATAAGGGGATAACACGAGGAGGTTTGAAGCGAATGGTACAGGGTTTAAGTACCCGAGTGGACATCAACTGTAAGATGCGGGTAAATCCATCTGACGAGTCCCGAATGGGATTCGTAACACATGAACATTGGTATAATGAGGCACCAAATTCATTTGCTCTACATAAACCATTCGATTTGTAGGAGGGCTGGGATACTACCCGGGTACCCAAACTGAACCACGTGGTTTCCTTAGGAGGTCACACCTTGAGCCTCCGACCTGTAGGTCTGATCCACAAGACAGTGTAGCAACGTTAGGAGGTACAGTCCCATGGTAGCCGGTGACCAATGATAAGTTCATATTCCATTTGTTCCTTCAGGATACTGGAACCCATGTGCATCATTGGTTTAGAATGAGGGTTTTCCAACTCCCTTAGGTGGACCATCCGTATCCGTCAAACCGGTTAAATCGCCGGACATTCAATTTTCTTCCTCTCAATTTCATAGAGAGCTGTAATGCCGCGAGAAGGCAGTGAGTAAGACTTGTGTGGTAGTGATTGTATGCACGTGGCCATGTGAAATCATTTGGAAAGGGAGAGCTGTCCCCACTCTTGGTCATACCAGGACGTTTGAAAGCTGCTAGCCACCATCGATATAAATATATTTTATCATAATTATTCTTCATTATCCATAGACATGAAACAGAATATGCCATTTTTTGTAAAGAGACAATCGTGTGATGTGAGTTACTCATCTATCTTTAATCTAAACAACGCGGTTGGTATAATTATTGGATTTAATTAGAAGAAACTGTAACAAAATCTAAGTTGATAACATTGATAGTATATACAGTATTATGAACTATACAATAACAAACTACCAGGGTCTACTTATTTATAGGTCAATTTTAGATAGATTTACTATAACCATAATTTACTTAGTACAAAGCGTACACACACTATTTTGTACTTTTGAGCTTAATGTAGCTCGTCCTAAAATTATATTCATATACTATACGACAGTTCCTTGCTGTCGTTTAATACTTTGAAATCTAGAAAGTTAGTCATCAGATCAATGAGTTAAAATTTGAATTGAGTTAGATGATTCCAGAAGTTTTCGAGTTTGCAAAACAATTTACTCAGTTAAACAACCCTTTTCAAGGAGTTTATCTTCAAAACTGACATATACATATGATAAATTATAGGTCAACTAGTAACTAAAGGTTTATTAAAACTTGATCGCTTTTCATGGGTAATTCGAACATATCATTAGATACATACATACATACATACATACATACATACTTACTTACTTACTTACTTACTTTCTTCTTCTAATTTATTCTTTGCTAAACCGTGCTATTACACTCTGGTGAATATGGCGAAAAGCGGCCATGACGACCGATGTACATAACTAGCTCCTAATTAAAAGGTGAACTAGTGAACGCATAATGAATTGGTTAGTCATGACAATTCATCTTTCACTAAGTAGCAAGTAAAAAGTTCACTACAGTAAGTTATTCGGAGATTTTTTGAGTTAAATGTCATTCTAATATCTTTCCAGACAGCTTTTGAATGTATTCCTAGTAATATCTCTCTTAAAATGACGTTTTGAAAACAGTCATTTCTTTTAAACAGTAGATTTAGTTTGAGAAGATTACGTAGTTGAAAATTTTTATGTATGAGTCTATAGGATAAATATGTTAGTATCTTCTACTGGATCTCATTATTTGATCAGATTACTAATGAGATGAATGAACCTTAATATATGTGAAGGGGTTTTGTAGATATGATAGTAATTTTAATAGTTGGGATCATGAGTCAATTGAAGCTAGACCATCATGGAAAACCTGGTAGCACTGGATGGTCATTTCGTCCTATTATGGGACTCCGCCTTGACAGTTCACATCCACGATCTCTCGTGGCGAGATTAAAGGTTTAATGATGAAATCATGCAGTTGATAGTTAGTTCCCAATTAATAATTCACACAGTGTAACACAATAAATTTCTTCCTTCATTGTATGTACCAACTATTTTATAAAGGTGCCATTACAATTTCTAGATAGAAGCTTATAATTATTCATCTATGGTTGAGTGATATTGTAACAGTTACACATTTAGTGATCTTGTTTAACTCTCAATATAATGATGATCCATCATATATTTTGTATCCTTATCAACTTTGTATAAATGGTCTTTGATTCAATGTTGTTAATATTAAAGGAATAAGGTAAATTGATGGATTCGGTTTTAGCAGATAGACGATAAAACAAATATAGACTGTTGATGTACTTTCAATTTACTCGCAGTTTTTAGTTAAGACTTATGTTATGTATGAAAATAAACTAGATTCCAACTGATGAGGAAATTAGGAAAGGATCATGAAAATGGATAAGATATACATTGAGAAAATCATCAAACTGTATCACATAGCAAGTGTTGACTTGTAGTGCTGAAGAAAGATGGAAGAGAGGGATATCAAAGAACACAATGAGTTGAGTAATGGAATCTGACATTAGAAGAATGAATAGCAACTGAAAACAACTGGAAAGAATGTGTTATGGACTGACTTGATAAGAAGAAATTTCTGTCATAAATATAAAACAAAAATTTGTAAGAACATTGACATTGATTTAGTTATAAATCACAAAATGTGTTTCATTATTAGAGATCTGGTTAGATGGACTGTTAAACTCGAGTGATTTATGGATGGACCTTGTTAAAGTGTAAACATTCATTAGTATTGTTACCAATGTTAAATTTTCAAGTTTACAGTTTATGATGTTTTGATGGATGGATATTTTTTTCAATAAATGAATATGATTTACAAATTTAACATTTGTTGTATTGTAGTGAATAAGAACACAAGTCTGCCCTTCTAGAAACCCCATTCCTTAATGCCCCTATCCGTCGACAGCACCAGCTAAAGCCAAAACCGCTCTACCAGAACACTCACTTCGATGTCACCTACCCTATTCAGCCCACGGCAATCAGCACCTCGTTTCCGGGTCCGCAATGGCATCCACAGAAGAGCACCCTCCATCCTCCTTCCCATTTGGGAGGGACAGCAAAAGTATTTTCGACAGGTTTTCACTAATTATCAAAGAACTTTGACAAGATCAAAACTTTTCTAGTTTAAAGGAAAAAAGATTACTAATATATAACACTAAATGTAATTTACACGACCTTCTGACCTTGAAATAACTCTGGAGTTCAATTTGAGGTCAACTTTATAATTAACAGTTAGCAGTTATTCAATAATTCATTTATTTATCAAAACCCTATTACTGATTGAGATTAATAATATTGATTGAGACCATGAACTGATTAATATTAGACCACCATTGAAAACCTGGAAACACTAGACGGCCAATTCGTCCTAGTATGGGACTCTTCAGCAGTGAGCATCCTCGATCCTGCTGCCTCACGGGATTCGAATCCAGGGCTTTCAGTCTCATATGCGAACATGTAACCTCTAGACCAATGAACCGACCGTCATAGAATGGTGTTCATGTCTAACCTCAACCAATCCACGAAATTTCGCGACCATCTACCATTGTACTGAAGTAGTTACTTATCTCTATTCGACACAGATTGACTCCACTGATCACATTTTCTCATTAGAACTCCGATAATTCTTTCACCAAACTACTCACTAGTATGCACATGATTTACAGGGGCTTTAATCAAAAATTTCTTACATTTGTAAAATAACACTATATACTTATTAAAGAGCATAAATTACATAAACAGTTGATTATTTTTGTTGTAAGATAGTTGTGAGATAGTAACTCACTGAAGACAATGGTAGATGTGTCGCTCAATTTCGTGGATTAATTGAAGTTAGACATTAACACCGTTGGATGCTAACTCAGTGGTCTAGTGGTTAAGTGCTTACGAGCGAAACCAGTAGGTCGTGGTTTTGAATCTCGCAGGGAGCAAGGTCGTGGATGCGTACTGCTGAGGAGTCCCACAATAGGACGAAACGGCCATCCAGTGCTTCCAAGTTTTCCATAATGGTCTAGCTTCAATTGACTCATGATCTTAACCAATGAGATTATTTTTATGTTGAGAAAAAAAAGCAATAAGATTTTGATTGGTTAAAAGTTATCAGCTATTTCCTGTTCTCTGATTGGTTAATTATTAAAATTTAATGGATCGAACATAGAACTTTTAATTTATTATTTATTTCAATAACATGATTGACCAGATTATCCTTTATTTTCTCTATGATTGTTTTCATCATCATCATCATCATCATCATCATCATCATCTTCATCATTATTTCTATTAAATGAAACCTCCAGAAATTCCATTAATTGGTCGAATCATTATTGCTATTATTGTTAGTCTATTAGTATTCATTTCTACATTAGGTAATAGTCTTGTATTATGTGTATTAAATAGAAAATATTCACCATCGCAACAATCTCATAGAAAGACTCAATCAATAATACAATATTGTAATAAATGTAATACATTAACATCATCAATGATGAATATGAAATTGATAAAACATTCAGTTACTTATATATTTTTAATGAATCTTAGTATATCAGATTTATTACATATAATTATATGTGCACCATTGACATTAATTGCAGACTTTTTATTGATTTATTGGCCATTTGGTCAGTTTCTATGTCGTCTCATTAATTATTTACAAAGTGTTATAGTATTTCTATGCGCTTTTACTCATATTATAATCTCTATTGATAGATTGACTGCTATACGTTATCCTATATGGCGTAAACATAAACTATCTATTACAAATGCAAAATTAATATTATTATTTATATGGTGTTTTGCTATGATTATTTCAATACCTAGTTTTATTGTATGTCAACTTATTATTACTGAAGATGGTTTAACTTATTGTCAAGAGATATGGTCAAAATATGATTGGAATCAATCGAATTATAATGATATATTATCATTCAATCATAATCCATTCAATGATTCCAATGATATTTCATTAGAATTAATTTATAATTGGTTAATTATATTATTACAATATATTTTACCATTATTAGTAATTATTATTACATATTCAGCTATTGTATATCAGTTATGGATATCAACTATACCAAGTGAATGTAATATTTATCAAATGGAAAGAAATCGAATAAGTAAAAAGGTGAGTGTATAAAAAGAGAAAATCATTTAGTGAAAAAGAGAGTTTTGTAAATCTCTGAGATGCAGATACATCCAGTTGACGAGTCCAAAATAGGACGAAACACGCATCCTGGATTTCACTCCTAGCCACTATCCATCATTGCTTACAAATAGCTTGTGAATTAAGGTAATATCGAGGCATACGCGCAGTATGCACATATGCCAATAATAGACTGATCAATTGCAGTCTTAAACCTCAATGGGAAGATACAAGCCAAACAATACCAAGTGATCTTATTAATAGTTGAGATCATGAATTAATTAAGGTTAGATCATCATGGAAAATTTGGTAGCACTGGACAACTGTTTCGTTCTATTGTGGGACTATTCATCAGTGCGTATTCACGATAACATATACCTAATACTATCTGGGTTTGAGTGGTATTTCCTGGAGTTCTAGTAAAAAGCGGTGACCAGTCGAGTTCAACTGGGTCTGTTGTGAGATAATAACTCACTAATGACAATGATGGATGTGTCGCTCCATTTCGTGGATTGACTGAAGTGTGGAAGGTCAATTATCTTGGTGTTACCTTTTCCTCTGATCTCTCATGGTCTTCTCACGTTTTATTGTTATCGAAGAAGATTTTTCGTCTGACTTACTACATAAAGAGATTGCATGCTCTTGGCGTTACTCGTCATTTACTCTTACAATTTGTCAATTCTTGCATATTGCCTATTATTCTTTACTGTTCTCCATTATTCTTTCTCGGACTTCTGAGAAAAGACTTTGCTGTATTGCGGAGGGTGCTGAAGGCAGCTAGCGAGATGTGTAGTGAATCTCTCGAGGTCATAATTAATATGTTTGTGGATAGACATCTAAAGTCATGCAAACTCCTGGTAGCTGTTATTATACCAGATACTAACCATCCCCTTCACTCTTATCTTTCTCCTTGTATATCTTCTGGTAGAACGTGACGTAATTACATTAAAATCCATGCACGCAAGCAAAAGTATAAATGTTCTATGATACCTTACCTAGCAAATATACTCTGTGACGAACAGGTTGTTAGAGTTAACCTAGTCAATAACCTGCATTCTTAACATGTCTCTAATTTGAAAAGTTGTATGGTTCTTCAGATTTTTTAAAACCTTTTTTTGTCGTTGTTTCTGTTTTTTGTGTAAGAAACTTGTTGAACTACCCTGTGCTGACAATTTCAATATTGTATCAAAATGTAATATTGAATAAAGCCATTAATAATAATAATAATAAATAATAAACGTGAACGCTGTTGTATGCCGGCAAGTTCAGTGGTCTAGTGGTTAGGCGTTCACGCGCGAGACCAATAGGTGGCGCGATCGTGAATGAGCGTTGCTGAGGAGTCCTGAAATAGGACGAAACGGTCATCCAGTACTTGCAGGTTTTCCATAGTAGTCTAGCTTCAGTTCACTTATGATCTTAACTGTTGAAATAACTATAATATCCACAAACCCTCTTCTCATATTAATTTTATTATGTTTCTTACTCCTCGGTCATTACGTCATCTTATTTCAATCATTCAAGTTGTGTATTACTCTTTATATTCTTGGATAAAATAAGAAGGGTAAAATGAGTAAGTAAGTTAGTTAGCAACATAGACATTTAAAGTTCGGAACCTGACACATCGACACTATGTTAATACTACAATCAAATAATCCCGGTAATATATTAACTGACTGTATATAACACATGGAAAGAGAGTAACAAAATAGGTTGACATCAATTTAATATTGATTTAAATGTTACATACATCATAAAAGTTCCGTAATACCGTTTAAAATATTTAGATTTGTAAATTAAAATTGTTTTCTATTCCTCGCAGATAGTCTAATATCAATCTGTTTTCATAGTCTTCTATGACCATTTTGATAATGTAACGCTACTTACTTATACTTTCTTTTTAAAAGTTGTCACTGGATGTTTGCAACAGACTGTCTGGTTTTAAGTCCGTTTAGTCTGTTCTTTTTCCAGAGCATTCAGTATATCTCCATACACTTGGATGAGCGATATCAATAAGTTGGCTAAAGCTTCTATGCTACCTATCTACTATGTAATTCGTTGAAGGAAGGTCTTTCACAACAGAGGGTAAATCGAGCATATTTCCCTCTTCGATTCTCACCTTTATCAGTATCCACCATTTAAATGATTGCTATTTGATGGTAGCCCTTTAGGATGTGAGACATTTTTACCCGCATCATTTTTTACTTGCTCTTTTGGTCTCTCCGTTTAAAATAGATACCTGACCAAAGTATGTACAGTTAAGTATACTTATTCTAGACAAGTAGCTCCGTTTTTTTAGTCCCATGAAATACTGAATCCGCCATTTGGAGGACTTTTAATCAGACAAAATTTCTAGCCTGATAAATTGCTAAAAATGATTCATTTATCCTGGCACCATGATCAGTAGGAATTAACCCTACAGAATAAGTGATTCGTATACAGTGTCTAGGAAGTATGTTTGTTATAACTCTTTATAATCCTTTTTAAGTGATTCAACAAAAAAATTGTGCATTATATGAGACCTGAATATATCCTGTCAATTACTTACTTCATTAACTAAAAACAAAACGATAGCCGACTCTGTTGCCAAAATCATTCAGTAGACAGCTCATTATTTTGAAATATACCTTAATAAAATATTGATACTCAGTATAGTTCATTAAAAACCATACTGAAATCAATTGAGTGTGAGACTGTAGATCTTACTTTATTTTCCATATGGTGAGTCGTGGATGCGCATTGCTGAAAAGTTCCATTGTAGGACAAAACAGATGTCCAATGTATCCTGGTTTTTAATGTTGATCTAGCGAAGATTGATTCGTCATTTAAACTATGATAAATTGGTATACTAATTGTTTCATTTCAAATAGTTGAAATCATGAGTCAATTAAAACTAGACCACCATAGAAAACCTGTAAGCACTGGACAGCCATTCTGTCCTATTATAAAACTCCTCAGAGGTGCTCATCTACGATCCCGCACCGCGAGATTCGAACACATGACCTATCAGTCTCGCGCGCGAGCGCTTAACCACTAGACCACTGAGCCGGCATCCAATGTTGTTAATGTCTAACTTCAACCAATCCGCAAAATTGAGCGGCATATCAACGATTGTCGTCAATGAGTTACTGATGACAGACTCGTTACTGGTCTTTAGTATAAAGCTTATAAGAATTTAAACTATCTTCAACAGTAAAATCAAAGGCAGATGTTTGTTTTTATTATACCTTTATGTATGCCAACGAATACTCGGATTAAATTCAGTGTGTTGCCTAGTATGTATATAGACTACACCTATCCAGGGTAAGTAAAAACTTTAAAAAATCATTTACTTGCTGTTCTTACAATACCGAGGTACGCGCAAAGACCAGCGAGGCCACTGTTTCCCACAAAAATACATTCACGCAGTGGGTTTGTGTTACACCCTTTACTTGATTAACGTAGACTACGATATACAACTAACTGCACTTGGACGTATAAAACCCTACAGTCGCAAAAGAGAAGACAGAGGGCAAGAAAAGTGATAGTTGGGTAAGAATCAAAAATGTGCAGAAAATCATTGGTATTTGTAGATATTAATGTTAGCTATAACATCATTATGATTCAAATAATCCGCAAGAAGGCAAGTTCAGTTGTAGTATGTCACGTTGATTTTCTAGAAAACCCCATCAAATCCTGATTGGCTGGGAACTCTTCGGCTATTTTAGGGTCTCTGGAGGCTCCATCGTGCTTCTTGAAAGCCGTCCCAACACCTCGAAATAAGATTTTCTCCTTGGTGTTACTTGCAATCTGAAGATTGGTTTGCGGTGGTGTTTCATTTTTTGTTGACTTTCTTGTTCAAGTCTTTAATCTATTGTTCTTTCAGGTATTCTTGGATGTCTGTGTCGTTCATGTATCTGTGATTAACTTTAATGGGAGATTCGCCGGTTTATCTACGGTGTGCATCTTTCTTTTATCGTTGTGGATTTAGTTTGTGTGTCTGGTACATGTCCCAATAGCTGTTCGAACCTTATATAAGGCTCTTCACAATCCTTGTACAATTGTTCCTGGTTCCCATCGATTCGTTTTTAAGATGTGACTTGACGAACACTTTACAGGCCACATTAAAGTTTCGGATACCTGAACTTCGTCTATGCCCATCCATTATTTTATGTGACAACATAGTGTTGAAAATACTCTGAATATGTCTCTCAAAAATGATTCCAGCAGGGGGAATTCCCACCTGGGACAACAGGGTTCGAGGTGGTTCTGTAAGCTGTTAAAAGTTTTGTGATTCCATGTCTAGTTATCCCCCTATATCCTCTTTTCAGTAATGCACTTTTAAAAGTATCGAAAAAACACTCTACCTGTCTATTCGATTGGGGACAATAGGGCGGAGAGCTCATACGCGTTACTCCATCCCCCTTTCCAACAGTTTGTGAACCTTGAAAACACCCTGGATTCATCATAAAAGAACCTACATGGGCCTCCCCAGGGAAGGCTTTACAAATCAATCTAGTTGAAGCACCACACACAGTACACATTATTATAGTAGTCAGTAGTTTAGAACCATAGTTATAACCTCTTTTTTATTGGAAATTAACGAATCATTTTTGCTCTTGAGTTACTGTTATATGTAAATGAAAAGTCAATAATTTTTTCGCATTTTTATTTGTTTGTTTGACAGCTTATCAAAATGGTAATTATTGTAGCTTCTCTATATGCCATTTCCCAATTACCAAGACATATAATTTATCTGATTACAATGAATAAACCTGATGCATTTGAAAAAGATACAATTATCTATGGTTGGTTGTTATGTCAATTAAGTGCATGGTCAGCTACATGTTATAATCCAATAGTTTATGTATGGATGAGTCGAACATTTCGACGTGGACTATATGAAATATTCAATGATCTATGTCTTTGTTTAAATGTGCACAGCAATACACAATCTACATTCAAACACTGTGATAAACATTATTCTACACAAAGTAGTCTATATAACAATAAACATAATCATCATCATCATTGTTGTCAGCATCTTCAATTTCATAATCAAGGTAGATATTTTCCTTATTCCAAAGCAGCTACTTATAACTGTAACAGTAGTAATAATAATATCGTGAAAAATATTAGTCCAATGGAAAATGTAAAGAAGCATATTGTTGATGAAGAGTATTCATCTACTAATACTCAGTATTTAGACATGAAAATCTTGGATAATACAACAGTTGTCAAAAATAATAATAATATAGATAATCAGCTCAAATGATAAAGAACACAATGAATTCAGTGGTGTTATATCCCGATGAGAATAATGAATGGTAACTGTTGAAATCTGTTTCTGGACTAGTACTATACATAAATTTTTACTGTATAATTGCTAAGTGACTAAACTATGTCTACTCGTGTTCCTCTTGTTATAAGCTTTATTTTGACTTATGACCTATTATTATACGATTTACGGTTATTGAATTATGGCCAGTCTATTATTTACAGTCTCCCACATTCACAGCTACTTTGGGATAGAACTTGTATAAATGTTATTTTCTATTTTATGGCATGATGTGATCTGTTTCGTTTGTATATAAATATATATATATATATATATATTCGAAATACATGATTCATATCACGGAGGCTAAGATTGATGTTCTGGACTAAACAGGCATGCTGGGCTAGTTAAGAAAAAGGACCGATAAGGACCCTAGACTGCTCTTATGGGTTTATGCGTTATTCGTCCAGTCGCTCATTCACTATTTTCTAATTGGCGGTATCATTACGTTATATATATTGATAATGGCACAAGGTCACGAGTTATAAAAAGTGCTCATGTGAAATGTAAATAAAACGATTAAATCAATATTTGCAAAATAAATCGAATTCATAATATTTCAAGGATTCTCGTCAGCTACAAACGGCTCAAATTTGCAACCAAAATATGTTATTGCATAACATAATCAATGAACAGTTGAGATCATGAGTCAATTGAAGCTAGACCACCATTGAAATCATGGAAGCACTGGACAACTGTTTCGTCCTATCGTGGGATTCATTAGCGGTTCGCATCCACGACCCCGCCTCG
This sequence comes from Schistosoma mattheei, assembly GCA_944470405.2. NCBI lineage: Eukaryota > Metazoa > Platyhelminthes > Trematoda > Strigeidida > Schistosomatidae > Schistosoma > Schistosoma mattheei. Next base: position 5,694,257 of record OX103948.1, on the reverse strand, counting down.
CGGGATTCGACCCCGGGACCTATCAGTCTCGCGCCAGGCACTTAACCAACTAAACCGCTGAGCCGTCACCCAACGGTGTTAATGTCTAACTTCAACTAATCCACAAAAATGTGCTTCTAGGTTTTCCATGGTGGTCTAGCTTCAATTGACTCATGATCTCAACTGTTGAAATTACTACAATTTCCACAAAACCCCTTCTGGCAATAATCAATGCAGTTTAGTTAGAAACAAATGGGAACATATTTCACATAATAGTTTAGATTGATTAATATTTATCTGTTGAAGACAAGTTTAAAGAACGGGGTTAAAGATGTTAGTAATAAAGAAGAGTCAATGAATAAAAGCAAACTATCAAACAATTATGATCAATGATAACGTTCAACCGTTTATAATTGGTAGTTTTTTCTACTAAAGTATATGACAAATCAATTCAAATGACAAAGTTCAGTATCTTACCAGACCTGTTGAATTGTCAATATTAACAAATTCAATTTAGTATAATAGTTGGATTTGATGAGTCGATTAAAGCTAGACCACTATGGAAACCCTGGAATCACTGGACAGGTATTTTGTCCTAATATGGGACTCATCAGTAGTGAGCATCTGTAATATCGCTAGCAGGATCCAGTGCTTCCAAATATTGGATTGTTGTGAAAATAAATTCCTTTCGACCCGAAACGGTACGTACATAATTTTTCAAATATTGAACTACAACTAGAAGCTTTATCTATGGGGCCTATATTCTTTGATACTAGGCATAGAATCAACCAGTTAGATACTGATGTACAATTAGAGAATTTGTTTTCATAAACAACTGACTTGGTTCCTATCTCATTGGAGGATCTTGTTCGGTTTAAGACCACGTTAGTTGATAGCTACCAACAATACAAGAATAGTAAGGGTACCACAAATCACCTACTAACCAAGCAGCACTGAAACTCTTTAACGAAACTAAGAAAAGATGAAACGCTTATCATAAGCAAACCAGATAAAGGAGGAGGTATAGTTCTGATGAACAAAAAGGATTATATCGAAAAAATGGTAGCAATTCTTAGTGATCCTAGCAAATTTCAGAAACTTACTAGTAATTATGACATTAATAATAAAGTAGAAAAAAATTGGCTTATTTCCTTAAGGATTTAAAGAAAAAGGGAACAATTACGACTGAGATTCATGATTCATTTAAGCCGACTGGATCATTTACACCGCGACTGTACGGTCTGCCTAAAGTTCATAAACCAGGTCTTTTTCTACGCCCAGTTCTAGATATGTACAATTCTCCTTATCATAAAATTGCAAAGTGGCTAGTGCGGATCTTAGAGCCTTTGCACAAATCAGCTATTAGAAATAGTCTTCGACTTCACCTCCAGAGTGGAAAATATGGATGTTAGTATGAAAAAGATGATCTCAGTGGATGTAGTATCTTTGTTTACTGACATACCACTTATCGAGACTATTGAGCTTATATGCAAGCAAATATCAGAAAAACAAATCAACATTGGTTTGCCTGAAGATAGTCTGAAGGAAATGCTCTTAAGATGCACCCTGAGTGTCCATTTTGTCTTCAACAATACTTATTATAAACAATTAGACGAGATAGCCATAAGCTCACCTCTAGGCCCGATTTTAGCTAATCTCTTCCCAGAAAAGTTAGAAAATGGACTTCTTAATGAGATTATTAAGAAGCTTGATTTATATTGCCGCTACATTGACGACACTTTCATTATCGTAGATCAAAACGCCAGTAAGGAAAAACTCTTAGAACAATTCAACAGTGTTGACCCGGTGATCAGTTTCACTGATGAAAGCGATTATGACAAAAAACCGAACTTCCTTGACGTCACACTAAGCAGACGAAGTGATGGCACGTTACGTGGAAGCGTGTATAGAAAAAGCCCCTTTGTTTGCCAATATACTCACTTCTATAGTTTCACACCTATCCGCTACAAGAGAAATTTGGTTAGATGTCTCACTAGCAGAGCTAAAAAGATCTGTACAGTAGATACTTTAAGTCAGGAGCTGAAAGTTATCAATAACTCACTGACCGAGATCGGCTACCCCAGTGCTTTCATTAAGAAGTACATGTATGACATAATAAAGAATTCGGCGATTTCGACTGTTCGTAAGAAACCTTTATACATGAAACTACAATTTAACGGGAATGTGGCTAGTGATACTCTGGAAAATAGGTTGACGAAAGTAATTAGCAGGACATTCTACGCAGCCAATCATGGGCGTTTCGTCCCATGTGGGACTCGTCAGCTGGATGTGCCTGCATCTCAGAGTTGACGGTCATCCCAGGACTCGAACCAAGTATTGTACGTTTCAAAATCCATCGCATTATCCACTTAGTTGCTGACTCCCGATGGAAAATCTCGGGACGCTACTAAACATAATAGCAATATAAGTAATCAACCAATCAGAAACTTGACATGTGACTTCTTACTTTCTAGATGTTTCTGGCACAACTTCTAGTGTATACTGATTGGATAAGATGCTTTGCAATGTTTTCAAAGTTATTTTTGGCTTCTTTTCGAGGAGTTTTCTACATCACTTTATCACTTTCTTATCAAATACAGTTTGTTTGAATCTTCCCATTGATATTTTGAGACTGTAATTGATCAGTCTCTGATTGGCATATGTGTATTACGTACGGATTGCCTTGATATTACCTTAAATCACAAGTATTGTCGCATTTAATGTCTCGATAGAACAATGAGAAGACGGAGTTGATCTGATGAAAATGTGATGTATTTGTGCTATACATTTCAAACAATCTGATCACACACATATACTTGTCAGGCTATTTTATATGCAGATTAATAAAAGTCAAGGTAAAAAAGGTAAGAGAAACATTCTACATTGTATAGAAAGAAAAAGAAATTGTCGCGTTATCTCAAGTCATAGAACGACTTAAGGATTACCAGGATTACGACAAATTGTTTTTATACACATAACTGGGGTCTAAATTTACGAATAGCCAAGGCTTCAATAAACTTGAGAATTCGTCTTTGACAATTTCTATACGACGTTTTAAAGGTTGTATTAGTGTCAGTTTTGTGCCCCGTTTCAATTATAAGTTTCGCTGTTGATGAACATGGTTTTCTACCACCTATGTTGATTGGATCACTTGACACTAATTAGTTTTGAGCCATCTAGGCACATGTTCAATGACCCTTGGTTGCATTGTTCGATTTCTCCTTCCTGTGTATGTATGTCCACACAAGCATGCGAACTGGTGAATACAATTGGATGTAACGTAATCAGGTGTGCATTGTCTAGGTCTATTTGGAATCAAGGTCTTAGACTTTTCAATCACAACCAATTGAGCAGCATAATAGGTATTCTCGAAGTCTGTTTTCAATCTCTTTCTTAAAACTATACTATTGGATTCACCTCTATATGATAGATGGATATAAACTTTTTTCTTTAGAACTGAATAAACGAGAGATGTTGGGATTAACTGACTTTTACATCTATTAATAAACTTTAGTGGATAACCATTTGCTATTAAAGTGTCAGTCAGTAACTTTTCATCTTTTTCAACCGTTTCAGCAGTGGAAATTCTGTAAGTCCTCTTAAAGACACGCTTAATCAAGCCTCGCTTGTATTGCAGTGGGCAGAAATTATGGAAATTTAAGTATTGTAACCGTCCAAGTTGGTTTTCTATACACTGACCGTCTTATAGCACATTTAATGTATTGGTCTTTGAAAATTTATTGTCGATAGTAAATTACAGATTACTTCGGTACTCCTTGAAATTACGTAACTTTCCAAAGTCAATAGCGATAATACTGATGATATGAATATATTTAGTATACCCATTAAGAAGAACAAGAGTAGGGGACGATCGAATGTATTTGAATATAAAATTATAGAATCTCTTAATAAAATCCCAGTACCATACAGTGAATACTCCGTTTGCAAAGTATTAGTCAGTCGTCTCAGACCTCATTGTTCTTTCGTATCCACAACAATCATTCTTTGTTTTCGTTCTTTTTTCCTGGATTTTCTTAACCTTCTGCCTCTAAGCATTTCACTTCTGATTGATAATACATACTACTTATTTCTCTCGACATCAGTAGCACACCACAGCATGATTTTTAGTGACATAATGCAGAATCGTATGATGTATAAATTCTTTTTAATTTAATCAAAATCTTTCTACATATTTAAAGCATTGAACTATTAGATAATCAATGTATGAATGAATATGTAAATGTTCCGGTAGTTTTCATCAGGCACACTGGTGTCCTATATCAAAGTATATTACGCATGAGTAGGTAAGTACTTAATGAATACAGTGTTTTAATAGTTGAGATCATGAGTCAATTCAAGGTAGATCATCATGGAAAACCTGGAAGCACTTGACGGCCGTTTATTCCAATTCGAGACTCCTCAGCAGTGTGCATCTACGATACCGCCCTGCGGGATTCGAACCCAACACCTGTCGGTCTCAAGAGGTGTTTTATAGAGTTCTAGTGAAAAACAGTGACCAGTGGAGTTCAACTGGGTCCGTCGTGAAATAGTAACTCACTGAAGACACTGGTGGACGTGTGGCTTGATTTCGTCTATTAGTTGAGGTTAGACATTATCGTCGTTGGATGTCGGCAAGTTCAGTGTTCTAGAGGTTGAGAATTCGCACGCAATACCAATAGCTTCTGGGTTGCAGTCTCGCTCGGTGGAATCGTGGATGCGCAATGCTGAAGAGTCCCACAATAAGATGAAACGGTCTTGCAGTGCTTCCAAGCTTTCCATAGTGGACTAGCTTCAATTGACTCATGAATTCAATAATTAAATTATTACAATCTCCACAAAATCCCTCTCTTAATATGTAAGAATTCTATTTGATAAGAAAATGTTAATCATTTTAATTGAAGTTATGAGTCGATTGATGGTTACATCATTGTTGAAAACTTAGAACTATTGAATGACCGTTTCATCCTAATATGAGACTCCTCAATAGCGTACATCCATAATCCCATGCGCAGGATTCGTTCTCAGAACGTTCAGTCTCATATGAAACCGCTTAAACTCCAGAATGTTTCATTGAAACGAATAAATTCGTAAGCACTGAATCTCTTGAGCGGTATCATAGATGCGTACTGCTAAAGAGTCTCACATTGGGATAAAACAACCGTCCAGTGCTTCCAGGTTTTCCATGATGGTCTACCTTTAATTAACTCATGATTTCAACTATTAAAATTACTACAATATTCACAAAAACCCCTTTCTGAATACAGTGTTGTCAAATATCAATTCTTTGACTTCATTGATATCATACAGTAATGTCAATAATGATAATTAAGGTTTCTTTACGTAATCCTTTGATCATAAGACAATAGAATGAATATAATGTGTACATTATCAATACTATTTAGATTTAGAACTAATTAATAGTTATAGTGTACTTGATTTACATGATTTATGCAATGACATCAGAATTATATTACAATTTATGCATCATCATATTCACTTGGATAGAATACTTCACGAAGATTTTCCGTATCTAGAATGCAACTTCTTAACCAGTTATATAACAATAAACTAAAAAGAAAAGAACAAATACAACATAGTAATATTGTAAAATCAATTATGTTATGATGATACAAATTATTCACTGTGAAGTTGTCTATGCAAAATACTTCGGATCCGTTGGTCAGATATCACCATCAACAACAACCTACTACGGGAGGGAAAAAAAATCAAATTCTCAGCGGAGGAAGAAATCAGGAAAAAGAACTGGAAGTGGATAGGACACACATTAAGGAAAGCAACTAACTGCATCACAGGGCAAACCATCACTTGGAATCTTCGAGGCCAAAGTAGAAGAGGAAGATGAAAGAACACATTCCGTCGAGAAATGGAGACAGACATGAGTAGAATGAAAAACAATTAGATAGAACTAGAAAGAAAGGTCCATTATAGAGTGGGTTGAGGAATGCTGGTCGGAGACCTATGTTTCATTGGGAGTGACAGGCATAAGTAAGTAAATGAGTAATTCACTGTGAAGCTGATCCATTAATAATATACATCTAATGTTCGTTTATTAAAACAGTCAACTTCATCATTTGTCTTGAAGGTGAATAACGTGTTTTCACCTTATTGTCCTGAGATAGTAATAATTTATCAGTGGGAAATTTCAATGTAATAATCCATTTTAAGTGAACTGATCCCAAATGGGCATATTCTTGAACTACTACCAAAACAATTGACAGACAATGAATCAAACAGAACTTGTGTAACGTTACAATGAAGTTCGTGTACATTCGAATTATATTAAAGCATTCAAATTTCATTATTGTTCTTAACATCTTCAGTAATTTAGAATAAGCTGAACTTCTGCCAACTACTAATGTCCTATAGTTTACTGACAGATCATTTAATCGGGAATTGCTTTTTATAATTAGTGGTCCCTGCATAGGATTCTATGCAGATCACTCCTATGATCCTATTTCCATATAAGTTTGTTAACCTAAGCTTCATCAATGCAAGGTGCTACAATGAAGTTTTCAGTAGACACGAAATGATCATTTGTATTCATTTCAAAAGTTTAACGAAGAAACCTCAGAACATTGTATTGAAGTTTTCCTGGTAGGGGCTGATCTAAGCGATCAAAAACTAATAGTCTATTCTCGACTGTGGCATCAGTTGATCAATATATGATTCAGTGTCTCAACTGTTAAGTAAAATATCTAATTAAGTTAAGGTAATTAAACTTAAACAAATTAAACTTTCAGTGATTTATGACAGATTATAAATAATCATAATACCACATCCGTTCAATAAACCATTATACAAAATCCATACAGTGAAACATCTTTATAAATGTATAAACATGTAATAAACTTACTATAAGTCAAAGTAGAATACTCTGAAAAGGGTAAACTGATGGTGTACATATAGATAGTAGGTAACAGTGGAATCCAGGATAAACGTTTCGTCCTGTTCGGGACTCGTCAGATGGATGCACCTGCATCACAAAGTTGGTGTTCACTCCGGTACTCGAACCCAGTACCATTCGCTTCAAACGCCATCGTGTTTTCGACTTGGAGTCCTGGAGTGAACATCAATTTTGGGATGCATACACATCCAACCGACGAGTCTTAAATAGGACAAAATGCTCATCAAACTGAATTTCACTGTTAGCCACTATCCATCTTTGCTTAAAAAGCTTGTGACTTAAGACAATATCAAGGCAATCCTCACAGGATCCACATATGCCAACATGTGACTGATCAATTGTAGTCTTAAATAACAATGCGAAGTTACAAGTAAAACAACACCAAGCGATGGCGTATATGTTGAACATTATAACGGTATTTGTTAATGAACTGAACAATATCTACTTAATGACAACGATAAAAATTTGTAACTCCTTAATGTTACCCATTCATAATATACATTATTCTATGAAGGTATAAGTGGTGTCAAGCAAACTATAAATAATAAAGACAAATAATTTTGAGAGAATGTTTGATAAGATCACAAGTAAATTGAGACGAAAACTTTTTTAGATGTAAACGTTTATTCTGTCTGTGAGGACGGCCAACGGATGAACTTGAGGAAACTATGAGAAGCTCAGAAAGAGTCAAAGAAATTCCATCCAGTCATCTTTTGGGAGAATTTCCAAGAATCCTTACGTGGAGCTTCCCTATTGGACAAATGCTAATAATCCCCCACTGCATACGGATTGGAGGACTATAATGATGATTTCGTTCTTACTAAAAACTATCAATACCATAATTCACACTGATTGGAATAGCATTCGTTTCACTTTTCCTCTTTCCTCTCATTTGCAATTTGGAGGCTCCTAGCGTTCAACTGCTCAAGTTGTCCACGGTATATTAAGAATCTTAGGTCTAGATATAACATTATGAACACAAGGCTGCGAATATGCTATCAATACATAGAAACCATAGTGAATAAAGTGTTTTTTTCTTTTTTGGTAGAATTGAAATTGCTTAACTTTAAGGCATTTTTCATTGATAGGTCAGTGAATATTGTTGGAATGTCTGATAAATTATTGATTAATTCAGTTCTTAAACTTCATAACTGTTACTATTTCTGAGAAGATGAACGAACCAATCAGAATTAGGATAACAGATCTTGGAGTTTAGCGCGAAATTTATTCATCCATTTGGGTAAATAAAGGTTTGGTATTATAGCTGATGTCAGTTCATGATGAGAACCCTAAATCTAATCACAATCCTTATCCTTCATACAGTTTTAAAATCTTGATGTAGTCCTAGTTATTAGGTGGATATTCTCAAGGTCACTTTAGCGTTTCTCAAAGGTCATCCATTAATTATTGTCTCACCTTCATTTCCAAGTTATAAAGTAAAATAAAAACAGATTTCTATTAAATTGTGAATAATTACTTACCCACTTGTTACTCGTTGTACAATTCTGTAAATTATTAACTTGTCTATTCAGAGAGGAGTTTGGTGGACATTATAGTAAATTAATAATTGAATTCATGAGTCAATTGAAGCTACATCACCATGGAAAACCTGAAAGCACTGGACGACCGTTTCGTTCTATTGTGGGACTCTTCCTTAGCAGTGCTCATCCACGATCCCGACTCGCGAGATAAATAAGAACCCTCCGCAGTGTCTATCCATAATCCCGACTCGCGAGATTCAAATACAGAATCTATCAGTCTCGTCCGCGAACAGTTAACCTCTAGAACACTGAAGTTGCCAGCATCCAACAGTGTTCATGTCTAACTTTAACTAATCCACGAAATTGAGCGACACATCCATCATTGTCTTCAGTGAGTTACAATGTCACAACAGATCCAGTTGAACTCCACTAGTCACAGCTTCTCACTAGAACTCCAGGTAATAACTCGTGGTGACAGTCACTAATGAGCACATGATGATTATAATCAAAGAGAGTTTTAGTGGAGATTGTAGAAACTCAATAATTGAATTCGTAAGTCAATTGAATCTAGACCGTCATGCGAAACCTGCTGTATATTAGACATTACTTGATTTTACAATAAGTTATTAAAGAACTGTAGGTTTAAATTAGTGACTTTCTAAACATTTTCATACTCATTGTTCATTAAGCATAGAAGATGTTCAGCATAATAAACAAATATGTTTGCATAACTTTCAAATCTATTTGGTATCACAAAGCATATTCAGTGGCGTTCTTTTTTAACTGAGCATTATCACTTGATTTCCTTTATCCTCTTAATTTGTCAACAGCTTTCTTTCTTCTATCTAACGTTCATCAGACTTTTCCAGAACGTTATCAATAAAGAAAAGATTTATTGAAACATGAAATATAGAAAATATTGACTAGGATAAATATTTAACATTAGTTAACATTAAACAAAGATGGATAGTGGCTAGTAGTGGAATACAGAACGAGAGTTTCGTCCCATTTGAGACTCGTCAGCTGGATGTAACTGCATCAAATAGGACGAAACGCGCGTCAAACTGGATTTCACTGCTAGCCATTATCCATCTTTGCTTATAAAGCTCGTTACTTTAGACAATATCGAGGCAATCCACACAGGATCCACATATGCTAACATGTGACTGATCAATTGTAGTGCTAAATAACAATGGGAAGATACAAGTGAACGACACTAAGTGAATATTAGTTAATATTATTGAACGGTATTTTTCTAAAGAACACGCTTATTTACTGCAATAACAGAAAACCGGTGTGACTGGATAAGTAAAATGCCAATCTGTTTGCAACTTAAGGTTGAAACTAACTTAGGTAAGAGCGAAATCCGAAATCCGAAGAATCATAATCATCGTATTCAGTAGGACTCTTAAATCACCTTTATGTTACAAGAGGAAAAATGATTTCAGAAAATTATTTTGACCAAAACAACAAGTTTAGGAAATACTCACTTGTTCCATGTCGAATTTAAGAAACTAAAATTCGGTATGAAACATCAAAAGTATAATTGTAGATGAAGTTGGATAGATTATACAAATTAAACAAATAACTGCCTAAACGTCACTGGTATTGACAATGTTATCACAACTCTGTCACCTATATGGTGCCTGGTTCTCCTGGAAACGGGATTAAATCGTACTATTTGAGCTGCAAATTTTAAGTCTAGGTAGTGTCTGACCCTCCTGCGAAACGGGATTAAGCTATACCACTCGGGTTAAGCCTAGGCGGTGTCTGGCTCTCCTGTTAAACGGGATTGAGCTGTACTGTTTAGGTTGTCACTTGAAAGTCTAGATCGTGTCCAGTTCTCCTGAAAAATGTGAAATGTAAAATTACCCTGGATCACAAGGGTATATTATATAACTGTGTATTCAAATAAACAGATAGAGTACTCTATGAAGGAAAAAGAAAGCTTACCTCGCATCACCTATTATTTAGAACAAAGAAGTAATAACAAAACTAACCCATAGTGTCATTGAAAAAGAATGAAAGGCAATCCATTAAAACAAATTTTCTTTTAGACAATATCATTTAACAAGCTGTCGAATTATATTTACAGTTAATTAACAACTAAAGTAGTATGTTGAAACATAGAAGAATGATTAAATCATAGTATGATTAGGAAGAAAGTTTCTGAATGGTCAAAAATTTGATGAAAGGGAATAAGATAATCCCGAGGGGCAGGATCGTGGATACACACAGCTGAGGAGTCCCATACTAAGACGAAACAGGTTCCCCATGGTAGTCTCTCAGAATAATATTCAGAGATGAGTTTAGAAAGTGATCACTTTGTGCGGTCAATGTTACTTGCTTTAAAAAATCAAGTGAGTTTATAAATACACATTCATGTGACCCAGACAGTGTAGTTAGTTTCAAGACATGCACAAATGGTGAGGCGGCTGGAAAAGACAGTGACAGCTTACAAGTAAAAGAGTTTTTTTCTCTCAGCATTTCATTAGACAACTTTTCAAGTTATGATATGCTTTCAATAAACTAAATAGATCTTTCTCATAGAATGTCTTTTCTCCGTAACCACAATACCTTGAATCTACAAATTTAAACGTATTATCATTATAAGCCATGATGATAAGCCATAAGCTGGCCAGTTTGACGCGTGTTTCGTCCTATTTTGGACTCGTCAGCTGAATGCACCTGCATATCAGAGTTGATGTTCTCTCTGGGACCGTCCGCTTCAAATAGGACACAACGCGCGTCTTGGATCCCACTGCTAGTCACTATCCATCTTTGCTTGGAATGATTGTGACTTAAAGCAATATTGAGCCGATCCATACAGGATGCACATATGCCAATCAGATCAATTACAATCGCAAAACATCAATGGGAAGATCCAAATAAACAATATCAAGTGTATTATCATTATTTAACTAGAATGATTGATACTGCGTTTTCATTCTGATCAGGTTTATTGAAAGCTGATTTTGGATTTCTTTTATTATTTCCATAACACAGTATAACAAAAGAAAGCGGGATACAGACCAAGCCTCACTTAGTGACTGATTTCACATATACCCAATGTACATGACCTTTTAGTGAATCAAATGGAAATCTGAAAAATATATGAACTAATAAAGTTGTACGGCCCCTCTCGGGCTACTGTCGGTCTCAAGCTCGGATTTAGGAGGAGGGTTGGGCAGGATTAAGTTAAGAATGTATATCGAATAGTATTACAACAGTTCCTAGTGAATTATTAAATAATCCTATGACTGGATGTTAAGAACACTACTCTCTATATTCAGTCCATTGGTTGTAATTTCATATCAGGTTTTAGTGAGTCGGACATCTCTGCTTTAGACAGTGACATTATATGAATAGTAGATTGATTCAAAGTATCTACCATGATTATTTCTATTAGTGATTATGGATGACATAACAATTAGACAACTTATAGACAGTATTACCAATGGACACAATATTACAATAGCTGAATAGAATATATTTCCTTATGAGTATCAATGAACTTACATGATTTGAGCAATATAGAAATTACTGACAAAATGAGTAAATACTGACCAAGTCTAAACATGAGTATGTTTAGTAAACAATTAGGTACTTTATATTTTACAACCTTGTTTACACATAAACACACACACACAAATAAGAACAACATCATTACGAATATACAATGTAACTTATATTATCACATCTATACACTTAAAGTGTTATTGAATGATTATCTCAAGTGCATGAATTCGATTTCATACTTAAGTATGTTTGCTTTATTACAATTTAATTAGTTATGTAAAACTTGATTCTTAAGATTCATTACCATTATAATAGTTGAGATCATGAGTTAACTGAAGCTAGATAATCATGGAAAACTTAGAAGCACTGGACAGCCATTTCGACGGTCTCCAAGATGTATTTCCTGGAGTTCTAGTGTGAAATAGTGACTAGTGGAGTTCAACTGGGTGTGTTGTGAAATAGTAACTCATTGAAAACAATGGTGAATGTGTCACTCAATTTCGTAGATTGGTTGAAGTTAGACATTAACATCGTTGGATATAGGGAATTTCAGTGATCTAGAGGTTAAGCGTTCATGCACAAGGCCGGTAGATCGTGGATTGGAATCTCGCGAGTCGGAATTGTGAATGCACACTGTTGAGGAGTCCCATACTACGACGAAATGGCCGTCCAGTGTTTCCAGGTTTTCCATGGTGGTCTAGCTTCAATCGACTCATGAATTCAACTACTAAATTACTTTAATATCTACAAAACCCCTCTCTGATTATTTTAGAAATGTTTATAACAAACGATACTGGATTCGTGAAACTTGTTAGCTGTTGTGTATATTCACCATATTTTGTCCTAATAAAACCCTGAGAAATGTTATTTCTGAAAGTATCTAAGTCTAAATAGGTTATTTAGGTTTTGCTTATCTTCAATAAGTTCTCATTTCAAATTTAACATAAAAATCTTTCGACCTATTTCAGAATACATGGATTGAAAACATAAATGTTATAACGGTTGGGCTTCCACGTTTACACGTATGGGACGTTAATTTACCTTAGACGAATATCTACAGTAGATTCCCTCCCAGTGTCTATTCTATAGGACGTCAACACACGTCAACACGTGACTAGAATGTGAATATATTTCCACACCAAAAACCCGACACAATCCAATAAAAATGAACAATCAATAATAAGGATTGGGGAATTATATAACTTATCTAACTCCTGTCAGACTATCTAAAAGTTTGACTATTCTCACCCACGCATCAATAAGTAAAAAAATCTATTACGGAACGATCAAAATTATTTGATTTAAACGACATAAATCGCTAACTTGATCTAAAGTGAGATGGTATCTGACTACAGTTAATTTACTATGTCAACCATAAGAATGAGAGAATTATTCAATAGCCGGAACCCGGTGGGATCGTGGATGCACACTACTGAAGAATTGTACAATGGAACGAAACGGCCGTCCAATGCTTCCAGGTTTTCCATGGTGGTCTAGCTTCAATTGACTCATGAACTCAACTATTAAATTATTATAATATTCACAAAACCCCTCTTTGATTAAAATTCTTGTATATTTGAAAAATAATATATGAAATTCTTGAACCATTTATTCACTAAGTGTGGTCGATTTATCTCACAAAGTATTTCACTCAAAGAATCAAACAACAATATCGTCTGAATACAATAAATGATTCATTCATTCACTTATACATGTTATGAATCCTGTTGACAACATAAAGCATATACACCAACTTAAAACATTGGTATTACTAATTGAATAGTTGCAAATACATTGTAAGATAGGAGATGTCTGTTATCATAGATTAGGAATAAGGAGAATATTTAATGAAAACAGGCATTCATCGGACATCTCCAGTATTGTTCGTCAGTTTTGAATTTCAATTTCCAATAGAACTCTATTAAAACTATGAGACATTAAGAATCAGTAGAAAGTGATCACATTGGGGGAATTGTCTCCAAAACAAACATTTCTTCATGGTTTTCATCCTATTGTGGTTTGATCTATGAAATGAAATTTCACTTGTTTGATGTATTAATTATTCTTAATAATGAGAATAGCAATTCGAATTGACATATACACGAAACAATGAATATTTATCATTGATTTACCTTAGAGCTGCTTTATAATCATTCACGTCAATTTATTCTGTACTTGTTACTCGTGAACTAATCAAACCGAATACTTGATTACGTGGCCAGTAACTTCAATAAGATAATTATTTTGCTAATGTATTTCAATAATTGTCTGTTAAGTTTATGTTTCCCCTCCCAACTCCTATGAACTGTGAGTGATTTCAGATGCATGTTTCATATTACACGTAATTCCATTACTACTGTTACCATATAGACGTTGATTGTAATAGTGTGGAAAAGTTGAAAGTGTTGTGTGAAGTTGTTTCTTTGTGTTATGGAACCATTTCGAAGTACGTACTTACTACTCATGAAAGAAAATAACTTGAACAGTCTTACTGTGAATGCCTAGATGCCTGATTATTTCCTATATGTGTTGATTTGTCGTACAGTGCTATTATTCAAGTCTTTTCATCTACCGTAATGTTTAAGCTCTAAGTCACCACTTTTCACTGTTTTCACGTGTTAAATCATGCTATTGATTATTATCATGAATACATTAATCTTGCCGTTGATATTCACTGACCGCTGTTATCACTTGAGGTATCAGTTTATCGTAGATTATATGAAAGGCATGATTGTCAATGTTCTCAGCGAATTGAAATTTGTTTTATTAATAAAGATTTAAATTGGATTCTAAAACTAATTTAACTTTTCCATCTAAATGCCTTAGAAATATTGCTTGCATCTACTGGGATCACCAGGTAAGTAATAGTAAGGTTAGACGTAGGGTATTAGGGAATGATGCTTAATGAAGCATCCTATTTTTCAGTGCTATGCTGTACCTAGATTTTATATGCATATATAAGTGAAAGAAAAGGTTTCAGGGAGGGACGAGTATACTGAGCGGAAGTTTGTTCTTTTTTACTTTATGGTTGCGAACTATGGTCATTAATGGTAGAGGATGCTCGTAAGCTACTAGTATTTGATCATAGATGTTTTGGAAATATTGCTCGCATCTTCTGGGATCACTGGGTAAGTAAAAGTGAGGTTAGACATAGAATATTAGACAATAATGGTTAATCAGTTGATGAAGTTGTGATTCTTTATCGACTGAGATGTTTGGGCCACGTGTTACGTATGCCTGAACATCGATTACCATGATACACAATGCTAACTAGTATTGAAGATGTATAGTAGAAAGTTAGGAGCGGCCAAACCAAAACATGGCAACAGTCCTTGAAATCACTTATTACATGTTAACAATAGAACACGTTTTACCATAATATCATATGATGATTAACAATTTAAAAATGTAGCATATATGTTCAACAGATTATGTAACAATATTGATTTGTATTGATTTATTCTTCTTTTATATTCAATTTGTTTCATTAGGAAACAGTGCTGCTCTCCATAGTGATCCCTTAAAATAGCATGATTCAAGCCAGGTTAGAATAAGTTCACTAAATAAATATAATGAAAGTAAATCTATTAATAAGTTGTAAAGGAATATGATTACAGTTTTGTTCATTTTATATATGAATTAAAGTTAATGTGTTCTGTTTGTCAAGCCCTATGAAAGTTACATTGTGGTGAACGAGAATACACAGTGATTTAGTGGTTTACATACGTCTGTTACTCCTCGTGAAGGAGAATTAAATTATTAAATTACTACGATCTCCACTACAACTCACTCTGATTTTAATCATCATATGCTCACTAGTGACTGTCACCACGAGTTATTACCTGGAGTTCTAGTGAGAAGCTTTGACCAGTGGAGTTCAACTGGATCTGTTGTGACATTGTAACTCACTGAAGACAATGATGGATGTGTCGCTCAATTTCGTGGATTAGTTAGAGTTAGACATGAACACTGTTGGATGCCAGCAACTTCAGTGTTCTAGAGGTTAACTGTTCGTGCACGAGACTGATAGATTCTGTATTTGAATCTCGCGAGTCGGGATTATGGATAGACACTGCGGAGGGTTCTTATTTATCTGAATTGAATTAATAAATCAGCTTAGAATTAAACTCACAAGAAGTTATACCAAAATTCCCTTAAATTTGATAAAAAAGAGAGAATGATTTGATGACGTCATAATTATGACAGATTTATTGACACTTATCAAGATAATGCAGTACAAAATGACTTCTCTTTTGGGCTATTTAAGGTTACTTTTTTTGAATGGTTGGACTGTACACACCTGTGAGCCAGAAAGAAATTACTGAGGTGCTCTAATTCCAGCGAAACTATAATTTATGGATGAACCAATCTATCAGATATAAGATAACAAGTCTCGGTTTTTGACGCGAAATAGAAGTTTGGTATTATAGCTGATATCAGTTTGTAATGACAACTTGTAGATCTAATCGCTAACTTTAACTATCAACTGTAAATCATAATTCGGTTTCCCTCAAATAGTTTATAACCTTCATTTGGTCCTAGTTGTTAGGTGGATACTTACAAGGTCATTTTAACGTCATTCGAAGGTCGTTCATAAATTATAGTTTCACTTTAATTTTCTAAATGTCCGCTGTTTACAACTTGTGATATTTAAAATCATAATGACAAAATGAATCTAGATTAATTACATAAAAGAGTTTAGTTAGAAATGTTTAGTACCAAAGTATCCAGGTTGTTATCAGTACAGAAGTACATTAGTTGAATAACTAGGACAGGATAGTGAAAGTGGATGGTTATTCAGTATTAATTAACTGTGAATGATTTTTAACCACTCATAATTATTTCACATGTAATAATAACGCTGAAACTAATATGATAATGTTTGTTTTATGAATAATATCTGTTATACATGATAAGCTACTTTATAATTTTCACGAGGTCATAATGTTTTTGCGAACAAAATATCTACTTCACACAGTGTGTAGATGTCGTGGGTAATGTTTTATAAGCCAATGCAAGCGGTTGAAAAGCTTTAAGACATACAGTAATGTTGTGTACGAGAATACCAGTGGAAGCAATGATAGCACTGCTAAGGAGTCCCATACTAGAACGAAATGGCCATCCAATGCTTCCAGGTTTTCAGTGGTGGTCCACGATTCATCCATTCATAATATCGATTGAAACTCAACAATATATATCAGCCTATACTGTGCTCATTAGTGACTGGCTTCAAGATGAGTTTCTCGAAGTTCTAGTGTGCGTTGTAGAGGCAGTTACCGACTGAAGACAATAGTGAGCGGTGACGCATTATGGTGGATTGGTTAACGCCATTGGATGCCGGGAAGTTCAGTGGTCTAGATGTTGAGCGTCCGCCCGTGAGACCAAAGGCCATGGATCGTGGATGAGCACTGCTGAGGGGTCCCATATTTGAAACAGCAGAAAATTCATACTGATGTCGTGAAAATCCGAGTCAATTAGAACAGTACTAATGTTAGAATGATATTAAAAATTGAAAGGAAATTAATTAGAAGCAAAGTTAGTATACGAAAAAGAATTCTACTTGTTAATTTCAATATAACGAAGTTGTGGATACATATACCTTTTAACAACAAGATAAATGAGTCTAATTAAAATGAACTTACTCATTCTCCTGCCTTATCAAACTGAATAGTAGTATTTAAAACCAATTGAATAATGTGTATATCACTAATTTTGTATTTGAGGTGATCGTTGAAGGTAGTCAGTAAGAAACTTTATAAATAGGTTGTTGGTTATATTGTGCTCTTCATCCAGATGGGTCTGTAATCATGAGATGACCGATACTTTTAGATTAATTCGATCACATTTCACCTTCATTCACAGTTAGAGACATTAACACTGAACTCTTTGCATTGCAACTGACTTGCTGTACGACTGACGTATATATACAACTGATAGATCACTTCAAAATAGGTAGTTTATAAAATAGAATCAAGAACGTGTGTTTTATCCTAATTGGAGCTCGTCAGTTTGGATGTTTCTGTATCTAAGAGTTTATGTTTAACACAGTTTTTTTCGCTTTAAACCCCAAACACGTTATACACTTATGAACTAAGTACAGAGAGCGTCACCTCACTGATGAGTGCCAGACAGCTTGCAACCTAGGTTTAGGGTGTTGAATTACACATATATAATTCAGTTACTAATATGTAATACTATATATACACTACATTGGCCACTACTTCGAGTGAGCAGTTCATTTTTGGTTTTTGAGTGACAAAAACAGGTAATTTTACTTATTTGTGATCCACAAAACTTCTCCGCCATAGAACACACCTTAATTAACTTATTCAACTTAGTTCCAAGGTTCTGTCATACAAAATCGGGAAAATTTGCAAAGATTACGAATAACGGTCTTACAGCTACACGAACCGTATAAATTACACATAATATTTAGAAATACTACTTTCAGCCAGTCAATAGTAAAACTGTAAAATACAAGAATATTGATTGATTATATTTGAAACCTGATTGAAACAGATTGACTAATAACAATAATAACTCCACTTAGAGCCCCTCTGGGCTACTACCGGTCCCAAGCACGAATAAAGGAAGAGGGTTGGGTATAGGGCTAATGACACCATCCCATTTGGGAGTAAAATGTTAATTTGAATTAACTTACAATTTCTCCCATCTGTCTTTGCTGAAATATTATTTAACAATGTTCATTTACATAAAATTAATTTATATACAATGAAGTAGACTACCAAAGGAAGTCATCAAGATTGCGTTTAGGTACACTATCAAAAAGCAAAAGCAGCATATCTACGATTGAAGAATATCCAGAACTCAAAACAACTCTCAACAAACAGCAAACTCAGAATTTTCAATAAAAATATCAAGACAGTTCTACTGTATGGAACTGGAACTTGGAGAACTTCGAAAGCAATCATTAAGAAGATACGCAAAATAATTCGGATCCGTTGATCAGATACTATCAGTAACAACAATTTACTGTGGGAGAGAACAAACCAGATATTTACTAGAAACGATTTCACTGAGTGATATCGATTGTATGACATAACTTTAACAGCTATAATACGTAATCTCATATATCACTATTTAGTAATATTATAATAGTACTAGCAATCATACTGTACTTATTCAGTATCATGTCGTCAGTTTAATATGGAATTCTCAGTGTTCCAAATCCTGGTGGTGAACCCGGGTCACTAAGGAAAATGTCAGGACTCATAACCACTAGTAAGACCTTCACAGTGACGTCTTACATAAGCAGTATGTTGAACAACATTTTGGAAAGCTCATGGTTATCAACATCTAGAACTAAAATTCATTTGATGAACTGCAAACGAATGAGAATTTGAATCTACCGTTTATGGTTATTCAATACTAAGAATAGTTAAAAGATGCAATCAAATGAATTCGAATTTAATTATCTATTTTAATAAAAATGACTTACATTATTGCATTAATCGTCGGACTGAAATAAGAATGCTTATCAAACAAGATCATACATCAAAATAATATATTTGTAATATTCCAATGAGTAGAAAATTGGATTTTTCTAACGTTTCGTGATTTTGTTATTTATTCTCTGAAGAAGTGACTTACACTAAGCCACGAAACGTCAGAAAAATCCAATTTTCTACTCATTGGGATATTACAAATATATTATTTTTATTTTAACAATCAACCCAATGCTCAATTTATTCGAAATTATCAAATCAAACCTTGGTAATGACACCTACAAGATCATACATCATTTGAATGATATAACGGTAATACAGGGTCTCTAACATTGTCAAGTCTTCGTAAGCGTTCGCATGCGAAACCGATAGATCCTGGGTTTGAATCCCGCCGGCGGGATACTAAATGCCCACTGCTGAAGAGTCCCATGCTAGGACGAAACGGCTTTCCAGTGCCTTCAGGGTTTTCATTTTGGTAAGTTAGTATTCTCCATTTTTTATAATCATCATCAACTATAGACAGTTTCAATTTAATGTTAATAAAGGAAAGAATGTTATATATGGAAATCTTGATTTGCCCTTACCTTGGATCAGCTAAAATCATAGAAGAAAACATTATATTAAACACTAAGTCATTAATATTTATTTTAAGTTTATTGTTCATAATAATATCAACATTTTAATCAAAGACGGATAGGGGCTAACAGTGGAATCCAAGACGCGCGTTTCGTCCTATTTTCAGACTCATCAGCCGGGCTATTATTTTTGTAAATATTAGTCAATCATCTCAGACTTCATTGTTCTTGCATTTTCATGTTAATTACTTTCTGTTCCCGGTTTTTCCTTGTCGCCCAGCTGCCTAACATTCTAATCCTGACTATGGTTATATACTACCCATATCAATATAAGTAGCACACATCACACTACAATGGGGTTGTACATTGAACTTTTTTTATGCTTGATACCTGATTTCCACTTTAAGCTATCACTAATTTAAATTGAGATATTAATCTTTTAAAAAGAGAACTGACCAATCTGTATATGGTGTATGCTACTTACATCAGCAGACATTAAACCAAGTGGAAGTGGAAACTCTAGTAGTAGAAGCTTAACAAGATCAAATGAAAGAGAATAGAAATGTGAATAGAAGGAATCATACAAAATGTAAACGACAGTTGAAGGGAATGTACAAATGAAGTATTCAATGTATGATTCTCATAGTATATCAAGATATTATGTAATTCTTTCTAGTTTAAAACATGTATAGAATATGTAATCAATCAATAAATGACATACTGCTATATTACTTACATCTCTTCATTAACAAAGTCATGATAAACATTGATATAGTCAATGATTTTGTATTCATTATCATCTTTGTTACTGAAAACAAACAAAAAAAGTAATATATATCTAAGTAACTGATTTCTGGTTATAATCTAATACACATATGATAGTCTATTAAAAATAAGTAATTCATGAACACCTACGTAAAATTACAACAGTTAGTTACAATTTGTATTCATTTGTTACAAATACACATTCATAAATGAGTAAGATTGTATTCTAGTTGGTAAAGTTATTAGAATTGAAATTGTTAATACTTATAGCATTAATCAATTACTGACTAGACACTAACATTGTTGGATGCTGGTTCAGTGGTCTAGAGGTGAAGCATTCGTGCTGGCGAGATCATGGGTGTGCACTACTGAGGAGTCCCGTAATAGGATGAAATGGTCGTCCAGTGCTTCAATCGATTCATGAACTCAACTATTAGATTACCAAAATTTCCACAAAACCCCCTCTGACAACTACCAATTGCTAAAATATTACTGTTTATGATTGAGATCATGAACTGATTGCTGCTAGACCATGATTGAAAACCTGGAAGCACTGAACGGCCGTTTCGTCCCATTGTGGGACTCCTGAGCAATACGTATGCACGATCTCGCCTCGCGGGATTCAAACCCAGGGCCTTCAGTTTCCTGCGCAAACGCTTAACCTCTAGAACACTAAGCTTGCCGGCATCTAAAGGATCGTGGATGTGAATTGCCAAGGAGGAGTCCCACAATAGGACGAAACGACAGTCTAGTGCTTCCAGGTTTTCAATGGCAGTCTAAAATCAATCTGTTCTTGATCTCAACCAAAAACTTAATAATCTTCACAACCCTCCATTGATTATTACTGTTTACATTTGTTCAATTTCAGTTTTGTATGGTATTGTTTCATCGAAATAGTTATACAACAACTATGTTACTATCTGGCGTAAATACTACTTCACAAATTACAATTGAAGTCTGCTCATATTTTACTTATAACTAATTAAGGTATCAGGTTAGAGGTGACTAGTGTTTAGTTTTTGTTATTAATGTTTTCAGAATAGGATAATTAATAGTATCTTAAATACTGTAGATGAATTCGATGATAATACCAAGGTAAACACATGTTACATACATTTGTCACAATTGATTAATAAATAATAAGTGATATTGTAGTGGCTGTACTTTGTTAATCAATCACCCTCGTAACCGTTATTATATTAACCTCATCGGTGTTTGAAATCAGAAGGCAAAGAGAAGCAGCAACTACAGTTTATTAGCTCAGACCACAAAGCGGAGCGGCGAATGAGTGAGTTAGCAAGTCAAGTGAGTAGGATTAAATGTACATGTATTTATATAGGGAAATGAGTGAATCATCGAATCAATTAACGGGTGGTCAAACCAAAATGTGGCATCAGTGCTTGAAGTCATTAACTTCTAGTCTGTACCATGTTGGTAGATGCAGACTACTTGGTTGGGGTCCACGTAACCATCGTAACTAATGATTGGAGACTCTGAGTGATATTGGCTCAGAATCGATCACAATGGTGTAGATGTATACACTTCTTGTCTTCTCTTAAACTATGAAATTAAAATTGCGTTATATCTTTCTTTCTACGAAATAATTCTTTCGTCCCGTACTATACCCTTATATGCAATCTTCCCCAATGCAATGTGTTCTTTGGCTTTCCATTTTTCCGCTTCCCTTCAGAATTCCAAATTAGTGCTTGCCTCGTGATGCAGTAAATAAATAACCGAAATAAAATTAACATAAATTTAGATAGTACAAAAGAAATAATGCAGAATAGTTTTGTTGTTCAATCAAAATCATAATAGATCAGAATATATCAATGTCAAGTTGTTTTCGATCAAGATGGTTCTGTGTAACATATCACTGTACTAAATTGGTGCATAAAAAGGCGGTTATGTTTGTTTACATCATGGATATTTATTTATCACATCAGTCTTCTTCTTTGCATTGAACTATACCGGGTTTATTTCTGTGCGATCTATCGTTCAACTAACTGAGTTAGTTTGATTACGTCTTATCAAAGTATTAGAAGAATATAGCCTACTCTCATTTTTATTATTATAAATCAAATATCGGCAATCCATTTTACTGCAGTGAACGACCTTGTAGATCACCAACGTAGATGATCTATGTTGAATGATTTGGAGCCTAATTGAGTTAGATGGGAATGGTGTGACCGATGGCAAATTTCGAACTCACACCTCGCGGTCAGCATCTGACGTGTATTTCCACCTCGATGTATCAAAATACTATGGCTGTTTTAAAGACCGTACAACACCAAGGACGTTAATACAGAAATATATTGGTAAGAATAAGTACAAGCGAAAGTTTGATCACCACCGCATGGGCCAGTCCTTGATCTTGACGCAGATTGATGATCTGTTCGATATTCAGTGATCCAACTGCCGGATAATTTGGTTAGGGCCTACTGACATTTCACTGAACCGACAGACTGCTTCTCATCAAATTTTTTTACCATCTGTCAACACTTACTGAAGTGAAATCTGTTAGTATTTCAGTTCATCCGTAGTTCTTTATGAAATACAATACAAGTAAGATGATTTATAGCTCTACTAGTAAATCATTAAAATCTAGAAAACTGAAATTAAAACAACATTTGAATGAAATTCACTTGGTATTGCTTATTTGAATCTTCCCATTGATGTCTAGCACTGCAATTGATCAGTCTCTCTCTTATTGGTATATGTGCATACTGTACGTATTGCCTTGAAATTGCCTTTATTCATAAGCATTATAATCCAAGATTGATACTGGCTAACAGTGGAATCCAGTAATATGAATTTAAACTTCATCCAATTACACAAGCAAGTGGTTATCAGGACTAAATAACTAAGTGAATAACGCGATAGCGTTGTGAAACGAGTTCGAGTCCCAGAGTGATCATCAACTCTGAGATACAGGTACATTCAGTTGAAGAGTCTCAAATAGGACGAAACTCGCGTCCTGAATTCCATTGCTAGTCACTATCCATCTTTGCTTATCACATTTGCTTAGTTACATTCAGATATTTACAAATGAAATATTTTCGATTTTTCTTGCTTTTGATTGTTTAGTTTCAAGAGTCATTGGATCTAGATGAAGTTTACAACTTCCAATTAATTTTCTCTGGTTATATTTTTTTAGTTTAGAAAGTAGTGAATCATGCGTAGGTGTATTGTTTTGCACAATTGAGCACATAGAAACAAGAAGAAAGAAAAAAGAAAGAAAGAAAAAAAAAGAAAAGGAAACAAACTGTTTATGAATACAGTGAACTGCTTAAACAGATTTATTCATTCATTTATATATACATTTAAAGTGATATTGTATTACAAATTGAAGTCTTAATGGAATTTCGATATTCTTTGGTATTTATATTTACATTAATTATGATTTATGAGATCCGTAAGTGTTTTTCATGAATAAAAGTGTTCATGAATTAGTTGAAGTTAGACATTAACACTATTGAATACCGGCTGGCTCAGTGTTCTGAAGGTTAAGCGTTCGCGCGCGAGAGATCAATAGGTCCTGAGTTCGGGATAGTGGTTGCGCACTGTTGAGGAGTCCTATACTGGGACAAAACGGCCATCAAGTGCTTGCAGGTTTTCCATGGTGATCTAGCTTCAATTGATTTATGATCTCAACTATTGAAAAGTTTTATTATTGATTATTATTTTATTTTAGCGGCTTTATTCAATGTATACAATATAGAATTCTCACGATAAAGTACACCAGCGAGTTTCCGTTTCTTACCTCTTGGTTGACCCTGACGATAAATACTGAGAGGTTGCCAGTTTGATGTTAACAGTCCAGTTAATCGATATCTGAATAATATATGTTGTTTTCGACGCGTATTGCCAGTAACCACGTTATCTCTGATTGCACCGTTGGTAACTTGTACAATGAAAAGTTGTATACTTCTCAGAAACATAACTGAATAGGTTATGCGAATAGTAGGCCTAATAGATAACCTGTTGAAATATCTAGATGGTAGAGACAGGTAGCCTTAGCTGAAATTTTATAAATCATAATATCTAGATGGATGAATTTAGCTTATATACATGTTTCATGTGGGGTTACCAGTTTTCAACAAGAAATTTCAAGGCATTACTTATACTCTATACTTTCAAAGTTGTTATTTAATCTCTTTTCGATGTAATCATCTTATATTATATTTGTTAGATCAGTAATTAGTATATGGGAGTTTGTGAAGATTATAAGATTTTCATAGTTTTCATCATATATTGAACTTTGATTGACAATTAACTAAAGTTATATATGTATATTATGTGTTGTCGACGCAGTGATCTAGAGATTAACGACTCTACTAGAAATTTAAGATGATGGCTTCAATCCCTTGTAACGGTTCGCGAGTACGCACTACTTGTGATTTCCTTATAAGGTGTTTAGAGCTTCTGGTTTTCATTGGTTGTATAACTAAATTCAGTTTGTAATTAATTCATTGAATGGTATTGAAATTAAAGCTATCAATTTTTGAGATCATGAATCAATTGAAGCTGGAACACTATGAAAAACCCGGAAGCACTCGACGGCCGTTTCGTCCTATTGTGGGCTCCTCAGCAGTGCGAATCCATGATCCCGCCTCACGGGATTCGAACACAGGACCTGGCGGTCTCACACGCGAGCACTTAGCCACTAGAACACTGAACCTGCCGGTATGCAACAGTGTTAATGTCTAACCTCAACCAATACATGAAATTGAGTGGCACATCCACCATTGTCATCAGTGAGTTACTATGTCACAACAGACTCGATTGAACTCCACTAGTCACTGTTTCTCACTAGAACTCCAGGATACACCACTTGAAGCCAGTCACTAGTGAGCATATGTTGATTATTATCAGAAGGGTAGTTTGTGGAGATTTTAGTGATTTCAATCGTTTTTATCTTATTGTAATTCATATATGTTCTGTATATTGAAACGGTTATCTAGATATACGTATTGAGACTGTTTTTTGTCATTGTCAGATAAAATGTTTATAAGCACTATAGAGATTCAAAAAAGTCATCACCTTTTGGAAATTTGAGACCTTCGCATCGGCGTGTGAACTTTTGTAAATGAATTTCATTCAATGTTGATATGTTCAGTCATGCCAAATCATAGTGATAAGGTTGAAAGAACTTAAAGTCAAATAAAGACTTTTATAATGAACTTACATGATTGATTAAATGGTGGTGGCGGTGGTGAGGGGTTATGATGTGTATTTGTTTACCTGAAATTCTGTAAATACTGAACTATTTAAAGCATGTTATCTATGCAGTACTTTGAAGAGATACAATCAAGCAAAATAGTTTGTTTTGTTAAGAAATTACTGACAGTCAGTATATTTTATTAAATTTAGGAACATAAAATTGAATAGTAATGTTAGTTTCTATGGAGGATACAGAGAACTATGAAACGGAAATATAATGAGTGGATACATTTTGCCAAGTTAGTTATTAACAAAGGATCACTCTACCTTACATAAAAGGCATATCAGAAATGATAACGAGGCTGTTGAAAACCTTCGGAATAGGTGTTGCACACATATCAACGAAACCCCTACAATCAATCGTATGCAAACCAAAGGATGAAATGACAAAAGACGACAAAATAAATTGTGCCAACTGAGAAAAACACTAAATCGGACAAAGCTGACTCCCTCTTCATCTTTGCCTGAATGAACATCAATTAGCAGTCAAACGCCATGACATGTCTTTGCTTATAATAATGCACGTGAATAAATGCGGACATACATTCGACTGGAAAAATGTGGAGACTTTAGATAGAGGCAATTTCAAAAGTTTGCTACTCAGATCAATCACCAATCAATAAGCACATTGAAATCGATCCAATATATCAACCAATCGGGAAAATTATGCATAAACATAGGAACAAAATCAAACCAATGGGAGATACAACCAAAACAAAGAAGTAAACAATGACAGGTTAAGGTGAACAAGAACCAATCAACATCGAGATGTACAGGACAAGCTGTGAACCATATGTGGAGAAATCCGAACACTTCACTTCTATCTGAAGTTTGTGCTGATGACGCCGTCAGAAGAACGATGAAAGCTCCAAACCATCCAGCTCAAAGAACAAAACTTTACCAAAATAGTTACTATATTATATGTGATTAAGAAAATAACATTTCAAAGATATTGATCATGAATATTTGTTTTACATAAACTAAGAATGAAGCAAATATTCAATGAATATGGAAGTAGTATTTCTATGAAGTGTGAGAAATCACTATGGTTTATTGTTTAAAATAACATGGAGGTATAGAAGTGAATTATTGATTTCTACAGTTCGCTGAAATGATATAGTTTTTCATATTAAATCAGTAAATATGTAACGAAAGGCTTGTTCATCGATTCATTTATTTATTTGGTGCTGTGATACGGCACGGGTACTCAAATCGAAGTAGATGGTTTGCTTAATGGGCCACACCCTGAGCGTTCGACCCAAAGGTCTAATCCACAAGGCAGTGGTGCATCATCAGAAGATGCAGTCTCATGGTAGCTGGTGACCAATAATTGGTTCATATGCCGTTTTTTCCTTCAGGATACTGGAACTTATGTGTACCATTGACTTGGAATCAAGGTTTTCCAGCTCCCCTAGGTGGACTCTCTGTGTCCACCAAACCGGTTAAAGCACTGGACATTTGCTTTTCGTCCTCCCAGTTTCGTAAACTTTAGTAATGCCACGAGAAAGCAGTGAGTAAGACTTCTTCAGCAGTGGCTGTATACGCGTGACCATGTGAGAGCATTTCCAGAAGGAGAGCTAATTCTCCCCACCCTCGTCATATCAGGGTATTTGAGGGTCATCTATCTATATAATTATAAATCAATATAATTGTTTGTTAAGAAACTGTTACTTTGTTCATTTAATGGTTTATATTTCAGAACGGGTACAACGTAAGTATATCTCTAGTTTGTTATCAATACAACAAATTGACACTGTGATAAAACTGACGAGTTCACATCCAAAAAGAGAAGAAACCATAATTGACTTTTTCATTCATCAATTATCATCAAAGGTTAATTTAGATTTCAGTTTTCTTATTGTTTCCCTTAGTTACAACACATATCTGTTTTCTTTAAAATTCTAGTTTCAGTTTTATTTCCACCATCAGGTAAACAAATAACAGTGTAATCTATTAAAATGTTATGATGTTTATGTAACATATTGGTATGTTTGATTGTTGTATGCCATAAAATATTCACAGTTTAAAATTATTCATTTCCTCATATATGTTGTATGTAATTTAATGGTTGAGATCATGAATCGATTGATGTTAGTCCACCATTGAAAACCTTGAAGCACTGGATGGCCGTTTTGTCCTATTGTGAAACTCCTCGGCAGTGTGCATCCACGATCCCTCCCGTGAGCTTCGGACTCAGGACCACTAGTTTCACGCGCGAACTCTTAAACTCTAGACCCTGAGTCGGTATATAATGGTGTGAACGTTTAATTTCAACCAATCCGCAAAATTGCGCCACACGTCCACCATTGTCTTCATTGAGTTACCTGATTGAAATCCACTGGTCACTGCTTCTCACTAGAACTCCAGGAGATACCTCTTGGAGAACGTCACTAGTGAGCATATGATGATTATAATCAGCGAGGGTTTTTGTGGATATTATAGTTATTTCAATAGTTGAACATGATGCACGTGGCTCAATTTTGTGGATTGGTTAACATCGTTGGATGCTGGCTCAGTAGTCTAGAGATTATGCACTCGCGCGCAAGACTGATATATCCTGTGTTTGAATTTCGCGAGATGGGATCATGAATGCGCACTTCTGAAAAGTTTCATACTAGGATGAAACGGCTATCCAGTGCTCCCAAGTTTTCGACTGGTGGTCTAGCTTCAATTGACTCATGAATTCAACTGAATATGTTTAGGATACTTTCGTTCAAATATTAAAATACGCAAACATTCATTGTAATATCACCTTACTATCATAGATATAATCCAACTAAATCATAAGCGATTTGATAGGATTGTATTGTAAGTTCTTATGACAGTCACAGAGTAGTTGATTTTTCCAAATGAATTAGGTATATGAAAGTTAGAAACACCACTGAATATTGTTGTATATTTCACAAATATAAAAGGTTTTAAACCAACAGCAAATAAGTAAGTATACTCGTGAATAACTAATTTGTTTAATTAAACTTATATTACTGTAGGTATTATCACTTTTCTTGGTGAAGCACATTACTGAATAACATTTGTAGTACTTTATTCTTAAACGATGACTTAGTGATACATACTTACTTAGTAACGCCTGTTACCCCTCATTGAGGAACATAGGCCACTCATTAGCATTCCTAATCAAACTCTGTCCTGGTCAATCCTTTCCTGTTATTTCCAGTTGCTATTCATCCTTTTCATGTTGCTTCCAATTCCCGACGTAGTGCGTTCTTTGAACTACCTTTTGCCCTTTCCCTTCAGGATTTCAAGTTAACTCTTGCCTCCTCCTTTACCAAAGCTTGAGGCTGGCAGTAATTCTAAAAGAGCTACAGAAGGAGTTATGACTTAATCATGTATGTAGTAATTTCAACCAACATTAATATCAGCCCTTTTCATAAACTTAATGACATGTTTGTAATGTCGACTGAAAGTATTTATGAGTTCCCTGTAAGAACAGTGTGGAATATTATATGAGTTATCTTGTGAATGACGTGTATTTCAACTGTATCAAAACTTGTAATGTTTGTATTTGAAATATTTTTGACACATAACAACAAAATCACTTTTCTGATTTATACATTGTAAATCAAGTGTCTTTGAAAACTAATAATAACCACAGCTTATAGTGTTAGTGTGATTGTAGTTAGCATAAGACCATCCTTAAGATGGTGGTTGAATGTAGTCAGTAGCAAACTCTGGGACCAGTTTTTGTTCTATTTGGCACTCGTCAGCAAGGTATACCTGTAATTTGAGAGAACTGATGCTCCTCGACGGACTCGACCCCGTGTCACCCAGATTCATATTCAGAGAGGTTACCACTGAGCTATCCGGGCCGTGATCGGCCTCCTGTAGGACTAGGATGGGAGCATCAGTCCCTCAGGATTACAGATACACCTAGATGACGAGTGCCAAATAGCACAAAACCCAGTTCTAGGGTTTCCTGTTGACTATCCCCAACCACCATCTTATCTGAACATAGTCACCTAGACTGCTGGCCATATTGCAACTTGGTCGATAGGATTCGATCTACACTACGAAGGAACTGACATACATGACGTCGATCACCACCCAATGATCAATCAATTGTGAGTAGGAACATCATTACTGACAACAGTGAAAGTAAGAACAACGTCTATTGCTTTGGTTACATTCTACAAGGGTATTGTTTGAGAGAGTAGTCTATAACTGCTAGCAACGGTTGGTCCCGAACTCAACTGAGAAATATCTAAGAATGCTTTGTAAAACTTACAGTTATTTAATTGCCTTATTTAACTCCATAATCTAGAACAACTGTTATAAAGATCCTATATTGTTAAACTGTCTAAAACAAGCATAATGTATGGAGATAATCCACAGTGTAAACACACTTACTCAACTTTGATCATCATGAATACATTAGCATAGTTATTCAATAATGTTAGAATTGTCGAAAAAGCACGAAACGGTGAGACAATAATTTATGGAGGAACCTTTGAACGACAATAGACTGACCTTTAGAGTGTCTACCTGATAACTAGGACCAAATGGAGGTTTTAAATCAGTATGAGGAATTGGAGTTATGATTTACAGTTGATGATTAAGGTTAGGCATTAGATTTCAGGTTTTCATCCCGCTTTAACATCAGCTATAATGCCAAAAACCAAATGGATGGGTGAACTTCGAGCCAAAATTTGAGACTTGTTATCTTATATGTGATCGGTTCGTCCATAAATTATAGTCTCGTCACCATTTCATTGAAAAGAGATTTCTACTTCTTCTTTGATAATTAACATTCAAGAAATTTTTCCATAAGCAAGAAGATCATTTTATGATAACCTTTTTAGAACATTGTGTGAACGACTTGTGTAAGATGACATATTTTATGCCTATGATATGTTTTACCCCTTATACTATGTTATGTTCCATTTTGCTGTTAACAAAACCAATTGTACACTATTGAACTTATAAAAACTGAATATTTTAGTAAATTTAGACATAGACATACCTAATTAGATCGAATAATGCACTGCAAGTAATGTTCTAGTAATCATGATAGATTTTGTAAGAAATGATTAACATCGCCGACGTCCTATGAAATTCGTATGTAAGACAGTAATGAACATTGAATTATCGGTAAACATGAGTATTGGATTGTGGAAATCGTTGAGTTTTTCTTAAGATCATGAATTGATCAGTGTTAGACAATTATTGAAAACCTAGGAGTACTAGACGGCCATCTCGTCCTAGTATGCAAATCCTCAGCAGTGCACATTCATGATCCCGCACGAAGGAATCGAACCTAGGACCTCCAGCTTCACGAGGGAACGCCTTACCTCTAGACCGCTGGGCTGGCATCTAACGGTATTATCGTCTAGCTTCAATCGATCCACGAAATTATGCGAACATCTTCCATTGTTTTCAGTGGGTAACTGCCTAACACCGAACACGGATTATCTGTGGTTAGTTAGTATTATTTCCGATACATCACATTTTGAACAAATCTCAT
Source organism: Schistosoma mattheei (assembly GCA_944470405.2). Lineage (NCBI taxonomy): Eukaryota > Metazoa > Platyhelminthes > Trematoda > Strigeidida > Schistosomatidae > Schistosoma > Schistosoma mattheei. The sequence continues at coordinate 5,662,848 of OX103948.1, read as the reverse complement.
ATTACCAATCTTATAGTATTATCCAGTCTTCATTAATTACACATGACTTTCACAAAATCATTAGAACGAAGGCCTAATTTTAACATTCTTTCAAGTCGGAAACATCCTGTAAAATTGTGCAAGATTCTGGGATTCCGAATGATAATTTATACTATTTCTTTACAGAAATGCCAAGAGTTTACTACCGAAGAATTATAATGTTAATGTCCCATTTAAAGTGGACATATAGGATGTAATTTCCTTGTGAAATTCAAAAGTTTACGAAACTCATGATTAGGAACTTCAATCTCAGTATAGCTACAAATAATTAGTTTAAGTAACTTCCATATTTTTGTTAAAGTAGTAATCCACTAAATGACTTTACTAATCATGATAGAAGATAATAGGGCTTACTTACTTACTTAGCAACGCCTGTTACTCCCAATGGACCATAGGCCGCCGACTGGCATTCTCCAACCCACTCTATCCTGGGCCTTTCTTTCTAGTTCTATCCAATTGTTGTTCATTCTCCCCATATTTGTCTTCACTGCTGGGCGCATTGTGTTCTTTGATATTCCTCTCCTCCTTTGTCGTTGAGGATTCCAAGTGAAGGCTCATCTTGTGATGTAGTTGGGTTCTTTCCTCAATATGTGTCCTATCCTAATAAGGCTAATTGTTTAAACAATACAACTGTGTACATTATGAGTTAAAATAAGTTCATGTATATTTCATATTCTGTACTAACAACAAGCTATTTGTTTTTTTTTAAAATTTTATACTGACTAGTGAACTATTTATACATTGTTCAACAAGTTTCGGTAATTGGATGAGATTGCTATTTTGATCCGATAGGCAACTTATAACAATGCACAATATGTACATTGAAATCTTTATATACTTCAATTACCATGGTAACAATATCAATGAACTGTTAATAACTTGTCTTTTAGATAAATATATAATCAATATATTCCAGTCATTTTCTCAATATCTTCATTTTTATTTGTATTTGATAAGTGCTATATCTTGTCAATTGAACGCTATTTGTTATATCTGGTTGTCACTGATTGTTATGTCGGAAAACGCTTATCATTTATACTCGAAATAAGGGACCTCAGTAATTTCCATGACGGGAAAATAAGAACACAAAGACTGGTTTAAGTGAAGATTTATTAACCTACCCCCTTGCCAACAACAACAACAACAACGACGACGACGACCTTAGTCAAACATACACTCATTTATATATTGATTCCTCAATCCATAATTAGGATGAAATCACATAAATCAAATGCTGAGCATAGTTCATGTTCAGTGAATTCAAGAATATCGTATATTATGAAGAATAGAATATCATAAGGGGAAACAAAACTGAATACTACACTGAATCCTAAATCACATTGAATTGAAATGGAATTAGTGTTGAATCAAAATCATAATGAGTAAATCAATCGAATTTTGACTTTTCTCTCCATCATATCACCTCTCCGTCTTTTTTTTTTGAAGACTGAAAGTTTAAATACTGACTTTAAATGTTCTGACTTTATCCTCCCCCCCCCCTAAGAAATAATTTTGGGTCCTCGAACCCCCAAATTACAATCAATGTGACTCTATCAAAAATATATTTCCCGCATTGAATAGAGAATTCAATGGAACTGACTAGCTGGTGAGGATCAACATTTCCATCTCATTAGAAGATAATGGATTACTAGGACAATCAGAATCTATCAAACTTTCACCAGGTTCTTGATTATCGATTGATACATCCGAGATATTTCTCTCATTTTTGTAAGAAATTCGATCAAAAACATGTGTGTCATTAGGATAACTCATATCTGATAAAACAACTAGAGAATCCTGATCAGTAGATTCATGAGGAACTTTTGTCGTAGAATGATGCAACTGTCTTCATTATGATGCTTGATTCATTTTCTGTTTCTTCGTGGTGGTGGGGTACTGCAAGAATTTCATGAACATTTAACGAGACATCGTCCTACTGTGAGCTGGGCAAGTCAGTGTCTGTACATTGTGTTTTGAAGAGGGTAAGTTTCTGAAATGGACGTTTCTGGACTACTGGATGGATTATGAATGACTCCTACTGCTTCGTTTACATTACTGCATGTTAAAGATTCATAGAGGCTTTCATCGACATATTCATACGTTCTGCAATTCACAAGTTAGTTCATTAACTTCCATCACATCTCCAAAGCATGGATGATTCAGCAGCCGTGTGTGTAATTTGTCTGTAAATTCCAAATGATTCATTTTAAAACCCTAATGTTGTCGCTGAAATAGCAATTGTAAGTGATCGAAAGGGAGAGCCATTTTATCTTTCTGTATAAATCATCACAGTAATAAAAAAAACACACAGCATAACTAATTGATAACTAATGTCGTTTAAGGACACTGACGACAATTCTGTATACCGATTGTCATGGTTCTTTTGTTCTTGTTGTTTGAATGCTACTTGTAATATCTGGTTGTCGCTGAATGTTATATCGGAAAACGCTTATCACTTATATTTGAAACAAGGGACCTATGCAGTAATCATTTGAATATTGATATTTGAGGTATAGTTTCATTCAACCCCGTACTCGTCAATTTTATTGAAGCCTTGTCAGGTCTTATGTTTAGGTATTCTGAAAAATACTCACTCAAATGGATATTACTAGAAGAACGTTTGGAATAATAGACAATGTCTATGAAATAAACACGGTATGATGACATTTATGAATTTCTAATGACGTTTTAAAAATGCAGGAAACAAGAAGTAAAAAGGAATCAGACAAAAAGTACATAATTAGATATCTGTGAGTTATTATGTGGAAGACATGTGTACAATAAAGATAACTTTGAGATTATGATCAACGAGATAAATGTATGTCGCTCAATTTAGTGGATTAGTTGAAGTTAGACATTAACACCAATGGATGCCGTCAAGTTCACTGGTTTAAAGGTTAACCGTTCGCGCGCGAGACTGATAGGTCCTGGGTTCGGATCTTGCGAGGTGCGATTGCTAATGCTCACTGATGAGGAGACCCACACTAGTACGAAACGGTTGTCCAGTGCTCCCATGATTTCAATGGTGTTCTAACTTCAATTAGCTCATGACCTCAACTATTAGAATTACTATAATACTCACAAAACTCCTTCAGATAAATATGTTGCACCATAGCAGAAGATTAATCTTGTTTTTCCCTTTGTTTGTGTTGAGACCTACTGCTGCTAAGGCTGCTACTACACTGGTCGTCTTCTCCTGCATTTGTTGTTGCGTGTGCGATAGAAGAGCCAGATAATCTGCGAAGTCTAGATCGTCTAGCTCCATCCTAGCTGTCCACTGTACCCCGTGCTTCCCCCAGATTTTAACGTCTTCATAATCTAGTCGATTACCAGGAGAAAGAGAAAGGGTTAGAGTAAACAACATTGCCTGACACCGGTCTTTACTTCGAACAAGTAGATTGAATTATGGGTTGGATTGAGACTTATTATCAAATGAGTTTACGCAATAGTCAGGAGGTTAGCGAAGAATAGATGGATGAAGCTAATTTACGGGTCAGAATTATGAAAGATAATTGTCAACTTGACAGATATGAGGCAAATAAAAACGAAAAATATTAAGGTTATAGTAACAAATAAATAGTAATGATGAAAAATTGTTAAAAGATAGTGATAACTGATGACGATTTAAAGTTACAAGAAGAAGAAAACAAAAACAAAAAATACTTCAGAAGGGAATTAGGACCAAGGAGAGATGGATGAGAGGTTGGACTTATCGTTTTCACACGCAGAATTCGGGCTTGAGTTGATGTTTCAGCAATGCATAAGATTTTGATTCGAATTCCCTTCGAACTAATTCCTTTGACTGCGTAGAATATTTCAAAAGACTCCTTTCAGAGTGATATGTTCCAAAGTTGATTAAGTGCTCCTGTATTGAACTAGTAACTGTTTTGCATTCTTCTTTTCAAAGTCATGATTGGGCAGTATTCTGAGATACGTTTAGAAAGTGATCGCTATGTGCATCCAATTTATCTTTGCTAGATTCACTTTACATTTATTCAATGATACAATAAGTTATTTTAACTATGGAGATTGTTTTGAATGGATGCAATGAATAACAAAGAGAATAATGAGATAGTTTCTAGCAAATTGAAACAATGAATCTGCATCTTAGCTTCCCACTTGAACCCATGTTTCCCCCCAGATTTTGACGTCTTCATAATAAGAGAAAGAGAATGGATGAGAGTAAGCAGCCTTGCCTGACACCAGATTGTTGTGAATGGATTCAATGAATAGCAAAGAGAATAATTAGATCAATTCTAGCGAGTTGAAACAATCAATAATAATAGAACAAACACAATTTCAAACAACAACAAAAATACTGAACACTTCAACCTCGATCACCTCCATACACACGATATCGACTATTTCAAGAAAAATGAAAGTGTCGAACATTTGGAATATTTAATAATATGATCTTTATTAGAAGGGGGTTTTGTAGAGATTTTAGTGATTTTACAGTTGAATTCATGAATCTTCAGTGAGTTACTATCTCACAACAGACCCGGTTGAACTCCACTAGTTACTACTTCTCACTAGAACTCCCGGAAATATCTCTTGAAGCCAGTCATTAGTGAGCATACGATGATTAGTATCAGAAGAGGTGTTTGTGGATATTAGTAATTTTAATAGTGGAGTTCATGAGTTAGTTGAAGTTAGATCACCATGGAAAACATGCAAGCACTGGACGACCGTTGCGTCGTAGTATGGGACTCCTCCTTAGCAGTGCGCATCCACGATCCCGACTCGCGAGATTCAAACCTAGGACCCATCAATCTTGCATGCGATCGCTTCATCTCTAAATCAGAGAACTTGACGGCATCCATTGGTGTTAATGTCTAACTTCAACCATTCTATTTTGTTCATATGTAGAAGATTTGCATATTATGGATTAACATGTAACAGAATCTTCAGCTTTTTCTTTAAACTACATGTCAACTTCTAGAAAATCTATAATGATGTATGATGAATTTTCCATGATTCTTTAATATTTTTAGTTAACAAATCAGATCACTGAATATCACATTTTGTTGATAGTATCCAACCAAGTGTCTAAACTTTATGACCTTAAATAATAATAGGACCTAATGAACGTGACAAATAATGTAATTCAAGGTAAATAATGAAATACAAATTCCATTTTAAATGTTTCTGGAATATAACAAAGGCAAAAGTGTAAAGGGATACCTAGCTTGTCATACGCCCTGATGGTGTTCTCGGGTTGTTTGATCTGCCAAGGGCGATGAGACAGTACGTGATCGAAATGTTGTGTGCTAGGTTTCGTTATTGTTCCCATTATTATTGTTTTTCCTAAATGTAAAAAGAATTATGCCCATTTTCAACACAAGAGATACAGTTTGAAAATGAAAAGAACTGGGTATTCAACACTACATATAGTGAGAAACTTAGAAATCGGGATTAGCTAGTATACAGCTAACTTAAACGTCTGTATCTTTGTTAAACCTCATTAAGATATGCATCCTGCAAGTGTTAACTATGACAAGTTCTAGTTTTCTCAATCGTTTTATCAAACTGAAACGAACATGTTTTTTAATCATCATTGCTACCAATTTGTTATTTGATTTAACCAAAATCTTAGCGACTAACGGTATACACAACACCCATTTAGAAATTTTGGCCTAACGACTTAGTTATACGAAGATGGCTAATGTAATAGTGATATGCTTGAATGCTATTACGAATTCATCTTACTCGGTAAATGGAACGAAGGTCGAAGATACAGTGATACGATAGGCTATTCTAATCCGTTGTACCGGCCCTGATAACTAGATCATGAAGTCTTGATCTGGCGTAGAGAATTTATCCTACAAGCACCCAGAAAATACGAGGTCACTGAGCACACAAATCAAGCTAATTTATACGATGTTAAAAATGCCCTTGGGAGAGCCACGAAACAGCATACTAAAATAAGCAGTCAACCAATGACATTCAAGGATTTCCGAGTGGGAAATATAAGCTGTAGGTCAATTAAGAGTCTCTTGGCGCGAAAAAATAAAATTCAAATTTTCAGAATAAAATAAAAAATTTAGGACCTTTTTCAAGTGAGTTCTGGGAATCTAACGCCTTCAAGAAGTAGATTAGATCCAGTTGAAATAATATATGATATTTGGATGTAAACATCAACAATTTAAAGAGCTCGAATTATGTAATGCTAGTGGTTCATAATTTAATCATAAACATTCAGAAAGAACATTAATTTTACAACTTATCTAATGAATTAAATGTTAAAACGTAGTGGATGTGCACTACTGAGGAATCTCATACTAGGACGAAACGGTCGTCTAATGTTTCCAGGTTTTCTATGGTGGTCTAGCTTCAATTGACACATGAAGTCAACTACTAAATCATTATAATATTCATGAAAATCCTTTCTGATAATAAAATGTAGTTCCTAGAAAAAAAGGACTGCCTTCTAAGATGTTGAATAAACAACCCTGAAAATGGAAAAGATTGTTTACAATGGATGGAATAGATGATTTATCACACCAAAAAGTACTATCATAACGTTTAAAGCCAATAAAAGATGGTTGAAGCATACTCGAACTGCTGAAAATGTTTTAAGTAGTGTAAAAAAATGCGATAAAAAATCTTAAGCATGATGCAATTCATGCTACATAAATTTTATCAGAGGGGGTTTTGTGAAGATTTTAGAAGGTTCAATAGTTGAAATCATGAGTCAATTGAAGCTAGCACACTATGGAAAACCTGGAAGCACTGGTGGGCAGGATCGTGCATGCGCACTGCTGAGGAGTCCAACGTTAGGACAAAACGACCGTCCACTGCTTCCTGGTTTTCCATGGTGGTCTAGCTTCAATTGACTCATGATTTCAACTATTACATAAACTTAACAGAATTTTTGACAGACGAATTATCAAAATGATAATTTTTTTCAATGAAAAACCTACAGATTTATACATATGATCATCTTTTAGTTGATCAAAAATGAATCTGTTTATAATCATTGGCTTATGTTTTGTTTTTGATGGAGTTTTATTCTTTGAGCTGGTGTCTTTCAGAAGAACGAACAAAACTCCATGACCAAACCGCTTAGGTAAGCGAACAAAACTTCATTAAAATCATTCATCTGAGCTACATATCTTCACCACATATTTTGTTTATAAAGATACAATGGTTTACATAAATTAACTCATCACACAATGATGCATCAATCAATCTATCCATTAGATTGAGATTTAGCATATTCTTGAAGATACTTTAATAATCTATGTAAGTGTTCTGTATGATGTAATAATCTCTATCATTACATACCATGAATAACACTTATGTAGTTTTAAATTATTCTAGTGGATCATATTCACTATAAGTGTAACTACTATTAAAAGTACCCCCTAAACACACACTGCCCGCACACGTATGGATGATTCATTTTCTTTTCTTTTTTATTTCGAATCGACAAATAATAAAAATAGGTTTCTTATCATGATTTCAGTCTATTAGTTCCTTACATAATTCATTGTACAATTATGAGTACCTTTGTACAATATTGCCTAATTGTATTGTTCATAATAACTACCATTGAAATAAGTAAGCTCCTTTATTGTCATAACTATATGTACATATATATATATGAATGCTTAATAGTAATATTGTATTGAACAAGCTCCTCATGAAGGAGCATAGGCCGCTCACTAGCATTCTCCATCCAACCCTATCATGGACAATCCTTTCAAGCTCCTTCCAGTCATTATTCATCCTTTTCATATCTGCTTCTATTTCCCGACGTAATGTGTTCTTTGACCTTCCTCTTCTCCGTTTCCCTTTAGTATTCCAAGCTGGGGCCTGCCTCGTGATGTAGTTTGATTTGCGTAATGTATGTCCTATCCATTTCCATCGTCTTTTCCTAATTTCTTCTTCAGCTGGAATCTGGTTTGTTCTTTCCCAGAGAAGGCTGTTACAGAACATCTCACTAAAATCTGAGATCCATACAGTAAATAGCTAATTTGCCAAATATCGATCCATCGTCTCAAACTTGACTGTTCGTTTTGCAAATATCCATCCATCGTCTCAGATTTCATTGTCCATGCATTTTTCATATCAATTGATTACCGTTCATGTCCTTTCCTTCTCAACCCTCTACTAAAATACATTCTAATTCTAAGTATCGTTATATACTACTTATATGGATATAAGTAGCTCACACCATAATATAACTGGAGTATTGAATACCTATAAATTCTCAATTAGTGAATTCATAATGATACTACTTAGCTTATTACATATGAACTTCCTCAGCTTGAAAATTATAAAGAATTTTAGTTAAATACAAGTTTCTGTTCAATAATTAGCTTAATTAAAAGAAAGTTATGATTAGCTAACAAAACATCAATACACTATTGTTATATCCCGATGAGAATAATGAATGGTAACTGTTAGGATCTATCTACGCGATGATGCTATACATATGTTTTTACCCTGTTGTTGCTATGTAGCTAAACTATGCATATCCATATTTCTCTTATTATAAGCTTCATTTTGATCCATAGACGACTACTATACGATTAACCGTTCTTGAATTATGGCCAGTCTATTAACCACAGTCTCCCACAATCACAGCCACATTTGGCTAGATCTTTTACAAATGTGATGTGATCTGTTTTGTTTGTATATAAACCCAGTATGTTTGAAATACATGGTTAATATCACGGGGGCTAAGATTCGTGTTCTGGACTAAATAGGCAAGCAAGGCTAGGCAGGAAGCAAGACCGATAAGGACTTTAGACTGCTCGTACAGATTTTATGCAACATTGGTTTGGTTGACAATCTACTGTTCACTAATTGGCGGTATCGTCAGGTGATATAATAATAAGTCACAAGGCCATTTTATTATATAAATTAATGAAGTATTTATGACAAAGAAATAAGGTGTTAGTTACCATTTCTTAACAGAATTATTTCAAATGTGTAGAGATGGTTACTACTTAACAATTGTTTTCAACTAGAAAAATACTAAGATGATAAATTTTGATTGATTTACTACTATTTGGAAATTCTGTATTCATTTCCAATTTTACCTAGGAGCATTCATAGAGATTACCAAACTTTATCATCGTATTGATTAGTATACATGGTGTGTTTTTACTTGATGTTGTTTTAGATGTATCTTTCCATTGTTATTTAGGACTGTAATTGATCAGTCACTTATTGGCATATATGCATACTATGCAGATTTTCTTGATATAGACTTAAGTCACAAGCTTTTTAAGCATTGATGGATGATGGCTAGCAGTGAGATACAGGACGCGAATTTCGTCCTATTTGGGACTCGTCAGCTGAATGTACCTGCATCTCACAGTTTATATTCACCATAGGACTCAAACGCAATACCATTTGCTTCGAACGCCATCGTGTTCTTCACTTAGCTACTGAGTCCTGATAACCAGTGGCTTTTGAAATATGGTCAAGTTTAAATTTACGTTGTGTTGTTTATTTGAATGTTGCGATTGATGTTTAGCACTGCAATTGTTCAGTCTCTCATTGGCATTTGTGCATTCTGTACGGATTGCCTCAATATAGCCTCAAATTACAAGTAAACATGAATGGTGCCTAGCAATGGAGTCCATGACGTGAGTTTCGTCATATTTGGGAATCGTCAGCTGTAGTCCCGGAGTGATCATCAACTCTTGGATGCAGATACATCCAGCTGACGAGTCTCAAATAGAAGAAACGCGCATCAAACTGGATTCTACTGTTAGCCACTATCCATCTTTACAGTTTATTAGATTTAACATTCAATAATTGATTTAACTTATGAGTAGTATGTTGTCAGTAATATATGTTATACAAAATTCATTTCATAGAAAATATTCGAGGTGCATGTAAGTGAATTATGTGTTATTTTTATTAATTCACTTTTCATATTTCACTTAAGGGTGGATCTAATTTTTGTGTTTATAGTGATGTATTATCTAACCAATCGGTATTCATCTATGCCATTAAACTTATGAAGAGTAAATATCTAAAGTGATAGATCAACGGGATGAAATTGTCAACCTCATGCCCAACTCTCCTCCTTTACTTGGGTTTGGGACTGTCAGTTACTCTATAAGAACTACAGATGGAGTTGGAAATTGAAAATATTTACCATATTTTACTTCTATCGGATTAGAAGAGACAGTTAGCTACTAAATAAGTTAGTTTTCGTTAAATTAATCGTCGGGAAAACTAATCAATTACAGAGTACGTTCCTAAAATACCAGAGCTATATATTAAAATACATTATCTTTGCATCTTTCTTCGGTTATCCCCTATATGCTGCATGATACTTTCCATTCTATGGTTATTACGATTGCTTTTTGTTTCTCTTCTTCTTTTCTTCGGTCCAATCTTCTCAATCTTCTACTATCAAACATTTCACTTCTGATTTGTGTTAAATACCACATCTACCTGTCAACATAAATAGTATACACGATAATATTAATTTTAATAGTTTAGATCATGAATCAATTGAAGCTAGATCACTATGGAAAACCTGGAAGCACTGGATGGCCAGTTAAGCGCTCGCTTGCAAAACTGTTAGGCCATGAGTTCGAATTCCGTAAGGCGAGATCGTGGATGTGCACTGCTGAGAAGTTCCACATTAGGATGAAACGGCTGTTCAGTCACTTGGCTAATAATCTCAACTATTAAAATGACTACAATATCCGCAAAACCCCTTCTAACAATAATATTAGTATATATATTTATATATATATATTACAGAAAGGACGAGGTTTTAAGACTATTCAATTGAAAATTTTAAACGTGATGAACTAGGTTTGCTTATTCTTGATACTAACAATCATACTTTGTTGTATATTTAGTCATTCCCCCAAAAAAACTGCAAGTAGTTATAACAACCCCAATTTAGATACGACATATAAGCTAAATAGTTAAAGACTATACTGAAACATTTACCTAATGTATAACATTTAAAGTGTCGAAATTATTTCATTTCAATATCATGAATTGGATGAAGTTAGATAATAATACCGTTGGATGCCGGATCATTTGTCTCGAAATTAAGCGTTCACATGCTAAACCAAAGATCCCTGTTTCGAATCGCTTATGTGGAAGAGTCTCATACTAGGATAAAATGGACGTCTAGTGCCTCCAGATTTTCAATGGTGGTCTAACATCAATCGATTCATGACCTCAACCAAAATTTTTACAATCATCACAATTTCAAACTGATAATTATCGTTTAATTTGATTTAGTCAAAAAGAAACCCCCTACAAGTAAGAATTCATTATTAGTCTGATAATAAATGTAGATGATGGTATAATCCTTTTTATCAAAGTTTTATGTTTTTCCATCCAAGTCTATGTTCTGATTTGTCTCTAATTACCTATAAGCACGCATAACAAAAGTTCTCATTGTTGACTTTCTTATTGGATTATAAGTTGATATTTGAATCATTAGGTGGTTATAAGTTTGCTGAATTGTCTAACAGCATAGCTAAAATTCTCATGAAATCGACATTCAGAACAACAATTTACCTAGTGAAGGACTCTGTCATTGTTGCTGATATATAAATCAGTTACAGAGCTCAACTCATGGAGTATCTGTGACAATTAACGTGTCTGCTTAACTGGGAATAGAATAGCCTCTTATTTGTAAAATCTTATCGAAAGAATTTGAAGTGAAACGTTGGATTCACTTCAAATTCTTTCGTTGAGATTTTACAAATACGTTCTTTCTCTTCAATGTCTCACATTAACTCGGCGCCAAAATATTGTGACAATAGCTACTTGTTATAACATAAAGGTCAACTACAAAATTTAATAGTGTGAATGATAACTGGTAGCTTTATTTAAAGTTAATAATGACTTTCGCTAATCCCAATGAGGACTATGAGGTCACAAAGAGCGTAAAAATCACATTTGCTGTACGTGTTTACTGTGTAGCGATTCATACAGCAGTTGCTACGAGCGATTTATATACAAGATGAAACTACTAAAAGTTAGTTTCCGTGAAGATAGTTCCAGAAGTAACTTTTTTACAAACCTTAGATACTTGACTTCGTTGTACACCAGCAATTCGCTTATCTTTCCAAATGTATCATTATTAATCTATGTAGTAAACTTTGACAATCTAAGGTATTGCACATAACTATAGTTTGATGTTACTTTACTTCTGTCAGAAATATAATTAGATCATGTTGAAGACAAACATAATCTATCGTAGAATCTTAAAATTACATACTAACTAACATGCTGTCATTCAGAATTTAAATGTTTATAAAGGTTTTTATGATGATTCTATACGGACTGTGAAACTACTAATTGAGACCGAAGTCTCTAAATTCAAATCCTAGATGCGGGCTGCTGAGGAGTCCCATACTGGGACAAAACAACCATCCAAGTGCAGAATGAAAGTCGAATGCAGTAAACATGAATTTAAAGCGTATGACAATAGTTTATGTATTTCATTAGTATATTATGTAATACGTTGGTTATATTATTATGTAACATTGATGATTGTAATCCATAAAACATTATTCTTTCTTTATTAAACAGCATTTGTTGTTGTGGACAATTCGTATGTTGATCATATAATTATACAATGTGAATTTAATAGGTAAATAGGTGAGACTATAATTTATGGATGATCTTTGAGTGACACCAAAGTGACCTTGAGAGTTTCTACCTAGTTACCAGAGCTAAATGACGGCTATAGTAGCAGTTTAAAGAATAAAGATTATGATTCATTTTTTTATCACCAACTGACATCAGCTTAAATGCCAAGACGCTATTTAGCCAAATGAATAAATGAAATTCGCGCTAAAATCCAAGATCTGTTATCCTAAATCTGATTGGTTCGTTCATAAATTATAGTCTCACCTGTTTTGATTTTCTATCTTAGTTTGATTCACTGAACAGTTCCTGAATGTTTATTATTTTTGAGAAAAAACGTTCATCTGATATCTTAGTTTAAAGGTAGTCAAATTGTAGTTCTGTGAATTACTATCACCTATACCTGGTGACAGTGGACGGAAGTTTCTTCCTAGCATGAGACTCCTCAGGAGTGCGCATCCACGTTTCCGCCTGCAGAATTTGAACCCATGACCTATCGGTCTCACATTCTCACGTTTAAATTCTATACATATTGAACCCTTCGATTGATTTCAACTTCCTTGAAAGACTCTTAACATACTATATTAAGCGAGAAGAACTAGAACCTAATCTAATTCGACTGTAGATTCTTATCATTTACTTTTGATTGATTACAGGTAAGGATTCTGGAATATTCTTTCAAAAGATGATTGAATGCAATATCTTCGGCTCTTTCTGAGCTTCTTAGTAGTTCCTCGAGTTCACTTCTGGCTCATCATCACAATTTAGATTTTTTTATATTATTTTAAAAAAAGAATTTTTTATACTTTCTATCATCAATTTAATTGTAATTTTATTTTAAACACACTTTAGGACTTCAACAGACAGATTCTTGTAAGAGTAAATCTTTAAATGAATGTTGAAGAATTTTGCAAATTTATATTTATATATATCACGAGTCAGATGAAGCTGAACTACCATAGAAAACCTGGAATTCCTAGTATGTGACTCTGCAGTGAGCATCTACGATCCCGCTCGCAGAATTCGAACCTGAAACCTATCAGTCTCACGCGCTAACTCCTAACCACTAGATCACTGAGATGGCATCCAACGGTGTTAATATCTAACTTCAACCAATCCAAGAAATTGCGCCACCGTTCACTATTGTCTTCAGTGAGTTACTATCTCACAACAGACCTGGGTGAACTCCATTGGTCATGGCTTCTCACTAGAACTCCAGGAAATCCCTCTTGAAGCCAATGACTAGTGGGCTCATGAACTCAACTATTAAATTACAATATCCATGAAACTCCTTTTCGATAATAATTATATATATTACTAATAAAATAGCCAGTAGTAAAATGTTCATCTTCCATTATAATGTAAACTAATACTCAAGCAATTGTACATTTACATGATATTTCCTTAGCCATAAAATAAACAATTAACTTTACCTGAGATATAAGAAATGAGGATATACTGTCATATTTAAAATTTTCTACACAGATTACCATGACGCACAATGCTGACTAGTGTTGTAATGGTTGTGAGAAAGTTAGGCGCGGCCAAACCAAAACGTGGCATCAGTGCTTGAAGTTACTGACTTCCAGTCTTAGCCAAGTTGGTAGATGTAGACTACCTGGTTGGGTTCCGCGTGACTATCCTAACCAATGGTTGGAGACTTTTGGTGGCATGGCTTAGAATCCATCACAATGGTGTCGGTGTATATACTTTCTGTGTTCCCTTAAAATATGAGATTAAAATCGCTTCATATATTTCTTTCCACGAACAAATTCTTTCTCCCTGTACTATACCCCTATACACAATCTTTCTTTTATATATTACGACCATTGAATTAACTGTTTCTATGAATCCAGTGTTCATTTTGTTGTGCTAATGAGGGATAGCAACTTGGACCGATGCATATATGTGCCTGGTTCTACGTTGAAACTGACTAACTGACATAAATTTGTACTATTTCAACAGGTTATACTCTTACTTCCAATATTATTATGTAATTTGTGAAGAAGGGATTGATTTATCGATTTGTAAACAAGTATTAAAAACTTATATACATCAACTCATCTACTAGCCGGTGTTGCCTAGGTGACCCAAAAAGATTGTCAAATTCAATCCTGGATTTAAAATACAATAAGGCGTTAAATGATCCACAACTGAATTTAGTTTTCACTTATTATGGATAAAGTTCTTTAGTAGTTTGAGTGAGGATTTTAGGTCAGTTAGTCAGTCAGTCAGTCAGTAACAACGAAGAGTTCCGTATATACCTACATCAGTTCAAATTGCCATACCACATTAGCACAGAGATGCAGTTGTCGATTCAAATCCCGTGGTGGTAAAGGTAGTAAGAGTATAAGCAGTAATCGAAAAGATTAGCGTTTGAAGACTTTATTCAAGCAGTTTAATCCAATGAAATAAATTTTTAAAGAGAAAAAAGGGATATGAAGAATTCAGAAGATTAGAATTTGGGAGAACACAAAGAGTTAGTGCACCTGAACCATTACAAACGATTTCCAGCCATGTCATTCAAGGTCTATAACCATCGGTTGCTATCACCTCGTGGATCCCAACCAGGTAGTCTACACACACCAACATAGCTCAGTTCACTTGTCAGTGATTTCATGTATTTGTACAATGTTTTGTTCTGGCCGCCCCTAGCTTTTTTCCATCCTACTCCTACATCATGAAGCATCGCACATCAGGGCATTCGGTGGTTTGGTATACGTAGGACGTTTCCCAGCCACCTCATCTGATGAGGTTTCACTACTTCATCAACTGATTTGCAATTCTTACTTAGTACCTGTTACCTAACAATTGAATTACTTACTCGGTGGTCCCAGGATATACGAGCAATGCTTCGAAGACACCTATGATCGAATACTAGTAACCTGAGAATATCCTCTACCCTTACCGTCCATGTTTCACTACCATAAATTAGGACGGAACAAACTGCCGCACAGTAAACTCGTCCTTTAGTTTAAAATTTACTAATTAGAATATCAAGGCAAATACATTCTTTGATAAAGTAATCAATTTCTGAAGATTGTAGCTCTGTGTATTCAAGCATACCAGTTAGTCATTCACTTATCACAAACCGCAACTGCTTCAGATTTGATCGTAGTATATTCCTTACTGACGAGTCTTATACTTAGATGAAACAACTCTATAATGTTATCTCTGTTTCCTTGCTAGTATTGCCTTAGTATAACAGAACATCTACTATAACATTCAAATGATATAGTTTACCTAATCTAAACAATAGATTACTTTTTGAATGCTTTCATTGTAATTAATAACCACAATTCAATTTATTTATTTCAATTACAGGAAACTTGTAAAACATTGTCTTACCAGTTTCAGCACATGGATGGTTCTTTTAGGATAATCTATTGATTAAATTCATTTCGATGGAAATGATATTTGTATTTGAATAAAACAATATACAATCAAAATGAATGGGATTTTCTTCCAGTTTCAATGTTCCTAGTAACTGTGTTTATTGTTGATGAGAGAATATATATTCATATCTGTGATATCAACACATCTTAAATCTCTTTTTGTCAGAGAAAAAAGAAGTTATCATATACAATTCTGATATGAATTCATTGATGTAATTCATAAATGTTGTTCGCCAGTGTACATGTACTACTTAAGTAGTATATAACACTAATCAGAAGTGAAGAAGATTTGTAGTTCAGGTGGATTATTTTGATGTAGTTTTG
This sequence comes from Schistosoma mattheei, assembly GCA_944470405.2. Lineage (NCBI taxonomy): Eukaryota > Metazoa > Platyhelminthes > Trematoda > Strigeidida > Schistosomatidae > Schistosoma > Schistosoma mattheei. The sequence goes on along the minus strand of OX103948.1, from coordinate 5,646,499 downwards.
TTCTCTGAGCTGAAAAGTTCGGTTGTGGAGCTTTCATTGTTCTTCTGAACGATATCATCAGTACTTCTACCTGACGTTTGTGCTGATGATGTCATTTAGAAGAACAATAAAAAGTGCATAACCAAACCATTTAACTCAGAGAATAAAACTCCATCAAAACCATCCATTTGAACTGCAAATGTTCGCCAAATTATTTCAATCATTTAGTTTAACTATTTGAACATAGATCAAAAGATACAGATTTTTACAAATCAATAATTTTATTAGTCCTCAAACCATATTCAGAAACTAGGACTTAAAGGAACTTCATTTATATTCAAGTATTTGTAAATATTTAACAACCAGGAATTATTAAAACTAGCAATTGTTTGATCACTGGGTGGTGATTAATGTCAGATTTTTCTTAGTGTAGATCAAATCCTATCGACCAAGTTGCAATGTGCCCACCAGTCTAGGTGACTCGACATTGCGTGCACTATATTGAGATAAGATGGAGGTTGAAATTAGTCAACAGGAAACCCTGTACCTAGGCTTCGTGCTATTTGGCACTCGTCGACAAGGTTTACCTGTAATCTTGAGGGAACTGATGCGCCTTGACGGACTCGATCCCCTATCACCCAACTTCACAGTCAGAGACGTTATCACTGAGCTATTCGGGTCACGACCGACATCCTGTAGGACTGAGATGTATATGAAACTGACTGATCACTGGGTGGTGATCAATGTCATTTATGTCAGGTTCTTCTTAGTGTAGATCGAATCCTATCGACCACGTTGCAATGTGGCCACCAGTCTAGGTGACTCGACATTTAGTACACCATGCTGAAGAGTGCCAAGTAGCACGAAACCTAGACCCAGGGATTCCTGTTGACTACCTCAAACACCATCTTATTACAACTGACGTCATATACTCGGAAGAATTAAATTTATAAATAAAGGAACAATTCTAAAAAAAGTTAGGTTTGACATTTAATCGGATTACTGATGTATACATCAATTTTATTAGTTGAATTCATGAGCCAAATGAAGCTAGATCACCACAGAAAACCTGGAAGCACTGAATGACCATTTCATTCTATTGTGGGATCCCTCAGCAGTGCGCACCCACGATCACGCTTCGAGAGATTCGAACCAATGACCTATCGGTCTTGCACGCGAATGCTTAAGCTGTAGGCCAATGATCCGACATCCAACGGTGTTAATTTCTAACTTCAACCAATTCACGATAATACGTCACCATTGTCAACTAATAAATTACTGTAATATTCACTAAACCCCTCTCTGATTATATTCATCATATGCTCACTAATGACGGTCTCCAAGATGTATTTCCTGGGGTTCTAGTGAGAAGCCATGATCTTTGGTCTGTTATGAGATAGTAACTCACTGCATACAATGGTGGACATGTGGCTCAATTTCATGGATTAGTTGAAGTTAGATAATAACACCGTTGGATGTCGGCATGCTTAGTGATCTAGAAGTTAGGAGTTCGCGCGCAAGATCGGAGCTCCTGGTTCTGAATCCCACGAGGCAGCCATCTAGTATTTCAGGATCTCAACTAATAAAAGTATTGTAATATCCACAAACCCCTCTCATTCTACATTAATAAATTATTCATTATTCAATTACATTCTAATATAAAACACTTTTTGTATATGAATATATTTCACAGCTTAAATGTATCATCAATTTTTTTCATTGAACAAAAAAAACAAACAAACTTCATCAATCGTTTAAATAGTCTCATTCATAATGAACTCAAATTTGATCCGAATTCAAAATGGCAGAATTTTCTTTAATTGTTCTGAATTTAAAAAACAATGTTTAAATAATTCCCTAAATAATTAAAACAAAAAAAATACAGAAGCATCATCGGAGAACTTGTCCAGGATATTTAAATGATCATTAACTTTTATGATTAAAGTTAATGAAGAAGGTTATTTCTTTTCAACGTAATCATTTACTTAAGTTATTGTTGTTGTTGTTGTTGTGACTTGAAAGCCGATTTGTTATCACTTGATTTATTCGCTAATTGAAATAGAATTTATACAATGTTGGCACTATGCCAACTCAATGACGTTTGATCAGTATGAGCAACTTAGCGTCTTTATTGGTTCATTTCTCACTTAGCCCATCCAGTTGAGTTCAGAATGCTAATAACAGCTTCCATTATACGAATCATTTGTTTCAAACATATTTGGTTTATATACTAGCCAAATAGACTGCATTACATCATATAATAGAAACTAACATTTATACAAGATCAAGCCAAAAAGTGACCGTGAACGTGGGAGACTGTAATCAATAAACTGAACATAACTCAAGAACGGTAAATCGTATAATAATAGTCAATGGGTAAAAACGAAGCCTATAATAAGAAGAATATATATATGCATAATCTAACTATTGGATAGTTATACTATAAGAATATATGTATGATATTAGCTCCCAAATGCCCTGGTATGGCCGAGAGTGGGGTGGGCCCGCCCTTCCTCTCGAAATACTCTCACACAGCCACGCGTATACAGCCTCTGTCAGGGAAGTCCTACTCACTGCCTTTTCTCACCGGGGGTGTTGTTTACGAAAATCAGAGGACGAAAAGCGAATGTCCGGCGCTTTAACCGGATCCCAAACCAATGGTGCGCATGGGCTCCAGAATCCTGCATGAACAAATGGTGTATGAACCAATTTTTGATCACCGGCTACCATGGGACTGGATCTCCTGACGATGCTCCACTGCCTTGTGGGTTAGACTTTTAGGTCAAAGGCTCGGAGTGTGGCCCCCTAAGAAAACCACCTGCTTCAGTCTGGGCACCCAGACAGTATCACAGCCATCACACAAAAGTGTGGCGCATGTATATTTGATGCCCTCTTGTACCAATATTTATGTGTTCAAATAAATGAATAAATAAACTAATAGTTCTCAGAAGGTACCCGTAAATTGATCTTCACTAGGATATAACAGTTGTATATATATTCGTATTTATAGTTATTGTGTAAAATATATGAGTCTATAGAAGAATAGAGATAATTAGATTATAAACTGATGTAAGACTCTTATTATCAAATGAAGTTACACAATAATGAAGAGATAAGGAAGGAATATGAAGACGAAAACAATTTACGGGTCTTGATAATTGTCCAATTGACAGATTTGAAGAAAAAATGACAAACATAAAGATCAAAATAATAAAATCTGTATCATTTAACCGACTATAGACGTATTGATTCACAGGAATCATCTTTTAAAGTAATCTACACAGTCAAAAGGAATTAGATCAAAGGAAAGTCGAATCAATATTTTATACATTGATGAAGCATTGGTAATCTACGAACTTAGGCCAGAACTTTATATACGAATACGATTCGTCCAACCTCTCATCCTCCCTTGGCTCTATTTTCCATTAGTGGTATGTTTCAGTCGTTTTTTTCTCCTTTCTTCTTCATTTTTATTTGTTTATTATTGATTTGTTAAATTGGTGTTTTGTAATTTTCAACTGTAATCAGTTATATTCACTTGATGTTGTTTACTTTTATCTTCCGATTGTTATTTAGGACTGCAATTGATCAGTCTCTCTCTTACTGGCATATGTGCATCCTGTGTGAGGATCTCTTTCAGATAGCCTTAATTCACATGCTTTTTAAGTCAAGATGAGTAGTGGCTAGTAGTGGAATCCAGGAAGCGCATTGCCTACTATTTGGGACTCGTCAACTGGATGTACCTGTATCTCAGAGTTGATGACCGCTCTAAGATTCGAACCTAGTAGAGTTCGCTTCAAACGCTATCGCGTAATCCACTTAGTTACTGAGTCCTCATAACCACTTGCTTGTGTAATTGGATGAAGTTTAAATTCATATTACTGGATTCCACTGTTAGCCAGTATCAATCTTGGATTATAATGCTTATGAATAAAGGCAATATCAAGGCAATACGTACAGTATGCACATATACCAATAAGAGAGAGACTGATCAATTGCAGTGCTAGACATCAATGGGAAGATTTAAGTAAATAATACCAAATGAATTTAACAGTCGTACTTTCCAATAAATTGAGCATTGGTTACAGAATTAATAATAAATATATTTTTGTTATATTCCAATGACTAGGGAACCTGTGTTTCGTAACTTAATGTCAGCCACTGCTTCAGAGTGACCACTTGTTCACTGAATGAAGCCTATCTGAAATATACAATATTAATTACAAACTATATAAGTTTACGATTTGTTTGAGTATTCAACGGTTGTTAAAAGCAATTTAGTAGATGAATTCATGGGCCAACTGAAGCTAGATCATTGTAGAAAACCTGGAAACACTGAACGGCCGTTTCATCCTAGTATGAGACTCCTCCTTGACAGTACACATCCACGATTCCGCCTCGTGAGATTAGAATCCAGGACTTATCAGTCTTGCTTTTTTTTTCAATATGCTTAGTTACAAATAACATTTTATTTAATATGCTATGTGAATCATAATGAACTGTAAAATTTACTGTTCAGTCATTTAAGGACCTCGTTCCCTGTTGTATCACACAATACTATTTGGTGAATTGTTTAGGAAGTTGATTAATCATAGAAATCTCAACGAGAATAAAATGTTCATCAGTTGGTTTGCACCGTTACATATTACTTAATAAAGTAGTTTCTTTCATGTTTATTGGAGAATCGAACAAAATATACTTGGTATAAACATAACACCATGAATTACTAGACAAATTCTGTTTAATACACACTTCATTGTTTTGAGTAACAGTAGTGGTATACCATATCTTTTAACATTATATAATATACCCTTGTGGGCCAGGGTAATTTACATTGGTTTTCAGGAGAACCAGACACCATCCTGACTTTCACATGACAACCCAAACAGTACAGCTCAACCCCGTTTAACAAGAGAGCCAGACACCACCCAGGCTTAAATTTTATAAACCGAGCAGTACAGCTCAATCTTGCTTCACAGGAGAACCAGTCACCATATAGGCTTTAACACTACAATCTGAATAGTATAGCTCAATCCTGTGGCACAACCACACAGGTACCAAGCATCCCTTAACATTACAAATATGAATTCATGCATATTCAAACGGTCGAATCGTATGAATGATCTGTTTATATTGTAGTGAGCAGGAACACAAATGGGAGATAATCGAATGTATATGAATACAAAATTACAGAATCTCTTAATAAAATCTGAGAATCATACATTGAATGCTTAATTTGCAAAATTTCAAATAATCGTCTCAGACTTTATTGTTCTTTCGATTTCACATCAATCATTCATTGGTCTTGTTCTCTTTTCTACAGGCATTTCACTTTTGGTTGATGATATATACTACTTATATATCTGTCGAGATCAGTAGCATACATCACAGTATTATCAGTTATAAAAACCACTGAATTGTAATATAACTACATGTACATCAGAATACTGACATGAGTGAAGTAATCATTCTTTTAAAATAATCTATATCATCATAGATTAGTCAACTTTGATCTTCAATAAAGACATTGAATGATATCATACAGACAATCCTTAAATGATTGAATCTTGAATCTAAACTATTTCTTTGAATACAATTCTTTGTTAATTAAACATTAGTATTAATATCCAATACATGAAATATTCGGCTAATAGTTTAATTTCTCGTAATGATCCAAGTTCAAACGGACTGTTTAGAGAGATAGTAGAAGAAAATAGTTCGTTACACTGATCTACTTACCAAAATCTTTCATAGAATTCACTACAATTAAAACGTTTAAGTAAATAAAATTTTAGATAGGGTAATTGTTCCGGCCAAATATGGGTGAGTAAATGCTAACGGGTGGGGGTTGTGGATAGTTGATAGGGAAACCTGAAATTAGTTTCTGTGCTAGTCAGTATTGATCAGCAAGGTGTATCAATGTGAAAGTTCACTATTATTAGCCTAGAACATTATTCAGTCAGCTTATTCATCTATACCATGATTTGGCTAATGGCGACACGAGAATTATGAATTGTTAACTATAGAACTCGATGATCTATTTACTGTTATCGGTATATGAGTTGTGGAAATTATTAAGTTTTTGATTGAGATCATGAACTGACTGATGCTAGATAACCGTTAGAAACCTGGAAGCACTGGATGGCCGTTTTGTTCTATTGTGTGACTCCTCATCAGTGCGTATCCACGATCCCGCTCCTTCGCGAATTCGAACCCAGGGCCTTCAGTCTCGCGTGCGAACGCTTAACCTACTGGACCACTGAGCCGGCATCCAATGGCTTTAGTGACTAACATTAACCAATCCATGAATTTGAGCGACCATCTTCCATTGTACTGAGGTAGATATCTGTCTCTACCCGACATGGATTAGCTCCATTGGTCACTGAAGACAAATGTTCACATACACATCCTTTATATGTGAATATCATAAATATGATCTGTGAAAGTACAAATCTTAACAATAAAATGACTATTCACATGTCTACTTCATGTATATCATTCTATGTACTGGTTAATCATTGATCAAATATATAGTCAAATTTGTAACCGAATTTCTTTTACCCGATATTTAAACGATAATTTTACCGATTTATTTATTTATTTGAACACATAAATATGGGCACAAAAGGGGCACCGAATACATATGAGCCACACAAATCACTTAATTTTTGTATGGGCTATGATACTACCTGGGTGCCCAGATCAAAGTAGATGGTTTTCTGAGGGGAAGCAGTCGTAGTCTTCAACCTAAAGGTCTAATCCACAAGGCAGTGGATCAATGTCAGGAGATACAGTCTTATGGTAGCCGGTGGCCAACAATTGGTTGATACTTCATTTGTTCCTTCAAGATCCTGGAACCCATGTGCACCATTGGTTTACAATAAGGTTTTACAGCTCCACTAAATTGTATATTTCGTATTCATCAACCCGATTAAAGCGTCGAACATTCGCTAGTCGTCCACTTAGTTTCATGAGAAACACCCTTGTTGCGAGAAGGCAGTGATATGACTTTCTTGGTAGTGGCTTATACGCGTGACTATGCGAGAGCATTAAAAGAAGGGGAGCAGACTCTCGCCACTCTCGACCGTACCAGGGCATTTGGAAGCTAACTTTAAGAATTTTATTCTATTTTCCAACGACCCGATTGCTTTGAATCGATTATTTAGATTTATTATCTTAAAATCTTATGTGAATTAACCACGAAGAATATTCTCCGATTGTATATCATATATTTTCATTGGAAGAGGACTTCTTAAACTATTAGAATATCTCTACTAGCGATAAACATCTTATTCTCACTATATGGAAATTAATTAGTTGTTATCTATCAATGTATTCATGATGTATAGACATTTCTTTTGGTTGTCTTCCTCATAGGTCTGATTACTGACGGTATTTGTTTCGTCATACTTTGGAACTATGGGTTTGTGGATGCGCACTGCTAAGGAGTTCCATACAAGGATGAGATGACCAGCCAGTGCTTCCAGGTTTTCTATGGTGGTTTGACTTTAATTGACTCATGAACTCAACTATTGAAATTACTATAATATTCACAAAAACCCCTTCTAATACTAATCAATATATGCTCACTAGTGATTGTCTCTAAGAGCTATTTCTTGGAGTTCTAGTGATAAGCAGTGACCAGTGGAGTTCAACTTGGTCTATTTTGAAATAGTAACTCACTGATGACAATGATGGTTGCGTCGCTCGATTTCATATATTGGTTGAGGTTAGACATTAACACTGTTGCATGCCGGCAGGTTCAGTGTTTTAGTGGTTAAGTGTTCGCGCGCAAGACGGACCGATCCTGTGTTTGAATCACATAAAGCGGGATCGTGGATGCGTACTGCCAAGGAGGAGTCCCATATTAAGACGAAACGGTCATCCAATGCTTCTAGATTTTCCATGTTTGCCTAGCTTCAATTGATTAATGAATTTAACTATTAAATTAGAATTCATGTTGTTTCACAATTCTTTAGTTAAAGTGATCAAGATACTTTAAGGTTTATAAGGATTACATTTAGAAGAGAATAGATAAAACGGTTATGTTAATAATTAATTACTGACCTCTCTTTCGGTGGATTATAATCTGTAGAATACATAAAGACAGATACAATCTTCACAATGGATGATGAACCATTCGTAAATGAATTTAATTGCTTATGATTAGTAAAGAAAGTCAAATATAACGTAAATGAAGTTACTCAAACTATTAATCATGAGATATATGTTTATGGATTGGATAGATTTCCAATCAACAAAATGTATATCTCACATGTTGTATTCACCGTGAAACATGAAGGATTTCTAATTACACTGCAGTAGTAGCACTGCAATTTCATAAAATCATTATTGATATCACAGTGCTTCTAGGTTATCTTCTAGTTTATCATTAATTGTGTTGGAGAAATCTAGAAAAACTCGAAAAACTAAGCCAAGAAATGTTCTGAAAACTTTTTGCCGGGAACATCTACATGGTAAAAAATCACATATAAACTTTCTGATTGAATGATTACTTATACTGCTGCTATGTTTAGTACCGTTCCAGAATTGTCCAGAAATCCAAATCCATCTAAAATACTATAAATCCCTAGATTTTCTGTACATAAACAAACCTTTGAAGTAAAGCCTCTCCTTCTATATTTCGAATCTTTTCTCTCATGTTCAAGTCGTTGTGTAGATTCAACCTGAAGGTTATCAAAAGAGCTTATCAAACCGAATTTAGCGTTCATTTAAAAGACTTATCTAATTGATAACTGATCCCAATCAAAAACTTAACAATCTTCACAACGTCATACGGATGACATCCTACCCGTTCTATAATTGTTATATTGCTACAGTCACATAATATAACATTATGTCAAACTTGTACTAGATAGTTTCATATAAACTAAGTATTTGTCTGATATCTCAATGAGTAGAATGTTATTTTTCTGATGTTTCGTGACTTAATCTAACTCAGTTCATCAGTAGTATATTGTATTTAAACTTGTATTAATTATATTTTGGTTATTTATTCATTCTGAAGAAATGACTTAGATTAAGTTACGAAATATCCATAATACAATTTTCTACTCATTGAGATATTACATTGACGCATTTAGCCAAGTAAAAGGTGACTTATTGATTTCTTTGTTATAACAATACAAAATTACATACCTTTTTCATTCATCCAATTTTTGTCTGTATAATAAATTAATGTAGAAAGAGACAAAATTGATAACAAGATGGATTGAAATAGTAAATTAAGTTGTTGACAATTTATTAACTTGATAGTTGAGTTCGTGAGTCAATTGAAGCTGGGTCATTATGGAAAACCTGGAAGCACTGGACGAACGTTTCATCTTAGTATGAGACTCCTCAAAAGTATGCATCCATGATCCCGCCTCGCGAGGTTTCAACCCAGCATCTGTAGGTGTCATGCGAAAATGCTTAATCACTAGACCGTTGGACTTACCGGCATCTAACAGTGTTAATATCTAACTTCAAATAATCCACGAAATTGCGCCACCGTCCACCACTGTCATCAAACCCATTTGAACTCCACTGGTCACGGCCGTCCAGTGCTTGCAGGTTTTTCCATGTTCGTCTACATTTAATTGACTCATGAACTTAACTATTAAATCGCTTTAATATCCACAAAACTCCTTCTGAAATGAGAACTGTTAAACCAACCTACTAGTGTATATATTACTCATCTCAATTACTGACCACTTACATAAGTTGACAATTTCTGCAGTGTCAAAACACAAACAAGGAACATTAGAATAAATTGACATAAATATTGGTCACTTAGTGATTAACTTGCTATAACATTGTATTACTCGTGGCACTTAATTCTTAAGTCAAATTAATAAACTTACTTAGTTTCTGATGTTTGCTTTAACCACACCGGAATAAAACCCAGGATTAAGGTCATGGACGTACAATGTTGAGAAGTTTCATACTAGAACAAAATGGACGTCCAGTGTTTTCGAGTTTTCATAGGTGGTGCAACTCTGATCGGTTAATGTTTTGGACGAAAAAACCCATAACCCAGGAACAAAGGATATACTTTTAAAATCAATGTTTTTTATGGGAAAACTTACTTTCTTTGAAGGAAACTAAAAATTTATGTTTAATGGAAAAGCTGCACTAGAAAAACTAAGTTATATTTAAGGAAGTAATGGCGAGACTAGAATTTATGGACGAGCCAATCAGATATAACATAACAGGCCTTGAATTTTGGCGCGAAAATCATTCATCCATTTGGCTAAATACAGTTTTAGCATTGTAGTTGATATCAGTTCATGACGAAAACTCTAAATCTAATTCTTAACCTTAACCATAAACTGTAAATTATAATTTTAATTCTCCACAATGGTTTATAATCTTCATTTGATCCTAGTTATTAGGTGGGTACTCTGAAGATCAGTTTAGCGTCGTTCAAAGGTCGTTCATAAATTATAGTCTCATCAAGTTTCACATACGAATATATAGTCTCCTATTGAATTGACACTGGTAGCATAACAGGATGCCCAAAATAGATTGAAAAGAAAATTTGAGATTAATTTATCAGAATTATGGAAAACTGTTTGTGAAGGGATCAATGTCAGGCTACCATTAGGAATCTAGAAGCACTGGACGACTGTTCCGTCCTAGTATGGGACTCCTCAGACGTGCAAATCCACGGTCCCACATACGGGATCCGAGTCCAGGACTTTCGGTCTCATGTGCGGGAACTTAACTTTTAGACCATCAAGTTGGCATCCAAAAGTGTTAAGCAATTCACGATATTATGCGACCGTCCACTGTTGTCTTCAGTGAGTAACGGCTTCACGTTGATCCCGCGTGCAAAGTCGTGGATGCGCCCTGCTGAGGAGTCCCATACTAGGACAAAACGGTCGTCCAATACTTCTAGGTCTTCAATGGTTCTCTAAGATTGATCCATTCATGAACTTATTCAAACGTTAACTATCTCCGCAACTCTATGCTGATAAATGTGGTTGTCTAGATAAGTGCTCGATTGAACATAGTAGACATTGTCAGATAGTTGGTTTTCTTTATATTAAGGAAAATCATTTTAGATCATTGTTATTTTTAATATCGATTCGATCGTTTTTGAAAACAAAATGTACTGCTGTTGCAGATTTAATTAATTGTTTATTAACTTCCTCATGATGTTTAGGAAGACGTTTGTGTAGCTTAGATATATTTAAGCTGGAGTCATGATTATACAAGACGAAAAAAGAATAAACATGGTATCTCAATTGACACAACTTAACGTGCAGACAGAATCCTCAGTTGAAGTTGGGGGAGTTAACTAAAGAATTTTAAAATGTTGATTGGTTTACAGTATATTTTGATTATGCGTAATTTAAGAGTCACCAGATCTGTCCGTCAGTAAACCTGATGGCAACCATTTCCTCCTCGCTCACTCACTCACCACTCATCACGCATCACCATATATATAACAGTAGTTCAATACAGTGAGACGATGTTGTCTGTGAGTGGGACTAAGAAATGGACTGTGACTGCTCGGTGTTGTAAATTGTACGAAACGGAACGGAGTGAGAAGGTGGAGAGTGTGAGGTAGTGGTTGTGGTGTTGTTGATGATGATTGGCTGTGATTGTGTGATCGTGGTAGTATGTTTGCGATCGTTGGGATTGTGTGTGAAGTGATAGTGCGATGGGGTTGATTGTGAACAGGTATGTTTGGGGTAGGATTCGATCCAATGCCGGTTTCTCACTGGTGCCTAGATCATACGCCTTAGACTGCTCGACCACACGAAAAATGATTAAGACAGCACAACACTCATTCATCGATATCAACATTTCATTTCACCCTCATTCAGATACACTGTACTATTCAGGACAACAATAAACACAATCCTAATAATATTTTCCAGTCCACCTCATTTAATTTTTTCCTAATTCAATAATCATAGTTGGGCCTCCTGATTAAACTTAGAACCAAGTAGTATTTTGCAATAAATGAAGAAAAGAATTGCACAACCTTTTGTAATACAGTACTCGTCATACAAATTTGTATATAGACATAATGATTCAGACAACCAAGTGAATTTCATGTCTATTGTTACTTACGACTATTAACCTCAACGGTGGTCGTGTGTGCTGAAATCGAACAAAAAAATCAAGTTGACTTACTGTCAAGATAAAATTCAATCCGATGATTATGTCAGTCAAGTTAATTTACACTTAAACAGTTTAATATTCCCTATCATTACACTTATTTCATGAATCAGTTTCAATTTCGTCCCGTAAATACGAACAGTAAACACAGACTGATAATCATAATCAGGACTGCCGAAACAACATTTCGTTGCCACTAGGAATGTTCAGTAGTCCTAGTGAATTATATTCAGTTAATTTAATTTTCCGTTACTATACTTGCAGTTCTACTGTACGGAGCTGAAACTTAGAGAACTACAACAACCACCATCAAGAGGGTACAGTTATTTATAAACAGCTGTCTACGCAGGATACTTAACATTCATTGGCCGGATACCATCAGCAACAGCCTTTTGTGGGAGAGAACAGACCAGCTTCCAGCTGAAGAAGAAATTAAGAAAAGACGTTGGAAGTGGATAGGACATACATTACAGAAATCATCAAACTGCATCACGAGGCAAGCCCTAACTTGGAATCCTGAAAGGAAGTGGAAAAGAGGAAGGCCAAAGAACACATTACGTCGGGAAATAGAATCAGATATGAAAAGGATGTTTAGCAACGGGAAAGAGCTGGAAAGGATTGTCCAGGACAGGGTAAGATGGAGAGTGGTGGCGGGTGGCCTATGCTTCTTCACGAGGAGAAACAGGCTTAAATAATTAAGTAAGTACTTGCTGGATATTCTACTGTTAGTGTTGTTTCTATTCTAATACACTCATCTGGTAATTCTACGTGCCAGTACTAACATGAGTAACAATCCATTTAAAAACAGGTCTAAATCTGATGTTAATCCGATACTACTTTCATTCCAGTTCATCCAGTAGTATCCATTCAAACAAATTATACATTCATTGTTTATTACTAATATATATGCTAATCAATTCAATTACTGAAGTAAACATTGAAGAATATTAGTATTCTAGTTCTTATCGAATACATTTGTCTTATATCATCGATCATAAACACAACGAATATAACAGTGATGTCAAAATATTAGTTAAAAGTAATATGTTTATCAGTTTGTGAGTAACATCGGTCACATTTGTACATTGTTGTACAATAGAGGTTGTTGTTGTTATAGTAAGTGGAATATTCATGTGTAGACTCACTTGGAACTGTATTAGCTGAAATCAACCAATCAATACATCGGTAACAATCAGTCACTAAATATACAAAATGATTTCCAAGGAAAAAAAATACATAGGGTGGAGTAACTGAACAATGTTGTAATCAAATGTCTAGATGGTTTCAAAACTAATTAGTGTCAAATGATCCAATCAACATGTGAAGTATAAAACCATGTTCATTGATAGCGTAACATAGAACTGAAACGGGGCACAAAATTAACATTAATACAACTTTTAAAACGTTGTATAGAAATTGTCAAGGATGAATTTGCAAGTTTATCGAGGCCTTGGCTATTCGTAAATGAACCCCCATTCACCCACATTATGTATACAAAAACAATTTGTCATAACCCTGGCTTTACCCTAATAATCCATAAGTCATTCTATGGCCTAAGATAACGCGATAAATTTTTATTCTTTCTATACGATATAAAATGTTTCTTTCTCCTTTATTAGTTTGTTTATTTGAACCTTCATTTAATTGACCTTTATTAATCTGCATATAAAATAGCCTGACAAGTATATGTGTGATCGGATTGTTCGAAATATATAGCACAAATACATCACATTTTCATCAGATCAACTCCGTATTCTCATTGTTCTATCGAAAAGAACTATCTGTCTATATGATGAAATTATTCTCAGTGCTAATTATGAAATTCAAGTTTTTAAAAAGCTTGTGACTTAAGTCTATATTGAAATAATCCGTACAGAATGGACATATGCCATCATGAGACTGATCAGTTGCAGCGCTAAACATCAATGGGAAGATAGAAGTAAAACAACATCGAATGAATTTCAACTTCACCCTATTCCACAAACAAGTGGCTATCAGGACTCAGTAACTAAGTGGATCATGCGATTCCGTTTGAAGCGAACAGTACTTGGTTCGTGTACCAGAGTGAACATTAACTTTGAGATGTATGTACATCCAGGTGACAAGTCCCAATTAGGAGGATAAGCAAATCCTGGTTTTCGGTGTTAGCTATTATCCATCTTCACTTATATAGTTCATGACATAAGTTTATATCGAGTCAATATGCATATATACCAACAAGAGAGAGAGACTAATCAATTACAATCCTAAATAACAATGGGAAGACACTAAATTTCTCAATGTGAATGAATAAAGAACTTACCATTTGTTATAATTGAACAAATACATATACAGAATACACTAATGATCATTCTATTCATGATTTCTTAGAATAAGTAATATGAGTATAAACTCTTAATCTATACGAATAGATGATTATGTAATAAAGTTTATTTAAACAATGTTCTATTTACATTGAATAGAACAGTTGAAATGAGACTATTTTCATTCATTGTAATTCATCAATAAACAAGATCAGATTTCTTGTAAGCAATGATGGTAATATCGAGGCATACGCACAGTATGCACATATGCCAATAATCGACTGATCAATTGCTGTCTTAAACCTCAATGGAAAAATACAAGTCAAATAATACCAAGGGAAGATCAGATTTCATTTAGAGAAAATGAATCGTGAAGAAACTATGCAAAAAAAAAGAAAAGAAAAAGGAGAAATGAGTAAATATTTTTCTTTCTGTGTATCTAGACGAAAATGTTGTTAACATTTTTTTGTTTTTCATGAAGTCTAAATGTTTGTTTTCATTGAATATTTGTATTCCTGTAAATGGATGATCATTTAATCTGTATACTTATGTTTGTATGAATTAGTTACTCCTGTTACTCCCAATGGAATATAGACCGCCGATCAGCATTCTCCAACCTACTCTGTCTTGGGCCTTCTTTGATAGTTCTATCCAACTGTTATTCATTCTTTTCATGCCCGACTCCATTTCTTGGTGTACTGTGTTCTTTGGTCTTTCTCTCCTCCTTTGACATTGAGGAGTCCAGGTGAGGGCTTGCTTTGTGACGTAGTCAGGGGATTTCCTCAATGTGTATTCTATCCACTTCTAGCACTTCTTCCTGACTTCTTACTCCACTGGGATCTGGTTTGTTCTCTCCCACAGTAGATTGTCGTTGCTTTCAGTGTGTGGCCAACGGATCCGAAGTATTTTACATAGATAACTGTTAATAAACACCTGTATTTTCTGGATGATGGCTTTCTTGGTTCCCCAGGTTCCCGTCCCATGCAGTAGAACTGTCTTGACATTTGTATTGACAATTCTGACCTTGGCGTTGGTTGACAGATAGTTGTTTTTAGTTCCACATGTCCTTCATTTGCAGATATGCTGTTCTTGCTTTGTCGATCCGCGCCTTCATATCTTCATCAGATCTACCGTGTTCGTCAATGATGCTTCCCACATATGTAGAGGTTTTTACATCTTCCAAAGCTTTTCTGTCAAGTGTGATTTCATTGGTGCATGTTGTGTTATATGGGAGAATCTTGATTTTCCCTTTGTGTATATTGAGACCTACTGTTTCTAAGACCACTGCTACACCGGTCGCCTTCTCCTACTTTTGTTGTTGTGTTTGCGATAGGAGATCCAGATCATCTGCAAAGTCTAGATCTCCCAACTCCATCCTAACTGTCCATTCTGTCCCATGCTCCCCTCCCAGATATTAACGTCTTCGTAATCCAGTCGGTCATCAGGAGAAATAGAAAGAGTGAGAGTAAGCAACCTTGCCTGACACCGGTCTTTACTTAGAACAAGTCTGTATTTGTATATTATAGTTTTATATAAAATACATTTGAATACAGTGTCTTTAAAAACATGACTAAACAACATTTAGTTTATTTGTCCCTGTATTCTTCGGTATATACATCGTCTACTTAGAGATGATAACTCTGTAATTTGAAATTGCGGTGATTATATCATAGTTTAAACGTGAATAACCCGTCTTCTTGTTTGACCACTTTATTTACTATTCAGTGAGTTGCATTTAGTCAAAGCAAAAGGTTCTATTATGTAATCATTCTACATAGGATAGCTATTTATAATGATTACATTGCCTGGAAATTTACCCAGGTCTGTTTCATAAGAATTACTAGTTTATTTTGCATATCAAAATACATAATATACAATTTCTAAAACACATTTCTTCCTAATAGTTGAATTCATGAGTCAGTTGAAGCTAGTACACCATGGAAAACCTGGAAGTACTGGACGGCCGTTTCGTCCTATTGTAGGACACCTCAGCAGTGCACGATTCGAACCCAGGACCTATTGGTCTCGCGCGCAAACTGCTAAGCCAACGTTCAATGGTATTGATGTTTAACTTCGATTAATCTGCGAAATTGAGCGATACATCCACTTAGTAGGCTTAAAATTTCTATTCAATACAGTTAGTACGAAGTACTTCAGTGTTTAGAATTACAACGGTAACTGGTGAGAGTTAATCGCTGTCTTTCACAGTATAAGATTTATTATTCATCCTATTTACTTTGATCTACAAAACACTTATGTCAACCTGAGGAGCAACTCTATTAATTTATTCATCATAAATAAACGTAGTATTAGTTGAATTCACAATAAATTCTATACAGGGATTCCAAGTCATGGGTACATGATATATTTGGTGTGAACATATCTAGATACGAAATCAAGAGATTTAAGTCATTAGAGCATGTGTTCAACAGGATTTGTTGGAGGTGAAACTTACTATTCAATGAAATGAGGAGTTATTACATTTTTGGATTATCTGATTCACAGAATTTGCAAATAAGCCAATACATGTTAGTGGTCGCTATGCCAACTTTGAAGATCATACGATTGAATGGAACTCTAAGAGAGTTATTATTAATGATAAATGTCATCTAGAGAATCGCTGCAAATCAGTAGATATTGGGTAACTGTCTCATCTTAGACTGAAATTGCATAGCAGTAAGTTCCAAGAAACATACTCAGGTTCTATAGCTCTAATGGGCAGTGTAATAATGTTAAGCCAATGAATCACAAAAATGGTCCACATTTCTAGCTTCGAAGTTACCGGTATCAAGGAAAGATATTGATAACTTGAAACAAGACTTTCTGTATATTGTACATGATAAGTGGGAAAATTCAAATACCTAATCTAAAACCGAATGACTTGGTCTTGTATTACAAAAAGGTATTTTTATATTCCACTATAATCATTTGTTCGCTGTTGTCTTCAGTGGTAATAATAACTCACGTAACGTTTTTGCACTCTTCATATGTCATAGAAGTTTCCTTACTGCAAAGTCACAATCCCACTACGTATGATCATATGTGCATGCATGATTTCGTATTGTTATTCCTGTAATAAGAATCGTAGTGAGACTGTGGTGTGTGCTACTTATATTGACATAAGTAGTATATGATGTGAATTGTAAACAGAAATTCTGGCAGCAGTGAGACAAGAGGATCGAACAGTAAAGAATGGAAACAGGATGCAATTTGTATGAAAATGCAAGAACAATGAAGTCTGAGTCATTTTGAGACAATTGGTGGACATTTTGAAAATTAAGCATTTACTTTATGATTGTTAGATTTTATTAACAAGTCCTGTAACTTCTTCCTCGAACATGAATAACATCGAAAGACAATCTCATCACAGTAGTCTGCACACGGTACAACAGTCACAAATAAAATCCTTAGTAGTCCCACTTGTTATGGCCGCCCGATGATCACGCCTCCTATAAGTTCTACTGTAAGTCGGTCGTACATGAGCATTAGGAACCGAAATCGGCGTCGTGACTTTGAAAGCCCTCAAACCCCCCTGACTGACTCGTCCATAAATTATGGTTTCGTCACAATAGCTTATTTCAATAGTTGAAATCATGGGTCAATTGAAACTAGACCTTGAAGCACTGGAAGGCCATTTCGTCCTATTGTGTGACTCCTCGGCAGTGCGCATCCACGATCCCACCTCGCGAGATTCGAACCCAGGATATGTCGTGGTGTGGATTGCTTATATCCACACAAGTAGTATATAACGGCGGTCAGGCATAGAATGTATTTCAGTAGAAGGTCGATGAGGAAAGGACGGGAACGGAACACAATTGGTAATGAAAACGCATGAACAATGAAATATGAGACAATGGATTGATGTTTGCAACAGGAACAGTCAAGTTTGATATTTTGGAAATTAACGATTTACTATATGGTTCTCAGATTTTATTTAAGATGCTCTGTAATTTTCTGCTCAAATACACTCAATTATCCCCACTGCTGTTTTGTTCACTTCATGACTATAATTTATGGACGGCCATTGAGCTACGCCAGACTGACCTTGAGAGTGTCTACCTAATAACTGGGACCAAATGAGTGTTATTAACCAATGTGAGGAAGTGGAATTATGATTTACAGTTGATGATTAAGGTTAGAAATTTGACTTAGAAATTTCATCACGAAATGACATCAGCTATAACGTCAAAACTCTATCTATCCGAATGAATGAGTGAATTTCGCGCCGAAATCCGACACCTGTTATCTTATACGTGATTGGTTCGTCCATAAATTATAGTCTCAACAGAATCATTTTAATTCATACGAAATAATCCTATACATGTATCAATTTTGTTCTTCATGAGTCCGGTCATTCTGCATAAAGAAATTCGTCTATGAGACGTAAATGAATCTTATAAACATTGGCAATTTGTTCGCTGTACCTTGAGTGAATGTTGACATAACACTGAAAACTTTTCTAGTATATTGGAATTTCTTGTTTAGTTAGAATGTTCTTCGAGATTCGTTTGTACATTTAGTGAATACTTTAATGATCTATATACAATAAGGTGAATATTGAGCAATATCATTTCCTTCTTTATTATTGTTATAAATAACTATTGAAACATACATTACATTGAGAAATAGAAGAAGATATGAAAAGGATTGTCCAAAACAGGGTTGAATGGAGAATGTTTATGAGCGACCTATGCTCCTCCACGAAGAGTAACAGGTTTAAGTAAGTAAGCTATCCAGTTTTGATGATTCAGTTGTGAACTATCAATATGTTGTTTGAAAATACACAAATGGGAATATGAAATTCTTCAAAATATAGAAGTTACTATTACTTCTAAACAATGAGAACACACCGAATGTATCCGTACAAAGATGGTTGTAAAGTTCCAACGTGAACAGTATAAAATTTCAAGAATTTATAAGTAGTGTTGAACTTTATTTGAAAAGTTTTCTGTACATATCAGATTTATTTCACTTGATCTAATTCCATATCACTGAGGGCTGAAGAGAGACTTTTTTTTCTTTTTTACAAGACACCATTACACACGATTATATTTCAATGAAAACATTAGACGGCCGGTATATAACGGTGTTAATGTCTAGAGATTAAGCGTTTGTGTGTGAGATCGAAGTTCCTGAGTTAGAATACCTCATGTGGGATCATGGACACGCACCGCTGAGGAGTCCCATACTGTGACGAAACTGCCGTCTAGTACTGGACCAGTCAATTCTCCCTCTCCAAACGCTCTCACATAGTCAAGCGTATATAGCCACTTTCAAGAAAGTCCTAGTCACTGCCTTCTCACAGCATTTCTGTTGTTTACGAAATCGAGGGGATGAAAAGCGAACGTTTGACACCTTAACCGGGTTGGTGGACCCTTCTTGTCCATCTAGAAGAGCTGGAAAACCCTCATTTCAAATCAATGGTGCACATGGGTTCCAGGAGCCTGGAGAAAAAATGGAGTATGAACCAAACGTTGGTAACTGACGTTGTTCCACTGCCATTTGGATTAGACCTTTAGGTCGAAGGCTCGTGTTATGGCCTTCTATGCAAATCACCTACTTCGGTTTGGTCACCCGAGCAGTAACACAGCTCATGTCGAATCAAAAGTATTAAAATAAATAAAGGATCTAACAGTGTAATTGCTCTCAATGTATCAGACTTTCATCCTTTAAAAAGAAACAAGATAAATTTGTCAGATCTATAAAACTTAGCCCACATATCATATACTTGTACATGACTAAGTAAAGGTTATTATGATATGCATTCAAGGGTTTTATTTTAGTTCTATACATTTGTCAATCCATATGAATTATTGAACCCTTCATACATAATCAGACAAAGTGCAGTTTTCAAGGAAATCGATGTTGTGGGGATGATATATCAACATATAACAAGAAACATTGTTGAGAGTTTACCGGTATTAGGGGTATTCTAGTTATCCCAATTGTAAAGACTATCTTGATATGACTAATTCTGAAATAACGTCTGAGTAAATAAGTACACCATTTATTGACAAGTTGTACGGAACCTAAGATGGTGGAGAAGATTTGTAGCTCAGGTGGGTGATTTTGATGGAGTTATGTTCTCTGAGCTGGATGATTTGGTCGTGGAGTAAAAAAAAGAAGTAAACAATCATTGGTTTAAGGTGAACAAGAACCAATCAACATCGAGGTGTACAGGACAATCTGTAAACCATATGTGGAGAAATTTAGACATTTCACTTTTATCTGAAGTTTGTGCTGATGATGTCGTTCAGAAGAATGATGAAAGCTCCACGATTAAACCATCCAGCTCAGAGAACAAAACCCCATCAAAATGTAGGAAACCCGGAAAGAAATGATCTTACTGTAATAAATATTCCATATCCTTAGAATGTTAGTTTACATCTCCCGGATGTAAATTGTTGCGTTATTTTCTGTCCAGATAATAACGCTACAGGTCTGGTTAGTGCAATACTCAACTATAGTCATTTAAAAGTGACAAGCCCTTAATTCTGTAATGGAAGTTATTTACTTTACAAGACAACTGAATTGAAAATACTCAAACCTAAAATTCGCCTGAAACATTTCTAATAGCAGTTAACTCTTCACCGGTTGCGAAACATTAAGAAAAGCTTAGGCATATACACGTTTGAAACATACTTCATGTACACCAGATACATAAATAATTTGAATGACAGATGACTAATCAATGAAACTTATGAATCCAGACGGAGTTCTTAGACTGGCTTCAAAGGATCCACAAACACAGGTAATCGATACCAGGGTGCGAAACAATCAGAAGCATCTTCTGAAATACCTCCAATTTTGTAACCGACAATAAGAGGAATATAACGATTGATCATTTGCATTACAAACTAGTTTACCCGTATTTTAATATTGTAAACCAGACTTCAATTAACTCTATGAATCTAATCTGTTTCTTCGAATAAATTCTCGAATTCTCATTCTGTTATTTAGTTTCTGATATCTTTCTTGATAAAACAAATTACTATGATCCATTTATGCTTCTTATGAAGTACATATTATGAATAACTGATGCTAGTCATACATATTTGTCCTCTATTTAAATGCAATTAATGATATTTACTTTTAATCCGATAGATAGTGAGGAATGGTGAAGATTACAATTATGTATGTCTATTCAATTTGTCAATCATGTAAATTGGAGGGGGAGTCTCTGAACATGCTGAAAGATCTCACACGAGTTAAGATAACTTATAGAATCTATAAGTACTATTGTGATATATACATATCTCAGAAAGGGATTTTTAATGAAGATTTTAGTCATTTTAAAGTTGAATTCATGAGTCAATTGAAGCTAGACCACTATGGAAAACCTGAAAACACTAGATCACTGTTTCGTTGTAGTGTGGGATTCTTCAACAGTTTGTATCTACGATCAATCAGACTTGAATCTCATTTTGAAGATATATATGAAGATATTCAATTGTCAAAGATTCAAAAATGCTAACACACGTTCAGAACATAATGATGAAATTGTACAATTGTCAATCCAAGGTCACATACTCACATTATACAATTTTTACATTAACTCGCTACCACATTTAAGACTTGATAAGTTAGTGATTTTCTGAAACAAGCTTGAAAATAATCATAATTCGATTACTTCTGATGGGGTTTTGTTCTTTAAGCTAGATGGTTTAGTCGTGGACCTTTCATCAGTCTTCTGAATGATTTCATTTGTATAAACTTCAGGTAGAAGTGAACTATTCTAATTTTTCTACATATAGTTCAAAGCTTGTCCTGTAGACCTCAATGTCGTTTAGAAGAATGATAAAAGCTCCACGACTAAATCCTCTAGCTCAAAAAACAAAACTTCATCAAAATAATTCACCTCAGCTACAAATCTTCTCCATCATTCCATTACTTCATAACTCATCATGATCTTTTAGTATTGTTTGAAACAACTCACATTTATATATCACTTATATATATATATATATATATATATATATATATATATATATATATATATTCAGAATTGATTGATCACTAAGTGGTGATTAATGTAATGTGTGTCAAGTCCTTCTTAGTGTAAATCGAATGCTATATATAGCAGTGGAATCCAGGATGCACGTTTTGTCCTACTTGAGACTCGTCAGTTGGATGTACCTGCATCTCATAAATGATGCTCACTGTGACAATCGAACTCAGTACTCTTCGCTTCAAACTCCGTTCCGTTATCCACTTAGCTTCTTGTCTATCTGACCTAAGATTATGTACAGTATATATATAACAAGGACCCCATTATGTTGGGAACGATAGATCCCCAAAACTCATATTTTGTAATTTCATCTTCGTGGAGCTTGTATGCAGATGTATGCTTGGGTATTTCTTACCACCCACGCACATAGTCGATTGACGAACTTCTCGACTAAATGTTTGATTAAAACTTTCATGGCAACATCGATTATATATATTGTATATATAAGTTTTGAATTGCGTTTGTTGTGATCGCTCGTTTCTGGCTGTTTGCAGAATATACTTTCTCATTACAAGCTTGGACTTCTCCCTTTAGTTAGTGGGGCTGGGAAGCATAAAATAGCTAATTTACTGGTCTTTGATCACTGAGTCTTTGTTCTTGTTCGTAGATTAAGTGAACTCGTGATAGCACAAATGAACAGTTTAAAAACATTCTATTGAAACATGAATATACTTTTTTCTTTAAAAACAAAAAAAAAAGAAGAAGAAGAAAAGAGAAATTCAGTTACATAATAATGATCATTTTTTTATTTTTTGTTGTTGTTGTTCTTTATTTTATTCAATCAATTCTGTTTTCTTTGCATTTTGATTTGTGATTACAAATGACAAATCGATTTATTGATTTTTGTTTTTGTTTTATTTAAGTGGAGAATATTTTGGCGAGATTTTTGAAATTCAAGAAACAATGTTTGAATAACATCCTAAAGGATAGAAAATAAACAACAACAAAAAGAATTATTGATTAAAATAGTAAGAGAATACATGTAAATATTGTAGGTATCATTTATGATGAAGATTCGATTTGATCATATCAAATAATTTATCAGTTGAGATCATGAATTGATTGATGTTAGACTATCATGGAATAACCTAGAAGCACTGGACGGCTGTTTCGTCCTATTGTAGGACTCTTCAGCAGTGCCCATCTATGGTCTCGCCTCACGAGATTCCAAACCAGCACCTATCGATCTCATGCACGAACGCTTGATAAAATTATTTAATTTAACATGATTAAGATGGAATCCTGAAGCGAAATGAAAAAGAAGAACATCAAAGAACGCATAGCGTCGAGAATTGGAAGCAGACATCAAAAGGATCCATTGCAACTGAAAACAACTAGAAAGGAATGACCAGCGAAGAGGTAAATGGAACATGCTGGTGAGCGGTCTATGCTCCTGCATAAAGAGTAACTGGCGTAAGTAAGTAAGTTACAAGAAAGGTTTATCGCACAAGTTAGCAGCGTTATGTTAGCTATATTGGTTGCACAGATTATAATTGGGTGTGCTTTTTTGGTCAGAATGTTATTTCGAAACATTATGATAAACACTTGGTAAAGCTTACTTGATTCTTCAATGGGAAGATTCAAGCAGACTCCACTCCAATGTACAAGCAAGTGGCTATCACGACTCAATAGCTAACTGGATAACGTGACGGCGTTCGCAGCGAACGGTATTGGGTTCGAGTCACAGAGTGACATATCAGTTCTGAGATGCAGCTACATTCAGCTGACGAGTCCCAAATACGACGAAATGCGCATACTGGATTCCACTTCTAGCCACTATCCATCTTTGCTTATAATACTACGATAAATAGTTTCATGTATAATTCAAAGTTGGTTCTCGAAAATTTTTAACCTATTCCTCTGACACCTTTTTATTCGCTTAACACTAACAATTCAAATTACATACTACGAATTATATTAGTGTAGGAACCTTGCTGAATAGTTGGAAATTTGTTTATCTGTTAAAAACATGTATTTCTAAAACATTTCATTTGTAAATAATAACTGAACTATATTTAAAAAAAACAGAGATTACAGATGAACATGTGAACAAGATAGGCAAGGCCGTAATTTATGGATGACCTTTGAACGAATCCTAAGTGACCTTGAGTAATGTTAGTCAATCAGAAAACAGTTAGTACAGTGCTCACCCGCGAAACCATTAGGTCCTGGGTTCTAATCTCGCAGGGGGTGAGGTCGTGGATATGCACTGCTGAGGAGTCCCACAATAGGACGAAACGGCCGTCCAGTGCTTCCAGGTTTTCCATAGTGTTCTAGCTTCAAGTGACTCATGGTGGTAACCATTGAAATTACTACCAAAGAATTAAAGTGGATTCACTTCTTTTACGTAGTTTAAAAACTTGTCAAGTTTAGAAAGAGGTTCAGAGGTTCTAAAATCGTAATGCACGTGATATAAGAACTCATCCATATGGCTCCATAATAGTCGGCCTCCTGAGTCATGATAGGGTCATACAAACTCCTTTCGCCTGGACCACATAGCTTCAATATTGTTAGTGTGCACTCCGGTTTTTTGAGTTCATAAAATGCTGCTTGTGGATAACGATACGATGCATATAACCAAGTCTATGTAGGCATCTGTTCGCTCTCCAATCGTAGTACCCGGTAGCAGTCAAAGTTACTGGTACTTTTATTATCCAGTTCGCAACAATTGTCATAGTTTACTTCAGTCTCAATCTAGATCGAGCGAAAAAACCCTATTCCAGAAGACTTCCTCCTCCAACACATATTACATCGAAAGACAACAACATCACAATCACAAACAAAGGAATTTCTTAGTAGTCCTTTTGGTTGTAGCCTCTCAATTATCACGTTTTTCTCTAAAAATCCGTTGTGAACCGATCGTACATGAGTATTAGGTACTTACATTGGTGCCGTGACCTTGAAGTCCCACAAACTCTTCTGATTGGTTCGTCCATAAATTATAATCTCGCTTGTATATTCTTACTTCTTATTGATCAATAAAGAAATCAACTTGACTTTCTACATTATTCGTGTGTCATTTTCTTGACGTAGAAGTATTCCATTAGGCTTCTATATAATTTTCAATGAATAGCTTGTTTATTTCCACTATTTTCTAAATGTCCCAATCAACATTATTGATTTTGGAGTTTAATTATCTGAAGTTTAATACCTTAGATTTCTATACATTATCCCTTATAAGAAACTTTCCTTGAAAGAAATAATATATGATCACATTAGTTTTTTTATCTTTGTCTCCAATACTAATGGTGTGAACATGTTACGTAACCGCTTTTTTAGCTCCTTGTTCTGATATCGGTGAACATACATGAATGAATAGTGTTAACTACAATTGTATACTGTGTAATTGTCAATCTCTCTCTATATCTATCTGTACCAATCAAATAGAATAATAATGAAAGTTCAAGGAAAAGAAAAATTGGAATATGATAGATGAATTAAAATTGTCAACTTACCATAATCTATCAACGAAATCACTATAAATGAGGTTTAAAAGATAATGAATCCGTTTATTTGTAGTAAATTTAAGTAGAATACTATCCGAATCAAATACTTAATTGATTATGATTGTGGCGAGACTATAACTTATGGACGAACCAATCAGTTTTAGAATAACAGGTCTTGGATTTTGACGCGAAATTCATCCATCCATTTGAGTAAATAAAGTTTTGACATTATAGCTGAGGTTGATTCATGATGAACACCCGAAATCTAATTCTTTACCTTATTTAAACACATAAATATGGGTACAAAAGGGCGCTGAATGCATATGCGTCACACAAGTCACTCGATTTATGTGTATGGGCTGTGATAATGCACGGCTGCCCAGACCAAAGTAAGTGGTTTTCTGGAGGGGCAACAGTCGGAGTCTTCGACCTAAGGGTCTGATTCATAAGGCAGTGAAGCAACGTTAGGAGATGAAGTCTCATGTTAGCCAGTGACGAACTATGGTTCATACTCCATTTGTTCCCTCAGGACCGTGGAGCCCATGTTAACCATTGGTTTGGAATCAGTTTTTACAACCCTCCTAGGTGAATCGTCCATAGCCACCAATTCAATTAAGTCATTGTACATTCTCTTTTCGTTCACACAACAGTAATGTTGTGAGAAGGCAGTGAGTAGGACTCCTCTGCAGTAGTTGTATACGCGTGGTTATGTGAGAGCATTTCGAGAGGGAGAGCTGGCTCTCCACACCCTCGGTCTTGTAGAAAAGCAAATCTTGTGATAACAAACTCTCTAGTGATACTAATTTTCAATTCTATTCATTTCCTATGCATAATATTTCATTTAGATCACCTGAGATAATCTGACTTATTTATATTTCCAATGATTATTCACTAAAACTATCTGATTTATCAACAAATTACAAAGATTAAATTCATTAAGAAATATTCAATCTTTATTATCGTCCAACTACCATACTTATGATAAATGACAAACAACATATACTTTGTTTTACACTGAAATGCATTCTGAACCCAAATTAAACTTAAACATGATCATTCACTGAAATGGATATTCACTAACAGTTGAATAACTAAACTCATGTTAACTGCCTAAGTGTTCAATACAATAAACGATACTAGTTGTTTGACCACCTTTAGTTCACTTTGTTGTTTAATCTTAGCTACCATAGAGTAAGGTTAATATCTAAACAATTACTAAGCCTGTCTATGTCATATTCCTTAGAGAAAACTATATTTTCATTATAACATCTTAAAAGAAAAGAAATACAAAGAATATAGTCATAAATGTCTACTAACCTGTCTTTAGATGGATTGTATTCTATAGAATAAACATTAAACATTGTAATTTTTAGAGAATTAAGGAACTAAATGAATGAGGTTAAAATGTTTCATAATGGAATATTAATATTAGAATCTATTTTAGTTACTATGTGAAATTATTACTCTTTATGTAAAAACATTTTATTGATTTATATTCCATTAGTGTTGTTTTAGGACTGTAATTGATCAGTCTCTCTCTCTCTCTTGTTGGAAGATATGCGAATTGTACAGATTGCTTCTATATTGCCCTAATTCACAAGTACTCTAAGCAAAGGTGGATAGTGGCTAGAAATAGAATCCAGAATGCGCGTTTCGTCCTATTTGGAACTCGTCACCTGGATGTACCTGCATCTCACAGTTGATGTCCACTCTATGACTCTAATTCAGTATTCTTCACTTCAAACTCCATCGCGTTGTCCACTTAGCTACTGAGTCCTGATAGCCACTTGCTTGTGTAATTGGGTGAAGTTTAAATTCACTTGAAATTATTTACTTGAATCTTCCAATTGATATTTAGGACTGCAACTGATCAGTCTGTTGTTGGCATATGTTGGCATCATGTGCGGCATACCCCGATATTGTTTTAATTCAAAAGCATTCTAAGCAAAGATAGATAATGGCTAGTAGAGGAATTCAGTAATGTGGCTATCAGAACTCAGTAGCTAAGTGGATGATGCAATGGCGTTTGAAGCAGACAATATTAGGTTTGTGTAGCAGAGTTAACATCAACTCTGAGATTCAGTTACATCCAGCTGACGAGTCCCGAATACGACGAAACACGAGTCTTGAATTCCACTGCTATCTATCTCTGCTTATTTTCTTCACAAATAACTTCACATAAGGATTCATTAAAATGGAATGAAATATGTTGTTCCAGAATATAAATTATCCAGCTAAAAATCAATTGAAAAGTCATACCTTCTTCTCCAAAAATACTATTGACTATAAAGTAGAATAACAAATAGAAAAATTAGTGATTTTTTGTTTGTAAATGACTGTTATAATAAAGAAGGCTTTTCTTATGTATGACAACAATACTTAACATATTGATACAATAGTCAAGTGTGGACTGTTGGGCGGTCTATGCTCCTCCACGAGGAGTAATAGGCGTAAGTAAGTGAGTAAGGAATACAATTAGTCAAGCTCATTGTTTTCTTGAAATCCATAGGTGTACACGTATTCATTTAAGAATACAAAGAAGCTGTGTTTTATTACAGTTAAATGTAAAATAGTTAGAGTTTCTACTGTTTTGTTTAAAACAATATCATAGATGACTGTAAGTAGGTAATGCATTTGTGATACTTCATTCTGATGATTATCATTATTGTTTTGATACTTGACTAGGTGGTGTTTCTATGACTACATGAGCGAATTACTTAATCGATATTACATCATAAAAAATATTTTAGATTAACGAATGCAATGCCTCGGTACGGTCGAAAGTGAGGAGAGTTAACTCTTGCTCTCCAAATGCTCTCACATAACCACGCGTATACAGCCAATGACAGAAAAGTCTTACTAACTGCTGTTGTGAAGACGAAAAGAGAATGGACGACGACTTAACCGAGTTGGCGGGTATGGTGGATTCACCTAAGGGAGTTGGATATCCCTGATTCCAAACCAATGGTGTACATGGATTCCAGGATCCTGAGGGAACAAATGGCATACGAACCAGTCGTTGGTCACTGGCTAACATGAGAATTCATCTCCTAACGTTGCTTCACTGCCTTATGAATCAGACCCTTAGGTCGAAGACTCCGACTGTTGCCCCTCCAGAAAACCACTTACTTTGGTCTGGGCAGCTGTGCATTATCACAGCCCATACATATAAATCGAGTGACTTGTGTGACGCATATGTATTCAGCGCCCTTTTGTACCCATATTTATGTGTTCAAATAATGAATAAGTAAATAGTAACACCTATTCACTTTTATCCAAATTATGTGATCTTTTTGAATACATGTGCTTCTTGAGTATAATGAATGTCACTATATCTGGATAATTACTATAAATGATAGGTATTCTACAATTTTCTGCTTTTCTCAAACAGTCTTTTTAATAACTTCTTCTATGGTTATGTTCCAGGATACAACGTTAGTTTTCGATATAAAGGCTTTTAAATAACATCTAAGCAAACTGCTTACATTTATTGATAATCCCTAGAATATGAAAACAAACAAAATACATGAGATCATTTCAAATATAGATTTTGGGAAATTATTCACTAAATCATTACTGATTCTTAACCCGTTCCACATATATAGTCTCTTTAAGATAACTAACAGAATTAGTTGACTATTTTAGGGGGAATTCTCGGATATAAATTCGTTCCAGTTATCGATTTTTTTTAGGTTGACCTTACTAGATCTAATATATGAATTAGAAGAAATCAATAATAAATAGTAATATCAACTAATTATATTGGCTATCAAGGCTCAGTAACTAATTGGATAATGTAATTACGTTTGAAGCGAACGATACTAGGTTGGAATCTCAGAGGGTACATCAACTCTGAGATGTAGGTACATCCAGCTGATGAGTCTCAAATAAGATGAAATGCTTGTCCTGGATTCCACTGATAAACCCTCTCCATTGAATGATGTTATCACTTTGCTAGAAATTGAGCGAAATCAAAAATCTGCATACATCTTAGAAGTGCTCAATTCCTTATTGTTTATAATCAGTGCCTGTTTTTAATGAATGAAAAATGTCATAAGCAAAAAGGAAAGAAGAAGAAATCTACATTCATAGCAATTTGTCAGTAGGTTCTGATCATAAAGGATAAATCAATTCAGTTAGATAAACCGAGGAAGATGTAGATTCAAAGTAGATTAGAATAAATAAACGGGCGAATGGGCATAGCATAAGTAGATGGCTACTAGATTTATTGAGCAAATCATAATTACTACTAATATCAAGATTATAAGTCCTAGCTATATGCAATTGATTTTCCTGGTAAACCTATGATTTCAATGTTGTGATCATCTTATAATCATAACTATCTTCAGATTATAATTTGATGTTAGAAAAAACATGATAACTTGGACATTATAGCATGATAGACTAATAGTAACTTATAGCACTTATAAATATTCAGTGTGGTGCAATTTCGTGGATTGGTTGAAGTTATACATTAACACCATTGGATGCCTGCAAGTTCAGTGGTCTAGTGGTTAAGGGCTCGCACGCAAGAACGCTAGATCCTGGGTTGGAATCTCGATGGGCGGGATCGTGGATGCGCATTGCTGAGGAGTCCCGCACTAAGACGAAACATCCGTTCAGTGCTTCCAGGTTTTTCATACTGGTCTAGATTCAATTGACTCATGAATTCAACAATTAAGATTTAAATTGACTTAACGTAAAAAATTTCTCTAATATGAAAAACTCACTTTCTTTAAGCGAGACTAGAAACGTTTCAATTCATGAAAACGTTACATTAGATAACAATAGTAAACCCAACTGAAAAAAATAACTAATAAAATAGATTTATTTAACAATGAAGTCAGAATACTGAACATCTGTAATGGAACAATAAAACGAAACTATGGAACCTTCTTCAATAGAGCATCAGTTATATATCACAATGCTGAAGATTATTCAGCGTTTTGCTACAGAAATCAATGACAAACAATACTAAACAGCTGGCAAAACAAATCATTCTACATATATAGACATTGATGATCTAGACAATCAAATGAATTTCATGTCTATTATTACTTACGACTTTCAACCTCAACGGTACTTATATGTGCTGAGATCGAACAAAAACATCAAGTTGACTTATTGTCAAGATAAAACTCATAAATAACAAAATAGTTGTGATTTTTCAATTCAATGATCAAGTCAGTCAAGATCATTCACTATCATCACACATATTTCATGCATCAGTTTGAATTTCGTGAACAATAAACATAGACTGATAACCATAATCAGGAATACAAAGACTACGCTTGTTACTCCTCGTGGAGGAGCATAGGCCACACATTAGCACTCGCTATCCAACCTTGTCTTGGGCAATCCTTTGCAGTTGTTATTCATCCTTTTCATATCTGCTTCTATTTCCCGATGTAATGTGTTTTTTTGGCCTTCCGCTTTTCCGCTTCCCTTCAGAATTTTAAGTTAGGGCTTACCTCGTAATGCAGTTTGATGATTTGCAGTACAACACATATTAACAGAATTATCGAT
This sequence comes from Schistosoma mattheei, assembly GCA_944470405.2. NCBI lineage: Eukaryota > Metazoa > Platyhelminthes > Trematoda > Strigeidida > Schistosomatidae > Schistosoma > Schistosoma mattheei. The sequence continues at coordinate 5,615,105 of OX103948.1, read as the reverse complement.
TGAACAATACTTTCTGTAAGTTATATACATATTATACTAAGTCGATAGTTCGAACAACAATTTAGTTTAATTATCATTCAACTATAATGTGAACAAGTTATCATTCATAAACCATATCGTGAACACTGGTAGTTAAAAAAGGAATGAGTCGTCACAAGGCAAGCTCACACATGGAATCCTCAACGTCAAGAGAGAAGAGGAAGACCAAAGAACACATTACACCGAGAAATGGAGACAGACATGAGAAGAATGAACAACAACTGGATAGAGGTAGAAAGGAAAGCCCAGATCAGAGTGGGTTAAAGATTGTGAGTCGGCGGCCTATTCTTCATTGGAAGTACCAGGCTTAAGTAAGTGATAAGTATTACTTAGATGGAATAAATTCGTGATCAAATCTGAAAGATACGGTAGATGATTCAATATGGAAATTCGCTGATATGATATCTTGGTACCGCTTAGTTACAACGTTCAATTATGTTGATGAAATTAATCTTCTATATCTAATTTTCACAATTACTTACGATTTTCATTCGTTTTAGCTAAAAATCGAAATTGAAATGTTGTTAAGTAGAATAATAAACAATAACAATGTCAATCAATTGGAAGTGATTCATAATGGAAAATCACCAATAAATTTGTATTCACTTGGTATTAGTTACTTGAATCTTCCCATTGATGTTGATTCCACTGTTAGCCAGTATCTATCTTTGCTTAGAATGCTTTAAAATTAAAACAATATTGAGGTATTCCGCACATGATGCCAACAACAGACTGATCAATTGCAGTCATGAACATCAATCGGAAGATTCAAGTAAATAATTTCAAGTGAATTTAAACTTCACCACATTATACAAGCAAGTGGCTATCAAGAATCAGTAGCTAAGTGGATAACACGATGGCGTTTGAAGCGAATAATACTGGGTTAGAGTCGCAGAGTGGACATCAACTGTGAGGTGTAGGTACATGCAGATGACTAGTCCCAAATAGGACGAAACATGTGTTTTGTATTCCACTGCTAGTTACTATCCATCTTTGCATATAATAAATTTGTAGTCTATTTTCTGTTTTACGTCTAAATTCTGTTAGGTAAAGCAAACGAAATGTTCCTACTTAAATAAAAACTGAAGCAACCCAAGTTTTTTGTTGATTTGGATTATCATTTTTGTGAGAAGGAATAAGTTGATCAACAACAGACTATGTAAGCAGTTTCATGAACAGGATGATAATAACTTCGTATAACGCATCCCCAATAATTTCAGTGGTTGAGATCATGAGCCCATTAAAGCTAGACCATCATGGGAAACCTGGAAACACTAGACGGCCATTTTGTCCTATTGTGTGACTCCTTCTTGACAGTACTCATCCACGATCCCACCTCGCAAGATTCGAACCTAGGATCTATCGGTCTCCAATAGTTATTCATAATTATATGTTAATTTTGATAAGACTTCCAACTCATGAATAGGTCGACTAGGCTTCACTATCAATGATACTGGTTGTAAGGTCTATTAGTTTGTTGAAAACACACAGAACTAATGTATACTATATTGTGATAATGTTTTAAAAATGAGAACGGGTACTACTAGAAGCTGTATTCGGCTTTTATCAATTCACTACCGTTATCTAATTATTAATCATGATAAATGTTTCTCACCAGACTGAATAATTAGGCATTATGATTCATTATGCTGGTTGATGTTCAGTGGTCTCATTTTCACTAATCAATCTGTTGAATAAAATATACTTACGGTCGCTGTCTGAAGATCCAAACATGGAAGTAACTGAAAGATGAAAGTAAAATAATGATGTGTAGTTAATAAATAAAGAAACCAAATGATTACACCTTAGAGTGTGCAACTTTTTGGGGGTGGAATAAAACAGTCAAATGGTCAGTATTTGTATCCATTAACATTGATTGCCTTCATCTGTCAAATTACAGCTAAGTTAATCTAATAATCTGTATGAAATCTATAACGAATGTGATACTTTGAGCAAACATTTAGATATTTCAGTTCTAATATGTTGGTGGTAATGATGATGGTCTACAGTATTATGACACAAATATGCAGGTTTTCTCGAAATACAACTGTGGTATGCTCTAGCCACTGACTTAGGAATATCATGATCAGACCTCGATATCTATGTAGAAGAGATGTGTAATTTAATAAGGCTGAAGGCTTAAAGCGACCTCAAGTGATGACATACGATGTTTTTCTGAATTCTAACTAGGTTACTGAAGACGTCAATTCAGCTATCAATTCAAGAAGTTGAATCATTCCATCCACTTGATAATAGTCTGCCATGTTTGTGTAGAAATGTGCTGTATCTATGGTACATTTTATGTGTAGTCAATCCATCTATGAAATATTCTTCAACATTTCATTCTTAAGTAATTCTTCAGATTACACGTTTAAACTTGAAATTCCCCTTATGATTCAATGATATTCAACAACTTGGAGGCTTTCTTGAACATTTGGGCTATTTGTTCTTGCAATCTAGATACTTCAACGAGTTATCGATTGTTGTTTGTTTTAATACATCATTATATCTATTAATCGGATAACCTATTCAAGTCCCTTTCTGAGAAGTATACAACCTTTCGTTCTACAAGTTACAAACGGTGCAGTCAGAGATATCGTACTGGCATTATGCATTGAAAACAACATACATTATTCAGATGTCGATTGATTGGACTACTAACTTCTAATTGGTGATCACTCAATATTTATCGTCAGAATCGATCAACAAGTAAGAAACGAAAAATTTGTTAAAATACTTCATGATGATGTGAGGTTATTCTATGAAACTGACATATAGTGTTCAAATTATGTTCAATTATCTTAACGAATTTCAATTCACTTGTATCTTCCCATTGATGTTTAGGATTGCAATTGATCAGTCTCTCTCCTATTGGCACATGTACATCCTGTATGGATTGCATCGATAGAGCCTCAAATCACAAACACACTAAGCAAAGATGGATAGTAGCTAGAAGTGGAGTCCATGCCACGCGTTTCGTCTTATTTAGGACTCGTCAGCTGGAGTTCGGAGTAAACCTCAACTCTGTGACACAGGTACACTCAGCTGACGAGTCCCGAATGGTACGAAATGCGCCTCCTGGATTCCACTACTAGCCACTATCCATCTTTACTTATAAAGCTTGTGACTTAAGGCTATATCCAGGTAATTCACAAAGGATGCACATACTCCAATAATGAATCGATCAGTTGCAATCTTAAACATCATTGGAGTGATTCAAACAATCAATACAAAGATGAATTAAACTTCACCCTCATTGCACAAATAAGTGTCTAAGATATTCATATAGAGTTTTAAGATATTTTGGTAGACTTTTTAATGAACATTCACTTACATTTATGCCACGTACCTGAAACAAAAGAACACTGTTTATTACTAAGCATCTAGATATTTACTTATCTCATTTAGTAAATTCTTTACATGAATTTCAGTTTATAATTGAAGAAACTCATTAGCTAAATATGTTAGTTGAAAGAGTCTAAATGTTTAACTAATCTGTTGGAGAGTATTACGTTTAACACAATATACTTATTACTATTCATTTGTAATCAGAGAAGGGTTTTTGTGAATGTTATGGTAATTTAATAGTTGAATTCATGAGTCAATTGAAGCTAGACCACTATGGAAAACCTGGAAGCATCGGACTGCCGTTTTATCCTAGTATGAAACTCAACGATCCCGCTTAGTGAACTTCCAACCCAGGACCTATTGGTCTCGCGCGTGAATGCTAAATCTCTATACCACTGAACTTAGACGCATTCAACAGTGTTAATGTATAGCTTCAACTAATCCATAAAGTTGCTCCACCATCCAAAATATACTTATTACTATTCATTTAGTTTGACTTCTATAAATAGACATGACTGACTTGAATCTCATTAGGAGGAAAAACAATATTTGCAAATTTCATTGAGATAAATAATTTCAAGTAGCAGATATGAAAAATCTATACAGGGTTTTAACAATAGAGTTCAATGATCGTTTATTGTTATCAAATAATAAGCAATACTACTTCAAATATTACACTAGATATATACTGATGCAGATTGGGTAGATTAGTTATTACAATAAATGTATAAATAGTATTTTTCATTGACTGAACTCAGTTAGGGTGGTATTAAAAGTCAGTTAGCATTAGAGATTTGTCACCTGCCAGTATAGAGTTAAACGCTAGTGTACCCTCTTACTCTCTTAAAGGATGTAAACTAAGATCTTCAACTCTCACAAAGTCCGTTCATCCACTGAACCACTAGGTTTGAATTTAATGGTACATATTCCTAACTTCAACGAACTTGGAGGATAAAAAACGATCTTCGGATGTCAATAATTGAAGCTAGAACATTTTGATAAGTTTATGAGGTCAGAATTAAAACACTATTCACTATTGGCATTGGATTTGCAAATATGTACCGTTAGATCCTAACCTATCGGTCTAATAGTTAAGCGGTCGTCGCAAAAAAATAAGAATTCAGAATTAGCAATAAAATTGTATGAACTCAGAGTAGCAAGGGTTGCTATTTTTGTCTTTTTAAAGGCTTATACTGGTAGCAGATATTTTGAGAGGTTAAACTCTGCTAGATTTCCTATGTTATCGGTAAACAAATACTGTACTCACTTAATTCATCTTTGCACTAATTATTCGCATTTACCCAGTGATGTTTAGGAGTGAGAATGATCAGTCTGTTGTTTGAATATGTTCATCCTGTACGGATTACCACGATATTGCCTTAAGTCACAAACATTATTAGCAAAGATGGATAGTGGCTAGCAGTAGAATCTAGGACGCGCGTTTCGTCCTATTTTGTACCCATCAGCTACTTTTAATGTTTGTAACTTAAGGCAATATTGTAGCATTCCGTACAATATGCACATGCTTCAGTAACAGACTAATCAATTAAAGTCCTAAATATTATTGGGAAGATGCAAAAAATCAATACAAAAATGAATTAAACTTCACCCCGTTGCACATGCTAGTGGCTATCTAGACTCGGTAGCTTAGTGGACTACGTGATGGGATTAGAAGCAAACGGTACTGGGTTCGAGTCCTGGAGTGAACATCAACTCGAATGTAGATACATCAAGCTAGCGAGTCCCAAATGGGGCGAAACACCTATCCTGGATTCTACTGCTACCCACAATCTATCACTGCTTCACAAAATGAACAACACATCAGTGGCGCAAAACGGTACTCATTTTAATAAAATATATATTTGGCAGAACTGTAGACGAAGGAAAATCGATGGTTTTACTTGTTGAAGCACTTTCAATATTCTACATAGACTTTCTAAATATCTCAACGAAAAAACTTAGTTAAACTATTTTAAAAAAATGGCTTTGGAAAGTATAAATCACAACTCATGTCAACTGCATAACAAGACATTCATTGACCATAGAAACTAACCATTAATATGAAGATGTTTGTTTTAAACAAAACTATTATTGTCTTATTATATGTGACAACGGTTCGTCCATCCACCTTGTCTGAACTTCTTCAAGATAATCATTACCCATATAATGATATACAATGACACTTCTATCTGAAGTTTGTGCTGATAATGTCGTTCAGAAGAACGATGAAAGCTCCACGACCAAATCGTCTAGCTCAGAGAACAAAACTCCATCACAATGACTAGTCTATACTTGATGCCCAATTTTTGTCGAACTATTCGTTCTAATCTTGGTGAATATTTGTATTATTAAACCATAAAGATCTTTTAGTGTATATATTCATCCACATTAATAAATTTATGCTTATTAACTAGTAAAGTTAACTCACGCTTAAAAAATGATTCTATCATAATATTCGTCAAAACATTAACCTCAATTAACTTGTTTAAATGAAATTGAAAAAAAATTGTTCATCCTGAATATCATTATGTATAGGATTGTGAAGACTATTAAGTAGTAGATTGATATGATGAATGGGATCAATGTTGGAACTATTGAAAATTTCGAAGTACTGGACGACCATTTCGTCGTAGTATGGAACTCCTAAACAGTGCGCAATCACGATCCCACCCCTTTGGATTCAAACCGACGAGATATCGGTCTTGCCTGCAAATGCTTAATCTCTAGACCGCAGAGCTCACATCCAACAGTCTTGATGTCTTACTTCAACCAATGAATCATATTGCGCCACCATCCACCATTGTTTTCAGTAAGTTACTATCTCACAACAGACCCGGTTGAACTCCACTGGTCACTGCTTCTCACTACAACTCCAGAAAATACCTCTTGAAGCTAGTTACTAGTGCGCATATGATGATTTATTTCAGAAGAGATGTTTGCGGATATTATAGTAATTTAATAATTGAAGTCGTGAATCAATAGAAGCACTGGTCGACAGTTTCGTCCTGTTTTCAGACTCCTCAACGGTGCGCATCCACAACTCCACCCTGAGGGATTCGAATCCAGGACCTGTCGGTCTCACGAGTGAACACTTAAACTCTAGACCACTGAACTTGCCAGAATCGAACGGCGTTAATGTCTAACTTCAACCAATTCACAGAATACAGCCACATGTTAAATTTCAAATAAATTGAACATTCGTTAGACTGTTATAAATAAATTAATCAATATAGTTGTGGATATCTCATTGAGTAGAAGAATCAAATTATCTGACATTTCGTCACTCAATGTAAGCCACTTCTTCAAAGAACAAGTGGTCTATTAGTTCTTCACTGTAGAGTTCGAATTTTCAAAAAAAAGAAACACAGAACACAAGAAAGACTGAATAAATAACATACCTTCTTCATGATGGACTGAAATATAATTAGATTGATGCATTCATAACATGAATTGAATGATACTAATATTAATTAAAAGCTTATTTCCAATTTATCCGTATTCACATAGTTAGTTCATTGCAAGAAATTTAAATATCGAAGTTACGCTCTTCACATTAAAGCATATACTTCATATGAAAAACATTCAATGGAACTATTCAGTATCAACAGTGCTAGCTAATAAACTTGTTTAACTCCACCTGTTGCCCCTCTGGGGCCACTGCCGGTTTCAAGCCCGGATAAGGGAGGAGGGTTAAACATGGGGTTAGCGACCCCATCCTGTAGAAAACTAATTCGCTAAATGAACACTAACCGAAGTTAAAAGGTCTTTATTTTGAAGAGTTACGACGTCTTATGGTAAAAGCCAAGTTCCTTTGGAAGTGACGAGGCTGATGCCCTTTCTGGCAACCAGAGCAACAATTGGTTTAGGCACATGGAATACTCTTACAATGTGGAAGACCGGGAGAGTCATCCAAGTTGCTGCAGAGATAAAAAGATACAGACTGGAGATGTTTGAAATCAGTGAAACATATTGGACAGATATGGACAACAAAGACTAGCTTCAGGGAGCTGGTGTAAGTAAAAAACTCATTTCATGTTTTCATTCGTATTACTTAACATGCAAATAGTTTCATCATGACTCCAATTCATGTAGGATCATGTGGGATCTAAACCTTCTTTGTTTCTATGAATTAGTTGATTCGTAATAGCTTGAGTAGTGTTTTTTAGTCAAGACAGTTCTACTACATGAGGTAGAAACCTGGAGAACTACGAAAGCTATCATCCAGAAGATACAGATGTTTATTAACAGTTGTCTACGCAAAATACTCCGAATCCGTTGGCCGGACACTATTAGCAACAACCTGCTGTGAGAGAGAACAAACAAGATTTCAGCGGAGGAAGAAATAAGGAAGAAGTGCTAGAGGTGGATAGGACACACATTAGGGAAAGCACTCAACTGCATCACAAAGCAAGCTCCTACTTACAATCCTCAAGGTCAAAGGAGAAGAGGAAGACCAAAGGACATATTACACCGAGAAATTGAGACAAGCATGAGAAGAATGAACAAAAGTTGGATAGAACTAGAAAAGAAGGCCCAGGATAGAGTGAGTTGGAGAATGCTGGTTGGTGGCCTATTCTCCATTGGGGGTAACAGACATACGTAAATAAGTAAATAACATTCACTTCCAAGAAATACTTGTGTACAAGAAAAAATTTGTGAAAAAATATAAAAAGACAAAGAATAAAGTTTGGTTTATTATTTTGTGTTTAATTTGTCACTTACCTGGTGTAGAATTTTTTACAGCTTGAGATTAGTTAAACAAATATGATTATTAAATTCACTTGGTATTATTTACTTGGATCTTTCCATTGATGATTAGCACTGCAAATGATCAATCTTTCTCTCCCTTGTTAGCATATGTGCATCCTGTGCGTATTACCTCGATATAGTCTTAATTCGCATTCATTATAAACGAAGATGGATAGTGGGTAGCGGTGGAATCCTGCTTGAGACATGTTTCGTCCTATCTGGGATTCATCAGCTTGACATACCTGCATCTCAGACTTGATGAACTTTTAAATCATTGACGAAAAAAACTCTTACACTTTCTCAGTACATAACTATATTCCATTGCACGGTTAATTCGTAGAATAAACCTGATACAATCACCATGTCAAGTCATATTCCAGAAACAGAAAGATATTTCTGATCTATAAAGTACTTTGTACTAGTTGATCATATAAATTTCTATATTGGACATGATCTAATCTTTCTTTGTATCTATAATCCACACCAATTACAAATATATAGTTTTAATGGACTATTCAATTGTTGCGTTTTGTAAAATCATCTAAAGTCCAATAGACAGCTCAGCTTTATCTTAATTCATAACAAATATCAAATACTTTTCTGATTTTGAAATGATAGGGAAGATTTGTAGCTCAACTGGATGATATCGATAGAGTTTTCTTCTCTGAGCTGGATGGTTTGGTCGTGGCGTCTTCATCGTCCATCTGAACGACATCATCAGCACATAGAAACAAAAATCAAACCAATGGGAGATACAACCAAAACAAACAAGTAAACAATGACAGGTTTAAGGTCAGCATGAATCAATCAATATCGAGGTCCACAGGAAAAACTGTGAACCACATGTGGAGAAATTTGAACACTTCACTTCTACCTGAAGTTTGTGCTGATGATTTCGTTCAGAAAAATGATGAAAGCTCCATGACCAAACCATCCAGCTCATATGTAACTATTTTCCTTTCAAACCTCACAGATTTTTAACTTCCACCTAAAGATGATTCATCAAGGCACGAAATTCAAAAAGGTAACATGACACCGTATGATAATGATCAACTTACTGACAGGATGTGGTTTTGTAGCTAAAATTCAAATAATCACAATTTTAAGAAGAATCATAATGATACAGATTAAATTATGAATACAATAACTGGGCCCATAGCGTATCTATCATGGTATGAAGGAATCTGTACTAGTAATCCAACAGTAGTTATTTTCAGGAAAATAGACCTCATCACTTTCTGTTGAACGTAATCGTAATCACTTCGTTGAATGATAACATACCACATTTTAATTGTATAGATATGTATATAAGTTTTTCAGCCCATTGAAAATTTATATTCAACCTGAAAGTATACAGTAGATTGTACTAATTTGTAAAGTTGATTACATCATTTAAGTGTTTAGTATAGGATCCTTCTATTGAACCGATGAATAGTTCTTACATAAGTCTATCATGAAAACTAAATGATTCACGTGTTATTATGCATTCCTTATTTACTATTTACTTACGCCTGTTACTCTTTGTGAATTAGCATAGGCCGCCCACCAGTACATCGTACATTCCATTCAAATGTAATTTAAGTAAGTCAAATAGAAGTTTGTGTTATACATATTTCAGCATTTGTTTATTATTCATGGATTAATTGAAGTTAGACATTAACACCATTGTATGTTGACAATTACAGTGGTCTAGAGGTTAAGAGTTCACGCGTGAGACTGATAGGTCCTAGGTTTGAATCTAGCGAGGCGGAATCAAGGATGCGCACTGTTGAGAAGTCGCATACTAGGATAAAACGGTCGTCCAGTGCTTCCAGGTTTTCCATAATGGTCCAGATTCAATTGTAACCGGGCATATGATTGTCGAGTGCATCAGTTCAATTCTGTTAGTTAACTCGTGCTTAGTTGTATGATTAATAAGAATGTCTTATAAGTGGATCTTCTCAATATTCCTTTGTTTGGTTTTCAATCTATCTATCTATCTACCTATCTATCTATCCACACATCTATCTATCTGTCTATCTATCTATCTATCTATCTATCTATCTATATATCCACACATCTATCTATCTATCTATCTATCTATCCATCTATCTATCTATCTATCTATCTATCTATCTATCTATCTATCTACCTATCTGTCTGTTTGTTAATGATATTCCATTACTTTATTGATGTATATATAATTGAGATACTAATAAACACTCTAGAAAGTTTGTATTCATAACAATACAATACAGATCAGACCAGTTTCATACAGTCCAAGTTGGACTTTACTAAAATACACCTGCTGAATATTCTACTATCACTGTTATTTCTATTCTAATACACCCAACTAGTAATTCTACGTGCCAGTATTAATATGTGTAACAATCCATTCAAAAACAGGTCTAAATCTGATGTTAATCCAATACTACTATCATTGCAGTTCATCCAGTAGTATCCATTCAATCAAATTTACATTCATTGTTTGTCAATCACATTGAAGAACATTAGTATTCTAGTTCTTATTGAATACATTTGTCTTCTATCATCGATTATAAACACAACGAATATAACAGTGATGTCAAAATACTAGTCAGAAGTAATATGTTTATCAGTTTCTGAGTGACATCGATCTCCTTTGTATTTTGTTATATTGCAAAGGTTGTTGTTATAGTAAGTGGAAAATTGATGTGTATACTTACTTGGAACTGTATTAGCTGAAATCAATCAATCGGTAACAATTAGTCACTAAATATGAAAGACATTTTACATGCAACTTTATTTTACCTTATGAACATCATACGAGACAAATTGATACTTTGAATGCAACTAATTTATCAATTTAAATTCACTTAGTATTGTTTACTTGAATCTTTTCATTGTTAGTTAAGACTGTAACTGATCAGTCTATTATTGATATATGTGCATACTGTGTGTGTTACCACGATATTGCCTTAATTCATGAGCATTATAAGCAAATGTAGACAATGGCTAGCAGTGGAATCCAGTTTGACGCGTGTTTCGTTCTATTTGGTACTTGTCAGCTGGATGTATCTGTATCCCAGAGTTGATGTTCACTGCGGAACTCAAACCCAGTATCGTTCGCTTCAAACGTCATCGCGTTATACACTTAGCTATTGAGTTCTTATAACCAGTTGCTTATGCAATGAAGTGAGGTTTACCGATTTGTTTCACATATTTGTGAATAAGGTTTTCAAATATAAACATACTACTGAAAATCTATCATTCTTCAACACATTGTATGGTTTAGTTATATTTATGATTATACTGATGTTGGATTCATCATTATGATTATAAATTAAGTTAATTATTATAAAACTATAATGAACTTAAAGTACTTACCATTTATTCCAATTAAGCATATGAATATACAGACAAACCCAGCTATCATTGTATTCATCATATTATCAATGTATAGAATGGATTACTTATCAATTGTCTCAATGAAATGTTCATAATTTATAGGAATATTCCATAGTTTATTTAAACAGTTTCTTATTTACATTAGATTGATTTAAAAAGAAATGGCGTTCTTCTTTACTTGTTTTTTTTTAATGGCTCAAAAGTAAACAAGATCAAATTTCAATGAAAACATTAATATAGAACAATCAAAGAGTTAGGAGTAGGGGTAGGGGTAGGAGGAGGAGAAGGAGGAGGAGGACAAAAAGTTTATTTTTCGTGATTGAATAATCATATGTATTTATTTGTTTTTCATCTATTTATGGAAGAGGATACAATTTCTTAGTTTGATCATTCACAAATAATTATATTCTGAAGCGGGGGGGGGGTTGTGGATATTATTAGTAATGTTTAGTAGTTGAGAGTCAATTGAAGATAGATTGTTATGGAAAACCTGGAAGCAGTGTATGTCCGTTTCGTCCTAGTATGGGAATTCTCCTTGGCAGTTCACATCCATAATTCCGCCTAGTGGATTCAAACCCACGACCTATCGGTCTCGCGTGCAAACGCTTCAGTTCTAGACTACTGAACTTGAGGGGCATCCAATGGTGGTAATGTCTAACTTCAACTAATCCAAGAAATTGAGCGACACATCTACCATTGTCATCAGTGAGTAACTATCTCACAGTTGACCCGGTTGGACTCTACTAGTCATTGCTTCTCACTGGAACTCCAGGAGATATCTCTTGGAGACCGTCACTAGTGAGCACATGATGATTCTTACCAGAGTGTGGGTTTGTGAAGATTTTAGTAATTTATTAGTTGAATTCATGAGTCAATTAAAGCTTGACCATTATGGAAAACTTGGAAGCACTGAACTGACGTGCAGTGGCTCCATTTCATGGATTGATTGAAGTTAGACATTAACACCATTGGATGCCGCCAAGTTCTGTGGTCTAGTGTTTAAGTGCTCGCGCGCGAGATCGATAGGTAGTGGGTTCAAATCCCGCGAGGTGGGATCGTAGGTGCACACTGCCAAGGAGGATTCGCACAATAGAACGAAGCGCCCCCCCCCAGTGCTTCCAGGTTTTCCATGATGGCCTAGCTTCAATTGACTCATGAGTTCAACCATAAAATAGTTATTCAATCCTAACTGAATATTCCTGTTCTTAACAGTACATCAGTACATTTTATGAATGACACATCTTTTAATTTATTACCAGAGTATAAACTCGAATCCAATATTTTCAGTTAGGTAAAAATACTTGATATATTTTCAATAATATTAAACCATTATCATATTGCGAACAAATGAAATATCGAATAAATAGTCATCTGGTCACTTTTGTACTATTTAAACTTGTGTTAATTTAATATTCAGTTACTTATTTACCCTGAAGAAGTGGTTTACATTAAGCGACGAAACGTCAGAAATACAATTTTTGTTCTACTCATTAGGACATAACGATGAAACAAAATATACTTATTATCATCCTCCTGGTATATTTATTTAGTTACTAAGCTTATAAATAGTTATGACGAGTCATTCTTTGAGTTTCTTTATTTGCTTAACACTAAAGAAAATTGTTACGTAATTGAAGTGAAAACAATCTCCTTGTTATATATATGTTCACAATTAAAAAATAGATCAATACTTTTTCTGGTGTTTGTATGAACTAACGATTCTTTTATACTTGTTGAACGCTTGATTTCAAATTCGTTCGTACCTATCTAGTACTGTGGTGTGTGCCACTTATATCGACGTAAGTAGTATATAATGTCAGTCGTGAACATAATGTCTGGCAACAGAGAGACAAGAGGATCGAACAGTAAAGGATGGAAACAGGATGCGATTTGTATGAAAATGCAAGAACAATAAAGTCTGAGTCATTATGTGACAATTGATGGACATTTCGCAAATTATGTATTTACTATTTGATTGTTAGATTTATTAACAAGTCCTGTAAATTTGTGTCAGTTACATTCGCTTGTCCCCACTGGTGTTCCTGTTCACTACAGTACTTCTTGATTCAATTGAGTTAATTCAGAGATTCTAAGTTTGTACTATAAATCAAATATACGTAATCATCACATAAACATGATCTAACTATTTAACTATTCTACAAGGATTACAAATAAGTCGATGTTGTTCATAGAAAAAAACGAACAAGTGGATCGACAGTATTTTCTTACAAATGAGATTTATTCTTGTGTTGATTGGATCTTAGAGATGCTTATTTTTCCCACAAATGTCTCCATTAGAACTTTATTTCAGTAGAAATACGACCTGATTATGATATACTAATAAAAGTGGAACTTTTTTTGAATGATGTAACAGTAGTGTTGGCTACAAAGAAGATGAGGAAAACAAACTTCCCATGGAATATCCAGTTTGTATTGTAAATCTCTACTGAAAATTTTCTCCCTTAAATTGTTTCAAGGCATCACTTCGTTAAATACGAAAACTGTACGATTTAGAAAACTATCTTAAATACAAATGGTATTTCACGAGATATTGGCACAGTAGGAAATTCAATTCAATTTAAGTGTAGTGACTAGATTATCGTCAGAATTGTTAATAAAGTAAGTTCACTTGGTGTTGTTTTACTTGTATCTTCCGATTGTTATTTATGACTGCAATTGATCAGTCTCATGTTGACATATGTGCATTCTGAGCGGATCGCCTCGATATAGCCCTAAGTCACAAGCTTTTGAAGCAAAGATGAACAGTGACTAGAAGTGAAATCCAGGACACGGGTTTCGTCTTATTTGGAACTCATTAACTGAATGTGCCTGCATCTCACAGTTGATGTTCACTCCAGAACTCGAACCCATTAACGCGATGGCATTTAAAGCAAACGGTACAGTCTCAAATACCGCACGATTTCAACAAATCCATCACGCCTAGTATGTTCGCTAGTGATGTTTCGGAACCTTACAAAACTCTAAAAAGATTTATTCTTAAGTGTGGAGATCTAACCAGTCAACAGGGGTTACATCAACTCTTCAACAACATCGATCTAAATATGGCTTAGCAACAGACATATTACTGCGAATGAGAGAGGTCACTGGTCGATAGACTTTTGACAAGATCCTGTTGGGACAACTTTTCTCATTTTAGATTGCCCATCAGGTTCAAACAGTTCTTGTCTCATATCATAACAACGCTGAAGATGAACTGGCTGCATCTGCCGACTATATTTTGTGGATCACCAGAACTTCAGACGCCGAAGTCAAAGAAAAACATTAAACGACACGAAATGACGTCACAGAACTCTGACACGTTACCTTAGTATTCGTCATGACTGTAGACACTCCTCAACTCCCCATAGCTTTTCAGGGAAGCTGTCTGTCTCTAGATCATGAGAGACAGATAACCCGGATTGCTGTTGGTATCATAATCAGTACAGAAAGTCCTCTCGAAATTGTAGAAGACCCTGAGTTTTTTCGAGCCATAAACCGACCGACACGAAAAACGCTTCAAGAAACTTCCCAGCCGGCACAAGTTAACAGTAACTGTGGCCGGGGAGACATAGCCGTCTGCTATGCATCACTGACATGATGACGAAAGTCCGCTACTTCGTAGACACTGGCGCAGAAGTAAGCGCTCTTATAGGTAATTCTAACGACCGACTTCACGAAGCAGTACTCAAATTGCGAGCGACAAATGGAAAACCAATCGCGACTTACGGTGATCAATATGTGTATCTCGACGTATATTTGTAGTGATACTGGGCCCTAATCACACGATCTTCAAAGCTGAACACGATACAACTGGGAAAATATGTATTCAACATTCAATGCGGAGAATAAGCCAACGATGAGGAAGGTTGGAGGGATGAATCCAAAAATTTGAATTGGTCATATGACACGACTTGGCCTTGCAGGCGTGATCATTATTGAGTGTAGTTATACACCTTTTATTCATATTAAATATATTTATCTGTCTATAGCCTGTGTTCTTCACCATATCTTGATGATTGTTACGATGCGATGGGTTGGTGTAGGTAAGAATGTGACTTTCACGTAAGATCTTATAGATTAGACAATTATATCATGGCGAATCAATTTTAAGATTAAGTCTATTATTAGAGCGGTACTAATAACGAAGTAAACCATAATTTAATAGGTTTACGCAAATCCATACACTGGATCCTATTTTTCGGAGATATTTCCACACTAATTATTGGTATTGTCATGTTACAACATCATAATTTACTCATCGATACTCTCAAACGGAGGTAGGTAGATGGAAATACTAATTTATCTGTTGGTGTAACTTTTTTTCTGGTTGTAGACCATGCACTGTCACAATAAGGCAAATGATCGATCCATACTATCAAAAATTACTCGATAAATACCCTGAGATTTACCAGACGCAATCGGAATCGTCATGTCTAATCGACAACATTACATGTCACATCACGACCACAGGACCACCTGTATTTTCGAAAGTGCCGACTAGCTCCAGGAAAGCTGAGGTTGGCTAAAAATGAATCCGACCATATGATAGCCTTCGGAATCATTTGCTTATCAAACAGTGCACAGGCATCTCTCTTGCACATGGTCTCTAAATAAGATAGCAACGACTGGTGTCCAACTGAAGACTGTCGGCGATTGAATGCGAAAACCATTCCTGATCGTTACCCGTTGCCCCACATTCACGATTTCACAGCTACCTTGAAAAATGCAACCGTCTTTTCGAAAATCGACTTGGTTAAAGCATGTAGAAAAATACCTATGGCTGCTGATGACATTCTCAAACCCATTATCACCACACCCTCCGGTCTCTACGGATATTGCGCATGCCTTTCAGTTAAGGAAATACTACACAGACTTTCCAAATATTCATCGATGACGTTTATCGAGGTTTTTGCTTCGTACATGCGTACGCTGATGATTGCTTGACTGCAAGTCCAGACAGAGACTCTCATCTCCAGCATCTTGACCGACTCTCCAGATAATCAAGGCATCCGACCTCTGAAAGGCAACAACCTTTGACATTCTTCTTGAGACTGTTGCTAGACACAAAATCGAGGTGTAGCACTTTCGGCAGGTACCTACGAGCTATTTATTAGGCTGTTCGACACTATCAATACTGTTCAAGTCCGAGAATTCACTCTTCTCAACAAACACGAACCTCTTGCCTTCTATTCAGGCTCATCTTCAGAAAAGTACTCATTTCATGAGTCTCGACAACCGGACTATACTTTACAGTCTACTTCAGATAAACAACTCATTTCTGAGGCAAACAATGCAGTTACAGACGCTTTATTTTGTACTACCTTCTCAAACATTTTCAAAGGAATCGACTTTCTCAAACTCGCTCAACTCCAAAAAGAAGACACTGGTCTTCAGAAATAGTTGTCTTCAACAACAAGTAAGGTAACCTTATTATGTGACACATCCACAAGTAAGAGACGTTCAATCGTGCCGAAACATTATCTGCACAACGTCTTCATCGCGTTGCACCAGCTTTCTCATTCAAGTGTTTGTGCAACCATCAACCTCATAGCAGAACGATTCTGTTGGCCCGGTATGAAAAAAGATGTGAGGGAATGTACACGCTCCTGTGTAATCTGCCTGAAATCTGACATGATTAGACACAGCAAAGGCTTTTTAGGCTCATTCAAAACTCTTGACCACGTTTATCTGAATTTGGTAGGACCTTTACCATTTCCAAATGGATACTCTTGTTTCTTAACGTGTGTAGACTTTTTCACTCGATTGCTGGAAGCAGTACCAATCAAGAAAATTACTGCTGAAACAGTGGCCCACACATTCAGCAAACATTGGTTAGCAAACTCTGGCTGACATTGGATGCACTGCAGCTTGACAAGTTTATGAAACGACACTCCGACTCCCAAGAGAATTCGTGTGCTCCAAACTCTTACACCAGCAGGCTTGCAAACGCAGTGCGTTCAGTTAAACCTGTTTGCGCTTGACCGAAATAAATTGGTGACTTCGTTCAACTTACCCTACGATATAGTTACACGCCTTTGTATACCGCGACTCACTTCGACGATCTTTCAAGGACCCTTTAAAGCTCCTCAGCGTAAACGCAAGTTCCATATCATCGATAAGAACGGGACTAACGATAAAATCAGCACTGATTGCTTCAAAAGTGCGTATTTAGAAGGAAGCGCCATTGATGTTCAATTTCCTTCGATACAATAGAAAGACACGAGTCTCAAAATTACGGTGCTTCACCAAATAATTAGCAATTACAACCATACTTCGTTAGTATCTGACAAACAACCTAGAACTACACTTTCTGGAGGAAGGATAAGGTCTCCAGAACGCCTTAACGAGTACTGCACGTAAGACACTTTATAACACTGTATCATCTGAAATTTTTTCAACTAATGTGTGGATTAGCAAAAACTACTTTTCATATGCTCGTGTATATTTTTTCATTCCAGAAAAACGAGAAACAAAAGTTTTTGCTGCTAATATGCTTGCTTATATGTGTATTTTTTTCAAAAAAATCGTCTTCACGCTATTGCATGTTTAAGAAACTCATGTGTATAAGTTTATTCTACTTTCTTTGTTTGTTTCGTGTCTTCATGCACGCACGAGTGTAATTCGACATGTACTTATATATCCTTTTTTCTTCTCTAGGACGGCCGTAAAAATGAAGGAACCAACGGTGAATCGAAATTTTCATTGTACCTGTTTTGCATTACTATATTGTACCACATGGACCCTTGTAGTTTGGAAAAAGGACCAGACGCTGCAGAACATAGCAAGCTATCAGAATAGTGTTTACTGACGACAAACAAGTTGGTTTAAACTTCTGATTGTTCACTTGTTAGGGTAACCATTGCCCTACTAGGAGGGGTGATCTGTGGCGGTAAATAAAACCCCCAAATCAATAGCTCTGTATGTCTTCGATATTGAAGCTGACTGCATTAGTTTTACTGGACTCACTCAGCTGGAGGCGCTCGGTCACGTATCCGCTCCAGATCACGAGATGGTGAGATCATAAGATGGTGCCAGGCAGATTGAGTGGAAAAAGCGAGACAGTATTTTAGAAACCCTGAAAATGTGATACCGGCCGGATAGAGAACAAAATATGCGGTTCAAAGAAAATGTACTGTGTGAGTAGGAAACAATGTGATATCACAGTATACAAGGCCATTCTACATTGTGGCGAAAGGATGGTTGTAGTTAACAAGTTAAGGTCGAGTACGAATAGTAACAAAAGTTGTTTTCACACCAAGTCTCATTTACCGTCTCTACAATCAAAGCGGTTTAGTCTTTTAATCTTAGAAATAGACCAATACAACATATAATAAATCAAGAAAATTCAGTCTAAAACAGTTGTAGCTGAGGGCGCTCGGTCATGCATCCGCACCAGATTACGTGTGGGAACGCCGTGTTCAACACCTACTGCAATCGCTAGCCAGATTAGATCAAACGATTCTCAATATATTGACAGTCGACAAATATATCTTCCGATCTCCTCGATTCTGTCTTTTGATTTCTCTTGGTGGGTACGAGATATGTTAGGTGTAACTGGTTAAAGCGTTGTCAAACACCGAACACCTGTGCCATCTTCACAGTATTCATCGTCGATGAAACAAAACTGACTACAGGAGCACTGATTTATTCCAATATGCAGTTATTACACATAGTCTCTTTCTAGATACCTTCAAGTTTACACATTTTTATTCTTGTGCACTGCATCAATCTAGCTTTAGCTTCCATGTGTGAAATTAATTAGCCTAAAAGGGTAAGAAACCTATTCAGGACTGTAGGATAAGAAATCAACGGGTTATTGAGGATATTTTTACCACGTTCTGCTAGCCATATGATTGTCAGTCTACAATCCTCCTATAAAATGTAAAAATGGTATAGAAATCTTCGTTTACATAACTAGAAAGCAACAACACACTTGAAGATTGAGTACTGTTATATTCCTAACGACGCATATCTAGTTTCATAATAATGAACGATACTATGAGATTTAATTGCGATCATGTACTTTTCAATGTTAGACGAACACTGAAATTCTAGAATCAACGGACTGCCGTCTCGTCCCACTATGGGACTCTTCAGCAGTGTGCATCCACGACATCACACTGGTAATTCAATCTAAAGACCTTCGGTCTCGTGCACAAACGCCTAAGCTCTAGACTACTGAGCCGGTATCCGACAGCGTTAATGTCTAACTTCAGCCAATCCTTGATATTTTCGGACCAACACCCATCGTCTTTGATGAGTAACTGCTGTATGCCCGACACGGATTGAACTGCACTGGTCATAGCTTCTCACTAGAACTCCGAAAATTACTTCTCGAAGCTAGTCACCAGTGAGCACATGATAATAATATAAGATCAGTAACTTCGTTTAGCTTCACGACTGTAGCGATAAATAAATCTCCAAAATAAGTAATTCCGTAAGTCTTCGAGATGGATGCCAGCCACATTAGTATGACTTGATACGCCCTTGATGACGAGTGGATACACTGTGTAACTCATCTTTTGCAACTACTAGCAAGCATAAATCAAACGCTTCTCAACAAATGGACAACTTTCTATATATAACTTCAAATTCATCCATTCCTGACTTCTGATTTTACCAGACTGGTACACCTCGACTATATGGGCGTTGCGGGTAGGGGCCTCGTCACACTCCGATTATTTGTGATATCTTTAGGAATAAAGAGAATATTCATGTCTTCGGGACACCTGTGTCCATTGACCTGTGGTCTAACATACAAGTATTAATAAATTGGCAAGTGTTTTCTATCCTTAAAACGGCTTGAGTTTTTTTAAGTACAGAAAAAGAGCTTACAAACCATCTTCACCAAGCATCTACGCAAACAGAAACATGTGATGCATGACAACATTTACATCTCAACATGCAGTTAAAGGGCAGTCATACATTAGTAACTCAGGTTAATCAAGTTTCGCCTTCAAATATCTTAGGTTAACATCCTACCAGACAAAATTTCACTTACTTGTTGTTCGATATGGATTGAGGATTAGGAACTACATTCAACAGTTAGCGTTACATAGCGATGTTCGGGCCTCCTTTTACTATTAGGTCAGAGACTGCTGCAAAGTCAAAGTCTGGTTTTTTCCGTAGCATTTACAATGACCCATACAAGTGGTAAGTAGCCGCATATGTAAATCTAGATCGGTAGGTCGCTCGTGAAAAGCATCACAATGTTCGCTTCTGCGGTTTCTGGTTTTCTAATCATACGTGAAGTCTTCAATGCCCCTACCGAAACTCTGTAGACAGAAATTTTTGTTATCAAAAAAATAAAACATTCTCCTTGTTCGTTTCACTTCTTGCTACTATATCCTTCAGCATGTATGTGCTGAAAGGGATCTATATATATTTCTAAACGTGTTCCTCCATAAACTTTGTCCTTAGGTGTCTAAAGTGTCAAGTACAGTATGGCCACCGAAATAGATTACGGCAACCCGTTTGACTGTGTTGAGGTTTCCCGGGCGAGATATAAGCAGCTAAGAGACCGTCAATTGAGGCGACGTCGGGTCATTTTACGACATCTTCTGAGGAACAGTTCATTCTCATTGAGGTTAGAGAACAGCAATCAAATCAGTCTTACTCTGTCAGATTTACTTGGCTACCGCAAACCTTCCTACCTACAGTTTGACGAAGACGTTTGTAGGAAGCGGGCGATTCTGTAAGTTGTACTTTTGTCAGCCTTGCATTCCATACTTGATTTGTCTGTCTACCGAAGATTTAAGTTATCCTAGTAGGAAGTTTCTCACAACCACATGCAACCTATTCTTATCATATGTATTGCGCTACATGATGAGAGATAGGATTCTTCGTACACAGCAATCACTGTGCATCTATAATCCCAGGTGTTTCTGTGGGTTTATTTCATTTAAATGCACCATACAAATATTTTAACGTGTTCAAAATGTTGTGTGATGGCTGATAAATCCGAATATCATTTAGTAGGTATTAGCATAGGATAGTACCAAAGTCCTTATGTCCAAGCTTCCACAACTCACAGCATGGTGAGAGACGAAATTAACTACAGAGGAAATCGGAACTTAAGGAGTACAATTCGAATTAGTACCTAAGTCATCTTGTATTTAGGGTAAGGCTAAACGCATTCCTGTGGGTTTTAACCAAGGTTTTCATGTCTCAGTCAAGAAATATGAGTCGGTCCTACCTTTTTCGTCTCGTTCCGTTTATTTCCAATTCGTTACTATATTAAGGTGAACATTGATTAGGGATGTGTAATAAAGGGCTGGCCAACTTCCTGTCGAAATCTATTGTGGTTTATATTGTCCGTAACATTGTACAAGATCCCACCTTTTATCCAGTCGTAAGTCTTGGTAAAAGTAAGATCCATAAAAATACCACGACGATTAAGTATAACATGATACTTTGTGTTTTGGAACTTTTATATCCAAATGTTTGGGTAATTTTTACTCATCTGGGATACACTAATCAACTGCTGTTTACACAGGATTTTATTTGAGAAGGCTGGGGTTGCTTTGGATTTTTATGAATATTCACACTATCCAACAATCTCAGTAGTTCGCAATTAGTTCAGCTATTTCATATTTTGTGGTTGGTAGAATCGCTGATTAGTTTCGTCAACTTATAATTAGTTTAAACCACTCACCAGTTACTTGTGTATGAGTCACACTAAAGAAACGTTCGCCCAAATTGAAGTCGTAGCTGAAAGTCGAACGCCTTATCCACTAAACTGTCGCTTTTCTTAACTCCAAATGCTAAATTGTGACTGTAAAACCATGTTGTTGACCCCCTCTATCCAGTATCAAAGTAAATGATTTGATCCAAAACATCGTATTTAGGCTGCGAACCTCTTGTACACGCAAACATCAGTAATGGAGTGCCATAAATGAGTTTCAGTTTTTCGGTCATTTAACAAATGTCCGACTAAAGACTCGATTTTATTTCCGCTGGTTATAGTTGTGATGCTTATTACGTTTTATACCTATGCGTATCCGTTTAAAATGACCTCTGACAAGTTTTAAAGTTGTTTCTTAGAGACAGATAAATCCGATATCCTACAGTCGATATATATTATCTCTTGTTAAAATCTTTTTTTTCAACAGACCAATTATTTCTCGTTTAAAATGCCCAGTGCTTAGTCTTAAGCTTCGTCGTGCAATACAGTCTTTCCTAGGCGAATCCGGCACATTAAATCAAGATAATAAACAAATCATACAACAGTGGGATAAATTCAGCCTTGAAGTTGTTGGCGACAAATTAAGACAAACACTGGCATCTTGTATATCAACAAATACAAACAGTAATATAGGAGATAAAGCTTCAAATGACGACAATGTTGTTGGTAAAACAGGAGATTCTAATTGTGATTTGGTCGTCAGAACATTTACTGGTTCAGCTGCTTTTCTTAAAGTATGATGTTTTTAGTTAATTATTGAAATGAGCCCTTTTTAGATGTTTACTAAGCTATGAGAAATATTAAATGAAATTTAATGTATATAGGGTGTTAATGACAAGGTTGGGGATAGGTTTTGTCATGAATAGTCATTTAAAAAGTAATTATAGTAAATAAACTCATGAATTGTGCAATCTTTTAAAAATCTCACTAACTGGAATTAACCCTCACTGCTTTTTCGTGTATAGCTTGATGATGGGTTTCTTCACTCCTATAAAGTGTAACTTTCTGTGAGCCATTAGTTAGACTGACTTTAATATTATTGATCATGCCAAAGTATAAATTGCCCTGTAGTAAAAGTTGATCGAAGTTGAATATAATAGGTATTAGAGTTGTGGCTGCTAATACAAAAATATTCCGATAATAAAAGTGGATAAACGCTGTTTAGTTTGTTAAATTCCCAACGTTGCCATTAGACTTTATATTTTCGAATGAATGTATGTTAAATTGACTCCCATATGTCTTTAGATTCTCTATATCATGTTATAATTGAACTCGTTACATGATCATGGGTACTTTTTATCATTCATAGCTTAATTACGATGGTTAGTAGAATGAAACCCAGCATAAATTCCCACTCGTCTTCTTTTGTCAGTTCTTAAAGTCCCTGACTGTTGATCTGACTCGTGTTGATAAGCGTAGACTACCTGGTTATGTTCGCATGATAATTGTTATTAATGGTTAGACATTTGGGAATAACCATGGCTCAATATCGATCGCATCGACATACTTGTATTCATTTGTCACCTTTCCATAAATTTTGGGTTTTAATATGATTTCATACTTTTAACTTGTTTTCCATCCCATGTAGTTAAGATTTTCACTATCATTGATACGGTTATTATTTCAACTTTGTTGCCATTCTTTTTTAAAATTCATCTCGTGTTGATGTGATGTATTAGTTTACATCAGTTCAGATTTATTCCAGAACCTACATTGATTATCACCAACTATTTCATCTCGTGTGATTCAGTTACCCCACGCAAGACAGAATTCATTTTCTGGATGAAAAGACATCAAAGCTCTGAGGGTTTGTATTTCGATGGTCAAACTGCTGTATCAATAGTGAATTCTGTAAACACACAAAATTCAGCATTTATTCATCCTGAAGTCATGTTACAAGCTTTGATAGTAATTCTGATTACAGATTGACATCTGTCTAAGATGTTCTGGCAATCAAGGAACACTGGACATTTGTTTTGTCGTACTTTGGTGTTTTTTTCACAACCATTTCTTTTTATCGAGATCCAATCCAGCATCATGTTCATAAACACGTGACCATCAAACTATATGCTTACATTTGCCTATTTTAGTCGTTTTCTATTAACCTACAACTACGATGCTGCAGAGGAGCTGCCATCTATTATCTTGGTTAATTTCATCTTAAAGATCTAAGGTTCCAATTCCATACCGTAGTAAAAACCACTTTTCCAACGTGTTTTCCTTGTTTCTGTTTTTTATTTAAAATAAATGAGTGTCAAAATGACATTTTGTTCAATGCCACGAAAATTGAACGTCAGGAAACAATTAGGTGATTCTTTGATATCAACAGATGTCTGTTGGCCAACCTGTATGATACAGAATTTCCCACCTAATTAGTTGAAATTACATCCAAATAATCAATACTACATTTTTTCTATTGTTTAACGGTAGCATGTGCATATTTACTGAAATTGCGTTATGAGATCTTTTTTGTCATCCATTTTATTGGTGATGTTATGAAAATCAATACCAGCAGTACTAATCCATCTTATTTGTTTTGTTTTAAATTTCGGAAATCTTATTCTATTTCGTTGTCATTTTTTATATGGAAATTTCTTAGTTAATTTTGTCTTCCAAACTTATTCTATAGTGTACTTAGTGTTGGCAGTCAGTCAGCTACAACGTAGGACCAGGCACATATATGCATCGGTCCAAGTTGCCATACCTCATTAGCACAGCAAGATGAACAGCGGATTCATAGAAGTAGTTAATTCAATGGTGGTAATATATAAAAGAAAGATTGTGTATAGGGGAAGAAATAATTAGTTATTAGAAAGAAAGATATGAAGTGATTTTAATCTCATAGTTTAAGGGAAGACAGAGTGTATACACCTGTAGTGAACAAAACACGGGTGGGAACAATCGAATGTATTTAACACAAAATTACTGGACTTGTTAATGAAATCTAACAATCATAAAATAAATGCCTAATTTGCAAAATGTCCATCAATTGTCTCATAATGACTCAGACTTCATTGTCCTTGCATTTTCATACAAATTGCATTCTATTTCCATTCTTTACTGTTCGATCCTCTTCTCTGTTTGCTGCCAGACCTTCTGTTCACGACTAACATCATATACTACTTATCCCAATATAAGTAGTACACACCACACACCTACGCTATTGTGATAGATTCTGAGCCATGTCACCAAGAGTCTCCAACTATTGGTTACGATATCCACGCAGACCCCAACCAAGTAATCTATATCTATCAACATGGCTCAGACTAGAATTTAGTGACTTCAAACACTGATGCCACGTTTTGGTTTGGCCGCCCCTAACTTTCTTCCAGTCGTATCCAACACTAGTCAATGTTGCGCGTCGTGGTAATCGGTGTTCAAGCATACGCAACACGTGACCCAATCATCTCAGTCGATGAAGATTCACAACCTCATCAACTGATTTACAATCATTCCCTAATACCCTGCGTCTAACCTCACGTAGTGTTGGCAGCAAGACTAAAGGAGGCAAACTCATTAGATTGTTAATCTATGGATTGAAATTTATACTTTCACTTCAATATCATAAACGTATTATTTTATCTAATTTGTTTCTATTATGTAGGGAACTCAAAGTGCTAATCCACATAATGATTACTGTCAACATTTTGTGGATACTGGTGAACGACCACAAAATTTTATACGTGATACCGGTACGTTTTAGATTTTTTCTATTTGTTCTATTATTTCTTATTACATGACTTGTTTGTCAGCCAATTTCAAAATATAGATAATTAATTTGTTTAAGACATAATAGTCATGATCATAATGTTTATGTAGGTTATTCAATGTTTATCATCTAAATTCTCAGTTCATAACAACACAGTCGAAATATTCACAGTATAAGTTTTAAGTACTTATTTCTTTATATGTATATATTTTAGGTCTGAGAAATCGATTTGAAGAATATCCTAAATTACGTGAGTTAATTCGATTAAAAGATCAGTACATTCAGTCAAAGGCTACACCTCCTATGTATTTGTGCGCTGACTTACGAACATTTGATTTAAATGAGCTAGACTCAAAATTCGATGTTATTCTGATTGAACCTCCTTTAGAAGAGTATCATCGAATGAATGGTGCTGTATTTGATCAATATTGGAGTTGGGATGAGGTTAGTTTATTCAGTTTATTACTTCTCTTACTGTTGCCAATCTTATCAATATTCTATTTGATCTTAATACTTCATGTTTTTATTCTACACCTACACACAGTCTGTTAGTTGAATTGTTAAACCATTCGACAGTTATTTCTTACAGAATACTGAGAATAGAACAGTTTAAATTCAACTACCAAACCTTAATAATGATGCGTGGTGATGTGTTTTCAATATGCTGTTATTTTTATTATAATATGTGTGATTTATCAAGCAAGGTCTGGTACGAACTTTGCAACAAATAAGTCAATTTAAGCAATCGATTAGTATCACAAACCGTCACATATAGAGTGTGGCTCATAACCAAGTATGTGAATCTGTACTTAGTAACTGAATTACAGTAGATGATACTGTGATTATAATCATATTTGGTTGTAAAATAAGGGTAATGGGACACTTGTACAGTGGTCCACAATATGTGGTAAAAAATGGTAAATGAACGTCAGTAATAGACAAAACAAAACTGCCAATAGATTAATTTATGGATAAATTAAAGTCAAATTAATCAATCCAGTCTGGTTTAATGTGGTGCCGAAAAATTATTATGGTTTTATCTTCTATTGTCTTTGAAACGTTCAGTATACTGATCAAACCAGTGGTAGAATCTATCGATTTTCCAGCATATCGGTTATTTTACAATATTACTCAAACGTGCTCAAATCACTCGAAGAATTGGTTGTCATCAAAGACTTTAAAGTTTGAACACTAATTATTGATAAAGTAAATTGGAGAATTGGATTTTCTTTCTATACTACTATTCATTTAGAAATATTTGTACTTGGAATCATTAAGTATGGACAGACATGAACTTCATTAACTATCTATTTCAGAACTTCAGCTTAGTAGTCTCTTGACTTGTGGAATCCCGAACTAAAAACATAGGTTTTGTGTAAAAGCAATCCATATTCATCACTATTCTAAAGTTCAAAATGCTTCTGAGAATCCAACGTGATGCTTGATCTGAATTTGAGTCGTCAGAGTCTATTGGCTTCGTTGTATCGTAGCTTATGTTCACTACACCGTCGCACAAACTGAAATTTATATATATAATCTATTCTTTTTTAATTGTGACTGAACCTGAGCTAATAGTTTGTAATTCACATTTAAACTCGGATCCATTGTGAAGTATATTGTTAAGTTTGAAGGGTGATTGCTTGAACTGAATGAACAGCGATTTTAACTCACCACTCAATATAACTGACATTTCAACATTCACATTTCGTCTCTTTTGTCATTGTTGTAAAAAATTTTCAAAAATGTACATATTTCCCTGTTTACCATTATTGGTATAGATTGAACGTTTAGAAATTGAACAAATCGCTGCTCCACGTGCATTTGTTTGGATATGGTGTGGGTCAGGTGAAGGTTTGGATGCTGCTCGAAAAGTAAGTGTTTCAAACTTTCTTTACCAACTGTAAATAATAAAATTGACTAGTTCTTGAAACACTACGTTAGTAATGTTGCGGTTGAGCAGTGTATATGATGATAACTCATTCGCATCACGTTGAAACAGTGAATTCTGTCGCCTAGACACGCTTAACAACTGTCTTCGCAGCGTCTTTACTATTCTATTCGTATGGGATATCTATTCTGGTGCTCAGCTATACTAGTATTTTTATATATTAGGTCAGCCAGCCATCCTCACTGTAGAAGCTCGCATAGATGTGCATTGTCTCAAGTTACAACACATTCACAAATAAGTAAATAAATCTTCTGGTTTGAAAGAAGCATTAATGATTATCTAAGTCACTGCAAGTGACTATTCAGTTTATTTTAGTTCGATAATATATGCCAACGTCACTAAATGTATCCATCATATGTATACTATACAACTCCTGAGAAATTCTTCATTTTATGAAGAAATATTCTTTTATCAATAGACTATCTCTCCAACTTTCATTTTCCTTTGAAAGGACTAGTCGATTCTTCATTTTTTTCTAGTGCTTACGTAAATGGGGTTTTCGTCGTTGTGAAGATATATGTTGGATCAAAACAAATATCAACAATCCAGGACATGAAGCTCTTGAACCGAATTGTGTTTTTCAACGTACAAAAGAACATTGCTTAATGGGTATACACGGAACTGTTAGACGTTCCACTGATGGAGATTTTATTCATGCTAATATAGACATTGATCTGATCATTGAAGAAGCTCCTCCACAAGGCAGTTATGCTGCCAAAGATAAACCAACCGAAATTTTTCACATTATTGAACATTTTTGTCTTGGAAGACGAAGATTACATTTATTCGGTAGAGATAGCACATTAAGACCCGTGAGTGAAATATACATACATATATATAGTAATATAGGTTTTCTGACTTTAATAATTTGCTTTGTTCATATATGAATCATTTTTACTAATAGGCTTCATCCTAAACTGATATCAGATTAAACAAACATTCGAAACTTAAAGTACTAGAAAATGGAGGCACATTTCCCAAACTAATCGTGTGATAAGTCGACTTGGATTTGTGAGAATCTGTCTCTCCATACAAACTTCAGATCTTGAGTAACACGCAAATTACGAACTATTATTAAGCATTCGGTCACTCAAATAATCTCCCGTTGCAATTGATCTATGAAAGACTGCTTATTCACACTCTTCTCTTGAATGAAGTTGCATTGTTAATGCTGATGGTATTTATCTTACTAACAAATGATGTGTGTTTCTTAATTAAAAACGTTCCGGTCACATACTTGATGTAGTATGTATGTTAATATGATCGTTTAATATGATAATTTGTCAACCTCAAAACTAATTGCTTGGAAGACAAAGTTAAAAATACTCGTCCTAATGACGAAAAATCGGAAATTTCCCGCAAGACTATAGATATGCGAACCAGATTATTCAAAAGCGTACGGTAAACAAAATATCAGTTGTGGAATGTGTATGTGAAATCAACTGGGCTGTTACTATGTCTGACCATACAGTATAACAAAAATGTTGTTACAGTGACCAACATCTTACAAGGTTTCCTGTGATAAGTTTTTTTATTTCCATGTTGAGAAGGAAATTTTATAAGTCTATGTAATTAACCTTTAAGTGATTCTCTTTGTTCAATTACCACAAAATCAAGGTTAGCGATATTTCCGAATTTAGAAAATAACATTTGTCAGAGTTGTTAGACTGAAAGAATGCAGAAAAATACATATTAACTGGGAACATCTACATTATTTTAATGGATTACAGTGTCTATGTAAGATTGAATGTAATATTTTACATGAAGTTGTTACGAATGTTTAGTTCCGCCTTCATCATAATACGTTTTCTCTTATATTAGGGTTGGGTGACAGTAGGTAATGAACTGTCTGCATCGAATTATGACCCGCGTATATATGCTAATAATTTTAATAAAGACCCTAATGGATTGTTGCTGGGAACAACTGAAGAAATTGAGCGATTACGGCCGAAATCTCCGCCACCACGTCATACAAACCCGAATACTGCAACAGGTGCTCCCAACACAATTTCTTCGCTTTCAGAAGTTATACCTGGTCCTGTTTGTCCTAATCCCGCTTTGCCTACTGGACATATACCTCATTCAATAGCTTCGACATGTTCTGTTAGTAATTCTGTTGTATCGAATATCACTTCCATTCCTGGCATTTCTGGTAAGTATCTATAAAATTGGGGTGAAATGCTTCAAATTTCCAAGCTTATACATATTAAGTTCGGTGATTGGATCCTCAACCATGAGAGTTATTAATTCGAATTTGATTTATTTTCTTTTTTTGACAATAGGAAAGGTTAATTGCATAGTAGAAGAATAAACTTCCTAATCTGTGTACATTATTGAATAGTTTATATTGTATGCTAGTTTTATTGCGAATCTTTCTAGAGAGTTAAAATTTTTGGGTTACGTGATCACTATAAAGTTAAGGTATTGGGGTACAGGAGTAGTAAGCTGTTTTTATGTCAATTTTGATATGCTACTTAGGGTCAGACTATAGCAGTTTTGCGGTGGTTTACAGATCTTAGCAATAAGAAATGAAACTCAGGATCTTCATCTTAATGCTTTAGTTTTAAATTGCTGAATTGGAATTTAGTGCCTCAAATTTCTAATTTCGGTTGATAGGTGATATACCACAACGGTCATCCAGTACGATCGGTTAGTAATTGACACACTCACGATATAGTTGAACTGAACTCCAGCAAGTTATAATCAAAATAAGAGACTACCACAAATATGTGATCACTCAATTCGCTGAACCACGTTACCACAACAAGGTGAATAGTAAAGGGGTCGAAATAATTGTAACAGTGATGAGAATGATTCAATATCGAGGATATAGTTCGAAAAGACAGAATGTGAAGTTATGTTTGGGGAAACATTGAAACTCAAGAAGTATAACAAAATAGAGAGTGAATATACCTGATCTATGTCACACTATCTATAATCAATAATCACAATTGTTGCTGGAATCTCAACCAGGTATTCGACATTAAAAACGAATAATCATTTCTGAGTATGTATGGTGGTTATGTACATGATGTACTTACGATTACCTCATGTTCAATGGGTCAAATTAGGACCACTATTCTATATGTTCATTAGAAAATGTACCTACTAGCGTAAAGTAAACAAGTTAATAAATTATAGTTTATGTAGTGTTAAATCCATCTCTTTAGTTTTGTTTCATTGTGCTGATCCACACTCTTCTACTCATATTTCTATCATAAATACTGCTTATTGAGTCTTTTTTTACCTTGGTTAATTTTGATATTCACTTAAATGTATTTACTTTTTCAATGGAGATCATTTCTCTACATTGATAATATGTAGTCATGAAAATTTCAAATAAAGTTTTGACTGATACATTACTCTTTCTGTCGGTTTATCTTTTTGTCAAGATAAGGATTTTTATGCGCAAAATATGTTAAAGGTTGATTGAAGTTTTACTTCTTATCAGTGTGATCATATCTTCTCCTGCTATGATTTCCCTTATTTACAACCCAGCTTATTCCTATTGCTTAGTATTCTTGGACACTCGACAAGTCATTAAATCAGAACACGGTTGAACAGGAAGGAAATTACATTCCAAATAATAAGGTTAGATGGAAGTCAGAAGCACAATAAGAGGAATGTTAGTATATTTATAGTTTTTACATGAGAAGATTTTAGAGTCTTCTCCAGGTATTGACTAGCGCTGATTGCATAAGAACTAGTCAATCAGTGTGCACCAACACAATCGTTCACGGAACGTGCTTGAATTCAATCTATGTCCCGCTAACACCTCCATACATTCACTTTTTGATTCTCATGCTCTTTCCACCACATAAGTTTCTTAGTTATTATTCTCACTTGTTTTTCCTAGGCCACCCTATACGAAGATTTAATGCTACAAATGTAATTAAACCTGTCAATTCTATTGGGTCATTAACTAATTCTTCACTTCTGGGCTTACCATCAGTTTTACAAAGTGTAACTAGTCGAATTGGTCCCAGTAAGTGAAAATATTGCAATTGAAATTGAATTGATGATTTACTAATATCATATAATAGATTCATCGTCATATCACTAATTTTATTGTCATTCCTTCTCATGAATAATATAAAATTATACATTTGATGGTGGGTCCTCTTGAAGATAAACGAATTGTTTTATGAACTTAAACGTTCTGTAACTTTTTTACACGCTTCATTGTGAATCAGTGTATTTGTGTAAATCGAAGCAAAAATCATGAACGAATGATTCGTTATACAAATGTTTTAGGATTATTCATGTTTAGTTAGTCAGTCAGTCAGTAACAACGTAGAACTTCGTACGTATGTACGTACATCAGTTCGAGTCGCCATACCACATTAGCGCACTGTTCATGTTTAACCCTTAATTGGAGGATACTTCATATATTTATTCACTGTTAGTTTTATTATCTGAATAATATATCAGTCCTGTTTTAATAGTTTCAAGGCCTGAACTAAGGGTAGGGAGTGAAGTAGTCGAACACGTCGACAATTTCACTTATGTTGGAAGTCTGATCAGCCGAAATGGGTTGGTGTCTGACGAAATCTCAGCACGGAGTCAAAAAGTTCGTTTGGCTTTTACCAACTTACGTCACTTATGGCAAAGGTGAAACATCTACGAGTATACTGCGCGGCCGTTTCTTTCTGTTCTACTTTACGGCTGCGAAACGCGGCCATTATGAGTAGAAGATATTCGTAAGCTACTAGTATTTGACCACAGATACCTTAGAAATATTGCTTGCATCCAACAAAAGATTAGCTATGAAGGAAAGAATTTATTTCTGAAATGTAGTTTGAATTACAGTAAGATTATCATATCATTTACCAAGTTGTTTGTAATGAAAAGTCAGTTTTGTATATAGTATAAGTCAAGTAAATAGTAGTAATATCACTCAACAGCGATAATGAAGACAAGTTAAAATCTATAGAAGGCAACTTTATGTTGTGATCTTAGTTTGATATCTCTTAAAGTATGTTTTCTTTCAGATTTTTCCATGACTTTTTGTTTCGTTCACAGATACGAGGCTTAATACGCGTACACCGATTAATGCATTGTCAACTTCTAATTCTCCACGAGCACTTGCTGCATTACAGGTTGCTGCAGCCGCTCATCAAAGCTCTATTCATCATTCACATGATTCTCCTCTATGGTCAACTCCAAATAATTTTGCCGTTGCGTTAGCTGCTGCAGCAGCAACTCATAATTTACCTCTTGCCTCAGCATTGAATTCCTTAAATTCAAGGACTCCTATTTCTGATTCACATTTACTTCCTGGACTTACCAGCGCTAATAAACTGAATCCAACTCTGTTAGCAATGTTAAATTCTTCAAATCCCGTTGGACCAGTA
The DNA here is from genome assembly GCA_944470405.2 of Schistosoma mattheei. NCBI lineage: Eukaryota > Metazoa > Platyhelminthes > Trematoda > Strigeidida > Schistosomatidae > Schistosoma > Schistosoma mattheei. Next base: position 5,581,908 of record OX103948.1, on the reverse strand, counting down.
GGTCTATCATTACTGAGTAGTATTATTCGAAGTAATGTTTCTGGAAAGCATCCTAATAATCCATGGCATTGAATCTTGAATGATATTACTCTTTTTTGTAGTTATGTATCATTATTTTGATGTTAACTGTTATATTTTCATTTATATCCCAACCAAATAACAAGAAACGTACCTACAACTGTTACTCCTCGTGAAGGAACATAGGCCGTTCACCAACATTCTCCATCCAACCCTGTCCTAAGCAATTCCTTCCAGTCATCATTCATCCTTTTCATGTCTGCTTCGATTTCCCGACGTAATGTGTTCTTTGGTTTTCCTCCTCCCGCTTTACCTGGACTTGGAGCCGGCAGTAACCCTAGTAGGGCTACAGGTGGAGTTGAAGACAATATGGCATGTCAAAAACGTACCAGGGACATCTTATTGTGTCCACCAGTCTATCAAATGGATCATAAATGTAATGTGGTACAGGGTCTTAATATATCTATCTACGCACAAAGCTGAACGTACAATACTGGCCATCAAGCTCATGTCAAAATTCTTACCTAGGCAGTGTTAGAATAAGAATAAATATAGGTTTCTGACCGTGTTACAAACCAGTTTATTCTGCTAAAATTGCAGAAATTGGTGCGAATTATGAATTCAGCTTTTTGTGCGGTTTCATATTTACGACATTCGGTAGAAATACTGGGAAGATATTTTTCGTTGAAAAAATGAGTCAACCTTTTAATGATTTCAGACGCATAGGAATTTATTCTCCCATAGCATCTGTTATGGTAACAGATATCACATTTTCGTAACGAGAATTGCAAGAGCTCATTCTTTTGTAAGACGCCCTCGCTTACTTATATTCTGACTTATCCTCTTCTACCTGTTCACAATATACTTTTGCGAAGTTAATTTCACCTTCATTACTTCACACAAACTTTCGAATGATATTATCAGATTAATTTAAATGGCTTAATATCAAGCTTCATGTTATTTTTCATCAGGTATTTATTTGAATAATAACAAAATTCCTTAGGACTTTCGTTTATACGCTAAGTTTTCAGATCATAGCCTATAATACTTTCCGGTCTCGAATTATTTCCCATATCTCTCGGTACGAAGTGGTGAATTAGTAATCGTGTGCACCATAGTTTCCTCACATCGTTGATGTTAATGGGCGTGCACATATTCATTTGAAATAATTTTGTTCTAGCTTTGAGTTCCGATTGTCTCTTCAATTCCGTTTCACTTTTAGTTGGCTGTGCTAGTTTTTGATTTACTTAACCATATATTCTAGCAGCTGTCGTATCGAACAACCGAATTACTTATTATTCTTGATCTATACGAGGGAGATGGATACTTTACTGAATAATTTTAGGTAGCGTTTATTGCAACTGACAAACTAATTGCTGCTCATCTTTGAGGCAAATTAATATAAAATTGTTCCTTGCGGAAAGGCAACATTATTTTCCATCCATGATTTGAGTACCTTCTGGGTGTACAGAACAAGTTGAAAACAATTTGGATGCTCATTACCCTTTTGATTTCTTAGCACTGTGGGTACATAACAGATACACCAACATTCATGTGGAAACACATGGTAGAAAATAAATCCTCAAAAGAAATAGTTCTGTAAGTCTTCGACATTGATGATTACCTTGTTATTTGAACTGGTCACACCTAACTGAAGGCGTTTGGCACCACGTGCGGATGAGCCGTGATACGCATCCCTTGCGACTACTACCAAGCTCGGCGATGCTACAATTTATAGAGGGACCAATCAGATTAATAATGGCGGGTCTTGAGTTTTGGTGCGAAATTATCTAATTGATTTGGCTAAATAGTTATGGCATTACAGTTCATACCAATTTATGATGAAAACCCTAAATCTAATTCCCAACCCTAACCTTCAACTGTAAATATTAATCGTAATTCCTCACATGGGTTTATAACCCATGGTGCTGATGCTGGCCTTGTTAGTTTTAGTCAATACCATCAACTTAAGACACGAGACCAAGCATACCATCGGATCAAAACATGGCCTAAAGTAGATCATTTCTTCCACGATTAGCACCCGAATTCTCTATCTCTGTTTATGTAATGCTGACAGTTTCAGTCCTCATAGTGAATTAAAATGGAAAAACCTAAATAAGGCTGACAAAGATTTACTTCTCACTCAGAAACAAACCTCGAATGAATATTGTCAACATGGTATGGACGTAACGGTTCGATCTAACTCTGGATCTATTATGAATTCATATTAAATATATTATTGTGCCGCCAAGTTCGAGTAAACTCCCTTAGGCTTTTTATATATCAATACTGCTAACTGTCACGGATAGGCAAATCAGTATAGACAAGCATGACTTCGAGGTTAGGATATATAAGTAAGATAGCCACATCACGGTGCGTAAACTTGTAAATTAGATCTATCAATCCGTTAGTTTATATAACTTAGCCTATAATAATCATAGTCCCAGAAATCACACCTGGTTTCCATCTTATTTCATGGCATCAGTGAGTTACAATTTGTTTCGCTTTAAACGGTTCAAAATATTTACGGTAAGAAAGTGTTCTTCTAAGCATTTATATCTGAATGTATGTAGCGGTAAATGAATTCCGGAAATCAATAGCTCTGTAAGTTTCCGACATCTGATTCTGGCCGCATAAGTTTAACCGGACTCACCTCCTAAATACGCTGGGTCACGCATCTGCACCATATCACCAGTGGGTACGCTGTGCTCCACATCCCTTACAACCGCTAGTCAGCTTAAATTAGTCCATTCCCAATACATTGATAACCTATCAAGTGTATCTCCGAACCTCTTCGTTTCTGACTCCTGATGTGACTAGGTTGGCGCATTTCGATTATAAAATGTGTTACTGGTAAGGGCGTTGTCGAACTCCGACTACATGTGGCATCTTCATGTACTTCGGGTTGATTACGCCCCCAAGCGATTCCAGAACATTCTTCGAATAAAATGACTTTCGATAAGTCAAAGTCTACGTCCGTAGCGTATGCATGTGCGCAAATTATCTATTATCTTCCCAGAATGTCAAATGGAGTCGGGAACCATATGTTTGTAAAAATAAGCTAACTTAAGCGCTGGAGATGCAAGTCATACCGGATGTCCGTTGCCGTGAGTCGGTCCCTATATTTTTTTCCAACCAAATACTGAATCTAAGACAACTGACTACGAATCTAACATAAACATCGTCCGTCGTACTAGACACTCAAAAAGCTTTATAGGAGCCAAGTCAAAACGCATTTAAACATAAATAGACTTAAGGTGATACTATAAATATAGTTGTAGTAATAGAAAGTCCTTCAAAATGAATCCACTCAAGCCACACTTACTGGGGAAAATTGAATGCAGGTAAACAGTCATTCCATTTTCAGCAATCTCTTGATTAAAGTAGATGTTTTTCTGCTTGTAGACACCTTTCTAGGTCAACTATTTTCTACTTCTGAACTTCATCGAATAAATATCCATCTGAATGAGCGGTAAGTCTTTACTTGTTGGGAATGTGTTGGGTATATGTAAAATAAATCGTAGTTAGATTGGTCAAGGCTCTGTATCAGTGTTTTCAGATTTTGCTTCATCTGCCAGTCTACCTTGCGGATTTCAGTTGGAATATTTGTCATGAAGCGAGAATTGTCTTAGAAAATTTACGACAGGAATGTTGGTGTCTGTTGAACACTCTCAGTCCAGCAATCGAGAAAGTCCTTCCCCGTCTCAAAAAGGCTTATTTAAAGACCTAGAATAGAGATATCTGATTAATGATAAGTATAGTGCCGGATTAACGGCGTTTGGTATATAAGCTCATAGAAGCCTTAGAATCTTGTATGGAGTGAAGTAGTATATAACATCAGCCGGAAACCTCGTCAGCAGGCTTAGATCAGCTTGAAGAGGAAACAAAAATGGAAGTACAAAAGGATTATGACTTGGAAGAATCATACAGGATGTGAAAGACGAAATTTTGCGATTGGATTATTCGATGTGTAGTTCTTATATTTTATCAAGAGATTCTGTAATTTTTGTGTTATAATACATTTGCTTGTCCCCACTTGTAAGTTCGTTCATTACACTGGTACGTTTATCAGCGGTGCAGAAAAGGCACACCAACTTAACTGATAAAAGAAAATGAGAAGGTTCGATTTGTGTCAACCGTACTGAACGCCAACTGGATATCCAAATCGTTAGACACTGGTTCAAGCATACACGTGACTACGGAAGCCCCCTGAATGCCCTGGTACGGCCGAGAGTGGGGAGAGTCCGCTCTCCCTCTCGAAATACTCTCACACGGCCACGCGTATACAGCCTCTGCCAGGGAAGTCCTACTCATTGCCTTCTCGTGGCGGGGGTGTTGTTTACGAAAATGAGAGGACGAAAAGCGAATGTCCGGCGCTTTAACCGGATTCCAAATCAATGGTGCACATGGGCTCCAGTATCCTGCGGGAACGAATGGCGTATGAACCAATCGTTGGTCACCGGCTACCATGGGACTGCATCTCCTTACGATGCTCCACTGCCTTGTGGGTTAGACCTTTAGGTCAAAGGCTCGGGGAGTGGCCCCCTAAGATAACCACCTGCTTCGGTTTGGGCACCCGGGCAGTATCACAGCCCACACACAAATTGATGAACTCTTTATGCCTATGGAAATTACCTTTCTCGCTTTGAAAAACAAACAATTGATTCAGATTATTATCATTACAATTATTGTCATTATTAATACTATTATTATTACTATTGTTGTCATTATTATTATTATTATTTTCCACATTATTCACCCTCTTTTATACTTATACAGCGGCTCGTCTTTGGTGGAAATTCGACTGTATCTAAACGTTCTCGAGTCACTGTCCGGTTGAAAATTGTATGTTACCACCGAATACGAGGACTGAAGCAGTTTTTCTGAAACCACGTGCACCATTCAAACTGGCTGCCTTCAACGTTCGCACATTTATGCAGGTCGGACAACAGATAGGGCTGGCTATGTCTTTGGAAAGTCTTAATATCGATGTTTGTTGTCTATCCGAGACCCGTATTCAAGACTCTGGCGAAGTACTACAAATTCGATCTCCATCTGTCGCTTCGAAAAGCTTGTTTTACGTGCGCTTATCCGGGGACCCTGTGGCATCTTCGTCTGGTCTTGCTGGCGTTGGTGTCGCACTAAGCGCTAGAGCTGAGGCAGCACTAGTCGATTGGATCCCCATTAACAGTCGGTTATGTGCTGTTAGATTAGAAAGTTCCATCAAAGTGAGAAGAAATCGGCGTGAGAAACGATGTCTTTTCGTCATCTCCGCCTATGCCCCGACAGATTGCAGCCCGGATGCAATCAAGGATGAGTTTTACCACCAGTTATCAGTTCTTCTCCAGAAAGTGCGTTCGACAGATATTGTAGTACTAGCCGGAGACTTGAATGCTCAGGTCGGGCGTCTAGGCACAGAAGAGAGTCGTTTAGGTGGCCGATGGGGACTCGTTGGTCGCAGGTCAGATAACGGGGACCGTCTACTGCAACTTTGCACAGACCACAACCTGTTTCTGGCTAGCACTAACTTTCGGCACAGTCATCGCCGATGTGCCACCTGGCGTCCTCCCTCTGCATCTCAAGCCTGGACTCAGATTGATCACATCGCGATCAGCTACCGCTGGCGTGGTTGTGTAAAGACTGCCGCTCCTTTTGGAGTACCTATCTGGACTCTGACCATGCCTTGGTCTGCGCCAATCTTGCCTTACTTTTCAGTGGACAACGAAGTGACCGCCATCAACGGATTGATGTTAGCAAGCTGGTTGCAACTTCTGTTGCAAGTAAGTATCGAACCGAGCTAGCCTCTAGGCTAGCTACCACTCCACCGAAAAGTATAGATGAGCATTGGTTGCAATTGCATGACGCCATGAAAATGGCGGGAACAGTCAGTTGTGGGTTTGCGAAACGTCCCGCTTTAAGCACTGGGTTTCTTCTGGTTCCTTACAACTCATTGAAGCCCGTCGGTCTACTCCGGGTGACCGTGAGTTTGACCATAAACGAAGGATGTTACGTAAGGAAATTGGGCAAAGCTTGCGTAAGGACCGAGAAGCCTGGTGGTCGATGCGTGCTAATGAGCTGGAAGCAGCAGCTGCATCTGGTAACTACCGGAAGCTCTTCCAGCTCATCCGAGCCACTGGCAGCAAGAAGTCTGGTGTGAGTGAAACAATCTGCGAGGATGATGGGATGCCAATCACTAACATCCATCGACGTCTTGGACGATGGGCAGAATTTTTCGAAGGGCAGTTCAACTGGCCTGCTGCTCCGGCAACATCGGTCAGACTGTCCTGCCCTCCATGGCCGGTGACGACTGATCCACCAAATGAGGAGGAAGTCCGCAAGGAACTCCAACTCTTGAAGCGTTACAAATCACCTGGCCCAGATGACTTACCTCCGGCTCTTTTTAAAGATGGTGGTGACTTTTTGACTAAGGAATTGACGACGTTGTTTACAAAGGTTTGGGAACTAGAGAGTGTACCAACGTCATGGAATGAGTCGATAGTTGTCCCTATCTTTAAAAAGGGTTCACGTCGTTCTGTAACAACTATCGGGGGATAAGTTTACTTCCGATTGCGTCCAAGCTATTGGCTTCCGTCATTCTTCGTAGGTTGTTCAAAACCCGAGAAAGATTGACTCGCGAGGAGCAGGCTGGGTTTCGTTCTGGTCGAGGATGTATTGATCATATCTTCACCCTCCGCCAAATGTTAGAACACCGCCATACTTTCAAAGGCCAACAATCGTAGTGTTTCTTGACATCAGGGCTGCCTTCGATTCGTTGGACAGGACTGTTCTCTGGGATTGTCTATTGAAGAAGGGTGTGCCTGAGAAGTTTATTAACATCCTAAAAGCCCTATATAAAACACCTCAGGCAGAGTGAGGGCATACAACCACCTCTCTCCATTGTTCCATTCGAGCAGTGGGGTTAGGCAGGGTTGCCCAATCTCACCATTCCTCTTCAACTTTGCCATCGATGACATTCTGGAAACAGCTCTGATGAATGTAAGTAATGGTGGTGTGGATCTGTTGCCTGGAGAAAGACTTCTCGACCTTGAGTATGCGGACGATATTGTCTTACTGTGCGATAATGCCCAAGGCATGCAATCCGCACTTAATCAGTTGGCAATCAGTGTCCGTAGGTATGGTATGTGCTTTGCACCTTCGAAGTGCAAAGTACTTCTACAAGACTGGCAGGATTCTAATCCTGTACTCACCCTGGATGGTGAGCAGATAGACGTAGTTGAGAAGTTCGTGTATCTGGGTAGCTGCATAAGTGCTGGTGGGGGTGTGAGTGATGAGATCAATGCACGAATAGTGAAAGCCAGAGCGGCTTATGCCAATCTGGGCCACCTTTGGCGCCTTCGTGATGTTAGTCTGGCTGTAAAAGGTCGGATCTACAACGCGTCGGTGAGAGCAGTTTTGCTCTATGCTTGTGAAACCTGGCCTCTCCGAGTTGAGGACGTTAGACGACTCTCTGTGTTCGATCATCGCTGTCTCCGAAGGATTGCTGACATTCAGTGGCAACACCATGTCAGTAATGCAGAGGTTCGGCATCGTGTGTTCGGGCACAGAGATGATAATTCAATTGGTGTCACCATCTTGAAACACCGACTTCGGTGGCTTGGACATGTTCTCCGAATGTCGTCCCAGAGAATTCCACGTCGTGCATTATTTGCCGACTCTGGGACTGGTTGGAAGAAGCGGAGAGGTGGTCAGTGCATGACATGGTGTCGTGGCATGAAAGAAAGCTGCAAAGGACTGGCTTGTGTTGGTCCTTCACGACTCCCTGGTTGGGGTCGGAGAGATGGTGCTACACAGTGGCTAGAGACGTTATCAGATATGGCTCAGAATAGAAGCCAGTGGCGATCCTGCTGTAACCTTCTTTTACTTTCTTCATAAAAAGTGGTTGTGTCTCCTTTACCTGAAAGATTTCTTCTGATTGTACCTTTTCGTTCCGTCGTTACTACCACACTACCTTACTCCAATCTCTTCGTCATTGTTCTCTTTTTCTTTTGCGCTCTTTAGTTTTTTTTTCTACTTCTCTTCGAATTCTCATTGTTTTGTGTGGCGCATATATATTGGCGCTCTCTTGTACTAATATTCATGTGTTCAAATAAATAATAATAATGATGTATTTACCGACTGTTACTAGTATCCTAGTATCTATTAACGGTGAGAAGCAGTAAGTGAGAAACAGGAGGAAAAACGGATATAGCATAGCACCGAAATCGCAACAAGTGGAATACAAAAGTATTGGACAAGGCCCTTTAGCTATATTTAATGTCCAAGTGCTGAGGAGTAGCCTGTTAGAATGTAGGGCAAACTTTGATGAAGAACAATGAGAAAATACTGTGTAATGCTAGAAAGGTTATCACTCAAGTAAAACTATGCCGCTTGTATAAGGACCGAGTGATAGTAGAAGATAAACCATCTTTACTTAGGGCAACGTTATAAAGACATTTTTCTGCCACCATAGGTTAAGTGCTTTGATATGGAAAACTGTGGTCCGTAAGAGATGTGACTAGACGATTAGCAAGCAACCATGAACCAACCAGCATGGTGGTACGGAGAGTGCTTGAGCTAGCACATAGCATCCGGAATTGTGCTCACGAACACGATATGGGAAGGTGACAGTGATTATTACGTATAGTAAGCATTCAAACCACCACAATTATTAGAGTGTGAGAGCTACTTCGTCTGTTACACCTCACAGCCATTAGGTTTACACGGCTAGTGGCTGTGAATTTCAGAATACGTGAGGACCTAAATGAGGCTCTTCATGCTTCATTCAACCAGAAAACTGACTTTTCCAGTAACGTGGAGTGCTGTGAACGTCGATCTAGATCAACAAGACAACAACACAAGATCGCAGTCAACACACCTAGGTCTCGATTGACCTTAACCAACAACTCATAGTATAGAACACAGATAATACGATATCTTTAATTAAACAAGCTACATAGAGGAAAGCCTACACCGATAAGTTTGAACTCAACTGCCCAACATACGTTGAACAACGATCTGCCTACTAACCAGATGATCGTTACCTCTGTATAGGAGCATCAGACGATGAAACAAACCACCAGGTGTCCGAAAGCAACGTTAGGAGAACAAGAGACAAACTAGAATAAATCAAAATCACGTGACGATCATAGTCCTCATTGAGACATGGCTATCGCTTGACTTCACAGATAAAGAAGTGAGCTTGCAAGGTAGGACAATTTTCCAATTCAACAGGACACATAAAATACGAAGTGTAGTGCAAATATACATTAGTGGTCACTTCAAAACCACAACAGTACACAGAACCGAACTAACCAAAATGACGGAATCCTCCTGGTGTTGCTTCATTGTGGACGACAAGAAGTTCTTGATTGAGGGAACATACTGAACCTCCACAAGTTCCTATGCAAAAAACGATTAAGTAACACTGGCAATAATTAATATATTACACATGAGGTTTGGCCAAATACAATTATCTGAAAATCTCAGGAATTCACTCCTAAATATCAGCATGCCAAGTTCCTCCCTTACAGATTAGTTCCATGGCTCGCCACAGACCTTAGAAGTTCAATGCTGGTTTAACGTGTGAGACAGTCAACTAAGTAGGTGACAGGGCTTAAACATGAATCTCATGGGTGACAGACAACAACAACCAGGATTACTCCGGCCGAGCTACAAGAGAACAAGAGATAACCTAATAATACATTACAACATAATAAGTACGACGAGCTACCCTAACATGAGCATAATGTCGGAACATCATCAACACGCTCCTTGAGGCAACTGCCTAAGGATTACACATCAGCGAAAGAACACCTACATTCGCTTTCTCATTAGAGTTTCCCCCACCTGATACTGTGATATCTGCTGGTATCCAGATACCCTACCATCCTGAGGCAGACACACTCACTCGAAATTAAAGATATACAAATCCATCTACAGCTAAAAACTGAGTAGAAGCAGTGCAGTTGAGTGGCTAGACAACAAACCATTAAACACAACCAGATATTTAGAATCGTACTAAAACAACGATAAGCGAGCACAAAGCAATCAATTGGTTCATACAAGCTGCAACATAGATATTGGATATTGGAAGGTTTCTGAAATCGAATTTTGGATAGCGCGCTACGGTTTTGGCTGTATATATTGTCGTGATCGGACGTTTGTGTTGTTGCTAGTCGTCTATTGAAATCATTACCAAAATGTGAGGATATTATATGTGCCTTACGAATCGGCTAATTTCTTTTTTTGCCCATTCCTGACATAATTTACACCCGTCTTAGTACACAATGCAACTGTAGGTTAGACGCAAGCTAAGAAATGACTGACATTTACACTGTTCATATGTATTTCATGATGTTTGTAATTTTTAAGTTATTTCGTGTTGTATAATGGCTTATAAACTGCGTAGATTCCGTGATTTCTGTCTCATTCCATGCGGTCCTAGGGTTGTTGTTAATATTTCATAGTAGTCCATCAAACTTGTTTCCCCTTAATTCATAATTGGGACAAACGATACAGTTTCAAAAGAGCTATACTGCGGTCGCAAAAGACATTAAATATCGATAATTTCAATGTATTCATTCGAAGTTAGTCATCAGTTCCTGCAAATTATTTTTTAGTGTTTGAATAGAAACTTGTCAATTTATTTTAGTTCTGGTGTTTTGTTTATGCAGGGCTTTTATGTAGATTTCATTGTGTTCATAGTCGACACTTGACAGTTACTTTGCAAGTGAGAATTGCTGAAATGATTATGTCACTTGATCCAAACACGAGTTTTTCTAAATGTAGCCTCCAGAAAAACACGTTTAGTTCAGAATCTCTTGGAGTGAAATCCTCTGTTAATACAAGAGCTCCGATTTTCATCTGATGCGTTCTGGTCTTTTACAATCGACTTCCTAAAATAAGTTGACGGCTTTTGAAGTTGTGTCGGTGATTAACATCACACCTGGCTCCCATACTTCTAATTATTTCCTCCTGAGCACAAGAAACGTTCTTGAAAATAGTTTTAAATAACCAATGTTAAGCTGCTTTGGATACTAGCCAAACAGTAATTATTGTTGCATGTTTGCTTCATTTTAATCTCATATGGGCTTCGTCTAATTATTTTTTTCTGCCTGCTCTTTTAGATGTCAGTCAGTACTCTGATCGACAGATTTCGTCTTTCCATTTACTCATATAGATTAAATACTTTAAGTAACTGGCCTTATGATGGGAATTCCCTTTGTACAGCTGAGAAAATGGCCAAGTCTGGGTTCTACCGACCGAATCCAAACTATCCAACTACTACACAGTGTTTTGTTTGCATGAAAGAATTAGAAGGATGGGAACCTGATGTAAGTTAACATTTCCTCCGGATTGGGCTACCAATACTTTGTTTCAAGTAATATATGAAACTCAAAATGGCGACCGTCTGTTGCAGCTATGCTCAGATAACCGCCTGTTCCTTGCAAATACTAACTTTAAACATAAGGAAAAACATCTTTTAACATGGCGACCCCCGAATTCGTCCCAACGTTGGACCCAAATAGATCACATCGCTATCAGCCATCGATGGAGGGGCTCGATAGAAGACTGTCGCTCATTCTGGAGCACATGCCTAGATTCAGATCATGCTCTAGTGCGAGCGCGCATTTGCTTGCGTCTTACTGGACGTAGGAAAGACGCTGCAAGGAAGCCTCTTAGGGCCTACTTAATGATAGTCAAGCTAAGAGTATATTTCAGGAACAACTAGGAAAAGAGTTAGGCAGCCATGTATGTGATGCCCACCCCGATGCAGCATGGAATGATATCCGAAAAGCTGTGGAAACAGCAGTGATATCTGCTAGTAAGGTAAACCAGAAGGTTAGGGAGCAACACTGGATCTCAGCAGCATCTATCGCACTGATAGATGCTCGGAAACTCATTCCACCTGGCTCTGAACATAATGAAGAGCGGAGTCAGCTTAAGCGCAAGCTGACAAGAAGTCTACGCAATGATCGCGAACAGTGGTGGGTAGCGAAAGCAAGAGAGATGGAAAAGGCAGCGGCAATAGGTAATAGCAGACAATTGTTCAGACTCGTTAAGGAAACCGGAATTAGGAACCCGACCGTTAGCGAAACAATCTCAGAAAAAGATGGACATATTATTCATTCTCAATCCAGGAGATTGGATCGATGGGCAGAACACTTTAGGGATCAGTTCAACTGGCCTTCAGCCACACTTCGGTTTCCCACGATCTCTAGTCAACCTGAATGGCAAGTTAATGTAGGTCCTCCGTCCCTTTACGAAGTTGAAAAAGCCATAGGAAATCTGAAACGAGGGAGAGCAGCAGGCCCTGACAGGTTTACTCCTGAGATTTTTAAGGATGGTGGTCCAGTATTAGCAATGAGATTAACTGAGGTCTTAGGTAGAATTTGGGAACTGGACGTAATCCCATCTGACTGGTCTCAATCACTGATTGTGCCAGTCTATAAGAAAGGACAAAAGTCCTCTTGTGACAATCACAGAGGAATCAGTTTGACTAATATAGTGTCTAAAATATTAGCTTCAATAATACTTCGACGCCTAATCAAAGCTCGTGAAGAGCAGATTAGAGAAAACCAGGCCGGTTTTCGACCTGGACGTGGTTGTATAGATCAGATATTCACACTACGTCAGGTTCTAGAACACAGACACACATTCAGACGCCCCACAATGGTAGTATTTCTCGACCTTAAGGCGGCATTCGACTCTGTTGATCGTGAGGTTCTATGGCAGTGTTTGTCACTGAAAGGAGTACCAAAGAAGTACATTAACCTTATAAAGGCTCTCTACTCGAACACAACTGGTCGAGTGAGAGCTTATGGCGAACTGTCATCAGAATTGATTACCTCAAGTGGTGTTCGTCAGGGCTGTCCACTCTCCCCATTCTTGTTCAACTTTGTGGTCGACGTACTTTTAGAGATAACACTCTCCTCATCTAAATTTCCAGGGGTTGAACTTCTACCGGGAGGTTCACTTGTTGACTTAGAATATGCTGATGACATAGTTTTATTTGGTGAAGACGCTGACAAAATGCAGAGTCTTCTGACCACTCTAAGCAACAATGCAAGCATGTTCGGGATGCGATTCTCTCCCTCGAAATGCAAAATGTTGCTTCAGGATTGGGTTACATCGACACCCGAACTAGTGATAGGGAGTGAAGTAGTTGAGTGTGTCGACCGCTTCACTTATCTTGGAAGTCTCATCAGCCCTTGTGGTTTAGTGTGTGACGAAATCTCAGCACGGATACAGAAGGCTCGACTAGCTTTTGCCAACTTGCGTCATTTATGGCGTAGGCGAGATATCCGTCTATCAACCAAAGGACGGGTTTACTGCGCAGCAGTTCGTTCCGTCCTACTTTATGGCAGTGAAACATGGCCGGTAAGAGTAGAGGATATTCGTAGGTTACTAGTATTTGATCATAGGTGTCTTCGAAATATTGCTCGTATATCATGGGACCATCGAGTAAGTAATGCAGTTGTTAGGAAACGGGTACTAGGTAAGGATGGCAAATCAATTGATGAAGTAGTGAAACTTCATCAGTTGAGATGGCTGGGACACGTGTTACGTATGCCCAACGACCGACTGCCTCGACGTGCTATGTTCAGTGGTATAGGAGTAGGTTGGAAGAAAGCTAGGGGCGGCCAAACCAAAACATGGCACAAGTCCATGAAGTCACTGACAAGTGGACTGAGTCATGTTGGTAGGTGTAGACTACCTGGTTGGGGACCGCGAGATGATAGCAACCGATGGTTAGAGACCCTGAATGACATGGCTCAAAATCGTTTGCAATGGCGCAGGTGCATCCACTCTCTGTGTTCTCCCAAATTCTAATCTTCTGAATCCTTCATGTCCCTTTTTTCCTCTTTCCAAATTTATTTCACTGGATTATACTCTTTAAATAACATCTCCAAACCCTAATCTTCCCGATTACTGCTTATACTCTTGCTACCTCTACCACTACGGGATTTGAATCGACAACTGCATCTCTGTGCTAATGTGGTGTGGCAACTCGAACTGATGTACATATGTACGAAGTTCTACGTTGTTACTGACTGACTGAATATATGAAACTCAAAATGTTTCACTCTATTTGAATTTTATGAACGTCTCACGACGTTTACAAGTTCCTATTAATACGAGCAAAGTGGTTGTGTGTTTTTATTGGTGCCAGTATTTGTAATTGATTTTTGCACGTTCACGAAGGTATACCGTAGATTGTAGCATTGTGTAATCTTAAACTACTCCTGTATCTTTATGTTCCATTTTATGTAATGCGGTGAGCTGATGGGAATAAGGGTGATAGATTCTTCAACAGTATTTATTAAGAGTCACGCTAACCGTTGAAAAAGTTATGATTAACAGTATGTTCATCAATGTGGATTCGTGTTACCTGCTTTTCCCAAACTCAAATAAAATGTGTTCTAAGGTTCCCGAATTTTTATTATTTATATTAGTTTAAGGTTCATTTCTTACTCAGAAGCGGCTATTTAAAGAATTAGGTGCTTGTTCTCATTTCTTTTATGAGATGCGAATAAATGTACCTTGTGTTTGTAATAATAATGGGAACAGTTATGCACTTCTGTGATGTTCACTGAAATATTGTTCACCCACGTTTGTTGGCAGCTTCCAACAAAAGTCGTAGTGCTTAGTTACACAGAAGTGAAAAGACGAGCTTTGGAATAGGAGAAATCATCTTTTATGAAAGGGTTCATAGAGTAGACTTAAAGTAAAGTGGAATGAATGCAGTGAAAATATACATCTCACAATTATAGTCATTTTTTCAATGAAGTTTCCTCCTTATTCATCGACTACCGACGCTACTTTCTGAATGCCTTAATAAACTTAATAAATTACAGATTTCTATTTCCATGAATTGAGTAGCTACATGGTTAGAAGCTATATCTCGGCTTTGCGAAATTGCTCAAGGTGTTGGATGAAATATAAAATTATTTACTCTTATGACATATAATCCCATCACCCCATGAGAATAAGAGAAAGTTGAATGCATAGATTCATAATTATTCAGATAACTAAAAAAACTAATTCACTTACTAGGTACTTCGGGTATAAGCCACGCTAAACGTAAGGGCTAGCAATACCACAAGATTGCCCAAACCGAGGCATTTAGTGTGGGGCCTTAACCCAAACCATAGTGGCTGAAATTCGAGCAGCTAAACCATTAAGCTCTGCTGCACATTCAGATAAAGAAAGCTATTCGCCCGAGATATCAGTTATGTAGTCCAACACTTACTCTTGTTTGGATGCTTTTATGCCTATTGTTTTTCATTAAAAGTATCAAATCTATCATACAATCTCAATATGTCCTTAGTTAAGTTCTTCAATTAGTTCTGGGCTTGATGCTCAGAACATATCCTGTTGGAATTTCACATTTGCATACGGTACTTATGCTTTCATTTTTTTCGTTTTTAGGATGATCCAGACAAAGAGCATAAAAGTCATTCACCGAAGTGCCCTTTCCTCAAATCCAAGCAATATGAACAAATGACTTATGAAGAAGGTTTAGCAATGGATGTTGAAAGATATTGTACTTATCTTTCCAAGATTCTTTCGGATCAGTATGATGTCCAAAAAGTCCAGAAGGCATTTAAAATGTTAACTGATATTGTGTTATCCAAACTACCAAAGCGAAATAAAAAAAGGAAATCGAACCTCAGCAAAACAAAACACTCAATTATGTCAAATTCAAGTATTAAGTCAACCAGGAGTACTCGAAGCAAAAGAATATGAATGTGTTTGATTTCTTTACAAACCTGAATTATTTGTATACTTTGTACAATAATAGTTGTTTCAATCATACCATACATCATTTTGATAGCATCAAGCAACAGGGACTAGTCCGCATATGTTCTTTTTTCATTTATTAATGGTAGATGTCACTTTATCTTAAAATGTTGGTATTACAGTCCAGTAAAGATGGGTGAGGTTTATTAAACATTAATAATTATGCTCATTACTTACTAGTAAGGCCTTTTATTTTTAATGAGTTTGTTATACTGTCTTAGCGTACATTGAGTCAAACAGAATGGATAGATTGTGGTGAGCAGTGTTAACCAGGACTCATACCCTGTACCTTTCGCCCTAAATATTCATGTAAGTATAGTACCTGTTTCACAAGTGAACGGCTGTGTAGACTAGTTGATAATGCGACAGGCGTTAAAAACAAAAGGTGCAGAGATCTAGTAATAATGGTGAAGTAAACCTAGCTGACAAGTCCCGAGTAGAACAGAACACGCTTCATGAATTTCTCAGCCAATAGCAAACCATTTGTTCTATTAGAAACCTATGATAAAATGGGTATATCGGGGCAACCCTCACAGTGTGCTTATGTATCAGCAAAGACCGAACTGGTAACATCTAACTGGCGGTCAACTCAATATTTATGGCAGGGATCGATCAAGAAATAAGAAAAGGTAACTTACTGAAATACTTTGTGCTGGGGATTCTGTATTGTACCAAAAATATTATACTGGATAAAGCCGACCGTTCTTGCTACCTTGACGTCGTGGTCGGGCTTGCCTATCGTGATGAACTAATCGAGCTGTAGTGCTTGGAACATTTGTTCCTCAAGGTTCTAGCGTGCCGGTTGAGGAACGGTAAGACTAAACACCGCAAACCCAAGGTCCGAAGTCGTACTGTTGATTATACAGAGGTGTGGTTAGATAGGTCGACCGTAAAGATACACATCTCGCCTTATCCAACGGATATCCGTCTCTGGCGGTAATGTCTCAACAAGTACGGAGCTAACACAAGAACTACTCACGAAAAGGTCGTGTGTGATCGGGCTCAAGCAGCTGTCCCTTGAGCACTGCAGTCACTCTATCAGGTCATTAAAACCATCTCTAACCCAGCTTCTTCAGGTACCTCCAGAAGAACCCTTCTACGATGTGGGCAACAGGGAAGTGATAACTACCCTCATACCTCTAACAGCACTAAAGACCATTGTAGCTGTTGAATAACTGCATTTTAACATAAAAGTATTGTATAGTTCGATTGTTTGAATAAATTTAAAAAGCACTACTAACCTAATCAAGTGAATTTATGGTTGTTACGCTGAACTGATTTCAATGAATTATTTAAGATCCCCTATTCAACTATTTAGTTAAGGATAGAAAAGAAAAGACAATAACAAATACATACGACAATGACACTTTTTCTTATCAATCATTATTTCATCCTGAGGTTGTTGTTGATGTCGTCATCTTCTCTTTTGTATTATCTAATTTAAATCAATAAAAAAAAGACAAGACACTAAAAAAGAAAATGACCATCAAAAGATATGAGTAGAAGATGAAGAAGTAGACGAAGTAAAAGGAATCCAAACAATCTATCAATAGTACAACATGTTTATTAAATGTAATGCATAAATGAAATGGAAAATCCTATTAAATTATACAAATAAGATATAATAATTATTATTATCAAGTTGATATTTAAATGAAGAGTAAACCTATTTGAATTGAATGATTATCATCTGTAACTAAAAAAAATTCACCAGAAACAAAAGAAACAAGAACAAAGAAATTGTTGAAATGATTCATTGAAACGGTCAATGTATCATCCAATTGCTATGCGCTAAATAGAAAGTATAAAAAGACAATCTTACTAACATTATTCATTGTATTAATTTTATTCACTTTTTAAAAAAAATATTAAAAAAAAAAGAAAAAACTTCTATAATTAGGCAACAATTAAAGCATATCCCTATTAACAGACAATATTTAACTTCTAACCTCTAAATGAAGAAAAATCAGAAACGAATGTATCAATGATGAAGGGAGATTCCGCCGCCGCCGCCCCCCCAAATGCAATTGTCATGATGTGAAGAAGAAAAAATACAAAGAAATGAGCCCATATATAATGATCAAAGATGATGAATATTGATATAAAGGAAATATTGATTTCCATTATTTAAAGTTTCTTGCATAGTTACTACTACAATTTAAAAAAAAAGGAGTAAATCAATGAAAAAAAAATTAGTTTACTTAATGTTCACTAAAAAAGTTTTTATCTCTAAATTATCTAGTGAATAACCTTTAAAAGAAATTCAATTTCAATTATCTATGATGAAAGGGGTATAAAACATGTTTTGTTTGTTGTTGTTGTTATTATTATTATTACTATAGTTGTATGATTATCCTTATTTGTACAGTTGTATAAACAAACACCGGGAGATGGGATCTTTTTTTTTCCTCTTTTTTTAAGAAAAGAATTCATAATAGGAAAGAATACATATATATATTGAAAGAGAGAGTGAAAAGTGTTTTCTTCCATAATGTTGTTTAGGCCCTGGATCAAAGTTCAATAAATTAAAAATCAATAAACAATCAAGTTTATTTTGATGATAATGAATGACTATTGTTTAATAATAAGTAATTAAAAGTCAATAATACAAGGCACTTTCAAACGTTCAAAAGAAAATTTGAGTTAAAAGTTGAATACATAATGATTATTTGTTTAAATTGAAAGAAGAACTAAAAAAAAAAAGAAGAGGAGAAACAGAAGGGAACTAATTCAAATGAAACAATGAAAGGATGAATGAATGAGTTGTGAACTATTTTAAATCTTGTATTGTGTGTGTGTGTGTGGTATATATATACAAACATTAGATGATTAACACATTTGAACTGTACAAATATGCGATGAATTTGATAATTGTTGTGTTGTCATTGAATTCTCATTGAAATGATGCAATGGAGAATGTTCATTTTGTTTATTATTCGTATTCGTATTCGTATTATTATTATTACGTTGATCATATAGGATAGTTGTATCTTGACTTAATAACGTTGAATTTAATTTACGTTTCTCTAAATGATGTTTATTTTGACAATGATCATGATCATTTATATTATTACAATGAAACATTCGAATATCATCATCAACATTTTCATCAATATCATCAATATTATTAGTATTATCAGCTGGACGATATGACAATTCAGATGATGTAAAATAATCTTCAAAATAATTACATAAAAAAGCAAATGTTGGTCTACATTCTGGTTTAGCATTCCATGTATTTAACATTATTTCATATATAGAATTAGGACAATTTAATGGACATGGCATACGATAACCATTTTCTACTTGTTGTAATGTTTCTGTATTATTCATTGATGGAAATGGTACTTGTCCATAAGTAATAATTTCATATATAACAATACCAAATGACCATACATCTGATTTAATTGTAAATCTACCCATTAATGCAGCTTCTGGTGCAGTCCATTTTATAGGAAATTTAGCACCCTAATATTAAAAAAAGAAGAAAATGAAACAAAATAAAGTTACGTCATCAGTTTAAATTAAAATGATATATAAGTAATAGGCATCTTTACCCCTTGTATATTTTAATAGTAAATAACATCCATGATCATATGTTTCTTAACAGATAGTTTCTATGCAACTTAATTGGTGAACTAAAATAAAACCAGTATAGGGTTGTGGAGATTATTAAGTTTTTGATTGAGATTATGAACTGATTGATGTCAGACCACCACTAATAATCTGGAAGCATTGGACAACCGTTTCGTTCTATTGTGGGACTCCCCCTTAGCAGTGCGCATCCACGATCCTGCCTCGTGGGATTCGAACCCAGGGCCTTCAGCCTCGCGTGCGAACGCTTAACCTACTGGACCACTGAGCCGGCATTCAATGGTGTTAGTGTCTAACATCAGCCAATCCATGAAATTGCGCGACCATCTTCCATTGTACTGAGGTAGATACCTGTTTCTACCCGACACGGATTAGCTCCACAATAGGACGAAACGGCCATCTAGTGATTCCAGGTTTCCAACGGTGGTCTAATATCAATCGGTTCATGATCTCAATAAACTAAAACCAAATTTAGACAAGTACGTTCTAGTGATTGAAATAAATCACTTAGAGTTTGTCTGCTACGTTCAAGTATAATTTCAAGTAAACCTTGTACAACCATCTCGTGAATCTATACACTGGTAATTTGTGGATATTCTAGTGTAAACTAACTAAATATGTGTATTAATTATAATAAAAATTTAATGATATTATTAAATTACTACAATCTCCGCAGAAACGCTATCTGATTATAATCATAATATGCTTACTAGTGACTGTCTCCAAGAGGTATTTCCAGGAGTTCTAGTGAGAAGTTATGACCAGTGAGATAGTAACTCACTGAAGACAATGGTGGAAGTCCGACATTAACACCATTAGTTGCCGGACGGCTCAGCAGTTCAGAGGTTAAGCGTTCGCGCGCGAGATTGATAGGTTCTGGGTTCGAATCTCGCGGTGCGGGATCGTGGATGCGCACTGCCAAGGAAGAGTCCCGTAGTAGAATGGAACGGCCTTCCAGTGCTTCCAGGTTTTCCATAGTTTCCTAGATTCAATTGACTTATAAAGCCAATTATTCAAGACATTAACACTACTGAACTATTAGACTTGGTTGTGTTTAACTTTTCGATTTTCTGCATGAGAATTCATGGAAATTAATAAAAAGTTTTTTTCCTTTAAATAAAACTAAAATATTGAATCATTTAATAATAAACTACTTGTTTAGCTGTATATGTTTCATTTCCACTATCAATAATTCGAGCTAATCCAAAATCAGCAACTTTCACTGAATTATTTTCACCGACAAGTATATTTCTTGCGGCTAAATCACGATGAATATAATGTTCCTTTTCTAAATAAGCCATACCACTGGCAATCTATGAAGAAGAAGGAAGAAAGAAAAGGTGATGATTGAAAAAGTTGCAGGTATAAAAAAGTTTACTAATGAAATACACTCAATTATTAAGTGATAATGTGAGCTTTTTACTAGATTCATTGACAACAAGGTGTAATTTTAATGAAAGATTGAAGTGATTTCTATATGTCTATAAAATCGAACCTTGGATTACTATTATTATTTTTTTTTAAAATGTTGCTCCAGGATTGGGTTGCATCGACAACAGAACTAACGATAGGGAGTGAAGTAGTTGAGCGTGTCGACTGCTTCACTTGGGAGTTTCATCAACCTTTGCGGTCTGGTGTGACGAAATCTCAGCACGGATACAGAAGGCCCTACTAGCTTTTTCCAACTTACGTCATTTATGGCGTAGGTGAGATACCCGTCTACCAACCAAAGGACGAGTCTGCTGTGCAGCAGTTCGTTCCGTCCTACTTTATTGGCTGTGAAACATGGCCTATAAGAGTGGAGGATGCTCGTAGGTTACTAGTATTCGTTCATAGGTGTCTTCAAAGCATTGCTCGTATACCCTGGACCAACGAGTAAGTAATGTAGTTGCTAGGGAACGGATATTAGGTAAGGATTGCAAATCAACTGATGAAGTAGTGAGAATTCATCGGCTGAGGTGGCTGGGACGCGTGTTACGCGTATGCCCAACAACCGACTTCCCCGGCGTGCGATGTTTTATGGTGTAGGAGTAGGTTGGAAAAAACGTTATAGCCTGCCAGACCAAAACAAGGTAGGTGTAGACTATCTGGTTGGGATCCTCGATGGTTAGAGACATGGCACAGGTGCATCCACGTTGTACCTTAACTAAACTAGTTGTGAGATCTTGCATAATCCAATCTTTACCATTCTTCAAATGTTATGAATTTGTTTCAGTTGTTTAATTTTCATTTGTTAAAGCAATAGAAACATGTAAACAGTGCTGAGAAAAAAGTTAAAATCACATAACATCTACTTAGATGAATTTTAATTCCATTGTTGTGTAAAATAAGGGGATTTCAGAAATACGTTTCAGGATTTCAACCTTCTGGATAAATTATAAACAGTGCAGTTTAACCATTTCAAGAGTGCGGAATGAAAGATTGTCGTCCAATATTTTGAAGTGATCAGAATGAGAAAAATAGATACCTGCTTGATGGTCTAAAAGTTAGACATTGGAGAAAGGTCTTGGATTCGATTCCCTGATGTGGGGTCGTCCATGTGCACTACTTAGGAATCCCACACTGGGACGAAATGGTGTCTAGTGCCTTCAAGATCCCAGTGGTGATCTAACTAAGACCAGGTCGATATCTGATACCTATGAAAATGCTATGATCTTCACTAAACATTATACTGTTAAAAATTATAAACAATTCAGTTAATGAATTAAGGGAGAACTACAGTGCAGCTATATAATACTGGTGAACATGAGGACGCTAAAAATGACGTTGTAGCTTTCTGTGCCGTATACTTGACATGATTAAGTACGTCGTCGAAATCAAGGATATTTTTTCCTTCGAAATGTAATAAGTTTTGATATTCATAATGATTCTACATGAATTACAAATTTACCATGGTTATTCCCTACGTTGAAATAGAACATTTTCAATACGAAAATTCATTTATTCGAAAGAAGATTAGTATAAATTTGGATATTTTAGCGGGTCATAAACTATTCTCTATCGTCTTTATAATAACTATGCTCAGACTTCTTGAATAATCGACGAAATGACGTAAAATAATTGTCTGAGAATTATGTTTATGAAAATCGTGGTCTTTTTAAACCACAAATGTCATGCAAAAGTACCCGGTTAGAGACGTTACCACTGATTTGGATGACACGGGATCGAATCCATCAGGGAGCATCAGTTCCCTAAAGATTACAGATACACTTTGCGGACGAGTGCCAAGTAGCACGAAACTTATGTCCAGGGTTTCCTGTTGACTACCTCCGACCACCATCTTATCTCAACATAGTGCACACAATCTCCAGTCATCTAGACTGGTGGCAACATTGAAACTTGGTCGATAGGATTCGATTTGCACTAAGAAGGACCTGACATACATGATATTGATCACCATCTAATGATTAATTAATTGTAAATCAATGAACGATAGCACACATAAAATATGAAATAATTATGATTCCAATTTACCTGTGCCATCATATCAATTAATGGTTTCAATCCTAATTCTTTGCCAGGACCATCACGTAAATATTTAATAAACTACCATTTTTCATTAATTCAGTAATAATATAAATTGGTTCAGCTGTAACTACAGCATATAAACGTACAAGTCTTGGATGATGTAACTGTTTCATAATACGTGCTTCTTTAAGAAATTCTTCTTTAGTCATTGTACCTTGTTTTAATGTTTTCACAGCAACTTCAATAGTTTCATTCCATTTTCCTGAATATTTTCATTTAATAAATAATTATAATAGTAGTAATAAAGTGATTAACTTAATGAATAAGAAAATAACTTTATAATGACGATCAGAATATGTTTGAACAGATGACATAAGAAGTTAGTATCAAATACTTTCAGAGAATGGATTATCTTAGTGAAATAAAAGGTGGTATGGAGATGCGCCACATAAATCATTCGATTTGTGTAAGGGTTTAGATACTGCCCGGGTGCCCGAAACGAAGCATTTGGTTTTCTTAAGGGGCCATACCCGGAGCCCTCAACCTAAAAGTATAATCCATAAGGCAGTGGAGCAACGTCAGGAGATTCAGTCCCATGGTAGCCACTGACCAACGATTGGTTCATACTCCTTTTGTTCCTATAGGATCGTGGAGCCCATGCTTCGGTTGAGCACCCGGACAGTATTCCAGCCCAAACACAAATCGAGTGATTTACGTGGCGCATATCTATTTGGTGCGTCCTTGTACAAATGTTTATGTGTTTAAATAAAATAAATAATAAATGTGCACCATTGATTTGGAATCAGGGTTTTCCAACTCCCGTAGGTGGACCCTCCATATCCGCCAACACGGTTAAAGCGCTTTTAGTCCTCTCAATTTCGTAGGCAACAATAATGCTGCGAGAAAGGAGTGAGTAGGACTTCACTGTCAGTGACTGTATACGCGTGGCCATGTGAGAGCATTTCAAGAGGGAGAGCTAACTCTCTTCACTCTCGGTCGTACCAGGGCATTTGGGGGCGATGAATTAATAAACACTAAGTAGATTATTATCGACTATATTCATGGATAGTTTTCAATGAAATCAATCTAGAATCTCTGAATTTGTTAGTTCAGCTAGTTATGGAGCATGAAAAAAAAATAATTAATCGGACAAGTACACGCTTCAGTAGCCCATAATAACTCAATGGGTTAATGGGTAATGTATTAGCTTGTGAAATGAGTTTAAATTTTATCAGGAAATCTCATTATATCGGACCACAGATAAGCTTAACCGATGAGTTTTGCATTTTATTTCCATACACAGTCATTCACAAAGTTTTCCTTCAGAAGTATTTAGTTATTCGAAATGCAGATGCATGAATAAGACATCTATGAAACCTGGGATGACCATGAGTTGTATTCGATGGATGAACTCATTGAATAATAAATTATGGCTTATAAAATTACGAAGCTTTAAACGGTATTTATTTACCAGATGTTCAGTTTGTTTTCCAAGAATTTATATAACACTAAGTGTAATCTTTATACTAATTCAAACAATCAGTCAATCTGGTATTTGTATCAGTTATCCTCTGACAACTTTGAATAAGGTGTAACCTGTGAACTGATTACCAGTTCATACAATAAAACGATATACAACTATGTTATTCTGCCATGATAAGTTGTAATTACGTTATCACTTTTCTTAAAATTAACCAGCCTATCTATTAAAATTAACCGATTCTATTGAAATTGTCTCAGCTGAACATATGTGATTAGTTCAAACAGTTTATTGTTCAACTACGAATACAACTACCTTCAAATTGATATTAGTGAAAGGTTATTTTCATTAATTTGGATTTTGATTGAGTTTATGAACTGATTAATGTTAGAACACCATTGAAAACCTGGAAATCGGATATAGACAGGTATCTACCACAATAAAATGGAAGATGGTCGCTCAATTTCGTGGATTGGTTGAGGTTAGACATTAACACCGTTCGATGCCGGCCGGCTCAGCGATCTAAAGGTTCGCGCGTGAGACCGAAGGCCCTGGGTTCGAGTCCCGCAAAGCAAGATTGTGGATGAATACTGCTGAGGAGTCCCACGGCCGTTCAGTGCTTCCAGGTTTTCAATGGTGGTCTAACATCAAACGGTTCATGATCTCAATGAAAACTTAGTAATCCCTATACTGATACATTAATTTTGCAGCAAACTGTTAAAATTCACCAATAATTGTCATATAGCAAACACAAATCATTTTTATAATAATTCAATAATAATGACATAAAATATAAGATAATGTAGGTTTCAATAGTAGTAGTTAGTAGTATTATCGGTAATTTTAATCTAATAAACCATGTAATGAACCAAATACGAGGCCGACTAACAAATTCAGTTCACTTATATTACAAACTTGCAAACAGATTAGTTGCATATTAAAACATTAATTATTTAAGGTATATATATAAAGTGCAGTATGTGCTACTGATGTTGACAGATATAAGTAGTACGTAACACTGATCAAAGTGGAATGCCTGGAAGCAGAAGACCAAATTGAAGAGAACAATAATGTAAACAGAGAGTAATTGTAATAAAAACAGGAATGAAGTTTGTAAGAAACGATTCAAAGGTGTGCAAACGATGTACTTAATGTATGATTTTTACATTTTACTAAATCACTATGTGCTTATCGCCCACCAAATCTTCGTTCACTATAAAAGTATTCGATTAATTATGACATTATTTTCTCTTTCTGAATAGATGATACCTTGTAAGTTTTAATATCAAGGGCTGTAAAGGGATTTCTTATTCCTTAGGGTGTTATGAAACAATAAAATTGTTGATTATTAGTGTGAGATGTATGAAGAGCTAAGCGCTTTCTCATTCAACCTTTAAAAAAGACTATACATCAATGGTTGTAGATTTGAAATCATTATACTGATGTACATTAACAATAACTTATTACTCTACGCGTAAGTATTCCATGTTACTTATTGTCTTATTATTTAATAGGAATAAGCTTCTTTCGTTGTTTGATCAGATATTTTTCCATATTTTCGTTTAATTTTATTCTAACCAGCCGACAGATATCTACCATTTAACTCTTATTAAGATGATTGTTTTCTATTTTAAAAACAGATCTAGTTCTAACATTGAAAGATAAATTACATCGTTTAGTTTAAGGTAATGTCAAGACAGTTCTACTGTATAGAGTGGAAACTTGGAGAACTACAAAAGTAATCATCAAGAAGATACAAGTGTTTATTAACAGCAGTCTGCGCATAATACATCGGATTCATTGACCAAGCACTATCAGCAACAAAACCTACTGTGGGAGAGAACAAACCAGATGCCAGTAGAGGAACAAATCAGGAAGAGGTGCTGAAAGTGGATAGGACACACAATTAGGAAAGCATCTAACTGCGTCACAAGGCAAGACCTCACATGGAATCCTCAAAGCCAAAGGAGAAGAGGAAGACCAAAGAACACATTACGCTGAGAAATGGAGATAGACATGAGAAGAATGAACAACAATTCGATAGACCTAGAGGAGAAGGCGCAGGACAGGGTGGGTTGGAGAATTCTGGTCGGCTGCCTATGCTAACGGGCGTAAACTAAGTATGTAAGTAAGTAAGTAAGTAAGTAAGTTGAAGGTAATTAAAGCTAAACACTACAAATTTATACTTCATAAATTTATATCATAAACTATTTCAAAATACAACAGTATCAGTACAATTTACCTTTCCAAACTTCACCAAATTGACCAGCACCTAATAATTCAATTAATTTCAACGAAGAACGTGAAATTTCCCATTGATCTCTTGTTAATCTTGATAAATCAGTTGGTACAGGAGGTGGTCTTGGACATGGACGTGTAAGACAACAACATAAACCATCCGCTTGATTAGAATAATGAATAACTAATGATTTTAAATCAGGAAAGACTTGTTTTGTAGTTATATACACATCACCAGTTTCAGAGGATTGTTTAATTTTATAATGTTTTACAGTTTCACCCCTTTGTTGTTCTGTATCACGCACTGACAAGGATAGAGCACCTTATGTTGAAGAAGAAAAGAGAAACAATAATGAAATATAAAAAAATAATCATAAACCACAGAAAATTGAGTATTTAACTGTTCCTAACTGTAGTCGTCCAATCTTGCTACACTTAGTATATGCGTGTCCAAATCAGCTACTTATCAGAACATGTTATACCTACTTTCCGTAAATCAGATTTAAAAAATAAGCTTGAATCTTTTTACTTTACAGTGAACTATACTCATGAGACTTGTGTTTGTAGATTAATCAGTAAGCAAAGTTATACACGTATTGCATAAGTTCCAAGCATGTTGAAAATTTAAGATGGTGGTTGGTTGGAGGTAGTCAACAGGAAACCCTGGACCCGGGTTTCATGCTACTTAGCACTCGACAGCAAGCTGTACCTGTAATCTTGAGGAAACTCGTGCTCCCTGACGAATTCGATCCCGTATCACCCAGCTTCACAGTCAGACACGTTACCACTGGGCTATCCGGACTGCGACCACTTAGTGATCAATCAATTATGATGTTGAAAATTTAAACACTCCTTTATAATGATTGGTACATACAGTAGATACCGAAGTTGTTCTACTATCTAAGCGTTCATAATACAGTATCTAAGCGAGTGACAGTAACATTCGCGATCTACTTGTCAACCAATAAAGCTGAAATACAGTAATGAAGCATAATTAGAAATCGGCTTTTATCGGTAATAATTCTTTCTGGATCCCTTCATAGGTTATGGCGGGTACTAGGCCCGAATAAAGACAATTAGGAGCGAGGTTGTCAAATCAATCCCGTTAGAAAGGAATCTTAGTGAGAAAATGCTAACCAGAGAAATTTATTTAAACAATTTATCATCAGTAAAAAGCATATACAAAGCGTGAGAGAGGCACTTACCATTTGTTGTTTCACTAGCTCGAACCAGAAATGTCCACGAATATTTCCTTTTAATAATAAAAGACGTTCTGAATCTTTTCTTGATATGCTTCGGAAGTACCAACTATAGTTCGCAGGAAGATAATGCACCGTTAAAGGCAAGAAAAGAAGACTTAATTGAGAAACGTGGTGATATAAAGCATATTAAATATAAGTCAGTCATAATCAACGTAAGGACTAGCATAAATGTGCACTAGTTGACAAACCACATTAGCAAAACAGGATAAAATTGACAGGATAGACAGTAAACAGAGTCAGAATATTTGAGACAGTAATGATAGTCAGAAAGACCAGACACCATATAGGCTTTAACGCTACAATCTGAATAGTACAGCTCAATCCTGTGGTGCAACCACACAGGTACCAACCACAGTGGTGGACCATTTGCACCATTCATATAAACATTCACATCACATGAATAATTATTCCGATCAATGATCGGGTGAATCAATGATGCACAGCACGAACAGGCCAAAGTTGACCTATCCCGCCTACACAACAGTCAGACTCAATAATGTTAGCAGTGGCGACAGGCCTTACAATATCCCAATGACAATGGCCTTGAGAACAGTGAAAAGCAACCACCATTATAAATGAAATCGGTTAACTAGCAAACTAATTTTGCACATGAACAGTCAGCAAAACTTGCTAAAGTAATGCCGAACTATCCATAATACCAATGGTGAACCTCCAGTTTCATATAAGACCTTCAGTTCTACATAGCAATATAGCTTATACAAAATAGCTTGACTTGAAGCGTTCAGGCTTAAAGAACGCTTAAAACCTATTGTCTCATGTTGGAATACTACTACATGATCATTAAGATCATTTTTATCGTATTAACGAAGTTTTCATATTATTTTTCCCGACTTTTCAAACCCTGAATTATTGGGTAGGAGTATCCCGTTTTTTTTTCTTATTCCTAATGTTTAGATTAAATAATAGTCAAAATGGATTGATCATTTTATTTTCTTCTTTAGTTTAGACTAATTAATCAGAGAGAAAATTGTAATTTGTAATTTTAGAAAAAGAGAAAAAGAATAATCTGTCAAACATTTAGACAAACATTATTGTTCAAAAGGTTAAACCGATATAAACATTAATGTTGTAGTTAAATGTTAACAAGAAGAAGAAGAAGAAGAACCATAATTGTTTGGTTTCGTTTCCTTTTTTTCGAAATGAAAGATGAAGATCAAAGAAAAAAAATGAATGAAAGTAGAATGTTTGTTGGTGTTGGCGTTGTTGTTGTTGTCCATGTGAAATGGATTAATAAAGTTAACGTTTCATTTCTAGTTTTTCGTTTTTAAGAAATTTATCAGTAGTTTAGGTGGAAACAAAAGAGATTACTGTTGAAGTGATCCAGAAAACTAGCAAAAGACAAAAAAGACTCAGGAAACACTAAGAAGCATTTTATCTAGTCAGTGTTCAGTAGAAGTTTAGCCAGAAAAATCAAGAAAGTGAAAAGTCACATTTCGAGTTTCTGATAGGCTGATTACTATACTACTACTATGTTTAGTAGTATTCCAGAATTTTCGGGAAACCCAAGGACATCTAAAATACTATAAAGACCCTATATTTTCTGTACTTAAACGAACCTTTGGATTAAAGTGCTTCTCGTATATTTTGCACCTTTTCTCTCGTGTTCAGGTCGCTGTGTAGTTCTAGCTCGGGGGTTCCGAGAATAGCTTAGGGACTGAATATAACGTTCAAGTAGCAAGACTTATCACTTACTAGAATATTTGAGCTACCTATACCTTCCATTTAGATATTTCAACAATTTATCAGATTTTTTTCTTCTGTTGGTTTTATTATGCTTATCAGTCTCATAACCTATTCAGGTGTGTTTCTGAAAAGTGTACAACTTAGGAAAAAGAGCTCAATCAGAGATATTGTGATTGTTGGCAATATGAATTACAAAGAATGAACATTATACAGATGTCTATTCCTGAATTGCTAACATCTAACTGGTGATCAACTCAATATTTATGGCAGGGATCGATCAAGAAATAAGAAAAGGTAACTTACTGAAATACTATGTGCTGAGGACTCTATATTGTACCAAAAATATTATACTGAATAAAGCAGACCGTTCTTGCTACCTTGACGTCGTGGTCGGGCTTGCCTATCGTGATGAACCAATCAAGCTATGCTGGCTGGGACATTCGTTCCTCAAGGTTCTAACGTGCCGGTTGAGGAACGGTAAGACTAAACACCGCAAACCCAGGGTCCGAAGTCGTACTGTTGATTGTACAGAGGTGTGGTGGCAGTAAGCTGTTTCCTTCAGACAACCAGCACGACAGCGGTACTGCCGTCTCACAAGGAGGGGTGTGGTTAGATAGGTCGACCGTAAGATACACGTCTCGCCTTATCCCACGGATATCCGTCTCTGGCGGTAAGGTCTCAACAAGTACGGAGCTAACACAAGAACTACTCACGAAAAGGTCGTGTGTGATCGGGCTCAAGCAGTTGTCCCTTGAGCACTGCAGTCGCTCTGTCAGGTTATTAAAACCATCTCTAACCGAAATTCTTCAGGTACCTCTAGAAGAACCCTTCTACGGTGTGGGCAACCGGGAATTGATAACCGCCCTCATATTTCTAACAGCACTCAAAACTGATTAATAGTGATATTAATCATGACTAGCTGAATGAACACAAGTGTATCCTCAAAGAAAAATGGGAAAATATTTGAATTTACAGAATGATAATGTGTGTGTGAGGGGGAGGGAGAAGGATGGAGTAGTTGATAAGAAAATGAATAAAATATTTTATTCATTATCCAACTTAGAAGTATCTTCTATCATAAAAATGTATTAAAGGGAATGAACACTCATAATAATACTTCTCTTTTTTTAGATTAAATATCACGTTTCAATACAGAAACAGAAAATTATCTGAAACAAAGTTGGGGTGGGATAAGCAAAAAATAAATATAATACAGGGAAAAACAATAATTTGTTTTACCTGCCTAAAGTCACTTAGTAAATAATTAATTTCATAATTTAAAAGAGAGGGGAAATAACACATGATGAGTATAACTGAAATGCAACAGTGTATAATAGTAGATGTAATTATACTACGCTTGTACATATATGAAACACCTATCAAAAGTACTTGTTTCCTTCCCTCTGCACTCAACAATATCGAAAAATTTCATGATGGTATCGTTTTGTTTTCGATACACATAATCAGATTACATAGTCAAATAACTAAGTTAATTATCACAGGCAATGGAATATGTTCGTCCGATACGGAAGTTAGACATGTACACCATTATAATTGACTCAGTGGTCTAGAAGTTACGCGTTCATGCACGAAATTCACTCATCCATTTGGCTAAATAGAGTTTTTGCATTATAGCTGATGTCAGTTCGTGATGAAAAACCTCAATGTAATTTCTAACCTTAACTATGAACTATAAATCATAATCCTAATTCTCTACATTGGTTTATAACTCTCATTTGGTCCTAGTTATTAGGCGAACACTTTCAAGGTCACTTTGGCGTCGCTCAATAGTCATCCATAAATCATAGTCTCACCGATTAGACTCGATAATTTCAAATAAATTGAATATATTGAATAAAATGCTATTGATAAAGGTATATTGATGATAACTAAAAGAGTAGAAAATTCAATTTCTGACGTCTCACAACGTGATTTAAATTGCTTCTTTAGAGAGTAAGTAGATAAACAAGTGAAAATAGTAAACAGGAACAAGGTAGAATAGTTAGTTCAATTAAACTCAACATAAGTTTGATTATTTTAATATTAAGTGAATTATTTGGTCAATGTAATTCTGTATAGGACATTCGTGTATATATTTGTGTTTGTATGATGGTGTTAAGATTTCTCTTATGACGACCTAGTTACTTTTACTGCTTAGTAATCTTGGACACTACTTCACTCAACAAGTCCCCAAATCAGAACACGAATGAACGGGAGTGTAATCGTATTCCAATTAACAAGGTTGGACGGAAGTAACAATCACAATAAATAAAACGTTACTATATTTGTAATTTTCATATAAGATTCTAGAATTTTCTTTAAGTTTCCGTAGTGCTAATTGGTTAGGAAATAGCCAATAGGCGTGCTCCAACACAATCCTGCATGGAACATGCTTTAATCCAGTTTATATCCCTCTAACTAACATATGGTAAGAAAATTATGAAGTTTATAATGTGAAAGAGTAGAGTTGAAATGTATGTATGTATGTGTATGGTAATCATATAAGGTAGGAATAGAACTACGTGTGTTTGTTTAGTAATAGTCCAAGCTGAATGAATAACCATGTTTCCTATTCTATTAAGAGAGGTGAGATTTAGCAGTATATACAACGTTTCAGCTATTCGCCTTTCTTGCTAGTTGAAAAAGCCTTTCTGAATTATTTTGATGTTTTTAATATATAGATCTGGTAGTTCATGTGAAGTTGAATAGCATAATTTGTGCCGACCTCTATTGTCTCGTTTTTAATCCGACTATAATTTTAAGATATTTGCAAATAGATGATTAGGGACCATAAATTAGAGTAATGAATACATTTCTTTTCTTAGTTTATACAAATAATATATGTATAACTATGTCTAAGGTGACTTTTTTTAACGAACAAAATCATAATCAGTCATATTTTGATGAATAAACCATAATAAGCGCCTATTTAAAAACATCCATTTTTGTAGATTATATCTATTGTAAGACTGAAGAACTGGAGAACTACGAAAGAGATCATCCACAAGATACAAGGATTTATTAACAGCTGTTTACGCAAAATACTTCGGATCCGTTGACCACACACTATCAGCAACAAAAACCTACTGTGGGAGAGAACAAACCAGATTCCAGCAGAAGAAGAAATCAGGAAGAGGTGCTGAAAGTGGATAGGACACACAATCAGGAAAGCACCCAACTACATCACAAGGCAAGTCCTCACATGGAATCCTCAAAGCCAAAGGAGAAGAGGAAGACCAAAGAACACATTACGCTGAGAAATGGAGACAGACATAAGAAGAATGAACAACAATTGGATAGAACTAGAAAGGAAGGTCCAGATCAGAGTGGGTTGAAGAATGCGAGTAGACGGCCTATACTCCATTCGCAGTAACAGTCGTAAGTAAGTAAGATTGAAGATACCTTACATATTAGACATATTTATGTTTTTTATCAAATTGAGTAAGCACCTTAAAGCATTCCTAACACTATTCAATATTAATCGGATTTCACAGCTTCTTGATGGTGAAAATTGAATATTCAACAATAAAACCTTTTCATGAATAGCAACAAAAAATGTTTATGAGTATGTACCTTAGCAACGTTACATTTAAACCTCGTTCCTTTTTTACAAAAAAAAGTATGTATAATATACACACCACGTACTGATCACTGCAGGTAGATATATTCATTTTAGGCGGAAATTAATTATTTTATCAAATCAATTAAAATTATATGTCCTAGAAGGGGAGAGACATTGAAACAAAATGAGAATTCAAATTTTGTCTTAGAATAAAAATTTCTCACTTGAAGAAGTGGGAGGAGGAGGAGGAGGAGGATAACAATGAAAAACTATGTACTCAACTTTTCTTGGGGAGGGGAATTTCGTTCAATAATTATAATGTGAAATTTTCGGGGAGACCAAACGTATTCTTCCAAAAAAACTTAGAAGTGCCCTGAAAACACTGAGAAACATTTTATCCATCCAGTATTGAGTAGAAGTGTCTCAGAAACATCTATAAAGTGAAGAGTCAAGTATCACATTTCTGATTGGATGATTATATACTACTACAATACTGATAGGGGATAGAAAAAAGTGGTGAATACAACTGGACAGTTGTCATGTTCAACAGTATCAACTTTAATGCCAATAAACACCGGAGTTTAGCAATTTTCAATGACTCTTCAGATGACATTCATTTGGGTGTAGTGTAAAATGATTGGGAAATGTTTTAATTAGCTAAGAGTATCATTACAAGTTATGACTGACGGTCAGAGATATTAAATATCATAAAAAATGAATGAGATCTAGATAGATTAAGAAAATCTTTAATCTTCTCATAATATGTATAACTAATAGAGTATTATACAGAGTTATTTGTTCTCATTTGTATAATTAAACTTCTTTTTTTCTAAAGCAAATAGCAGTCCAAATTGACAGGTTAGCAATTGAACGATTTCTCTGTTTCAAAATGATCTATGTATGTGTAGAGATTACTTGAATTTTCTATTTGAATACTTTTACAAATGGTGGAAAGGTGAACTGTTCACAAAATTTTGTCTAGTCATTGAATATTAGGAATAAACCGATCATTATTCACATGTGAAGATAACTATCCTTTTTCAGTGTTCAATAAAAGTGTAATACCTAGAGTTTATTTATTTACTGGGGTGGTGTTGTGTATAAGAGGATGATTTTCAACGGAAGCTTTTTTATTTCATTCGTTTAAAGTTATCTCTATATATGTCTTCTATGAACACGTAACTATGCAATATCTCAGTTTGCTGGATGAAAGGAAACAAATTAAGTAAAATTTACAGTCTTAAAGAAAATCCTCAGTGAAGATAATGTCTTTATACGTAGAGCTCATTTTCATGGATTAGTTGAAGTTAGATATTAACACCGTTGGATGCCGACAAGTTCAATGGTCTACAGGTTAAGCGTTTGCGCGCAAAACCGATAGGTCATGGGTTGGAATATCGCGGGGCGGAATCATGGATGCACACTGCTGAAGAGTACCACAATAGGATGAGACGGCCATCTAATGCTTTCAAGTTTTCCATGGTGGTCTAACTTCAATTGACTCATGATCTCAACTATTGAAATAGGGAAATCTTTGAAAATTCTTTCATATCATACACACATACTAAAATATTGCAAAATAGATGAACTATAAATTCAAATTCATGCATACATCCTATCTCGATTTTTACCATCATACTTATCATTTCAAATGCCCACATTTTCACTTCAAACGATTGCCCTTAAAAAAATGCAAGCCTATTAAAACTGTCATATTTAAAGATAAGTAATAACAATAGCAGACCATTCAATATATTCAACAACTGTTTAATATTGATACAAACTTATCAATTTAAACACAATACCAAGTTTATAAATTCATGAAATACACTAGGGTATATTACTATCATTCTGTACACAAATGTAAACATAAACAAGAATAGATTTAACAGAAGAAGAGAAAAAGAAAACAAACAAAAATATGACTCATGTTCCATTGTAAAACTGGATAATCTAAACTATAAATTAGATCAATTTAGTGTTCATCTAGTCAACTATTTATTTCTCTCCACCACCACACCCCAATACCCCCCCCCCCATAGAAATGGACAAACATTTAAAGGGAAAAAAATATTGAAACTAAAATATATTGGTCTTATTAATAATGTGTTATTAGACCACCACTAAAATAGGTTACAAAAAGTTGGTTATAGTTGTGATAGTAAGACAATATTAGATTTTACCAATAAAATAATGTAACATAATATAATTTATAGCAAATAGGCTCATACATAAAATTGAAAAGATGAGTATATTTCAGTGAAATAAAGAAATAACCTGCTCATTGTTATAATACAAAGATATTTTAATAGTTGAGATCATGAGTCAATTGAAGCTAGAACACCATGGAAAACCTAGAAGCATTGGACGGCCGTTTCGTCTTATTGTGGAATACCTCCTTGGCAGTGCGCATACACGACACCGCATCGCAAGATCCGAGCCCAGGACCTATCAGTCTCAATTTCGTGGATTAGTTGAAGTTAGACATTAACACCGTTGGATGCCGGCCGATTCAGTGGTCTAGAGGTTTAAGCGCTCATGCGCGAGACTGATAGGTCCTGGGTTTGAATCCGGCGAGGCAGGGTCGTAGATGAGCACCGCCAAGAAGGAGTTCCATAATAAGACGAATCGGCAGTCCAGTGCTTCCAGGTTGACTCGTGATCTCAAATAATGAAATTACTACAATTTCGACTTCACCTTTACGATAACTTTACGCTGTATTTTTCTTTACAATTCACAACAACTGGATCAGAATAAATGACGTTTGTATTAATTTTATTTTTGTATATATTATGAGAAACTTGTAAACGAAGGGAAAGAAAAGGTTAGGTAGTTGACTTGTATATTTTTAAACAATTATACTACTAAATTTCCATGCAGTTACAACTGAGTTATTAATTATCGTCTACAGTTTTACGAAACGAAATATGTGCTTCTTAGTTCTGAATGATCAAGACAATTTCGTTGCTTATTGATTAGAACGTATAAATAATATCAAACTAAACTGTCGAGGTAAAGGCAGTCGCATGATGTGTAACAGTATGGAATGTCCAATATCTCTAAACGCATATGGCATTTCAGTGTCAAACTCAAGTATTAAGGCGGGACAAGAGACTGGTCAGTATTTAGATACTGAAGCTTAATTCGACAAGCAGATGATTAGTATTCAAGAGACAAATCTGCGTTTTATGTACAAAGATGATGGCAACCTAAAGTCACATTAACAGTATGACCACCATTCATTTGACCTAGTTGTCTCACTTAAACGATTTAAGCAAAACAAGGACAACATACTTCGTAGAAAGGATTCTTCGAACACTGTTTTTTAAAATTAGAATTATTCCTTTTAACTACCAATTCAATCTTGTAATAGCTCATCTAATGTGAAATCAACTATAAAAAAATTTATTTGCGTTATTTCAGTAGTTTTAAGCATTGTTTATTAATTTTTTAAAGTGAAATCTATCTAATTATTACGTAATAGTAAATAGCTGCAATTGATGTTACATACATTTTTTTAAGAACACCAACGGTATCACATTTGATGGCGAAACCCGGGAAGATGTGGAATCCTCCACATACCTGAGAACCATCATCGATGAACAAGGAGGATGAGATGCAGACATAAAGGCGGGGATTAGCAAAGTAAGGGCCGCATTCCTACAATTGAAGAACATATGGAACTCAAAACAACTTTCAACCAATATCAAAGTCAGAATCTTCGATACGAACGTAAAGACGGTCCTACTGTATGGAGCTGGAACTTGGAGAACTACAACAATGGACATCAAGAAGATATAACTATTTAAACATAGTTGTCTACGCAAGATACTCAACATCCATTGGACAGATACCATCAGCAACAGCCTAATGTACGAGAGAATAAACTAGCTTCCAGCTGAAGAATAAATTAATAAAAGACGATGGAAATGGATAGGATATACACTACGCAAATCATTAAACTGCATCACGAGACAAGCCCTAACTTGGAATCCTGAAGGGAAGCGGAAAAGAGGAAGGCCAAAGAACACATTACGTCGGGAAATAAAAGCAGATATGGAAAGGATGAATAACAACTGGAGGGAGCTGGAAAGGATTGCCCAGGACAGGGTTGGATGGAGAATGCTCGTGAACGGCCTATGCTCCTTCACGAGGAGTAACAGGCGTAAGTAAGTAACATCTTCTGAACTTTTTTGTACTTTATGGCTCCTTTTGTACATGAACATATATATGTAATCCAAGGTTTTCATACTTGAAAATGCAGTCAAATCATTATCTGGTAAGCAATCGTTATTCGTCAGTATTCAAATTATGCAGTTTAAAAAATAATTTATATTATTGTACATCATTCATGGATCATAATTGATCGTGAATACAATAATCAATTCGTTCGTATTATACTGTTGACGAGTCAAATAAACGCCTAGGAACGTATTATCTAATGAGTATTGAATAACAGTTTCTCAGAAATAACCATAAAAAAGAATTATGTATCGTGTTCTGATTGGATGGTCACTTAGATTATTACTATATTTAGTACATCTTCAAAACGTTCTAGAAGACCAAGACCACATGAAATTTTACGATAGGTCATGGGTTCGAATCCCGCGAGGCTGTGTCGTGGATGCGCACTGCTGAGGAGTTCCATAATAGGACGAAATGGCCGTCCAGTGCTTCCAGATTTTCCATGGTGTTCTAGCTTCAATTGACTCATGATCTCAGCTGTTGAAAAAACACTTAATTTTCTACATATAACTAACCTAAGAGTAAAGCTCTTACTAACATTTGCCCCATTGTTCAATTTAAAACGTGGAATTAGTGTATGGTTATAGGAAACAGATAAGAAGTCAATAATTGCGTGCCAGTAACAGATTAACAAAAAAAAAACTAATAATCGTTTTCAACCTTACAATCTGTAGGAAATAACATGACAGTAGTTAGTATATATATAAAGAAAACGAAAGCTGTTGAAACCTAATTTTATGTGGTCACAAAGAAAATAAACTGAAATATACAAGTTTATATTCATTTATAATATATACATATCATATCATACCTATAATATGTCTAATTAATTCTGAAAAAACGGGAAAAACTTAGCTATTTAAAATTAAATATGCATATAAACATTATTGAAAATTGGCAGCATGCCAATAGTCTACACGATGATTTCTCAATTCTGGAGAGCCATGATAAAGCGTCTTAATGTTTGATTGTGTATACGGTAACAAAACAAGAGTAGAACAGTAAAAAGATATCCCACTAAAAATGTGGACATGCTACTATATTACCGGACATACGAGCATGTTTGTACATAGTGAGTGTATAAACACTTACATAGTGGTAATGTGTTCTTCATATATACTGTTAAACAACCATTGTTGTACACCATTATTCTCGTAATCGGGAAAAAACTTCTAGACCAGACATAGAAGTCAGAAAAATAAGTAATGTAAGGGTAGAGAGAGAAAATTAAGGAAAGTATTAAGCAAGCAACCTAACGAATGAGACATAGAGGGAGAAAGAGAGAATGAGACACCGTCATAGTAACGGATTAAACAAAACACCTGTTTAAGGTATTGGATATTGTAGTTACCTTAAGAATAAGAAAAAACGGAAGAAAACAAGAGGTAAGGGAATTTTGTTGTGTATATTCAGTCATCAAAATTGTGATACCAAAGAAAAGACTAGAAATGTACGAATAACATCTAAATAAAACATATTTTATGAGACCAAATATGATTACCTAATGATTATTATTATTATTATTACAGAGAATTAACAGGTCCTGTTTTCTTTATCCAGCGTAATGATTTTTCAAATTGTTTATTATTATTTTTGTCTCCTCCATTTGCCTAATTGATCTTTATCGTTTTATATATAAATGTTCTTAACAAGTATATTATGTGTGATCAGATTGTTCGAAATATATCGCGCTAATATATCATCTTGAGATTGTGGAGAAGATTCGTAGCTCAGATGGATGATTTTCTTGGAGTATTGTTCTCTGAGCAGGATGGTTTAGTCGTGGAGCTTTCATCGTTCTTCTGAACGACATTATCAGTACAAATTTCAAGTATAAGTGAAGCGTTCGAATTTCTCTACATGTGGTTCACAGATTGTCAGTTTATCTAATAAATAAATTATGCTACATCACAATTTTCTTTGATTTTTTTCAGGTATCAAGTTAAATAAATGTTCAATGTCTGCACTATATCCATTCAATATTAAAATTACTATAATATTCACAGGATCCCTTCTGATATTAATCAACATATGCTCACAAGTGACTGGCTTCAAAAGGTGTTCCCTGGAGTTCTAGTGAGAAGCCGTGACCAGTGGAGTTCAACAGGGTCTCTTGTGAAGAAAATGGTAAATGTGTCGCTCAATTTAGTGGATTGGTTAAAGCAAACATTAACACAATAGATGCCGGCCGGCTCAGTGGTCTAGAGGTTAAGTGTTCGCGCGCGAGACCGATAGGTGCTGGGTTGGAATCCTGCGTGGCGGGATCGTGGATGCGCACCGCCAAGAAGGAGTTCCACAATAGAACGAAACGGTTTTCCATGGTGGTCTAGCTTCAAACGACTCATGATCTCAACCATTAAAATATATCCATTCAATCAGTAGACAACATTAAACAAGATATTTATGATGCAAAAACATTAACTAAGTCTTACAACTTAAGTGATCTTTTTTACATAGCCAATGAAAGTCTTAAAATAGTTACATAGTTGTATCACATATGAGATAAATAAACAGCTTTTTTTCCTGAGGACTTACTGTTTTGTCAGATATACAATCGTTTTGTGCATGTAGATACTTTGTTTACCCAGTATAATTTTACAAATTACCAATGATCAAACAATACCGGAAAATCAAGAAGGTTACAATTATAATTCTGGTTAAAAATGATCCCTTTTATAGCGATTATTTATGAATTAGCTCTAACAAACAGCTTCTATATGTCTATCAATGTTGTGTGGCAAACTAAGCCTATATGTGAAGCATTTATTGTTTGACTTGCAAAACGCATACAAAAATTGACTAGTAGGACGTTTAAAAATAAGTGATGAAATGAAGTATCTATACAACTTATTCTGAGATTTCAACCTGATACAACTTGCTATGTACACCTCTTAACCAGAAACTCTTTTCAATGTTTACATAATAGACTGACTTTAACGAGACAATCTTTGAGAAGTAGGGATAGTTGGACAGTTAATTTATCTAATTACGTGACTGGGTCAAGTATGGAACACAGAACTTGCATGTCTCCCGGAGAGTTCTTAACCTCTAAACCATAAATTGAATAGTCTTCATAAAACTCCTAAAAATATTACAC
Source organism: Schistosoma mattheei (assembly GCA_944470405.2). Classification (NCBI taxonomy): domain Eukaryota; kingdom Metazoa; phylum Platyhelminthes; class Trematoda; order Strigeidida; family Schistosomatidae; genus Schistosoma; species Schistosoma mattheei. The sequence goes on along the minus strand of OX103948.1, from coordinate 5,541,436 downwards.
ATGACTTCTTTTCACCATCTTCATTTATTTGCTTCTTGAATGAATTCAAAGGTGTAATGGTTTCATACTGGATCTTTGAAATATCAATATTGAATGAAGTTATTAATCAACATCAAATAATTATTCTAATAAATAAATGAAATGGATAGGGTTTTGAATTATTAACAATTGATTAGTTTATAAGTAATATTTGTTTTTTTTTAACAATACCATTATTATTAAGAATATGGTAGCTGACAATAATATACATAGTGATTATAGTAAATTCGTACCTTATTCGAGCTCAGATTTCATTTTTTTGATATTCCAACACTACAGTTGTTCATACTATAATTTACGCTACCCAGATGGTGGAGAAGATTTGTAGCTCAGGTGGATGATTTTGATGGAGTTTCGTTCTCTGAGCTGAATGGTTTGGCTGTGGAGCTTTCATCGTTCTTCTGAACAACATCATCAGCACAAACTTCTGATAAAAGTCTATAGAAATTTTCTATAAAAAGTTGTGCTGATGATATCGTTCAGAAGAACGATAAAAGCTCCATGACCAAACCATCCAGCTCAGAGAAAAGAACTCCACCAAAAAAAAATTACGCTACTCAGGCTTCGATCAATGAATTTTAGTACTGGATAAAAAAATTAATGATGTTTCAATAGTGTTTAAAGTCAATCAATTAAAGAATATAACCCTAACACTACTAAGCTAAAAATAGTAGACGATAATCTAACGAACATTCCTAGTGTCATTTTATGATATTGTAATCATAAATATAATCTTTGAATAAAAATTTTGTACTTTTTAAAAAGACTGTTAAAACGATGACAATCATTAATCAGAGAGTAATGAAGTGTAAAACATTTCTCTCTTACAATAATAATAGTATAGTCACTAATTGAATAATAGTTCGATAGGCGTAAGACTAAATATATTATGAATGGTTTGACATTAAAAAAAAAGGATTGTTGGTATTTGTTTATTGATTTTCATGCTTGAATGGTCACTTTCAAGAAGTTGGAAATTGAAACAACTTCATTTTATTTTAATGCTTCATTTAGCAATTCTAAGTTAAATGATGTTTACAAAAATCCATAAACTTACAACTGGTTAGTGTTATTTTTCCCAATTCATATCATCTTTAGACTTGAAATGGAAACAATAAAACTTATGCCTAACTAATTGTCAAACATTTAATATGTATAGGTATATTACTGACTGACAAGTGATTCATAAATTATATCTTTATTTATTTGAACACATAGATATTGGTATAAGGGGTCACCAGATACATGTACGCCACACAAATCTCATTTGATTTGTTTGAGGGCTGTGATACTGCTTGAGTGCCCAAACCGAACCACGTAGTTTTCTTAGAGGGCCACACCCAGAGTCTTCGACCTAAAGTCTGATCCACAAGGCAGCGAAGCAACGTAAGGAGATGCAATCTCATGTTGGAAGATGACCAATAATTGGTTCACACATCATTTGTTCCTTTAGAATACTGGAGCCCATGTGCACCATTGGTTTGGAATGAGGGTTTTTCAACTCTCCTAGGTAGATCCTCCATAGCCACCAACCCGGTTAAAGCGTCGGACATTCGCTTTTCATCCTCTCAATTTCGTAAACAACAGTAATGCCTCAAGAACTCAGTGAGTGGGAATTCCCTCTCAGTTGCTGTATACGTGTGGCCATGTGAGAACATTTCGAGAGGAAAAAGTTGACTCTCCCCACCTTTGGCCGTACCAGGGAATTTGAGGGCTGTAAATTACATCATATAGTATACGGTACTCAATTACTAAGTAGTCTAAATGAAACCGATTCTACGAATAACATAAAATATCATCCATTGGTTTAGAAAATACAATATATATCTTTGCTTGGATACTGAAAAAGATTAAGGAAATGGTGTATGGAAAGAAGAAAGAATCAAGATTTCATGATATGTTGAAATTCTAAGGAAAATGGATACTTAATTACATGAATTCCTGAAGAAATTTTGGCGAGAGTATAATTTATGGACGAACTAATCATATTTAAGGTAACAGGTTTTAGATTTCGGTGCTAAATTGGTTTATTCATTTGGTTGATGTCAGTTTGTGATGAAAACTCTAAATCGGATTCTTAATTTTAACCATCAACTATATATCATAATCTTTATTCTTCATATAGATTTGTAACCCTCATTTAGGTTTAATAAGTGAACATTTTCAAAGTCACTTTAGAGTCCTTTAAAAGTCGTCCATAAATTATAGTCTCATTGAAATTTCTAATAATTAGATTATGTCAAAGTTAATGAGAAGTTGAATAATATCCAGTATTGAACTATTGATTCATTATCTTTTGACGGAGAATAAGGTGAAAAGGTAGTTTTACGATTTATACAGTACTGATAGTCTACTGAATGATCACTGGGATATTTATTCAAGTTCTGGCTCTAAAATACTATTATTATCAGAAGGGGTTTTGTGAAGATTTTAGTAATTTCAATAGTTGAAATCATCAGTCAATTGAAGTTAGACCACCATGGAAAACCTGGAAGCATTAGACAGCCGTTTCATCTTAGTATGGGACTCCTCAGCAGTGCACATCCACCGAACACCATTGCCTTCAGTGAGCTGATATCTCACAACAGACCTGGTTGAACTCCACTGGTCACGGCTTTGTACTAGAAGTCCAGGAAATGCCTCTTGAAGTCAGTCATCAGTGAGCAGATGATTGTTATCAGAAGGGGTTTTTGTGGAGATTTCAGTCATTTCAATAGTTGAAATCATGAGTCAATTGAAGCTAGACTGATAGGTCCTGGGTTCGAATCTCCTCAGGCGGAATCATGGATACACACCACTCAAGAGTCCCACAATAGGACCAAACGGCCATCCAGTGCTTCCAGGTTTTCTACGATGGTCTAGCTTCAATTGAATCATGATTTCAACTATTGAAAATACTATTATTATTCTAATCATTATACAAGTAGTATTTTGTCATGAATTTGAAATGTTCACGTAAAAAATCAATTCGTTTATTCACATCTCTTTCCTTATGATTTATTTGGTTTTACTATCCACATGGAAAACAAAAAAAAATAATAAACAACTATTCTGGTTAAATGATTAAGAGTGGGGATAGTAACAAGGCTTAATCTATACATCTTACAATTATTTCTAGTTACACATCAATGGGAATACAATTTATGTGATAATTTATTAACTATACAAAATATATGTGAATAATTATAGATTAAGTAACACTTATGTTTTGTATTTCGCTTTTATCATGTACATGTTACTACTTTTTACTGGGTCAATCATTAGTTGTTGTTGTTGCTGTTATTGTTGTTTATTTGTTATTTACCAAACATTCTTGTTATCACTATTAGTGTTGTTTATTTATATTGTGTAATTATCAAAGTGTAAATGAAAAGAGGTGAAGGAAAATCCAAACAACAACAACAACATGAACGATGAAAGCGGAGAGAAAAGAGGAAAATTCAAAGAGATAAACAATCAGTGATAAACAATACATGATTCATACTGGAGTGAATGCATTCATTATTATCATTTTCTTAAAAAAAGATTTTCTATGCACATTATACATAAATATGTTTATTAATACATAAAAACTATAGTTGTATGCCAGTTCTACTTGTGGAGAATGAAAGGCAGTTATAACTGATATGTATAACCTTTATAGATAATGAATCTACAATTATGATGTTGAAATACTACAAATGAATCAACTTAACTCAATAATTATTATTAGTAAATTGTAAATCTATGAAGAATTCATGTAGAAAGGTTATGTTGTTAGTCAGTTTTCGTGTGTGTGTGTGTGTATGTGTGCATGGCTATAGCAAGAAGGTGTAATATACTAGACCTTATTACAATTTATTACTTCATGGAGGTTGTTGGTATTTATTATTAATAAAATGAAAAGAAAAGAAAAAACTAAAGGAAAACTTGTTGTTTTTTACGTTAAAGGTACCATATATTCAATCTTAAATAATAGAAAAAAACTGAACAAAGTACCAGCAGGATAATTGCCTTTAATTATAACCTTTTTAAGGGGTATCGTTAAAACAAGCATTGATGGTAATGTGTTACATGAATTCCATTATTGACTAATGAAACTCATGATATTAGGCCAAGGAAAAAAATAGATAAAATTAACTCAAGCAAAGATGGATAGTGGCTAGTACTGGAGTCCAGGATGAGCGTTTCGTCCTATTTGCGACTCATCAGCTGGATGTACCTTCATCTCAAAGTTGATGTTTACTCCGGGATTGAAGGTTATATCAAGGCAATCTGCAAAGGATGCACATATGCCAACATGAGAATGATCAATTACAGTCATAAATAACAATGGAGAAATAAAAATAAAACAAGAACCAAGTGAATTTACAATTAACTCAAGTTCCATATACTATGGGTTAAAACAGACCCGTGTCAAATTAGTAATGTTTTGAAAAATTAATAGCTTATATAATCTAAAATTAATCAATACTTATTTTCAATATAATACAAAGAAGAGGTTTTGAAACAATCAATGTTGATCTCGATCTCGGTGATATTAAAAAAATATCATTAATCCTTACTTTATGTAGTAGTGAATTTCCTAGATATTCCCTAAAGTATTAAAACAAACATGATGGTCATTTTAAGTTTTATTGTCTTAATTTGTTGTTTCATTTTCTAACTACATGATCCATTGACCTTTTCCGTGTAAAACAGAAAACTGAAGTTATATTAAAGTCTTTTAATTTGAGATTTTCTGGATGCTGTGCTTCTAGAAACATCTACATTTCCTTAATAAAAATATGCATTCAAAATTGTCTCTAAACACTGATATATCAAAATATATCGTACCATTTCATAGCTATTTTGTGTTGAACAGTCTTCAGAACTGGAAAGATATATGAAAATTATGAAGTCGACCAGCAGCAAACACGGTCATTAGAACGGATCGAATAAACGGACAGGTATTTCTCTTTTTTTTTTTTTACAAAAATTCATCACTGAATAAAGACAAACATCATGCTGATCGAATCTTTAATGATGACAGGATAATGTTAATCAAGCGATTATATATAGTAACATTACCTAACAATTAATTAAGAAATAGATGTTCCTTATTTACCGTTAATCTTTTTACAGAATTGAACTGGATAAAATACTACCATTTATTGTGGTGAACAATAAAATGTATACTATTTGATTTCCATCTATATTATTCATATTGTAGAAGAGTGGGAAATTCGTGGTGCCTTAACACCTACTCAGCAATGTCTGTAATGGCATTTAATGTCATAAATCAGTATACATGATAAATTGACTGGTAAGTAAAACAAATATGTACATTCTCACAGTTTACATTATGAGAAGATCATAGTTAGACAACTGCGGGAAACTAGGAAGCGCTAGAATGAAACTACCACCCAATAGTATGTGATTTTAAATGATTATCTAACTACAATCAATCCATGATTTAAAATATGAGAATTCAACAATCATTACAAACTCACTACACTAAGCACGTCTATATAGTTGTTAGTTTTGTTTTATTAAAAACGAGATTAAATCATGCATGAATCAACATTATGATAACTCACTCTTCAGCTTCAACAGAATTGGCTTGAGCTAAATAAGATGATGGAATGTAACCAACTTGTCCAGAATGTTCAACCAACCACCATTCTGAATCACTGAAAATAAATGATATAAAACAAACGAATAGATGAAAATAAAATACTTTTTAGAAATTCTACTATACTACTCAACCTAACCAGTATAGTAGTATTAGAAGTGTTTCAAGGAATATATTTCATACAGTGATTACCTAATAATTGAACAAGGAAGAAATAAACACGAATTGAGTTGACATTTTGAAAGGAATCAAAATCAAAACAATTGTATAATAAATAATAGTTGCTAATGATGCACAGAATTGACAGTTTTGTAACTGACAACCAAGTGGTCGTCCTATTCGAATTGTGTGCTCCGTTATAAAGTCATCCAATAAATGTTGACTAATCAAATAAACAATGCCAGGATGTTTGGGGTGCGTTTCTCCCACTCTAAATGCAAGTTGTTGCGCCAGGAATGGCCTGCGTCAACACCTCAACTAAAGATAAGGAATAAAGTAGTCTAACGCGTTAACAACTTCACTTATGTTGGAAGTCTGATCAGCCCTAAGGGGTTGGTGTCTGACGAAATCTCAGCACGGATCCAAAAAGCTCGTTTGGCTTTTGCCAACTTACGTCACATACGGCGAAAACAAGTTATTCGTCTATAAATTAACGGACGAGTATACTGCCAAATAGTTCGTTCTGTTATACATTACGGCTGCGAAACGTGGCCATTAAGAGTAGAAGATACTCGTAAGTTACTAGTATTCGACCACGGAGGTCTTAGAAATATTGCTCGCATCTGCTGGTATTACCGGACAAGTAATAATGAATTATACGCAGGGTACTAGGGAATGATTGTAAATCAGTGTATGAGGTTGTGAATCTTCATCGAGTGAGGTGGTTGAGTCACGAGTTACGTATGCCTGAACACCGATTACCACAACGCGCAATGCTGACTAGTGTTGGAGATGGTTGGAAGAAAGTCAAGGGCAACCAAACCAAAATGTGGCATCAGTCTACAAAGTCACTGACTTCTAGTCTGAGCCATGTTGGTAGATACAGACTACTTGGTTGGGGTCCGCGTGACTATTGTGACCAATGGTTGGAGACTCTTAGTGACATGGCTGAGAATCGATCACAATGACGTAGATGTATACAGTCTCTGTCTTCCCTTAAACTATGAGATGAAAATCGCTTTATATCTTTCTTTCTACGAACTAATTATTTATTCCTGTACTGTATCCTTATACACAATCTTTCTTTTATATATTACCACCATTGAATTAACTACTTCTATGAACCTGGTGTTCATCTTGCTGTGCTAATTAGGTGTGGTAACTTAGACCGATGTATATATGTGCCTGGTTCTACCTTGTAGCTGGGTGAATCAAATAAACTGAATTAATTATTACTTTTTTAGTTCAGAAATCATTCAACCGATGCCTTGATCATTTTAGCTTTATCGCTATTTTCATCTTCAAACCGAAAATATTCAAGGGTATTGTGATTATTACTGATATTGCTGGTACGATCAAACAGTCGATTATCTAATGTTGCATTATTTAATAAGTCTATTCTTAGATAACTTTCACTAGCGAACTTGAAGTAGTACCACTCAATGATGAATTCAATCATAAAAACATCAATAAATGTAGGAAATTTATTGATGAGATTATGTATAAATAATTAAATCGGTAAAACTGGTGTAAGAATTCAGTCATTGCTACTTTAAGGGCAGTGATTTCATTTCAATACCTATACAGTAGTAAGTTTGAAAACCAAAACAGCATACAGATATACGATGACGTGAAGTTCAATCACATACAGTGTGAGATAGGTGGTTGTGTAATATCATAACTCGACTGAAGTTAGACAAGTACATCATTGATTCCGTGTCAGCTTTTCAAATGAAAAGCGTTTGCGCGCGAAAACCGAAGTCCAAAGATTCATTCCTGGATGAGAGGTCGCAGGCGCACACTTCTGAGTCGTCCCATACTAAGACCAAACAGTTGTCCGGTGTCTCTTGTTTTTTCGTGATGGTCTAGCTGAGATCGGTGCGTGATTAAAACTATGAAAATATGGTGGTCTGTTTGGAAACATTTAAACAGAAATGATGAAATACTCTAAATTGATAGTTAAGTGCTTAAGGTGCTCAACATCCAGTCCTAGACTCGAACCTCGTCCCACCTATTTCGGTCTAGGTGAATAGATAGTATGGTCAACATCTAAGCTAAAAGTGTGGCTCGTACCCAAGTACCTGGTAAAAGAGTTATGGAAAAAATCCTTCTTTAGGAAACAATCAACGAATAGTGCACTAGATTTATTTTACAGGTTGAACTTGAAAAGTTGTTGACGTATGAAATCCATAGTACTCAATATTCTATACATTGAAACCTTTGACTAAGAAATTTGAAGAAAGGTTTAACGTATATTTAGCGTCTTTCAATGAAATCATACAAAATGTTGTCTTTAAATAAACGTCCTTAAAACAATAACATTAAAGAGAATAGCTGATTTATTATAATGACCGTAAAGACCATCACTAGACTCAATGGTCTGGTGACTGTCATTACCAATGCACATTGAATCAATCCATCAACATATTTTTAATTATATTCAGATGAACGAATACACCGAGATCTAACGAGTATAACACATCATCAAAAATTAATAACAAAAAGGCCGTGTTTACTAATGAGGCTGAAGCCTATGTTACATATGCACAAATGCAGCCTACTTTGATGTACAACATTGACTGGAGTAGAAGTAGGTTTGAAGAAAGTTAGTAACATACGATTCAAGATGTAGCAACAGACCAGTAAGTCCTTGAGTGGATTGTGTTAGTAGATCCAGACGACCTGATTGGTGTCTATGAGATAACCGTGAATAGCTATGACAGACAATGAGTGACAAGGATCAGAATCGCTCTTCATGTTTATCTCCATACGCTTTATTCATCGAATTCATCTATTCTTTTCGAATAAGACTAATAATATCTGATCTTTATCACCACCGTTGCAACTACCATCATTGCTATTCCTTTGTTATTCTTCTTTTTCCATTTTATCTCGTTATGATAATGTGGTACAGTAACTTGGGTTGGTAGACATTTATGTCAGCCTCTACCCTAATTACAAAATGACTGATTTAGAATAAAAATTAAACGACAATCAGTTTAACAATTAATTTTACATAATAAGACATACCAGACTTAAATCTGCTTGACCTGATTCTAGTTTAAGATTGTACATTAGAATCAGAAATTTGTTTCAAAGAGTTTTGATTCCTACAGAACTGTTATCAAATTAAAGCACTAATACTGATAGGGTTTCAATTCATTCACTATTAAATCATGATTTCCGAAAACCATTTGAATTTTATCTCACTCACAAACAAATTCCTCAACCTATGTAAGATCTTAGAGCGAGAATCCCAAAAACAGTTCTAGAACCTCTCTAAATGAAATATTTAGGATAAATATATATCTAAAAGGGAAATTTTTGAAAACAGGGATGCATAAGTATAGTAGAATAGCAACAATGAAATGCTTTAACAAGAAGTGAGTTTTCATACTTGATTGTGTGTCTCATCTCCTAAATAAGGGTTCTCGATTCTTCGTAATACAAATGCTCAAATCAATTGATAGGATTAGTGAAATGATTGCAATAGGTAAAGTGACAACTTGCTCCCCAAACTATTTAACAAATATCAACGGAATAGATTAGATAAGATTAAACTACTAGCCGTTCGGTCAAATATATTCAGTCAGTCAGTCACAAAGTAGGATCAGGCACATACATGCATCGGTCCAAGTTGGCATCGCGAATCATACATGAAATAGTCAAGTCAGATATTATAATTTATCAAATAACAAATAACTTTTTAAATATAAAAGTCAAGGTCATAAAACAACTGATGATTTGGCAAACAACCATGTTACAACACTTCAATGTTTCAAGTTAAAACAATTGATAAGAACAGTAATTATGAACCAGCTTTTATTAATATGACGGCTGATTTATCTAGATCTTCAATTTGTTTTATTTAACTGACGAAAAGGCGATAATTTTGTATCATGTAAATCCTTTATTATCATTAACAGTGTTACTAATTTTACGACTTTGGCATTCACCCTGAAAATTTCATTCAGCTATGTTAATGAGGTCGAATAATTTGAATCAATCTATATATGTACCAGGTTTTATATTTGCGTGCAACTAACGGATTAATCAAATGTGTTATCTTTGTGATACATTTAGTATTTCAGTCAACATAGCTGTGGTTGATACTAACTTCATTGAAATGTGATTTCAGTCAGTCAGCAATAACGTAAAACTTCGTACGCACACATATCAGCACAAGTTGCCATACTACATTAGCACACAGATACAATTGTCGATTCAAAACCCATAGTGGTAGAGGTAGTAAAAGTATAAACAGTAATGGGAAAGATTATGGTTTGTGGATGTTATTCAAGGAGTATAATCTAGTGAAATAAATTTGGAAAGAGAAAAAAGAAAGGGATAAGAAGAATTCAGAAGATTAAAGTTTGGGAGAGCATAAAGAGTGGATGCACCTGTGCCATTGCAAACGATTTTGAGCCATGTCATTCAAGGTCTCTAACAATCAGTTGCTATCGTCTCGCGGTCCCCAACCAGGTAATCTACACCTACCAACATGACTAGTCTACTTGTCAGTGACTTCATGTATTTGTACCGTGTTTTGTTCTGGCCGCCCCTACCTTTCTTCCAACTTACTCCCACACCATAAAATATCGCTCTTCGGGGTAATCAATAGTGAATTAATGTTAAAGATTTTCTTAATTCTTTGATAATTTTGACAAGGAAGATAAAAAAAGAGTAGTAAAACAAGGGTGCGAACATTTAACTGTTTAGTAATTGTTTTTATTACAAGGTAATTGATCCTAAATACCTTTGAATAAAATCATTGTCAAGGATAAATTTATCAAAATCTAAATATGATAAAATAATTCAGAATTTTCGCCAAAATCAATCTATAAGTATGTTAGCTTTTAATATTGATTTTACTATTATGTAAACATTGAAGAGTAGTCATAAAAAAAGGATCATTGTATATGATTGTACCATACATAATAGTTTGTGTTATTATGGTTTTTGACATTCTAAACCACAACTGATCAGACTTTACTGATATTTATGTATTCTGAACGGATTGCTTTGATATTGAATTTTAGTAAAACGATTTTAGTCCCAGAGTGAACATCAACTCTGAGATGTAAGTACATCCAGTTGACGAGTCCTAAATAGAATAAAACGCGCGTTCTGGATTCCAATCCTAACCACCATCCATCTTTGTTTATAAAGGTTTTAATACGTTTGGACTTTAGCTAACAGTGTAAGTTAAGACAAGCGTTTCTTTTTATTTAGGATTTATAAGCTAAATTTACTCGCATTTAAGCCGTAATTTGAACATTGTACTAGAAAGGAAGGCCTAGGACAGAGCGGGTTGGAGAATGCTGGTTGGCGGCCTATGCTCTTTTGGGAGTAACAAACGTAAGTAAGTTGAACATTAAAAACACTGGAACATAGGTACTATCGGTTTATTAGTCTTAAGTTGAACAAAACTCAAGTTTTTGACTCCACTACTAACTATAAGTACAATGGTGGCCTAATGATTAAAACATTCGAATATCGATCACTAGTTCGTAAGTTCGAATCCCAAATCAACCTATTTAGGTTTAAGCAACCGAATAATGTGATCAATCTGTACACTTGAAGTGTGGCTTATCACTAAGCACCTGCCAAATGAGTTCGTTTAATTCAGCATTATTTAATATAAATGGATTAAGCTTTACTATTCATTAAAATGAATGATTTTAATACCATAATATAAGATTTCAAATGTCAAAAAAATTCTAAGAATATCATGATGATAAAAATTCATTAAGAAATCATATTCATTAGATACTGTATATAAAAGGCGCCTAGTAACAATAGAACAATAAAATAGGTATGTGTATAGACGAATCTCAATTATAATTCTTTATATTTATTAATATTAGTTTAGAATAAAAGTAAATAAACAATAAATAAATTGATTAAGTTATGATGGAAATATTGAACAATTTCAAATATTGAAAGTTAATTTAAACAAAACATTGTAACGAACAAAAAACCTATATAATTGTAAGTTTACATGAATCAACTGGCGCTAATTCAGTGTTAATCTAGTTATGAACTAATAACTTCAAACCTCGACCAGAGTATAGATTTCTCTTGGAATATAAGAGTATGAAGCATAATGTTTTTTCTTTATTTGAACACAAAAATATTGGTACAGAGGGGCAACGAATACATATGCTTCACACAAATCACTTGATTTGTGTATGGGCTGTATTACTACTGCCCGGATGCCTAGACCGAAGTAGGTGGTTTTCTTAGGGGGTTACATCTAGAGTCCTCGACCTAAAGGTCTGATCCACAAGGTAGTGGAGTGACGTCAGGTGATGCAGTCTCATGGTAGCCGGTGACCAATAATTGGTTCATACACCATTTGTTCCCTCAGGATCGTGGAGTTCATGAGCACCATTGTTTGGGAATGAGGGTTTTTTTAGCTCACCTAGGTGAACCTTCCGTGTCCACCGACCCAGTTGAAGCGCCAGTCATTCACTTTTCGTCCTCTCAAATTCGTAAACAATACCGCTGTAGTGAGAATGCAGTGAGTAGGATTTCCCTGTCAGTGGTTGTATGTATACGAGTGGTCAGTTGAGAGCATTTCAAGAGGGAGAGCTGACTCTAACCACACTTTCAGCCGTATCAGGGCATAAATAATCATTATCTTTTGAACGATTGTATAATATTTCTATTAACATTAAAAATACATAATTGGGAAATGAGCATTCTTTTCAAAAACTTCTTATCAGGTTTTTATTTTGTTTTATTAATAATCCTTAATTCATTTAATCTATTTCTTAAGAGAGAAAAAAAAAACGCATTTACTTTAAAGTTGACTATCCGTTTGGAACATTAATTTGATTGTATAACTGTAGGATCTAATTAAAACTTATTCATAACAATGTTCTTCTTTCATATTATCTTTGTATTTAAACAACTATTATTATTTTTAAAATATTGAGTATGTAGATTCTTTTAGAGATAAGAAATTTACGGATATATAAAAGGTAAATTTGTTCATTCTTGTATGTCAATCATAGAATTAAATGTATAAATAGAATTTATTGTTGTTACTTAGTTGGAATCATAAGATAAACATTTAGAATATATTTAACTGATTAAAACTATCCCTTTTCTTGAGACATGATATATGCATAGTAACATTTCAATTAATGTTAGTAATCAGAACCGTTAGTTTTTTGGTTAATCTTCGTTGCATATAGATACCAATTATAAGAAATTAGCGTAGATTTTTAAGTATTTTTAACCAGCTAACAGAATCTATCTGGTTACGTTACAGTGATATATGGATTCTATAGACACTTGTCATCAAGGTAACAGTGAAGATATTGATGTTTAGGTCACAATAATGACTAGTCTTTGTTACTACGATCAGGATTAGTGAATAACGTGTTGTATTGTACTTTAATACAAACTAGCAACAAACCACACCTTCATTTAATCTTTTCACTGTATTTTTTTATTCTCTATACCTATTACTATGTGTACCGTTTTCTGCTAGTCATTGCTGTGATCATTGAGCATAAAAGTCGTTGTGTCTGTGTATGGAATCAATGGTTTACTTGTCTAGGCAATTTTCTTTCGACTAATAGATCACAGGTTCAAGCCCCGTTGTTTTGATCATTTGGGTACCATAACCAGTCTTCATATATACGGAGGGCATGGTTCAAAAGTGAATATTTAAACATATACTTGGGTTTTGAGGCATGTTATGTGAATATAAAACCACGGATACCCCGATGTCCTTATTAAACTTCTAATATAAATTTCTGAAATAATTTCAAAAGTTTAATTGTTAAAATGAAGTTAGAGGTTCCCTGATTGAATAGTGGCCAATGTTATGTATGCTCACTCCTTCCAAGTGCTGGTCGAACTCTATCGATTAAATTGAAATGTTATCATCAGTTTAAGTAACCCAAAATCTCGTTCACTACGTTAAAGTGTAAGTTAGTAATAATTGGAATTGGTTGATAGGACACCCTGATTCACCTATGTTCCATTCTATTAGTCACACGTCAGTAAAGTGAACACGCTGTGTTGAGAAAACTGGTACCTGATAGAATTCGATAAGCATTAAGAACGGTTTGAAAGACATAACAATAGTTACCACTCAGTAGTCAATTAGATGTAAATATGTATCAGTCCTACAGGTTACTTTCAACTATAGCAGCTGAATGGTAATGTCTGAGTGTGGAGCTGTTTAAAACGGGTTCAAATCCTCCGGAAAGTATGAATTATTTGACGATTACAAGTACACTTTGTTAACAAGCACCAAATTGCTCGAAACTTATTTCAATCAGGGTTTAATGTTGACTGCCTCTAACCGACACCATCTTATAATGAGCAGTTTAGTAGTTTTTTGGCTTATACGTATGATATTAACTTTCTATGATTAATAAGAACAATATTCAAATGCTTCGGTCTAGGCATCCGGGCAGTAGTAATACAGCCCATACACAAATCAAGTGATTTGTGTGAAGCATATGTATTCGTTGCCCCTCTGTACCAATATTTATGTGTTCAAATAAATAAATAATAAATGAGTTATGAAGAGTTTACTATTATTTAACAATATATTTCTTCATAACTGAAACAACGACAGGTCAGTCAATAATAAGTGACTAACACACACTTCACTTAAACAATTAACATCGCAATAAATACAATGAAACGAACGACACTACAACCAAATTAACATGATATGTATTTATCAATTAATTAGAGTTTATATGATTTATTACAAAGCTGTATTCTATTTTTGTTTGATCCTCACAGTTTACCGAACGGGTCAAAAAACGTTCCATGCAACTAATACGTAACACTCGGCTATGGTTACATAAACTCAGAGTACCAAGATGAGTATTTAACGTGAAATAATTGGCAACAGATACCGACAATTTAGTAAATAAAATAAATCTTATACTGAGGAGAACCAAGTTTTATATTTGCCCATAGACTAAATCTCACTTAAATTCACTGAGAAGGTAGATATCATTACTAATTATTATAATTAAGACTTTTTTTAAAAATAAAGATCTACACTTATAATTCACTAGTTAGTGAAACATCATTTCAATTATTAAAATGATGTTTTGAATCTTAGAGGAAAAAACAATTACTTGAAGAAGAAATCAATTGGGATAAATGATAATCATTGAATTGACTTGGTATTGTTTTACTTGAATCTTCCCATTGGTGTTTAGAACTGAAATTGATCAGTCTCTTATCGGCATATATGCATACTATGTGTATTTGCTTGATTCACAAGCATTATAAGCAAAAATGGATAGTGGCTCTATTCAAGTAAACTATACCAAGTGAATTCAAACTTAACCTCATTGCACAAACAAGTGGCTATGAGGATTCAGTAGCTAAGTGGATAACGTGATAGCGTTTGAAGCGAACGGTACTGGGTACGAGTCCCGGACTGAATATCAACTTTCATATGCAGGTACATCCAGCTAACGAGTCCGAAATAGGACGAAATGCGCGTCCTGGATTCCGTTGAGGGCTACTATCCATCAATACTATTCATTTTTAATAAGTGACTTATCTCAATGTAGGTATAAATTGAAATCTCACTAAAACTGTGTAATCTTTAAAGTCGAACTAGATAGTGAATGTAATACAAAACCCAATTACGATGTAAGATTCTTTCATTATAAAAAGTAGCATCAAGAGAGTGTGTTAACGAGTCTGATTTTAACAAAAAAGTGATTATTTGATGTCTTCTTTTTTCAAATTGTTAATAACTTTATGAACTGATGCTACGCTTTGGTTTGGCAGCACATAGCTTTCTTCCAGACTACTGCTACAACAATAAACATAACCCTTTGAAGTATATGGTGTTTGGACAAACATAACACGTCTCATTCATCTCACATGATGATTTACTATCTAAATATCCGATTTGTTATCCTTATTTAATACCTTATATCTAACTCTAGCTTTGCTAACTCAGTGGTCTCAAAAAACAGATCTGCAAAGCCCTGAGGGTATCTGAGACCAAATACCACTAGTCTACGAATGTCTTCTATTCTTCAAAATTATGTATTGCATCCATAGAATACCCATAAGCTTTTATTATATTGGTTTTGTTGACGTGTTCTGTACCCATTAAAACACTGATTTATCACATCCGGTCGTCAAACAAAGTGATACTAAAAGGTTTAGACTCGAGACGTTTACTCATTTTAAGCCGAAAAAAAGAGGCAAATAATACGAATCAGTAACTGTGTACTGCTTTTTCGTGTCTAAGTTAATAAATTATGTTTCCCGTAAAGGGGACAATGATGAGGAGTGACCTTGAAAGTAAGATGAACTGAAATTTTAGAGCTAACAACACACGTTATATAATATGGTTTCCACATAGTATGAGAAATGTGTCATTCGAAGGCAACTCTCATCAATATATCATGTCAACAGGAGAGCCAACACATATTTCATGTGATGTTGGGAAAGTGTTTCACTTTAATTTAGAGCTTCTCAACATTATGTGCCAATAATCTTCTACGGAACTGTGTCGAGAACCGTGGAAAACCTGGAAGCACTGGATGGCCGTTTTGTCCTATTTTGGGACTCCTCAGCAGTGCGCATCCACGACCCCACCTCGAGAGATTCGAACCCAGGACCAACCGGTCTCGCACGCAAACGCTTAACCACTAGACGACTGAGCCGGCATCCAATGGTGTTAATGTTAATGTGATAAAGTAACTCACTGCGGAATCTAAGAATGTTTCCCAATTTTTCATTTAAAATACTGACGATTGTTCAATTGTTTAATCACTTAAAATAGTGACAGAAGATTTTAATTTCAAGTAACATCATATCCGATAACTTTAATCCTTAGTCTTCATTATTCCTTATTAATCAATAATCATATGTATCCGAATCTCTCGAGATAAGGTTGTGGATGAGCACTGCTGAGGAGTCCCAAAATAGGACAAAACGGCCATCCAGTGCTTCCAAGTTTTCCATGGTGGTCTAGCTTCAATTGACTCATGATATGAACCATTGAAATTACTATAATATTCACAAAAACCCTTCTGATAATAATAAATACCGTGATTTCATTTGAATCCAATAATAAGAACATGTCTTTTTAGGAAAAAATGATAATTATAATAAGATGAGGAAATATGAAAAAAAAACTAATTTAACAATCGCTTAGTGTCAAGTGTTTGACAGACATTAAAAATGAAATAGTATTTGTAAAATTCTCTGACTACAATGCCAAGTAAGAACTTTGGAGTTGTTATAAAATGCAACACCTAAGATCTCTGCAAATATAATAACTAGTATGAAGGGACTTGTGAAGATTACAAAGTTTGCGTAGTTTTAGTCATGAACAGATTTTAGCTAGATTAACATTTGAAACCAGTAAGCACTGGATAGCTGTTTTGTCCTAATATAAGACTTTCTAGCAGTACGTATTCATGAATTCAGAATCGAGAATCAAACTAAAAACCTTCAATCTTGCGCAAACGTTGTACTTCCAAACAACTTAGCCGGTATCCAAAGGTACATATGTGTCATTCCAATCAATTCACGATACTGAGTAACCTTGATCGATTGTCTATAGTGAATAAACAACTTAAACCCGACATGGTTGAACTCCACTGTTTACAGCTTCCAGGTTTTCAATAGTGATCTTACTAAGATCAGTTCGTAATTTAAACTATAGAAATATAATTACCTTTGTAATGTATAAAAATTTCTGCAAGAAACTGCAGGAAATAATGACTGATTTCTTTAGAGCAGCTTTCTTTTACTGATAAATTATGATATAGACCATTGAATTGTGGATCTTTTTTTTCTCAAATCTTACACTACATAACAACAGTACATTGAAAGAAACTATTAAAGATTGAATCAGGAAGTTTTATATTCATTAAAATGAATTGAAAGATTAACTTCAGTAAAGCTGTCGAATACTAAAACTTAACGTCCATTGAAATACATTTCAGTATGATCATCAGTGTACTTTACTTTTACAAATACCTTCCAATGTATAGGCCAATTTTCATTAAGTCTTTATGTTTATAAAGATGTACATTTAATACCATCTATAAAGTGATTAATTATTGGAATATAGTCGGAATTTACTTATTGACTTTGATAAACAATCATTCGAATAGTAGCAATGCATTATTACAAATGTCTAGAATAATACACACAGATTTTTTTTTTCCTAGGTGAATAGACAACAGGAAATTGTCTCTTTTTTTTGTTTGTTTGTTATTAAAATGTAGTAAAATCGACCGTTTTAATTTCTCATAAATGGAATACATGTACATTTTGTGCTACACAGATGATTTCATCATCCGGTACTTGTTAACATTATGAATAAACCAATCAAAAAGGCTTTTTATACAAAATTATAACTTGAATAAAGTAAAGACTTTGGCACTGAGCCAACAAAATTTGTCCATCTGTTCATCATTATGTTATTATTTCTCTCAAAACAACATACAAACACTCAAAAATTATACAATACAATGATTTTTTTTAGAAAAAAACGTTTATCATAGACACTATACAAACAAAGTACATAGAGAAATATAGGAATGAGACAGGAAATATATATATATATATATATATATATAATCCGTTGAAAAGGACGAAAGACCGGTAAATAGATAAAACTAGAAGTGTCTACACACTTCAGAAGAAACAAAACTAACTAACTTCTAACCAGCTCTTAGTGTTGATGTTAAGAATTTGGATACATTAGTTTCAATGACTTTTTCATTAAATAAATGAATGCATGAAAGATTTTTGTAGCATTACTCTAATCTAATTGATCTTTAAAAATAAGTGAATTTATCTATAAATTTTAACATAAGCATTAAGAGGGGGAAGAGAGAGAAAAATAAACAATGTTTAAGAAAAATGAGATATAAAGAGAGATACTAAGATTATCGGTTACACGTTATACGTTATATTTAACACTTATAACCATTTTTACTGTTTACTAAGTAAGTAAGTAAGTAAGTAAGTAAGTAAGTGAGTGAGTGAGTGAGTGAGTGAGTGAGTGAGTGAGTGAGTGAGTGAGTGAGTGAGTGAGTGAGTGAGTGAGTGAGTGAGTGAGTGAGTGAGTGAGTGAGTGAGTGAGTGAGTGAGTGAGTGAGTGAGTGAGTGCATCATTACATTTCAAGCCCTAATTTTTAATATACTTATATTTTACAACCTACTTGTTAGGCTACGCTAAAATGTTATGCTCATAATAAATGATTGCAGATAACTCCAAACGTCTGAAATGAAATCTTTCATGAAAACCACACTCTAATAAGAAACAGATGTCTACTTACTGAATGGAAAATAGTTAGAAAGTGTTAAATACAACATGAACATTGAAAATGTCAATAATAATCTCAGCTACAGAAAAGTACCGAATGAAAATGTGTCAATTAATGTATTTACATTAAATAGATTGAAAAAGAAATATCAAAGCGAATGTTGTTGAGACATACAAAAACAGGAAACGGCAATCCAATGCTTCCAGGTTTTCAATGGTGGTCTAATATTTCTAGATTTATGATCTCAATCAAAAAACTCATGCAAAAGTGGTTAGATTTTAAGTAAGTTAATTATACTAAGTATAAATTTTTATTTATTCTTGAAATGTGATTAAAATTATGTCCATTAGTTATACAAAAGAACAGTTGGTCTGTTAATAAACATGATGTAGAATAATTTTATAACAAAAAGACAGACAGAGATTGGTAGAGTACTTTGAAAGCAATAAGAACAGATGTTTATAAGTTTAGAAATTCTAGAATAAACGTATTACTTGACTACATAAACAACACTTAACTTTCAAAGTTAACCATTATCGAAAATTCCTGAAGAAATTTTCCTATTATTGAAAGCAAAATCAATCAAGATATATATATATATATATATATATATATATATATATATATATATATATATATATATATATATATAACATTCATTTGGTATTGATGTATTACCCTCACAACAAGAGATTTGCTAACACATTGAGATACATAAAATTCAGCATCATATGCTTAACCATCTTAGTGTAGGCTAAAACAAGTGTTCACTAGAAGTACTTCAGAATTCTCTGCTAATCACCGAATGGAGGAAAATAAGTGAACGAATGCCCTGGTACGGCCAAGAATGGGGAGTTCGCTCTCCCTCTCGAAAAGCACTCATATGGCTACGCGTATATAGCCTCTACCAAGGAAGTCCTACTCACTGCCTTCTCTCACCGGGATACTTACTCTACACTGACTATTTACTGAACAGCAACCTATGTCACATTTGATTAGACTCTTTACTAGGTAACTAACTTCTATCGACCAAAATAACAATGTGGCAACAAGTTAATGTAATAGCTGGGGTAAAGTGCCTGGTAGGAAATTTCGAGATGACTGATCAGAATTCTATAGCCATTGTCATACTCTTTTGAATTCACTCATCATCCCATTTGTAAAACAAATTGATGTGCCAACCAAAGTTTGTCTCATTTTTAATATAACTGATAAATGATTTTGTCTATACTATCCAAACAAACACATACATACAACTGTTAATTAAAATGACATATGTTGAATGGAAAAACTAGAATAGATTAGTCATTAAAACATTTTAAAATTTTCCGTCTGTTTATTTATTTGCTTATATATAAATATATAAGCTTGAAATAATTACCGGATAAGTTGACAGTGGCCAATGATGATTATTGATAAAAACAAGTACAGCCTTTTTGGCTGTATGCCAATAATCGTGGTTACTATGGTGATACTTTGTTAACCAGAGCGTAGGTGACAAGGCTTATATATATATATATATATATATATATATATATATATATGCCATTCCAAGCCCGGGTAAAACAGTGTTGGGCATGAGGTCAGCAACTCAATTCCGTAAAAAACAAACCTACTAAACGAACTTTAACCAGAAAAATAATTTAAACCGATTAAACTCTGATATGGGAGTTGAGGAAATAATTAAGACACCTCATGGTAAAAGTAGAGATCGTTCGGAAGTCACGAGGCCGATATCCCTTCTAACAACCAGGGTAACAACTAACATAGCTAAATGGAACGTCTGGATAACGTGTGAGATCGGGATAACTAATCAAACGCCTACAGAAATGAGGAGATACAACTTCACGGTTCTCAGAATCAATGAAACCCAATGAACCCAAACTGCACAGAAAAGGATAGATTCACGAGAGTTGCTACTGTACATTACGAAGAAGAAAATGCTCAGCACACTCAAAGAGTTGTTCTGATTCTATCCAAAGAGGCACGTAAAGCACTTACAAGATAAGAATCTCATGGATCTACAATCATCAAAGCATCCTTCAAAACAAAGGAGGAAATTACTTTCTAATGTTATCCAGTGTTATGCACCCACCAATGGTAGCAGTGAAGATGATAAAGATCAGTTCTACTCGAGGCTGCAATCGATCATGGCGAAGTGCTCACGAAAAGACCTGATCATCCTGATGAGAGACCTGAACGCCATTTTCGGAACGGACAACATCGGATATGAAGATACCATTGGACGAGATAGACCGGGAGAGAAAAACGAAAGTGGGGAGTGATTTTTGAATTTATGTGCATCCAACAAATTTTTTATAGGCGGCAAAATATTTCCACACAAATGCATACACTAAGGTACATGGGTCTTACCGGATCGCACCACGAAGAGTCAGATAGATCACATTTGCATCCGTAAAAATCTCACAAGGTCAATGGAAGATGTGAAAACCAGGAGAGGAGCTAACCACCACCTGGTTGGGGTCAAGATGATAATGAAGCTAAAAAAACACCGGACAACTGTGGAAACAGCATTACAAATGTTCAATACAGCCTCCCTTTGAGATTATTATTATCATTGTTATTATTATTATTATTATTATTATTATTATTATTATTATTATTATTATTATTATTAATGGCTTTATTCAATATTATATTTTGGTACAATATAGAAATTCTCAGCACAGGGTATTTCAACAAGTTTCTTGCAAATACTAACTTTAAGCATAAGGAAAAACATCTTGTAACATGGCGACCTCCTAATTCTTCCCAACACTGGACCTAAATAGATCACATCGCTATCAGCCACCGATGGAGGGGCTCGACAGAAGACTGTCGCTCATTCTGGAGCACATGCTTAGATTCAGATCACGCTCTAGTACGAGCGCGTATCTGTCTGCGTGTTACTGGACGTAGGAAAGACGCTGCAAGGAAACATCTTAGGGCCATACTTAATGATAGTCAGGCTAAGAGTATATTTCAGGAACAACTAGGAATAGAGTTAGGCAGCCATGTATGTGATGCCCACCCCGAGGCAGCATGGAATTATATCCGAAAAGCTGTAAAAACAGCAGTGATATCTGCTAGTACGGCAAACCGTAAGGTTAGGGAGCAACACCGGATCTCAGCAGCATCTACTGCACTGATAGATGCTCGAAAACTCCTTCCATCTGAATCCGAACATAACGAAGAGCGGAGTCAGCTTAAGCGCAAGCTGACAAGAAGTCTACCCAATGATCGTGAACAGTGGTGGGTAGCGAAAGCAAGAGAGATGGAAAAGGCAGCGGCAATGCGTAACAGCAGACAATTTTTCAGACTCGTTAGGGAAACCGGTATTAGGAATATGACTGTTAGCGAAACAATCTCAGAGAAAGATGGACATATTATACATTCTCAATCCAGGAGATTGGATCGATTGTATGACATGGCTCAAAATCGTTTGCAATGGTGCAGGTGCATCCACTCTTTGTGTTCTCCCAAATTCTAATCTTCTGAATTCTTTATGTCCCTTTTTTGCTCTTCCCAAATTTATTTCACTTTATTATTTATTTATTTCAACACATAGATATTGGTACAAAGAGGCACCAAATACATATGCACCACACAAATCTCATTTGATATGTGTGAGGGCTGTGATACTGCCCGGGTGCCCAAACCGAAGCAGGTGGTTTTCTTAGGGGGCCACACCCCGAGCCTTCGACCTGAAGGTCTGATCCACAAGGCAGTGGATCATCGTAAGGA